>OY740802.1:5920251-6520251 GCA_963514005.1 Raja brachyura
TGAGGCCCTAAGCTGTAGGAAATTTGAGGCCCTTCTCTAACAAAATTCGGGTAAAAATGATAAAATAAAAATATATTTCAAACAATGAGGCCCCCGCCCTAAGCTATAACTTATTTAGCTTATAGGCAAGTCCAGCACTGGTCTCGACCTATTCCTTCGCTCCACGGATGCTGCCTCACCCGCTGAGTTTCTCCAGCGTGTTTGTCTACCTCGTTAACTCAGCGGGCCAGGCAGCATCTCTGGAGAGAGGGGATGGGTGAGGTTTCGGGTCGGGACCCTTCTTCAGACTGAAAGTCCAGTCGCTCCTGTAATTTGTGTTTTGCTGAACATTTTCCCAGTCGGGTTCAAGGGAGCCAATGTTACTGTCACAGCTCCCGTAACGGAGCAATGAAATTCTCACATGCAGCAGCGCCTGATATGCGAACATGGTACTCTGTAAAACCCAAAATAAGTGTATGTGTGTGTATATATATATATATATATAGAAACAGACACATAAACAAAGAATAATAGTGTAAATTCAAAAATATTACATCGAACGAAGAACTTCCATTCAATCATCGCCTTTTCATTTGGGATATCAAAATGTGTGCTCTTGCCTTTATATATTTTGTCTTAAGTTTACAAGTTACACGGGACTGTCCTTTTATCCACTCGAGGTTCTCTGAAAATTCACTTAGCATGGCTGGCAGCAACTATAATACAGAATTGACCAGTCGGTAACACACACACACACACACACACACACACACAGATATATCTCGAAGTCTGAAGAAGGGTCTCGACCCGAAACGTCGCCTATCTCCTTCGCTCCTTAGATGCTGCTGCACCCGCTGAGTTTCTCCAGTTTTTTGTGTAACCCTCGATTCTCCAGCATCTGCAGTCCCTTCTTTAACACACATATATCTCGATATTGTTATCTCGGCCTACAGAAAATGTCGGCGGCTTCTATAAACAAATCGTGGGTCGGGAAACAGGCCTTTAAAGACGTAAGATAACATGATACATTTAAAAAAAAATCAAAATAATTATAACCAGAGAGGGTTTAAAACACTGGGAAATTAATATTTTGCATGTTATATCTAATTTAGACTCAGCAGGCGGGATTATTGGTAGTTCTATATGACCGTGATATAAATGAACAGGGGGAACACACTTAAATCATATTAATCCTTTGAATTAGGATATAATCTTTGGGTTTTATCTGACATGCATAATTTGGAGTGGCGTTAAATTTAAAAACAACTCCATAAATTATCGGTAGAAAGTCGCTACAAGCTAATGGCATTAATGTAGACAATAGACAATAGGTGCAGGAGTAGGCCATTGGGCCCTTCGAACCAGCACCACCATTCAATGTGATCATGGCTGATCATCCCCAATCAGTACCCCGTTCCTGCCTTCTCCCCATATTCCCATGACTCCGCTATCTTTAAGAGCCCTATCTAGCTCTCTCTTGAAAGTTTCCAGAGAACCGAACTCCCCCGCCCTCTGAGGCAGAGAATTCCACAGACTCACCAACTCTCTGTGAGAAAAAGTGTTTCCTCGTCTCCGTTCTAAATGGTTTACTCCACATTCTTAAACTGTGTGTGGCCCCTGGTTCTGGACTCCCCCAACATCGGGAACATGTTTCCTGCCTCTAGCGTGTCCAAACCCTTAACAATGCAGGACGAATGGGTGGAAGATGTGCTTTGTTAAAAAACAAATAAAAGGTAAGTTGTCCATAAAAAAAGGCAAGAATAAGCTGAGGCTTCGTATCTAGGCCGCGGTGATGACCAAAACGTTACAACCTTGCTCTGGAACGCTATCAACATGAATACTAAACCGCAACGCCAAAGACAATGGGATTGCTTGGATTCACAACAAGAGGCAGATAGGGACTTTCCCGTCGCCTGTGAACTGGTTGAAAGTGCGCCGTTTGCTAGTCTCACTCACACAGCCAGGGAGGGGATGGACAGAGTCGATTTCTCATTTGACTTTGAGAACAGGTAAAACATCATAGGAAGGCAGCAGACACACAGTGCTGGAGTAACTCAGCGGGACCGGCGGCACCTCTGGAGCAAAAAGGAACAGGTGGCGTTTCCTTCCTTCAGACCCGAAAACGCCACCTATTCCTTCTGTCCAGAGATGCTGCCCGACCCGCAGAGTTGAACTCCAGCATTGTGTGCATATCATCGACGTGAACCAGCATCTGCAGTACCTTCCTTCCTACACGGGTAAAATCACACTGACTGCCATATCCAGGAATAATGCGTTGGCGGTACTTTTTCCAAGTCGGCCTTGGTTGAAATTCTGCTTCAGGAAGGAACTGCAGATGCTGATTTAAACCCAAGATAGCCACAAAAAATCTGGAGTACCTCAGCGGGACAGGCAGCATCTTTGGAGAGATGGAATGGGTGACGTTTCGGGTCGAGACCCTTCTTCAGCCAAGCATTCCTTCTCTCCAGAGATGCTGCCTGTCCCGCTGAGGTACTCCAGCTTTTTGTGTCGATCTTGGTGGTAAGAAGAGTGTCGACCCCAGCATTTCCCCAGCATTTTTGTCTACCTTTGGTGGCAATGCAATGATGCAACGGCTGTGGGTACGTCTGACAATGAAACCGAGGATGGACACAAATTGCTGGAGTAACTCAGCGGGGCAGGCAGAGAGAAGGAATGGGTGGATTCTCTGGTGTGAAGGAAAGGAATTGAACCCCCTTGACTGAAGTGTGCCAGGTTAAATCATTAATCTTTGCAATGATACAAGTGGAGACAGTGGGTAAACATACACATAATTATGACCGCGACACCCAAATGCACGGTTTTGAAGGGGTTTCGCCTCGCTGTCAGTGTAGTTCGCCTTGTTTCTAGGATGGAAAATATCATCTTGGCTTTGCACCGTGTGAATTTCAGACAGCGTCCCCCCCCCCCCCACACACACCTTGTCCAGGCTGCCCCCCCCCCCCCCCCCCCAACTTGACAGTCGCCGGCAGTCCGCTGAAAAAACGCATAAGTGGGACAGGCCCATAAAAGGGGTAACTTTTTTTTACACAAAGGATGGTGAGTATATGGGACCAGCTGCCGGGGGAGGTTGTTGAGGCAGGTATGATCTTCTTCTTCTTGCGATTGGCTGCACAGCCTAAAGTTGTCGGACAACTTGTTCTATTTGATCTTATTGGCTCTTATTGGTGCAGGCTCGAAGGGCCGAATGGCCTACTCCTGCAGCTATTGTCTATTTGATTGTGCACGCCAGGTTGATTGCATTCGTTGAAACAGGGCGGACCATGTGAAGGTTGCAATCTCCCACCCAGCAGGTATGATCACAATTTTTAAAAGAAATTTGGACAGGTATGTGGATAGCTTTTCATTGTACAGTCCCCTGCCACAGAGGCCAAGTCAGTGGATATTTTTAAGGCAGAGAGAGATAGATAGATTCTTGACTAGTACAGGTGTCAGAGTTTATGGAGAATTCAGAGGAATGGGAGTTTGGAGGAAGAGATAGATAAGTCATGATTGAATGGCGGAGTAGACTTGATGGGCCAAATTCTACTCCCTATTGCTTATGACTCATGACAATAAATTAAATTGAACTGAAATGAGCACAGGTTTAGAGAGATTTGTGCCAAACGCATGCAGGTGGGACCAGTGTAGACGGGGAATGTTCATAAGGTCTTATAGAAACATGTAAAATTCATAAAGGATTGGACAGGCTCGATGCAGGAAAAAATGTTCCCGATGTTGGCTCAATCCAGAACCAGGGGTTACAGTTTAAGAATAAGGGGTAGGGCCATTTAGGACTGAGATGCGGAAAAAAAAAATTTCACCCAGAGTGTTGTGAATCGGTGGAATTCTCTACCACAGAAGGCAGTGGAGGCCAATTCACTGGAAGTTTTCAAGACAGTTAGATTTAGTTCTTAGGGCTAACGGAATCAAGGAATATGGAGAAAATACAGGAACGGGGTACTGATTGTGGATGATCAGCCATGATCACATTGAATGGCGGTGCTGAAGGGCTGAAGGGCTGAATGGCCTACTCCTGCACATATTGTCTATGTTTCTATGCAATCATGGCTGATATATGTTGGTTGGTGGGGGCAAGTTGGGCTGAAGGAATTGATTCCACATTGTACAACTTTTTTGAAGTTTGAAACGTTATTGGGCCCTGTAATGTGGCGACTCTTGTGTACTGAAGTCTACTATTACATTACAGTCACACCTTTGTACTTATCTATGATTGTGCTTATCTATAATATGATTTTACTGGATTGTATGTAAAACACAGAATTTCACTGTGCTTAGGTAGACGTGGCAATAAAGTATCATTGACTAAGCTGACAACTTAGGTCGTAGATAGACACAAAAAGATGGAGTAACTCAGCAGGTCAGACAGCATGTCTGGAGAAAAGGTACAGGTGATTATTTCAGGTTGTGTCTGGAAAAGGGTCACCTGTTCCTTCTCTCCAGAGATGCTGTATGACCCACTGAATTACTCCAGCTTTTTGTGTCCACCTTCGGTTTAAACCAGCATCTGCAGTTCCTTCCTACGCTGTTTGGTTAGCGGCTAAGTTTATTCGCTATCGGCTGTTGTCTTAACCTGCCTGATAGATTATTAAAGTCAAAACAATCAATTAAAAGCCAGTCAGGAGCCAGCCTTCCACATTTGGAGCCTGAACTCTGAGCCACACCAGGCAACTGGCAATAAGCCAGATGGAAACATCATGTGAATAGAATGCAAATTGATTGCGATGAATCTCGGTGGAAAGTTATAATGCAGCTGTTTGCTGACTTCCATTAAATCAGTGCTCAAGTATCTAAAATCCAGTCAAAAGTTTCAAGACCAATGTATAATAATTGATATCAATAACGCTGGAGGGATTTTAAACTTTTTATTTGTGTTATTACAATTTTTGTTTATCTGTCTTTAAACCTGCAACCAACTAATAGGAATGTTTCAAAATTTCGAGGTTTTAAAAATCAAGCCTGTAATTTATCCCATCTGATAAAGCATAAAAAGAACTTTAATTTGACACCTAATTCACTTTCATATCTTCAGTATTAAGAAAGTTGTGGCCATTTTCATACTCGGAAATTAGCATCTTGTTCCCTATTGCTTTTCCATTCTTAACACAAAAGCTGTGATCGAGGACAGTCAAAAGCCCATAACTTTCTTAAAAATTAAGAGAACTGAATGAAATATAGGTTGAAGCATTCTGAAACAAATATGAAACATCTTACTTGGTTGACCTGAAATTAAAGCTTATAATGAGTTAGTTACTTAATTGTAGCTAATTACAAAATTGACCGTTGTGACGGAAATTGTAATAAACACCCAGACTGCCTTGAAAATTCAAAAATGTGATATTCTCAAGATCAGAACTTTAATATTATTGTATTTTATGCTGTAAAAACGCAACAGATAGGTAAAGAAATTACAATTTCTAGCAATATACAAGTCTTTATGGAGAGGATCAGTTGCTGGCTGTTACACTGGCATATCATAATCAGTAGCATCATCATACTCCTCAGATTGTAACCAATAAGCAACTCTGTACACCTTGGTTTTCCTCAACTTTTCAATTTTGGCACTGTAAACTACAACTTTTTGCTCTTCAAACCACGCATGACATGCCTTTCTGCCCACTACTTTCCCATTAAGAATGTCCTGTAGATCATCACATTTGGAGTAGTCCAAATTCGGATAATCTCAGCGAATGCTGTCTAAATCAGTTTCTTTTGCTGGGCATTTGGATTGACAATTTCGTATTTCTTCTTCGGAGACATCTGCTTAAAATGTAAAGATAAAAAAAGACTGAACAGCATTAACTGAAACAAGTTATTGCCAGCCAAATGGAAGGAATATAATGTTTCATTCCCATAAATTAACCCAGAAACGTCCACTCTCAAGATAATCAAAATCATTATTTTTTGTACAATACATCTGACTAAAACTGTACTGTGGATATTTAGTATGAGAATATTGATCATGGATACACAATAATACAAAATATAGATGATTTAGATGTTCTTATGACATGATTGTGCAAATAAATAATGAATTTGATTATCTTGAAAGTGGATGTTTCTGCAATGTGATTGATTGGAATGTTGCCATTGCCATAAATTTTTAGGCCATATCGGCAGGCAAGACCTGGCTGATTCATAAAATGCTTAATAACATTTTAAAATTATATGATTAAAATTAAACCACACCAACAAGCATGATAATATGTTAACTAAATGACATATCTTTTGTTTTGTCCTGATATTGCGATCCGTGATGTTGAAGGCGTTGAAGGCATTTTTCGTCGCATTTAAGTTCAATCCAGAGACGCAATAGTCCAGCAAATTTTTTTTTAAACCATGAACGGGATGCACGTATGATTTTTCTCCATCAGCGAGCAGCCCGAGGAAATCCCTCACCGACAACCAATACAAACCTGCATTTTAATCCCCCCCCCCCCCCCCCAAAGCCTCCGGAATTGCCCGCACAGGCAGTGGCAGATCTGGAGTGCCGCTGATGGTAGGTTTTGTAACAACGCTACAACTAATTCAGTGGTCAACGCCTCGTTTAATTTAGAGTTACAGCGTGGAAACAGGCCCCTCGGCCCACCGAGTCTGCACCGACCAGCGTTCCCTGCACACTAACACAACCCCACACACACGATGTAGGAGTGTAGGAGAAAAACGAATATCCCGGAGAAAACCCACGCAGGTTACGGGGAGAACGTACAGAAAAGCACCCGTACTTGGGATTGAACCCCAGTTTCTGGAGCTGTGAGGCAGCAACTCTACCGCTGCCTCCCTTTATGCTTTCTATATTGTCATGTGTACCAGCTACAGTGAAACATGGTTCTGTTATGCATACAGCTCAGCTGGTCAATCCCCATACATCAGTGTAATCCCCGGCTAGTACAGAACGTACACAGCAGCCCACTGAATCCAAATGCAAGAGGCACCCATTCAGTAATTTTATATCGTTTTTTTAAAATTTATTGGACCCTTTCTTTGTTTATTCCATCATCTGTTGAATACTGTGTCTACTAACCTGTTGTGCTCACTTTAGAGATACAGCAAGGAAACAGGCCCTTCGGCTCACTGAGTCCGTGCTTACCAACGATCACCCGGTACACTATCGTGACTATCCTGCACACTAGGTACAATTTACAATTATTACCAAAGCCAATTAACCTACAAACCGTTAGGTCTTTGAGAGTGTGGAAGAAAACCCAAGCACACAGAGAGAGAATGTACAAACTCCGTACAGACAGTACCCGAGGACAGGATTCAGAACGCCAGGGTCTCCTGTGCAGTGAGGCAGCAACTCCACCGCTGCACCACTGTGCCGCCCTGCTGCAGGTAAGAAGTTAATCGTTCCCTTCCGGTGCATTATGTGACAATAAAACTCTCTTGATGTTTGACTATAGACAATAGACAATAGGTGCAGGAGTAGGCCATTCGGCCCTTCAAGCCAGCACCTCCATTCAATGTGATCATGGCTGATCATCCCCAATCAGTACCCCGTTCCTGCCTACTCTCCATATCCCCTGACTCCGCTATCTTTAAGAGCCCTATCTAGCTCTCTCTTGAAAGCATCCAGAGAAACGGCCTCCACCGCCCTCTGCGGCAGAGAATTCCACAGACTCACCACTCTCTGTGAGAAAAAGTGTTTCCTCGTCTCCGTTCTAAATGGCTTACTCCTCATTCTTAAACTGTGGCCTCTGGTTCTGGACTCCCCCAACAACAGGCATGTCCAAACCCTTAAAAACCTTATATGTTGCAATGAGATCCCCTCTCATCCTTCTAAACGCCAGAGTGTACAAGCCCAGCTGCTCCATTCTCTTAGCATATGACAGTCCCGCCATCCCGGGAATTAACCTTGAAAACCCACGCTGCACTCCCTCAATAGCAAGAATGTTCTTCCTCAAATTAATTTCACTTATTCCATTCTAGCTCTTTGTATCCGCTTTAATAAGTGAATATAGTTGCAGGTGTTCACACAAACTGACTGGTGCCTGTACCTCGAGAGTGTAAACCTCAGCCTGAAAAATAGAATTTGTTTCTTTTGTCAGCTGGCTGTTAGCATTCAGCGCAAAAATAAGTTTGAGTTATTTTATTTGCATACTTACTGGCAGTGGCTCACGATTTGGCACAGATTGAACAATCTTATAGTCACAAGGCCTCTTGCACATGACGTGGACAAAATGCCTCTATGGTCCAAAACTGGATGTTTCGCAGAGCTGGAACTGTATGAGGCAGAACATAAAGATAATTTTTCCACATCAATATGTGCCTTTGAAGTAATTGAAACTTCCAAAATGAACTTCTGTGGACGGTGTGAACTGCAGATGCTGGAAAATCAAAGGTAGACAAAAATGCTGGAGAAACTCAGAGGGTGCAGCAGTATCTATGGAGCGAAGGAAATCGGCAACGTTTCGGGCTGAAACCCTTCTTCAGACTTCTCCTTTCTTCAGTCTGAAGTTTGTAGTTCAACTGGTCTGTATAAATTGCCCCTGGTCTCTAGGGAGTGGATGCGAAAGTGGAACAACATAGAACTGGTATGAACGGGCGGATCATGCGTGGACATGGTGGGCGGAAGGGCCCGTATCCATGCTTTATCTTTCAATCAAAAAAATGAGAAACATATTTAACTTTACAAAATAGAATTGCTTGCAAGTACAGAATTGAAGGAGCCAATTAAGGAAATGCAATAGAAATGTAAAGCAAGATACTGCCCTGGAAATCGCGGAGTAAAAGTGGACCTTATGTTTTAACCATTTAAAATTCAATGGATGGGATTCCAGGAGAGTTTTATAAATGTTTTGAGAACGAGCTTTCTCCGATTCTGGCTAGAGTCTATAATTATTCCTTGGCTGTAGGTAACCCACAGAGATCATGGGCCGAGGCTATAATCTCTGTTATTTATAAGGAAGGGAAGGATCCCACAGGATGTGAAGGCTACAGACCGACAAGTCTCGTGTAATTGTTATATGGTAATATGGTTTATGGTCTCTTATGCAATGACTTAAAGATACTCAGTGCTATATTAACCAAGAGAACCCAAAAAATTATAAAACAATTGATACATCCTGATCAAACAGGGTTCATATCGGGCAGACAGGGAGCCAATAATATTAGGCGGGTCCTGAATATCATGACAAGTGCAAAAAGGAAGCATCAGACTTCAATGCTGTTACGTTTAGATGCTCAAAAGGCTTTCGACAGAGTGGATTGGGTCTATCTTGAATATACACTAAATAAAATGGGGTTCCACACAAAATGTATTAATTGGGTGAAAACATTATATTTAAATCCAACGTCAAGAGTGAGGGTAAATGGATGTTGCTCTGAGTTTTTTTAATTAAAGAGGGGAGTTAGACAGGGAGACAGTTTGAGTCCCCTGCTTTTTGACTTATGTTTAGAGCCGCTCACAGAAACTATTGAGCAAGATGACTATATTGAGGGCATTAAAGATGATCGAGGGGGGGAACAAAAAATTTCACTATTTGCAGATGATGTTATGATCTATGTGAGTAATCCTATTTCCTCAGTGCCTCACCTAATGCAAGTGTTACAGGAATATGGAGAAATATCGGGATATAAAATAAATGACTCAAAATCAGAAGCAATGATGCCGTCAGGTCTGTGGCCCTCGCAATTAAATGATCAGGTCAGGTTCCATTGGTCTCAGGAGGGTTTTAGATATTTAGCTATTGTCATCACTTCCTCTATCACCGCATTGTATGAAGCTAATTATGGTAAATTACTCAAGAATATTAAGGTAGACATGCACAGATGGGATATTCTCCCTTTATCTTTAATTGGTAGAGTGGAAGTTGTTCGAATGAACATTTTGCCCCGACTGCTTTTCTTATTTCAATCTTTACCAGTAGGGGTCCCTCGCGCGGCATTTAAGGCGTTAGACAAGGAGTTAACAGGATTTGTGTGGCAAAATAAGAGACCCAGAGTCAGACTTAAGACACTGTAGTTATCAAAACAAAAAGGGGGCCTAAATATGCCCAACTTTAAATAATATTATTATTGGGCAGCGCAGCTGAGAACCTTGATAGTATGGTTAACGAACGCTGAGGAAACGGGATGGGTGAAAATAGAAAAAAATGCATGTCCTAGTATTGCCCTGGCTGGGCTCCCATTTCTAACTCAAGAAATTTGGAAGAAATTAAAAGTAGATAACGATTGGATTAAATTCACAATGAAAACGTGGTTAGCTATCAGAAAACAATTAAACATTTTTAATTCGATATCTAGAGCAATGAAGATAGCTGCTAGTCCCAATTTTGTACCCAGCAAAATTGATAAGGGATTTAGAAGCTGGGCAGATCAAGGGCTTATTACTGTGGACCAGCTTTTTTGTGGGGGAGTCTTGAAATCTTACGAGCACTTGCAGAATGAATTTGGACTGTCAGGCTCGGATTTCTTTAGGTTCCTCCAAATACGGCACTACTTACAGACACATGTAGATTGCGAGCAGATATGTAGACTACCTTCAAATTTGGAAAATACTTTCTTGATGACTATAGAGGGAGTGTTACAAAAGAATTTGATATCCCATTTATATCAAGGACTTCAAGACTATATAAAAGGAAATACTATAGAAACAAAACAGAAATGGGAATTGGAAATGAACATTATTATTACAGATGAAACATGGGAAAGGACATGTCTCTTGGGTCATAAGCTGACAAGCAGCCCCTCTTGGAGGGAGTTCGACTGGAAAATTAAAATGAGAGTATTTAGGACCCCTTTAGTGCTGGCAAGATACAGTAACACCTCAAATTTATGCTGGAGACAATGTGGGAAGATCGGTGATCACACACATATTTTTTGGGATTGTCCCAAATTGTACCAATACTGGAGAGACATCCAGGTAGAGATTAAATTAATTCTGGGAGTGGATCTACTTTTGGAACCGGCTTGTTTTATATTAGGAGATACTCCAGCAGCAACAGATATTCAAAATCAGAACTATTTGCTTGGGGTGATGCTGTATTGATTGCTAAAAAGATGATAACAGTGCTCTGGAGAAAGGAAATGCCACCAAAGGTTCAACAGTGGAGGGATAGATTGAAAAATGTATACGATGGAAAGTATAACTGCTAAACTCCAGTTGAGGACCAATGCCTTTAATATTATATGGAAACCGGTACTATTACAAATGGCAAGATTTATTAAGGATACGAATGGATGAGCTTGCTCTGGCGCCTGTGAATAAGATGCTTCTATGATAGAATGTTAAGAGGATCCGATGTGATGCAGATAGAGGTTAGGTGATTTGTATTTTGTCATTTTACAATTGTCTTTTGTGTGTCTCTTTGTTTTGTCTGTATGTGTATTTTGTTATGTCAATAAATGTTGAGTTAAAAAAAAAATTCAAATGAAATTGCTTTCATTCCAATGATAAACAAAACACTCTCTCCCCAAAAATCTTTTTTTTTTAACTTAAAGCTAAATTTTATCAAAAGATGATAAATATAATCACAATCACAATAATACTTTATTAGCCAAGTATGTTTTGCAACATACAAGGAATTTCATCTGCCAAGTCAGTCATACAAATCAAAAGCAACAGAACACACAAAATACATTTAAACATAAACATCCACCACAGTGACTCCTCCACATTCCTCACTGTGATGGAAGGCGAAAAGAAAGTCCAATCTCTTCCCTGTAGAGGGCCATTTATCTCAGCTTTAATAACCGAAGGAAGCTATTTTCAGTATTAGAGATCATGCTATTCATCAAACAAATATTTATACTAACTTTGAAAAAATGTGAATGATTAATGGTACATTGAGGAACAGGGTGTGTTTGTGTTAACACAATTCCAATGGGATTTATGTTGCTTTTTATTCATTGAGTGTGGATATCCTTGCCAACGCTGGCATTTATTGCACATCTATATTAATTGTGAAATTAGGCCATTTCAATGGAGTGCTTGGATGTCAAAATTCTCCCATGAAGGACAAGTGTGAACCAGAAAAAGACATAAAGTGTGGAGTATCTCAACAGGTCTGTCGGCATCGCTGGAGAACATGGGTAGCTGACGTTTCGGGTCAGGAGAGTCTGAAGAAGGGAACAATTATAAGAGGCGTAGATAGAGTAGACAGTCAAACCAAATTTGAGGAAGGACATTCTTGCTATTGAGGGCGCGCAGCATAGGTTCACAAGGTTAATTCCCGGGATGGCGGGACTGTCATATGTTGATAGAATGGAGTGCCTGGGCTGGTACACTCTGGAATTTAGAAAGATGAGAAAGATGAGAGGGGATCTTAATGAAACATGTAAGATTATTAAGGGATTGGACATGCTAGAGGCAGGAAACATGTTCCCGATGTTGGGGGAGTCCAGAACCAGGGGCCACAGTTTAAGAATAAGGGGTAGGCCATTTAGAATGGAGAAGAGGAAAAACATTTTCTCCCAGCGAGTTGTGAATCTGTGGAATTCTCTGCCTCAGAGGGCGGTGGAGGCCGGTTCTCTGGTTGCTTTCAAGAGAGAGTTAGATAGAGCTCTTAAAGATAGCGGAGACAGGGGATATGGGGAGAAGGCAGGAACGGGGTACTGATTGAGGATGATCAGCTGGCTCGAAGGGTCGAATGGCCTACTCCTGCACCTATTGTCTATTGTCATTTCCCCAGGGTGGAAATATCAAATGCAAGAAGATATAGCTTTAAGTTGATGAACTTGGTTTGTTTTCTCTGGCGTGTCGGAGGCTGAGGGGAGAGGTGATATAAGTATAAAACAATATGAGAACAATAGATATGGTTGACAGAACCTTTTCACCAGTGTTGGAATTCCCAATGACTAAAGGGAATAACTACAAGGGGAAAGAGGCCAAGTTTAAAGGAGGTACGCGGGCCAGTTTTTTGCACACAGTGGTGGATGTCTGGAGCGTGCTGCCAGTAAGGGTGGTGGCGGAGGCAGATATAACAATAGCATATAGGAGGCGGTTAGATAGCCACATGGAGATGCAGGGAATGGAGGGATATGGATCACGTGCAGGCAGAGGAAATTAATTAATCTTGGCATCATGTCCGGCACAGACACTCTGGGCCATACGGCCTGTCCCTGTGCTGTAGTGTTCTATATAATGTACCGACTCTAATCTTAAAAGTGTTGCCTCTATAATTACGCAGCATTTTACTTTCTGCTCTAACCATTCCTGTGACCTTTCTGAGCCAATTAGCCAATTATTTATAATTTACTAGCAATTATAGATTTGCAGCTCTTGTTTAGCTGAGAGATACAGCGCAGAAACAGGCCCTTCGGCCCACCGAGTCCACGCCGACTAGCGATCCCCGTACATTAACACTGTCTAACTCACACTAGGGGCAATTTACATTTATACCAAGCCAATTAACCCACAAACCTGTACGTCTTTGGACTGTGGGAGGAAACCAAAGATCTCGGAGAAAACGCACGCAGGTCACAGGGGGAGCGTGCAAACTTCGTACAGACAGCACCCATAGTCGGGTTCGAACCCGGGTCTTTACTGCATTCGCTGTAAGGCTGCACCACTGTGACCGCCAAGTTACTTCAGCACTCTGTGTTTGTCCCTAATATTTAATGATAAACTAGACTAAGTGCAGTGGTCCCTCATCGGCGTGGTCCCGCAAGGCCATATTCCACCACTCACCCATTCCCCCAACGCAACTGAACCCGAACGTGAGATTCCAGCACTCCCCTTTGATTCCAGTGCAAACTACGTACAGACATTACCTGTAGTCGGGATCAAACCAGAGTCTCTGGCGCTGTAAGCACTGTAAAAGCCCTGTCCCACGGTACGAGTTCATTCCAAGAGCTCTCCCGAGTTTAAAAAAAATCAAACTCGTGGTAAGCACGGAGAATGAACGTAGCGGGTACACCGGAGCTCGGGGACGTCTGTTAGCTTTTCTTAACGCTAACGGCAGGTACTCAGTAAGACCCGCTAACGGCAGGTAAGCTCGGGAAGACTCGTGAAGATTTTTCAACATGTTGAAAAATGTCCACGAGAGCCCCGTGTACCGATGAGTGGCCATTACCGTAAATCTCCGAGTTCGAATCAGGGCAAACTCGGGAGAGCTCTTGGAATGAACTCGTACCGTGCGACAAGGGTTCAAGGCAACAACTCTACCGCTGCGCTACCGTGTCGCCAATAAATTATAAAAAATAATTTTGCTTGTGGTTTATATACAAGCAAAGATTGTAATTTAAAAAAAGTTATTAATTTTTCTATACGAACTATGTTTCACATCCAAACTGTGGGCTGAAAAGCAATCTAGTGAAATACACCAACAATAATTCCTTGTATTCTGTCGATCAGAAGTCTTTTTTTGCAGGAATTGATGAAACAAAAAATCACGTAAGGTTAGGATTCTTCTTTAGTTTTACCCATATTAACCGTAACAAGATAATGAAAGGCTTAGATAGAGTGGACGTGGAGAGGATGTTTCCACTTGTGGGAAAGCCTAGGACCAGAGGGCACTGCCTTGGAATAAAAGGTCGTACCTTCAGAATGGAGATGAGGAGGAATTTCTTCCTCCAGATGGTGGTGAATCTGTGGAATTCATTGCCACAGACGGCTGTGGAGACTAAGTCATTAGGTATTTTTATAGCGGAAATTGACAGGTTCTTGATTAGTAAGGGGCCTGTCCCACTTACGCGACCTTTACAGGCGACTGCCGGCACACATCATAGGTCGCCGAAATTTTCAAAATGTTGAAAATTCAGCGGCGACCAGAAGGATGCTGCGACTCTTTGGAGACCTCTCACGACCATAGGCTGTACGGTCGTGAGAGATCTCCTATGGTCGTGAGAGGTCACCCGCAACATGTCGACAGGGGTCGCCTGTATGGTCGTGAGAGGTCTCCAAAGAGTCGTAGCGTCTTTCTGGTCCCCGCTGAATTTTCAACATGTTGAAAATGTTGCCGTTAGTCTCCACAGCGGCAGGGGGAGGAGGCAGAAACGGGGTACTGGTTGGGGATGATCAGCCATGACCACATTGAACGGTGGTGCTGGCTTGAAGGGCCGAATGGCCTACTCCTGCACCTGTTGTCTATTGATACGAAGGAACTGCAGATGCTGGTTTAAACCGAAGATAGACACAAGAAGCTGGGGTAACTCAACAGGACAGGCAGCTTCCCTGGAGAGAAGGAATGGGTGGCTTTGAGTCTGAAGAAGGGTCTCGACCCGAAACGTCACCCATTCCTTCTCTTCAGAGATGCTGCCTGTCCCACTGAGTTACTCCAGCTTTTGGTGTCTATCTTCTGCACATGGCATGGGGCAGTGGAAAGGGTGGGGTGTTGAATAGTCAAACTTCTGCCATTGTATGAGTAATATAAACTTATTGCACAGCGCGTCATAATATATTGGTGTGGAAAGGACATATTCAAGGAGGCTTTTTTTAGTATAGATTGGAGAATTTTTAACATTCTTTCTGAATTCCAGGATTCATCACAATCCACAAAACTGCACTTAATTGCAAACATCATTCGGCATGAAGGACAAATGGTGTAAAAGTATTTCGAGGGTAATCAATCCAAGTTCTTGATATTATAACTTAACGAACGGAAAATTAAGGTCAGATGTCTGTGATTATTTAATACATCTGGCTGCTGGGTGTGACTTCCTGCCAATAGCATGCATTCGCGAAATTACAGCTCAAATCGGGGGCTGTTAGGTGATGGCCATAAATTATGAAAAACTATGGCAGAGCATGCGATCTGAGTTAAAGAAACCCCCTACAGATCTGATTCGTCTCCATCTGCCAGCTGATTTATTCCACCGCACCATTAGTCTCGCCAAACCTCCAATAATTGCGACCTCACGCTATATATAGACTATATATAGTCTGCCTATAGACAGTGTAGGTCTGCTGTTCCCTTTCCCCAGAGATGCCGCTTGACCCGTTGAGCTGCTCCAGTACTTTGTGCCTATCTGTACGCAATACGATAGAACTTTATTTTTCCCAGGAGGGAATTTGGTCTGCCAGCAGTCATAAAACCCAACCAGATACACGAGACATGGAATTAAAGTGACGAGTGGAAAGTCCAGGATCGCGGATGTGCAAAGATTGGAGACGGGAGGGGGTGGGTGGAGGTGGGGGGGGGAAAGGGAAGTCAGTCTAGCCTACAACAGAAGGAGTTGTGCAGTCTTATCTATCTATCTATCTATCTATCTATCTATCTATCTATCTATCTATCTATCTATCTATCTATCTATCTATCTATCTATCTATCTATCTATCTATCTATCTATCTATCTATCTATCTATCTGTCTATCTGTCTATCTGTCTGTCTTTCTGTCTATCTGTCTATCTGTCTCTCTGTCTCTCTGTCTCTCTGTCTTCGTCTGTCTGTCTGTCTCTCTGTCTGTCTCTCTGTCTGTCTCTCTGTCTGTCCCTCTGTCTGTCTGTCTGTCTTCGTCTGTCTGTCTCTCTGTCTCTCTGTCTGTTTCCCTGTCTCCCTGTCTCTCTGTCTCTCTGTCTCTCTGTCTGTCTGACTCCCTGTCTGTCTGCCTGTCTGCCTGTCTGTCTGTCTGTCTGTCTGTCTGTCTGTCTGTCTGTCTGTCTGTCTGTCTGTCTGTCTGTCTGTTTGTCTGTCTGTCTGCCTGCCTGTCTGTCTGTCTCTCTGTCTGTCTCTCTATCTGTCTCTCTGTTGGTCTGTCTATCCGTCTGTCTGTCTGTCTGTCTGTCTGTCTGTCTGTCTGTCTGTCTGTCTGTCTGTCTGTCTGTCTGTCTGTCTGTCTGTCTGTCTGTCTGTCTGTCTCTCTATCTCCATCGGATGGATTTAAGAGAGAGTTGGATAGCGCTCTAGGGGCTAGTGGAGTCAAGGGATATGGGGAGAAGGCAGGCACGGGTTATTGATAGCGGACGATCAGCCATGATCACAATGAATGGCGGTGCAGGCTCGAAGGGCCGAATGGCCTCCACCGGTACCTATTTTTTATGTTTCGATGTATCTATCTATCTATCTATCTATCTATCTATCTATCTATCTATCTATCTATCTATCTATCTATCTATCTATCTATCTATCTATCTATCTATCTATCTATCTATCTATCTATCTATCTATCTATCTATCTATCTTCCTGTTTATTATATCATTTACAGAGTACTGTGTTTACATATTCTGGTGTGCTGCTGCAAGTAAGAATTTCATTGTTCGGTCTGGGACATATGACAACAAACGCTCTCGCCCACAGTTACGGTATGTTTGCAAACAGTAGGAGGCAATCCTGCCCATGCAATATCATTTGGTTTACATGGAAAAGACCACGATGTCCGCTTAACCAATAAAGACTGCACCAGTGACAGATACATTGACACTTTGATGAAGTGCTGCATAATACATCTCAGCATTTGCAGCAATTACATCACAGACAGTAAAAAATGTGGAACGTCGCCCGGATTCCAGCAAATCATTAAGATAATAAATAAGAAAGGATCTAAATGACAGTATCGTTTTAAGTATTTTCTCATGATATGCACATTTGAAACTGCTACTTGTTTCTGCTTTATTGCAATAATATCATTATGTCCTTCACCTCTTTGTTGTAATAATCGGATGAACAGAATCAAAGCAGTGCCCTCCAACTACATCCTTGTAACGCGCCACCAACCTCATTTCTTGTTTGGGAACTGCAGATGCTGGTTTGCGGAAAAAGACACAAAGTGCTGGAGTAACTTTGCAGATAAGTTTTGGGTTGGGACCCTTCTTCAGACAGGGAGAAAGCTGGAAGAGAGATGGGGTGGGACAAAGTCCTACAGGTGAGGGGGGGAGGGGGGTGGGGGGGTGGGGGGGTTGGCAGATGGGTGGACAGCCCGGAGATGAAAAGACAAAAAGTGTGAGATTGGAAGATCAGGATAGAAGGGGCTTGAAATGTGAAGCTCGAGGGAGGAACCTAGCCTCGTTCTCCAAGGATGCTGCCTGACCTGCTGAGTTACTCCAGCACTTTGTGTGTTTTTATTTTACCTACACAACTGGGTAGAACCAACTGTGCCTGTGTACCATGATACACAGTGAAGTATGTAGGAAGGAACTGCAGATGCTGGTTTAAACCAAATATAGACACAAAATGCTGGAACAACTCAGCGGGACAGGCAGCATCTCTGGAGAGAAGGAATGGGTGACGTTTCGGGTCGAGACCCTTCTTCAGACTGAAGTATGATCCCTCACTGTAAATTCCTTTGTTTAACAAAGTTTTATTAGCTTAAATCTCTAGTTATTCCCCACCACATTTATGCATTAAAGAATAAAAGCTATTCGACAAATATTACACAATAACATTATTTTGAAGTATCATCTCTACATTTTGGGTAAGGAAGCTTCAAATTGTCTAGAACAAACAGGAATATCATAATCAGGTCATCTGTTTTTGGGAAGTTGATTGAGAAATTAATTCTGCTCAGGACACAGAGAAGAAGCTAAAACTCTTCTATGAGATAGTGCTTTTATCTCGGTCTTGTGCCCTCATTCAACAGGTCACATCTCAGTTATTTCATCTGAAAGATCTCAGAAACTCGGGGGGGGGGGGGGGGGGGGGGGAGAGTGTGCCTTTCAGTTTAAATGTGTAGGAGGGAACTGCAGACGCTGGTTTTAAATCGAAGAAAGACACAAAATGCTGGAGGAACTCAGCCGGACAGGCAGCATCTCTAGAGAGAAGGGATGGGTGACGTTTCTGGTCGAGATTGCAGAAGGATCTCGACCTGAAGTGCCCCTCTAGAGATGCTGCGTGTGCTGCTGAGTTCCTGCTGCTTTTTGTGTCTATTTTTTTTTCACTTTAGTTGACTTTAGTGTATTGTCACGTGTACTGAGGTACAGTGAAAAGCCACAGGAACATTCACAGCAATATGCGCGGAATGAGCTGAAGTTTGAGTCAAGAGTCGAGAGCGTTTTATTGTCATATGTCCCAGATAGAACAATGAAATTCTTACTTGCAGCAGCAAACAGAATATGGAAACATAATGCACTGTAAACAATATAATAAACGAGAGAAAAAAAGTTCAGTGTGTGTAGATGTATACATACCACAAATACACACATATATATATATAGATCACATATATAGGTCATATATATTATTCTCTGCCTCAGAGGGCGGTGGAGACAGTTTCTCTGGATACTTTCAAGAGAGAGCTAGATAGGGCTCTTAAAGATAGCGCAGTCAGGGGATATGTGGAGAAGGCAGGAACAGGGTACTGATTGGGGATGATCAGCCATGATCACATTGAATGGCGGTGCTGGCTCAAAGGGCCGAATGGCCTACTCCTGCACCTATTGTCTATTGTCTATTATATATAGACAATATATATGTCACACATATGTATACACCAAAAAACAAACAATAATAGTGCAATAGTAACAATCATAGTCAATGTAGTTCAGAGCTTATTTGAGGTTGTAGTGTTTACTAGACGAATGGCTAGAGAGAAGTAGTCTCCTTGAAAGCAATTGAAAGTAGGATGAGATTTGCGTCACTAGAGTTGACCTTGATCCACAATGAAGGAGAACTGATATGAAGGGAAATGCTTAGATAAGAGAGTAGGCAGATGGTGAGAGGACAGTAACTGAAGCAAGCAGGTGCTTCCTGCTGAAGTGAACACACATTATCAGGAGCCAGCTGAAGTTAGAAGTACATGTGAAAAGCCAGGTGCCCTCTTACATACATGTTTAGTTTAGCGAAACAGCATGGAAACAGGCCCATGTGTCGGAAGGAACTGCAGATGCTGGTTTATTCTGAAGATGGACACAAAATACTGGAGTAACTCAGCGGTTCAGGCAACATCTCTGGAGAAAAGGAATAGGTGACGTTTCAGGTCGAGACCCTTCTTCAGACCTTCACTGAGTTGCTCTTGCATTTTGTGTCTATCTTCGATGGAAACTGGCCCTTCAGCCCACCGGGTCCATGCCGGACAGTGATCACCTGTACACTAGTGCTATCCTACACACTAGGAGCCATTTACAGAAGCTAATTAAACTACAAACTTGCACATCTTTGGAATGTTGTAGGAAATCGGAGAGGACCCGGAGAAAACCCATGCGGTCACAGGGAGAATATAGCAACTCTGTACAGACAGAGTCTGAAGAAAGGTCCCGACCCGAAACGTCATCCATTCTATCTCTCCAGAGATGCTGCTTAACCCGCTGAGTTAAGGGCCTGTCGCACTTGGGCGTCATTTGCGCGTCATTTATGCAATATCATTTACTCCCATCTATTTTTCCCCTCCACCCCCACCCCAACCCCTCCACCCCCACACCAACCCCTCCACCCCCACCCCAACCCCTCCACCCCCACACCAACCCCTCCACCCCCACACCAACCCCTCCACCCCCACACCAACCCCTCCACCCCCACCCCAACCCCCCCCCCCCCCCCCGCTACTTCTCTCCATTTGGCTTCACAATCCACAAATCTTTAAACCTGTCTCACACCTTCTGTTCTTTTCACTGGGCTTTGTTCCACCCAACTGTTTATTAACCCCCCCCCCCCCCCCCACTCACCAATGTCGATCTATTGCCTGCCACACTTTGTCCTGCCTCTCCTCTTTTCCAGCTTTCTTCTCCCTCCCCTACAACCAGTGTGAAGAAGGGTCTTGAGCTGAGACATAGAAACATAGAAACATAGAAAATAGGTGCAGGAGTAGGCCATTCGGCCCTTCGAGCCTGCACTGCCATTCAATATGATAATGGCTGATCATCCAACTCAGTATCCTGTACCTGCCTTCTCTCCATACCCCCTAACCCTAACCCCTAACCCCTAACCCCTAACCCCAACCCTAACCCTAACCCCTAAACCCTAACCCCTAAACCCAATCCCAACCCTAACCCCTAACCCCTAACCCCTAACCTCTAACCCCAACCCTAACCCCCTCTTAAACCCACATCGAACTCCCTCTTAAATATAGCCAATGCTTTGGCCTCAACTACCTTATGTTGCAGAGAATTCCAGAGACTTACCACTCTCTGTGTGAAAAATGTTTCCCTCATCTCAGTCCTAAAAGATTTCCCCCTTATCCTTAGACTGTGACCCCTGGTTCTGGACCTCCCCAACATCGGGAACAATCTTCCTGCATCTAGCCTATCCAACCCCTTAAGAATTTTGTAAGTTTCTATAAGATCCCCCCTCAGTCTTCTAAATTCTAGCGAGTACAAGCCAAGTCTATCCAGTCTTTCCTCATATGATAGTCCTGACATTCCAGGAATGAGTCTGATGAACCTTCTCTGTACTCCCTCTATGGCAAGAATGTCTTTCCTCAGATTTGGAGACCAAAACTGTACGCAATATTCCAGGTGTGATCTCATCAAAACCCTGTACAACTGTAGTAGAACCTCCCTGCTCCTATACTCAAATCCTTTCGCTATGAATGCTAACATATCATTTGCTTTCTTCACTGCCTGCTGCACCTGCATGCCTACTTTCAATGATTGGTGTACCATGACACCCAGGTCTCGTTGCATCTCCCCTTTTCCTAATTTGCCACCAATCAGATAATAGTCTACCTTCCTGTTTTTGCCACTAAAGTGGATAACCTCACATTTATCCACATTATACTGCATCTGCCATGCATTTGCCCACTCACCCAGCCTATCCAAGTCACCTTGCAGCCTCCTAGCATCCTCCTCACACCTAACACTGCCCCCCAGCTTTGTGTCATCCGCAAACTTGGAGATGTTGCATTCAATTCCCTCATCCAGATCATTAATATATATTGTAAATAACTGGGGTCCCAGCAACTGAGCCTTGCGGTACCCCACTAGTCACTGCCTGCCATTCTGAAAAGGACCTGTTTACTGCTACCCTTTGCTTCCTTTCCGCCAGCCAGTTCTCTATCCACATCAATACTGAACCCCCAATACCGTGTGCTTTAAGTTTGTATACTAATCTCTTATGTGGCACCTTGTCGAAAGCCTTCTGAAAATCTAGATATAACACATCCACAGGTTCTCCCTTATCCACGCTACTAGTTACATCCTCGAAAAATTCTATAATTCGTCAGACATGATTTACCTTTCGTAAATCCATGCTGACTTTGTCCAATGATTTCACCACTTTCCAAATGTACTGCTATCCCATCTTTAATAACTGACTCTAGCAGTTTCCCCACGACCGATGTTAGACTAACTGGTCTGTAATTCCCCGTTTTCTCTCTCCCTCCTTTTTTAAAAAGTGGGGTTACATTAGCTACCCTCCAATCCTCAGGAACTACTCCAGAATCAAAGGAGTTTTGAACAGGCCCTTAACTCCAGTACTTTGTGTCTATCACCCGTAGTCAGGATTGAATCTGGGTCTCTGGGGCTGTAAGGCTTAGTGCCGTTTATATTTACCTATGAAGTGTGTTACAGATTGCCATAGAGAGCTCATTTCTAATTTTGGCACAGAAATAGTCCATCAGCAGGTTCAAAGTAGATTATGACAACAGGTTGATATGTAACGGTTCGATTAACCAATGCCTAATTGCAGTATGCAGTGCTTCCCATCATAGGGTGTGTGTGGAAAGATCTTCATGTAGTCAGGAGCCTGCATCGATCCATTGGTGAAGACTACACAGAATGTCCCAACGAATGTTGTGCCAGGCATTGGGTTTGCCGAGGCTGATGAGGATGCAAACTCCGCCTTGTGCTGCAGGCATGTCTGTAGATGAGGCAGCAGAAGGTTTGTAACAATGATATTGGAATTGTAGTTAGTCTTACAGTGTGGAAACAGGTCCTTCAGCCCAACTTACCCACACTGGCCAACATGTCCCATCTACGGTAGTCCCACCCACCTGCGTTTGGCCCATATCCCTCTAAACCTGTCCTATCCAAGTTTATCAACGTTATGATAGTACCTGCCTCAACTCCCTCCTCTGGCAGCTCATTTCATGCACCTACCACTCTAAAAAAGTTACCCCTCAGGTTCCTATTGAATCTTCCCCCCCCCCCCCCCCCCCCCCACCTTAAACATATGTGCTCCTACACATTGGGCACAATTTAGCGAAGCCAATTAACCTTCAAAAACCAGCACATCTTTGGAGTGTGGGAGGAAACCTGGGGACCCAGAGAAAACCCATGCAGGTCACAAGGAGAACGTACAAATTATAGACAGCACCTGTAGTCAGGACTGGCGCTGGAAAGCGGCAACTGGTGCTGGAAAGCGGCAACTCTACTGCTGTGTCAAAAATGTTTCTAAACCGGATACCGACGGTTGGTGCCACGAGCCGGCAGCCTCGCCTGCAGCTGTTCGTCCTTTCCACTTTGTTTTTGCTTTGAGTATGTCGAAAAGTGTGTTTTAGTGTGGGGGGTGGGGGCGGCAATTGGGGTAAACTGGTTTTTTAGTCACTTACCTCGGTGGAATGCGACTTTTCTCCTAGTTGCATTTCCGCCCTCCCACGCGGCCTAACAACTTGGACTGGTGCGGCCTCTTCTGGAGTTGGGCCCAGAGCTTCAGTAGCTGGTGCAGCGCGGACTTTCCATCGCGGAGCCGGGCGATCCCTTGCCGGGGGGCCACTAGAAGAAGTGCTCTGATTGCTGGCCCGCGGACTATGACATCCTGAAGCCGCGGTCTGCGGAGCTTCTAGCCGCGGGCGTGGCGCGGACTTTAAGAGCTCGGGCTGCCGGCCACGGCCTATGTTATACTGAAGCCGCAGTCTGCGGAGCTTCTAGCTGCGGGCGCGGCGCGGACTTTAAGAGCTCCGACCGTCAGCCTGCGGCCTGTAAACTTCGTGAAGCCCCGGTCTCCAGTAGAGGAAGCAGCCGATTCGGGACCTCCAAGCCGCGGAGTGTCCGTCCGTCCCGACGTCGGAGTTTCGAGCATTCCGACGAGAGGGCCTGTACATCGGGCCATCCGTAGCGGCGACTACGGAGGTTTCATGGCCCCGACCACGGAGAGCAAAGGAGGAACACTGGCAAAAGTTGTTGCCGTCCACCACAGTGAAGAATGTTGATTCATGTTATATTCTATTGTGTATTGTGCTCTTGTGTTTGTGCGGCTGCATGGTAAATCACATTCCACTGAACCTTAATCGGTGCATGTGGCGATAAATGCGAACTTGAACTTGAACTTGAACTCTAATTCAATTCCAAAGCTGCCTTGGTGGGTTTAAAGTCTGGATAGTTGGTCCAGTCCTTTGGATTACCTGGAGAACATGGATAGATGATGTTTCGGGTCAAGACCCCTCTCCAGAGATGCTGTCTGATCTGCTGAGATTCTCTAGCACTTTGTGTCCTTTTGTGCATTAACCAGCATTGCACTTCCTTGTTTCTACCCATGGGTTACCTGTAAAGACACAAAGTGTAGGAGTAACTCAGCAGGTCAGGCAGCATCGCTGGAGAACATGGATAGGCGACGTTACTGGTTGAGACCCATCTTCTTTACCCTGCATTACCATTGCCTCTTGTAATATGACCACGACGCTCGACCAATACCCATGTATATGTCTCTGTGGCCAGAACTATTCGAAATGGGGATGTTAATTCTTAAGGGGTTGGACAGGCTAGATGCAGGAAGATTGTTCCCGATGTTGGGGAAGTCCAGGACAAGGGGTCACAGCTTAAGGATAAGGGGGAAATCCTTTAGGACCGAGATGAGAAAGACTTTTTTCACACAGAGAGTGGTGGGTCTCCGGAACTCTCTGCCACAGAGGGTAGTTGAGGCCAGTTCATTGGCTATATTTTAGAGGGAGTTAGATGTGGCCCTTGTGGATAAGGGGATCAGAGGGTATGGAGAGAAGGCAGGTACGGGATACTGAGTTGGATGATCAGCCATTATCATATTGAATGGCGGTGCAGGCTCGAAGGGCCGAATGGCCTACTCCTGCACCTAGTTTCTATGTTTCTATGTTAAATTCTATAGTGTTGCATTTATCTTATTTGTGTGGCTGCATGGTGACTTAAATTTCACTGCATCAATTGGTGTATGTGCCAATAAATGTAACTTGAACTTGAAATGAGAAGCGAATTCAGTTGCCAAAGCAGAACATATTTGACAATTAGTTCCTATTTGTATCCACTGCTGAACCTTTACAATTATTGAATTAAGACAAAATGGTTCAAATCTGGTGGACTTTAATATGTTTACAGTTTCCAGCTGGATTTTTCAAGAAAAACCTCTAATTGGTGCAGAGGAAACCCAGGGAAGAATCTCATTATCTCCGAACAGCAGAAGCAAGTCTGATGTTAATACAAACTGATGGCATAATAGCCATGATACAATAATACTGGCGAGTGCACATTGTGCTTCATGTTAGTGATGTGCTGAGTCGAAAGGAACAATTACGAGGGGGGGAAAGATTGTAAACAGTCTTAGAACCTCTCAAGACCGTTGCCTTTTCAGGTCTGTCAGCTACAGTCATTTTATCCATAAAAACACTTAAAAACGGACGTAACGGAACCAACATAAAGAAGCCTTTCTTACTTCCCAGACAAACGTAGAGCGAGATGGATAAAATCCCCCTGGTGCTTCATCTATCAAATGGTAAAAGAATTAGGCAACCATAGGTCAAAGTGAACCTGTAAATCTATAGGTTCCATTATTAAGCACAGTACATTTTTTTCTGAGTCATTTTGATATTTTAGGTTAGATAATATATATAAACAGTCCCGGCTTGCTAAAGCTTGTGCATCTGGTATGGAAACAGAATATGACCCCCCCGTTAATTTTACAGCACTTCAAATTTCTGATATATATATATATCCCTTTTGCATAAAATTCCAAGCGACAGCATATAAAATCTACCCTTACATATATATTGTAGATTACAGTTACAAATTTACAGCAGACATGTATAATTTTACAACACAATTAATTTCTTACACCAATCCTTATCTAATTATTTTGTCAACTGGAAGCTACAATTGTTCCGGGAAAATAATCAAGGATCATTTGACGATATTTTCTTCCAGCAAAACCCACGAAAAAAAAAGCAGAATTTTGATAAAGTAACCTTGACAAAAACGAGGGAAGAATTAGCGCCCATTCGTGATGCGACAATACCAAAGATCATTTAGTCTCACGCAGGGTACAGTAACAATTATAAAATGTTAGAAGATTTGTTAACGGACTTTAACATGCACACTTATACAATTAATTACAACGTGAGAGGGGGAAGCATTGTGAGCAGGAATCCCTGCATTTCGAGGCATATATTTACTACTTAGTAAAAAGTGTGCGATGATTTTGTACAAGTCCCTGATGATCATTAATACTCATTCCATCTTAGTCCATTGACCATGCATGGATTTCTTTCTAACAGTGATCTTGCCAAAGAACCTAAACAGCAAAAAACTTTACATATATCATCAAACTAAACTAGTTTTACATGTATTTATTAAATATTATATAATTAATGATGAATCAGATTTTATATATGAGATATTGGTAAGATTAAAAAGTCTGAATATGCACTATCTAGGGGGTGTTCAATGGTAGTTTGATGTCGGCTGGTAAAATCATTTTTGTTTTCACCTCAAATGGAAAACATTTCCATATTTCTTTC
This sequence comes from Raja brachyura, assembly GCA_963514005.1. The sequence continues at coordinate 5,946,699 of OY740802.1, forward strand.
TCTAAAATAACACTGACCTAGTTTCTGCCCACTCCACCACAAAGACACAATTTAATGCCCCAGTATCTGTTGGGAAAACATAAATCTTCATAATCAACTTTGTTTAATGAGTGTTTGACATGCTGGAGAAATGCAAAGTTTATTTATTTTTAAAACCCAACATGTCACCCAAAATATCACAGTTCATACAGTATTTGAAACGTTATCCCAGCTTTGATGAGGTGGTAATTGTTCAACTGGGAAAAATATCTTGAAGAAAGCACGCATCAGAGAGTAGATGATTCCTAGCTCAAAACTTTTTTTATTCGTTTAGTTTTCATTTTGCCTCACTTTATTTTGCACCGATCTTGATTATTTCTTCATACTTGCCTTGGCTACATCCTTTCTTGAGGGTTTTAAATAACATGCCAAGCATACGTGTCAGAATTTGGTCGCCCAATTATAGGAAGGATGTCAACAAAATAGAGAGGGTACAGAGGAGATTTACTAGAATGTTGCCTGGGTTTCAACAGCTAAGTTACAGAGATAGGTTGAACAAGTTAGGTCTTTATTCTCTGGAGCGCAGAAGGTTAAGGGGGGACTTGATAGAGGTCTTTAAAATGATGAGAGGGATAGACAGAGTGATGTGGACAAGCTTTTCCCTTTGAGAATAGGGAAGATTCGAACAAGAGGACATGACTTTAGAATTAAGGGACAGAGGTTTAGGGGTAACATGAGGGGGAACTTCTTTACTCAGAGAGTGGTAGCGGTGTGGAATGAGCTTCCAGTGGAAGTGGTGGCGGCAGGTTCGTTGGTATCATTTAAAAATAAATTGGATAGGCATATGGATGAGAAGGGTATGGAGGGTTATGGTATGAGTGCAGGCAGGTGGGACTAAGGGAAAAAAGTTGTTCGGCACGGACTTGAAGGACCGAGATGGCCTGTTTCCGTGCTGTAATTGTTATATGGTTATATGGTTATATGGTTATAATTGTTGATGCAAAGGGAAGAAATATCAAGACTTCTGTAGTCAAACATTGGACAAATCTGCTCTCGCCTGACATTTTTTACGCATTTCAATCTGTGCTGAATGTTTGCCCTGGGCCCTTCATTCACTTTGTGTGGGAAGAACTGCAGATGCTGGATTAAATTGATAATATCGACACAAAAAGCTTGAGTAACTCAGGGGGAAAGGCAGCATCTCTGGTGAGAAGGAATGGGTGACATTTTGGGTCCTCATGAAACACCCCCCATGAGACCTATGCATTGTAGGATATTCCACTCAAGGTTACACACCCAAGTCAAACACTGTGTGTGAAGTAAAGCCTCTACATTGATGGAAGACGTAAGAAACTGGAGATGCTGGAAGCTGAAGCAAAGCACCAACTGCTGGAGTAACTCAGTGGGTCAGGCAGCAACTGTGGAGGGACTGGACAGGCAACATTTGGAGTCGGGACCCTTCTTCAGACTGATAAAGAGTCCCGACACGAATGGCTAGTTGTCCATTTTGTCCAAAGGTGCTGCCTGACCCGCTGACTTCCTCCAGCAGTTCCCTTTCTGCTCTGTATTATAGAATTACATACGAACACAAAGCCATGATCAGTTACACTGGAATCTTGATAATTTCCACAAGTGCCAAATTAGTTTCATTACCACTCGTAATATTTCCCTTTATCCTTTATTTGTATCTGTGGACAGTGGACGGCTTGTGGGTATTTATGTGTTGTCGTTCCTTTGACTGGACAGCGCCCAAACAAAAGCTTCTCACCGTATCTCGGTACACATGACAATAATAAACTGGACTAAACTTGTCCAGACAGAAGTGAACAAATGAGAATTGGATGGCATGGCTTAACACCATTCGCTAGAATCCGTCCTTATATATGTGCTGCAGTCATGACAAACGTTGCAGTAATATAAAGCTAATGTGCAGAGGCGTTAGGTAGTTTCACGAACTTAAGTTCCGAGGGGAACATTTATCCAGTTTACGTTACAATCCAAAGCGTTTTTATTCTATCAGCACCTATTTTGTATCCATCTTGTGCCATTTATCCCTGCCCTTTTCAACAAGACACCATTAGTTCTCAGCTTCAAAATGACAGGCTCATTGAGTTAAGGGCCTGTCCTACAAGCATGCAACTCTATGCGATGAGCGCGATCAAACTAGAAGCGGGGGCCGCGCGGAGGTCGGGTGATCCCCTGTACAGGGCCGTTCCCACCAGCATGCGCCTGCACGCGGCAAGCGCGAGCAAACCGGCAGCAGGGGCCGCGCGGAGGTCGGGTGAGTGGCGCAACGCGGCGCAAAGTGAGGCGAACTTGGAGCGAAGTCTAAGGTAAGTTCGCCAGGACAGAGAGGGGCACACAGAGAGGGGCACAGAGGCACACACACAGAGGGCCACGGAGCCACACACATAGAGGGTCACGGAGGCACCTACAGATAGGTTCATGGAGGCACGATGTCGGGGCGGTGTGTAATGCGTCGAGGCGACTGTGAGCTGACAAGCCATTGCCGCGCGGAATTTTTGAACATAGTCAGTTTTTCGGATCCCCGCGCGATGTCGGGACGAACTCCGCACAATTCCGCACGGCTCCGGCGATCGAAGTGGGACCGGCCCCGCGATGCCGGATGGCTCAAGCAACCACGTTAGGTCGCGCTAATCGCATGGAGTTACATGCTTGTAGGACAGGCCCTTTACTGTAACCTAATTCAATGATGCTCAAATGCATAAGACAAGCCTTGGATAGAACTGCGGAAACAAGGAACTGCAGATGCTGGCTTACAAAAAAAAGGCCGCAAAGTGCTGGAGTAACTCAGCTGGGTCAGGCCACATCTCTGGAGGGCAATCTTAACAAGGGCCCTGAACCGAAACGTCACCTATCCATGTTCTCCAGAGATGTGACCTGACCCGCTGAGTTAAGGGCCTGTCCCACGGGCAACATTTGCGCATCATTTACGCCACATCATTTACGTGTCACGACGCGCGCATGGTGCGTGGTTACCACGCACGGCAGTGACGCGCGGCCGCGTGCGACGCCCCAGCATTTTGGGATGTACAAAATCGTTGCGCGCCATCTGCATGAGGCGCAAATGACGCCCAAGTGGGACAGGCCCTTAACTCCAGCACTTTGTGTCCTTACACAGAACTAACAACTTCAGCAGATTCATAGAAACAAGACAAGAATACTGTCATATCATTTTGGAGTCACGTGAGTGACTTCGTGAAGAACCCGCCAGCACGCATGCGCGACATATCGTCGCAACGCATTGCAGTCGACGGCTGGAGGTGGAGCGCGGCTCACCTCCAGCCCTTCATAAGGGCCACTCAGGTAAGTGTAGGCAACCTTGAGTTGGTTGTTCTTGTTGTGTGAGTGTGTGTTTCTCCCAACAGGAATATGGACAGAAGGAGTAAGGGCCGCAGGACATCCGTAAGGAGTCACCGGCCACCTATCCCGGAGCCCTCCTCAACGGCTGCACCTGCGAGTCGGGCCGGGAAAAAGGCGCGGAAGTCGGGGAGCCCTGTCGTCACAGGACCCGACCCACCGATACACCTTAGCTCTAGCGAGGTTCCCGCAGAGCAGGACTTCGGTGCAGCGCCGGAGCAGGCTGACCCTGACTCCATCTCTTTGTCACCAACGGGCTCGTTGGTCGACCCGGGCAAACAGGGTTCATGTGCTGCCGCACGGCCCTTCTCCCTGAGCCCTCGCAGAAGAGCCAGGGATAGAGCCCGTCTACCTAGCCCTTCGCGGGCGGAGGTATCACCCAAGGCCGCTAGATTGCGGACTGGTGAATTGGCGGGACTCAAGTCCACTGGCAGACCTGAGAGGGCCAGTGTGGACTCACCAACCAGCAGGACCAGGAAGAGTCATTCAGGTGGAGTACCGCCACGGTCACAGAGTCCCCCGTGGACGGGAGGACGGGACCGTACGCCATCTAGGTCCAGGATCAGGACAGTCGGCAAGCCCGCGCGGATGTCGGGTCACCACGCCGCGGCGTTGGGTGCCGACCTCTCACCGTATTTGCCCTTGGAGGCAGCGGGATCGAGCTCCGCCAAAAGGAGGTGTTTGAGTAGATCCGCGCGGGAATCGCTCAGTTTCGCTGAGGCGGCTGGTAGCGACAGTTCTTTCCGGCACCAAGATTACCTCGACGAGGTACGGGCCGATGACAGGAGCCTCAGGAGTTCCGTTGGACATGAGGACTCCGACCGCCCGGGTTCGCATGGCGAAGGGCGAATTGACAGGATGGAGAGGATGTTGGAACTTATCCTGCAGCAAAACCAAAGGCGGGAAACATTTAGTTCCAGGGGGCACATGGATTTATCCCCATCGTCAACGGGAAGCCTGAGACAGCCGGAGGATGAGGACATCTTGGTCCATGCACCATCCACATCTGAGGCCCCTCAGGAGGAGCTCCTGGATGTGGCAACTAAATTTGCACTATCAGAATCATCAGGACATCCCCTCAACTCCAAACTGGCTGCTACCGTTGACTTCCTCACGAACCATCAGCTTCAAGAGGAGGTCCTTGCGGAGGCCATGAATAGGCACAAGGCACCAGGAAATTGCAACTCCCTCAATGTGCCCATCGTAAATACGCCGATTTGGGGCAACATTAGCCCAGGGATCAGAACTCAGGAGATGAAGTTGCAAAGGATCCTGAAGTTGCTCACTGCTGGGATTACCGCGTTTGCAAGGTCGGTGGACGGGGTGGATCTGAACACCGAGCAAGAGGATGCTCTGGCACTACTGTGCAATACACAGTACGAAATAAATGCATTCAGGAAGAGCATTATAAAACCCACATTGAACCCCAAATTTGCGGGACTATGCAAAGCACCTCCTACGCCGCCACCCAGACAGTTGTTCGGGGAGGACCTCCCGAAGCGGGTCAAGGAATTGGATGACCATGCAAAGACGGTGGGTCTCATGAGATCACATATCTCGACTAGGCAGCCGGCCAGGAAAGTGCCATTCTTCAGGCCACGAGGCCCTGCCATCAGGCCAGCAAGGACCTACGCTCCAGCACCGCCACAATATCAGCAACCTCAACAGCCCATGCCTTTTTTAGGGCTAGGCCTCCAGCGGCCAGCATGGAAAATGCGGACACCGCATTATCAACACAACCTAGCACCTCCACGTCCCGCCAAACATATCAGGGACCGCCGATAACCATGAAGGTAAGGCGGTCTGGATTTCATGCACCTGCATGTTTAACTTCACATGTTGGTGGGAGACTACGGTTCTTTAAGGAGGCATGGGAAACCATCACTTCTGATGAGTTTATCTTACAAAGTATTCAAGGCCATGAGATTGAATTCATCAATGGTCAAATCCCTCCATCCCAGCATATGCCAAATCGCAAATTTACACTGTCCAGCAAAGAAACGGCAGTAGGCTATGCTGAAATCTTGAGGCTACAAGAAAAAGGCGTGATAGAAAGAACTATACACGAACCAATTGAATTTGTATCCAACATATTTACAAAAACCAAGAAGGATGGAGGATGTCGGGTTATTATTGATCTGACCCATTTGAATACTTTTGTAAAATATACCCATTTCAAAATGGACACGTTCGAAACAGCCAAATCTTTGATTTCTGAGGGCTGCTTTATGGCATGCATTGATTTAAAGGATACATACTATTCAGTATCCATTCAGAAACACCACAGGAAGTTCTTGAAATTTACCTGGATGGATCAGCTCTGGCAATACAAAGCTTTGCCAAATGGGCTTACCACAGCCCCTAGATTATTTACTAAATTGCTCAAACCAATACTGGCTACACTAAGGAGACAAAATTACATGGTCATGGCCTATCTGGATGATATCCTAATTATTGGGAACACGCTGGAATCAGCGGAACTGGCAGTTTCAGCCACCGTGGAAATTTTTCAAAAAATGGGATTCATTATCCATCCAGATAAATCAAAGTTCTGCCCTTCACAGGTCATGGATTATCTGGGATTCACGATGGATTCCAATCGCATGAGGGCCACCATACCAACTAACAAAGTTGGGGATGTCATTCAAGTATGTAAGAATCTAGTCTGCGCCAGTATACCATCAATTAGAAAAACTGCTAAGGTGATTGGGAAAATCTTAGCAGTTTTTCCAGCTGCCCAATACGGACCTTTGCATTATCAAAATTTGCAGAGAGCCAAGATCTCAGCGTTAAAACTGAACGCTGGACATTTCGATAGACCAATGTAGCTGCCTCTCAAGGCAAAAATTGAGTTACAATGGTGGATTGACAATATCCGTGACTCATTTAAGCCCATCATTTTGCCCAATCCGATGGTATACTTACAAACAGACGCAAGCTCCCATGGCTGGGGAGCCACGGACAACTACTCTAGTTGTGGAGGCAGATGGGACACCCTTGAATCTACCCTATTGTTGTCACAAGGGATAAATTATTTGGAGATGCTAGGAGCATTTCACGGACTTCGAGCTTATTGTTCTAACCTTACTGACACTCATGTCCGTCTCCAAATAGATAATACCACTGCGGTGGCATATCTAAATCATATGGGCGGTACCAGGTCAATTTCATGTGATGAATTGGCAAATACAATTTGGGTCTGGTGTATTCGACAGAATATTTGGATTTCAGCTACCTATTTACCAGGTAAGCTCAATACAGTGGCGGACACCAGGTCACGCAAATTCAATGACAACATCGAGTGGATGTTAAATCCCCAAATATTCGCTAAAGTTACAGCCAAATTTGGTAAACCGGATATCGACCTTTTTGCGTCACGGTTGAACCATCAGGTACCAACATACGTTTCATGGGAGCCAGATCCTGGGGCAATGGCGATGGACGCGTTCTCGCTAGATTGGGGGAAATGGTTTTTCTATGCATTTGCTCCATTTTTCCTCATCAGTCGGGTATTGCGGAAAATCCAGTCAGATGCTGCTAAAGGCATTCTTATCATACCCGACTGGCCTACGCAGCCATGGTATCCGGTGGTCCTTGATATGATCAGTCAACCATGGGTCCTCTTAGAGGGTTGCCCACAATTGGTGACGAACCCTGTCTCAGGGGAACCACATCCCTGCCACAGTCACCTAAAGTTATTGGCTTGCAGGTTCTGAACAGGCCATTACTGCGGTATGGCCTATCATCAAAAACAATGGATACCATTGGAGCGTCATGCCGGGAGTCCACCAGGCGGCAATATCTCACACATATCCGGAAATGGGAAACCTACTGCGGCCGCTCCCACATTGCATATGACTCCGTTACTATCACCGATGTGCTGGAATTCCTGGCGGGGTTGCATCATGACGAACACCTCAGCTACAGTGCCATCAACAGTGCCAGGAGTGCGCTATCGTTCTACCTCAACATTGAGGTAGGATCCAACAAGCTGGTGTCCAAACTCATGCGGGGAATATTTAATTCCAATCCGCCTAGACCTCCTTACAACATCACCTGGGATATTGGGAAAGTATTAACCCTGCTCAGGACGTGGTCGCCCATGGAAGGGCTTGAATTGGACAAACTCACCCTGAAGCTGGTGATGTTACTGGCACTGACTTCAGCGCATAGGGTACAGACACTCCACAAGGTCAAGATCGACAGGATGATCTCTACCCCTGGCGAAGTAATCTTCTTTATAGATGAATTACTCAAGCAGCATAGACCTGGGTTTACAGGGCTGCAGTTGAAGTTTCCGGCATACCCCGCTGATGCAAGGCTATGTTTAGCCACCCATATCCGCCACTATATCAAAGTGACGAGGAAATTAAGGGGAATGGAGAAATACCTACTCATCAGCCACAAGAAAGCTCACCATAGTGTGACGGTACAGACGATCTCCAGATGGCTCAGGATCGTCTTGAATGAGGCAGGTATTGACACTAATGTCTTTAAATCCCATTCCACCAGGGCTGCATCGACGTCGGCGGCAAGGGTCATGGAGGTGCCCATGGATCATATTCTTGCCACAGCGGGATGGGCGAACGAAGCCACCTTCCAACGGTTTTACAATAAACCTGTTGCCGCTCCTGTATTGTTCGCGGAGGCCGTGCTGAATGCAGGTCAAGAGCGTGGAGATGTCCCCCAGTGAGGGTTTTTTTCCTTTGTTTGTTGTTAATAAATATTGTTATTATTTTTCAGTACAAGCTGTCTGGAAAGTTGATTACTCCTATCCATCCTTATAAGTGGTGTGTGACAGCATGGACGTTGTCCAGGGCATGGAATCACAGAGCTTTGAAGTCTTCACGAAGTCACTCACGTGACTCCGAAATGAAATAGTAAGATTAAACGAGAACTTACCAGTTCGAAGGTTGATCTTAATTTTATGAGGAGTTGCGATGAGGGATTTCGTGCCCTCCGCTCCCAACCCTCGATCATAAAGTCAACTGGTAATTAGAGTCTCTTCAATCTTACTATAACAAGTCATTTCTCTGTTCGTTGGTTCTGTGATTCCACACCGCTGCTTTGAAGTATGTCGCGCATGTGTGCTGGCGGGTTCTTCACAAAATCCCTCATCGCAACTCCTCATAAAATAAAGATCAACCTTCGAACTGGTAAGTTCTCGTTTAATCTTACTATTTTAGTTCGTATCAGAATTTGTCAAAATGTTCCGTATAGAACCATAGAAGCTATTGGGTTAACTTAATTCATTAGTGATCGACATTAATGAGAAAGAAAGCCTTTCCTTTAATATACAACCGTATTTATAAATAACAGCACAGCATCAAGCTGGAAAGGATACAGAGAAGATTTACAAGGATGATGCCTGGACCCGAGGGCCTGAGCTATAGGGAGAGGTTGAGTAGGCTGGGATTCTCCTCTAAAGAGGGAGGAATCATGGAAGGAATAGTTCGGGTAAATGCACAGGAGTCTCTTGCGCGGAGTAGGGGAATCGAGAACCCGAGGACATACAATTAGGACGATGGTGTAGATTTAACAAGAACCTAAGGATGGTGGGCGTATGGAACGAGCTGCTGGAGGAGGCAGTTGAGGCAGGGACTATCGCACAGTTTAAGAAACATTGAGACAGGTGCATGGATAAGACAGGTTTCGAGCGATATGGACCAAACTCAGGCAGACGGGACAAGTGTAGATGGGACATGTTGGTCGGTGTGGGCAAGTTGGACCAAAGGGCCTGTTTCCATACTGTATGAATTCAGTCTGAAGGCAGGTTTTCGACCCAAAACGTCACCCATTCCTTCTCTCCAGAGATGCTGCCTGTCCCGCTGAGTTACTCCAGCATTTTGGGTCTGCCTTTGACTCCATAACTCTATCTGCCTGTAGGTTAATTTGCTCGATAAAGATTGTAAATTGTCCCTCGTGTGTAGGATAGTGCTAGTGTACGGGGATTGCTGGTCGGCGCGAAGGGCTTATTTCCACGCTGTACCTCTAAACTAAATGAAAACAAATGTTGGAGTAACTCATGGTGCCAAGTGATAAATCTATCTGTCTATACGTGATCCACATCCGTCTATTCCCTGCACATTAACATGCATATCCAAAAGCCTCTTAAATGCCACTATCATATCTACCCCCACCACCACCACCCGGGCAGTGGGTTCCAGGCACCCCCCACTGCCCGTGTAAAAAAAATGTGTTTGGCACGTCTCCTTTCAACTTCACCCCTTTCACATCACAGCTGAGCCCGCAACCATTTGATATTTCAGGAGCAACGGTCGGGAGACCAGGAAGCATTCAACATATTGCTGCCTGCAAATGCCATTCATGTTTATCCTGTGTGTGTGTGTGTGTGTGTGGGATCGCATTTGGTTATTTTGTGAACAGCACAGTTTACGGTTCTTGCTTTCTCAACACACAGACCCGTCGCTGGGCTCAAAACATTAATGTAACCACAAGCCAACTTCAAGCTCGGCCAAAACTCAACGGCATGCAAAACCATCTGTGGGAATTCTTCACCAAGTGTGTGTTTTGGCCGCAGAATTTATCTGAGCAAACATTTCCGAATTTTGGAACCTTCATGTCAAGTTACAGGAAATATATTTTCCATAATATCTTGTTCGTAACTATTTTCTCAATCGTTAATTAGAGTTTTGATTGAGTGATATTCTACAAGGGAGCATTAAGTCCAGAGCCGTCAGAACATAAGATTAGTCCGAGGAATTAGTGAAACCTCATCAATTGTGTGCAGTTTTGGCCCCCTAATTTGAGGAAGGACATTCGTGCTATTGAGGGAGTGCAGTGTAGGTTTACAAGGTTAATTCCCGGGATGGCGGGACTGTCATGTGCTGAGAGAATGGAGCGGCTGGGCTTGTATACTCTGGAGTTTAGAATGATGAGAGGGGATCTTACTGAAACATAGATTATTAAGGGTTTGGACACGCTAGAGGCAGGAAACATGGGGGAGTCCAGAACTAGGGGTCACAGTTTAAGAATAAGGGGTAAGCCAATTAGAACGGAGATGAGGAAACACTTTTTCTCACAGAGAGAATGGTGAGTCTGTGGAATTCTCTGCCTCAGAGGGCAGTGGGGGCCGGTTCTCTGGATACTTTCAAGAGAGAGCTAGATAGCGGAGTCAGGGGATATGGGGAGAAGGCAGGAATGGGGTACTGATTGGGGATGATCAGCCATGATCACATGAATGGCGGTGCTGGCTCGAAGGGCCGAATGGCCTACTCCTGCATCTATTGTCTATTGTCTATTAATGTTTTAAGAGAGACCCAAGGAAATGCAGGTGCTGGAATCTTTAGCAAAAATCAAAGAGCTGGAGGAACTCAGAGGGTCAAGCGGCAACTGTGGAGCCAATGGACAGGCGATGTTTCTTGTCTGAAGAAGGGTCCTGACTCAAAACATCACCTGTCCCTTCCATCCACAGATGCTTCCTCACCCACTGCGTTATTCCAGAATTTTTAGTGTAGTATTTTATGTTTAGTTCAGAGATACAGCATGGAAACAGCCCCTTCGGCCCACTAAGCCTGCGCTGGCCAGCGATCCCCGCACACTAACATTATCCTACACACGAGGAACAATTTACAATCATTACTGAGCCAAATGACCTACAAAGCTGTACATCTATGGAGTGTGGGAGGAAAACGCAGGCGGTCACGAGGAGAACATAAACTCCGTACAGACAGCATCCGTAGTTCTGATTGAACCTGGGTCTCTGGTGCTTTAAGGCGGCAACTCTACCGCTGCGCCACCGTATTTTTTTCATTTAACCATATAACAATTACAGCACGGAAACAGGCCTTCTCGGCCCTTCCAGTTCGTGCCGACCATTTATTTTCCCCTAGTCCCATCTACCTGCACTCAGACCATACCCCTCCATTCCCTTCCCGTCCATATACCTATCCACTTTACTTTTAAATGTTAAAATCGATCCTGCCTCCACCACTTCTGCAGGAAGATCATTCCACACAGCCACCACTCTCTGAGTAAAGAAGTTCCCCCTCATGTTACCCCTAAACTTCTGTCCCTTAATTCTCATGTCATGCCCTCTTGTTTGAATCTTCCCTACCCTCAATGGGAAAAGCTTATCCACGCCAACTCTGTCTATCCCTTTCATCATTTTAAAGACCTCAATCAAGTCCCCCCTTAACCTTCTGCGCTCCAAAGAATAAAGAGCTAACTTGTTCAACCTTTCTCTGTAACTTAGTTGCTGGAACCCAGGCAACATTCTATTTTATTTTAAGGTTCAGTTTCAAGGCAGCACAGGTGAGGCATCTTTAGAGATTCAGTGTGGAAACAGACCCTTCGGCCCACCAGGCACACACCGACCAGCGACCAGCACACTAACACAGTCCTACACACACTAGGGACAATGTACGTTTATTAGACCTAGCCAATTAACCTACAAACCTGTACGTCTTTGGAGTGTGGGAAGAAGCCCACGTGGGTCACGGGGAGAACATACAAACTCTGTACAGACAGCGCCCGTAGTCCAACTTCCTGGTTCACGACATTTCAACAAGATAAATAAGTATGTAATTATTCAAAATTCACAGTTTCACAATCTCATGTACAAAGCAAGAACAGCTTCTAGAGGATGGACACAAAATGCTGGAGTAACTCAGTGGGACAGGCAGCATCTCTGGAGAGATGGAATGGGTGACGTTTCGGGTCGAGACCCTTCTTCAGACTGAGAACAGCTTCTTCCCAGCAATGAGCAGACTCTTGAACACCACGGATCACCATCCACAACCCTCCATCAGCAGCTATGATCTACTATGGACGTTGTTTTAGCTGCATGATGTACTTTGGTTTGGCTTGATTATACTCTGGTTACCAAATATAACTGATTATTAATTTGTTGTGCCATTGATTATTGCATATTTATCTGTGTGTTATTGCTGGAGTAACTCAGCGGGACAGGCGGCATCTCTGGAGAGAAGGAATGGGTGGCGTTTCATGTCGAGACCCTTCAGATTTGACCTGAAACGTCACCCATTTCTTTTCTCCAGAGATGCTGCCTAAAGGGCCTGTCCCACTTTCATGAGCTAATTCACGACATTTTTTACTCGTGGACATTTTTCATCATGCTAGAAAAACGCCCCGACCTACTTGATGCAACGAGTACCTACGACTAGCATCACGACCTCCTACGACCTCCTACTACCTTGTGACGACCATGCTGCGAGTATGAGTCAAGGGCAAACTCGGCAGAGGTCGTGAATTAGGTCGTGAAAGTGGGACTGGCCCTTGAGCCGCTGAGCTTCTCCAGCATTTCGTATCTATCTTCGGTTTAAACCAGCATCTGCAGTCCCTTCCGACATGTTCACACTGGATCTATGTTGTCCCACTTTCTCATCCATGTTGACACACTGGGAGCAATTTACGGAGGCCAATCGACCTACAAACCTGCACGTCTTTGGGACGTGGGAGGAAACCCACGCGGTCACAGGGAGAGCGTGCAAACTCCGTGCAGACAGCAGCTCTACCAACTGCGCCACCGTGCCGCCCTTTCACGTTCAAGATGCAGTGGTATTATTGAAATAATTCAGATTAAATTGTAGGTAAATACGAACTGTGGATCAATCCCGGAGGCTTGAATTATAATTCAGGAGCAATTATAATGCGTTTCAGGAGCAGTTTCATTTTACTGTGTTGCAAAAGATCGATTAGCTCCCTGCCTGGCCTCACAACAAACTATTAGCAGGGGGTGGAGGGCCAAGTGTTTAACGGAGCAAATTTAGTGAATTGGAGAACCTCTCCATCCCCACCATCAGCTGACTGGGTTTTTTTGTATTTAATTTACAAACCTATAAAAGAAAATTTTCAGTCTTTTTTTTTGTTTGCCTTGAAGCTGGAAAAGTTAATTGTGATGAAGCTTTGCGGATCAGCTGAGCCCATGAGTTGCTGTGTTGCAGAATGATGACATGAATCCGCTGCAAGAGACTTCACAGTTTTGAATCTCCTCCCACACAGATGATCCTGTGGCGTTGATGGTCCACTCTGTCGCAGCAGGGGAGGTGTCGGCTAGGAGCCACTGTCAAATGAGGCTGAAAAGAAAGAAAGAGATCCAGGATGAGTAACACTGACAGCAGGAAGCCACTAATGTCCACTTAACTCCTTTGGAGCCATGCGTAGATTTGCCGAATAGAAAATCGGATGCATTTTGAGATGCCTCCGCCGAGGGAAATAATTGATTACCTGAATGATCACCGTTTTATAATATTGCATCCCGCCATCTTGATTTTAGTTAGACGTGGAATGATTTATTGTGGAGTTCAAGTCAAGAGTCTGGAGAGTTTAGTGTCATGTGCCCCTGATAGGACAATTAAATTCTTGCTTTGATTTAGCACAACAGAACATAGTAGGCATGAATACAGAACAGATCAGTGCGTCCATATACCATTATATAAATATATACACACATGGATAAATAAACTGATAAAGTGCAAATAAACAGATGATAGAAACATAGAAACATAGAAATTAGGTGCAGGAGTAGGCCATTCGGCCCTTCGAGCCTGCACTGCCATTCAATATGATCATGGCTGATCATCCAACTCAGTATCCCGTACCTGCCTTCTCTCTATACCCTCTGATCCCCTTAGCCACAAGGGCCACATCTAACTCCCTCTTAAATATAGCCAATGAACTGGCCTCAACTACCCTCTGTGGCAGAGAGTTCCAGAGACCCACCACTCTCTGTGTGAAAAAAGTCCTTCTCATCTCGGTCCTAAAAGATCTCCCCCTTATCCTTAAGCTGTGACCCCTTGTCCTGGACCTCCCCAACATCGGGAACAATGTGATGGTCTATTAATGTTCAGAGTTTTGTCCGAGCCGGGTTCAATAGCCTGATGGCTATTGATTTATAAAGGACACAAAGTGCTGGAGTAACTCAGTTGGTCAGGCAGCATCTCAGGAGAACATTGTTAGGTGACGCTTCTAGTCAAAAATCTTACTGTCCCTAATATCAGTTTAGTTTAGAAATACAGCGTGGAAACAGGCCCTTTGGCCCACTGTCCTCGCCAGCCAATGATTGCCTGTATGCTAGTTCTGTCCTACGCTCCAGGGACAATTTACAGAAGCCAATTAACCTACAACCCTGCACGTCTTTGGAATGTGGGAGGAAACCGGAGCACCCGGAGAAAACCCACGCGGTCACGGGGAGAACGTACAAACTCCGTACAGACAGCACCCGTAGTCAGGATCGAACCCAGGTCTCTGGCGCTGTGTGGCACCAACTCTACCGCTGCGTCCTTTTGACACTGGCTAGAGAATTACCAGTAAACTCAGACAGATCTGGAAACAAACTTCACCAAACAGTCACACTCAGCATGGAGTTCACAGAAGATACTTTGTGGGCTTTCAGAACTGGCAATCCTCGGGGGACAGGAATCAGAATTACAAAGAGTAGGTATGTTACAAAACTTACCTTGAGCAGCGCTGCAGTTCTGCCGCTCCCCGTGTGCGTGACTCTGGCGCCTTTCAGAGGGGGGCGGGCTTAAAGTGCCGTTTTTCTGCAGACTGGGCAAATCGATCCATGTCGGGCGATTTCATTGCGGAAGAAAAATCGCTCCGACATTTCATTCATGAAGGTATTTTTAAATTACGCTAGATTATTTATTAACTAGAGTAATTTAAAAATCACCTTCAAAAGCCGTGAGCGCCGACAACGGGAAGGATTTTGCGTAGGGGCAAAAAAAAGGTACACAGTTTATTTTTATATTAAAAGTTGGATTTTAGGGAGGCTTTAATCACATTTTCATGTTGCGAAATGGGGTCCAAAAAAATGTATGAACCAACAGTATTTTTCCTCCCGACTTCACCGCAACCCGCAAGGTTTCAATCCACCGCATTCCACTAAAACCCACTCGCTAGTTGATTTAAATGGCCATTAATTTACAGGCATTAAACACTAAATTCCTTCCATTTGGCCTAGAAATTAATGAAAATGAAATTTAAAAATTATGTTATATTGTGGATTATTGTGTGAATGTTATTTGGACACTTAGGCAATTTAAAAAGTGTCCCTAATATTCCCTAATATTGGACACTTAGGCAGTTTATCTTTTCTTAAGAAATGGATAGATGTTTAGATCTACTCATTGAATTTTGTAATTAGCTACAATTAGATAACAAACTAATTATATGCTTTAATTTCAGGTCATCCAAGTAAGATTGTTTCATATTTGTTTCAGAATGCTTCAATCTATAATAAATGAAAATTTCATTGAGTTCTCTTAATTTTTACGAAAGTTATGGGCTTTTGACTATTCTAGATCACAGCATTTGAATTAAGTCAATTGAAAGGCAGTGGGGAACAAGATGCTAATTTCCGAGTATGAAAATGGTCATAACTTTCTTAATACTAAAGATATGAAAGTGAATTAGGTGTCAAATTAAAGTTATTTTTATGCTTTATCTGATGGGATAAATTGCAGACTTGATTTTTAAAATCTCAAAATTCTGTAACATTGCTACAAAGAGAGACATGGATACCATGTTGTTGATTCTTTGACATTAATTGAGGAGGGATTAAAACCTGTACTTCTTTGGACGTGAAAATGAATTACACAAGTATATGTGAAGTTCTCAAGACCTTACCTTTAATGTGTGGGAAAGAACTGCAGATGTTGATTTATACTGAAGGCTGATACTAAATGCTGGAGTAACTCTGCGGGCCAGGCAGCATCTTTGGAGAAAAGGAATAGGTGATGTTTTTGGTTGGAAAGTCTGAAGAAGGGTACCGAGCCGAAACGTCACCTTTTGTCCAGAGATGCTGCCTGACCCGTTGAGTTACCCCAGCTTTTTGTGTCTATCTTGGCTTTATTCCATCACTGCTGTCCCCCCTCAGTGGAAGTGAACGGGGGAAGCATTCAGTGGCATTGCCCTCGACAGCAGATGACAGTCCCGTTTATATCAACGGGTCGATGGTGGAGAGGGTCAAGATCTTCAAATTCCTGGGCGTGCGCATCTCTGAAGATCTCTCCTGATCCGAGAACACTGATGCAATTATTTAGAAAGCACATCAGCGACTCAACTTCCTGAGAAGATTACGGAGAGTCGGTATGTCAAGGAGGACTCTCTCTAACTTCTACAGGTGCACAGTAGAGAGCTTGCTGACCGGTTGCATCGTGGCTTGGTTCGGCAACTTGGGCGCCCAGGAGCGGAAAAGACTATAATATGTAGTAAACACTGCCCAGTCCATCATCGGCTCTGACCTCCCTACCATCAAGGGGATCTATCGCAGTCTCTGCCTCAAAAAGACTGGCAGCATCATCAAGGACCCACACCATCCTGGCCACTCACTCAACTCCCCGCTACCTTCAGGTAGAAGGTACAGGGGCCTGAAGACTGCAACATCCTGGTTCAGAAATAGCTACTTCCCCACAGCCATCAGGCTATTAAACTCAACTGAAACAAATCTCTGAACATTAATAGCCCATTATCTGTTTATTTATTCATGTGTGTATATATTCATGCCTACTGTATTCTGTTGTGCTGAAGCAAAGCAAGAATGTCATTGTCCTTACTGGGACACACAACAATAAACTCTCTTGACTGGACTTGACTTGACAGATGAGAATTGGCAGCACCATCGAGCTCTGCCTCAGAACGATGTGAGATCTGCAACTGGACAAACGTGGACTCATTGTCTCAGGAGCGTCAGTGGCTGAGCGGAGACTTGATAAAAGTGTATAAAATTGTAGGAGACGTAAGTTGCGTGGACAGAACCTTGTTCCCAGCGTGGAAATGTCAAAGAGTCTTGGGCAAAGCTTTCCGGTGAGAGGGACAAGATTTAAAGGGGATGTGTTTGGGCAACGTTTTATTTCACACAGAGAGTGGTGGGTGCCTAGAACATGCTGCCAGGGGTGGTGGTGCAGACAGATACGATCGTGGTATTTAAGAGGCTTTTGGACAGGCACATGGATATGAAGAGGGAATTAGTTTAACTTGGCATCATGCTCGGCTGGGACTTTGTGGGCCGAAGGGCCAGTTCCCCTGCTGTACCGTTGTATGTTCCCCTGCTGTACCGTTGTATGCTCTAACTGTGCAAATTCTACATTCACATAGAAGTCCTAAAGTCAATCTTGATTTAGTTTAAGTTCAGAGATACAGCGGGAAACAGGCCCTTCGGCCCACCGAGTCCGCAGCGACCAGCGATCCCCGCACACTAAAACTATCCCGCACACACTGGGGACACTTTACATTTATACCAAGCCAATCAACCTACACACCTGTGTGCGGGAGGAAACCGGAGAAAACCCACGCAGGTCATGGGCCGAACGTACTAACTCCGTACAGACAGCACCCACAGTCAGTGTGTAGAAAGGAACTGCAGATGCTGGTTTAAACCGAAGATAGACACAAAAAGCTGGAGTAACTCAGCGGGCCAGGCAGCATCTTTGCAGAGAAGGAATGGGTTGGCGTTTCGGGTCGAGACCCTTCTTCAGACTCTCAGACACCTACAGACATGATCGAACCCGCCGGGTCGCTGGCGATGCAAGGCAGCAACTCTATAGCTGCGCCACCGTGCTGCCCAATTAAGCATGGAAATATCACCAGTTACACACAAGCCGGGCGAGTTACAGGTGAGTGAGCAGACAGGAACATTATCCCACCCACAAACTTCCCATCTCATTTATGACTTTAACAGTTTATGGGAAAGTGCAAAGGTTTTAGCCAAAAACAAAATAGTGAATGAAAGGAAGTGCAGTGCAGCTGTTCACCTTACAGCTGTGCTAAAGCTGTTCTGTAAGCACCCAGAGTGTCATTACTGAAATGATGAGAGTTTTGAGCAACTGATTTCAGATTCTGGAAATGCTGGCACGTCGTCCACAGTGGAAAGGGATAATTACATTGAATTCCTGGCACACAAACCCATTCAGAGCTTGACGTTCACTTCATAATGATTGGACATGGAAAATTGATGCCGATCCCAGAACACAGATGTTTTTCTGGGCAATAATCTGCAGTCAGAGGGTGGTGAATCTGTGGAATTCTTTGCCACAGAAGGCTGTGGAGGCCAAGTCAGTGGATATTTTTAAGGCAGAGATCGACAGATTCTTGATTAGTACGGCAGTCTGGGGTTATGGGGAGAAGGCGGGAGAATTGGGTTGAGAGGGAGAGATAGATCAGCCATAATTGAATGGCGGAGCCGACTCGATGGGCCGAACGGCCTGATTCTGCTCCTATCAAATGAACTTATGAATACAGTTTATTCGGCACACAACACTCCATGTGCAATATGCTAATGATAGTGGTAAAACAAGTTATGGCTCTAATCTATTCATTAGAGGGTTTTGTCTTAATCTTGGTGCATCACCACTGCCCAAAGATTGCTAATGTTAGGCAGAGGCAGATGACAGTGCTTTAGTTGACGAATTCCTCAGCTCTTTGGTTAGTTCAGTTGAGTTTATTGTCACGTGTACCGAGGTACAGTGAAAAGCTTTTTGTTGAGTGCCAACCAATCAGCGGAAAGACAATACATGATTACAATTGAGCCCTTCACAGTGCATAGATGCAGGATAAAGGGAATAACGCTTAATGCAAGATAAAGCCAGTAAAGTCCGTTTAAAGATAGTCCAAGATTCTTCAATGAGGTAGATAGTAGCTCA
This sequence comes from Raja brachyura, assembly GCA_963514005.1. The sequence continues at coordinate 5,965,685 of OY740802.1, forward strand.
GTGATAGTGAGGAACTAATCAATCCTCCTATTTCCTTTGCTCCATGGATGCTGCCTCACCCGCTGAATTTCTCCACCATTTATGTCTACCTTTGATTTTTCCAGCATCTGCAGTTCCTTCTTAGACAATAGATAGTAGCTCAAGACTGCTCTCTCGTTGTTGGTAGGATGGTTAATTTGCTTGATAATAGATGGGAAGAAACTGTTCCTGAATCTGGAGGTGTGCGTTTTCATACTTCTGCACCTCTTGCCCGATTGGAGAGGGGAGATGAGGGAGGGAGACTTGTCCTTGATTTATACTGCTGGCCTTAGCCGAGACATGGTGAAGTGTGGATGGAGTCAGTGGAAGGGAGGTTGGTTTGTGCGATGGCCCGAGCTTGCAACCACAGTTTCTTGCCGTCTTGGATGGAGCTGTTCCCGAACCATGCAGTGATGCATCCTGATAAATGCAATTCGGCTGCATTTGTAGTATTTTGTGCAGATCCTGTCGTCCCATTACATGAAGGCTTTGGAGAGGGAGTAGAAGAGGTTTTAAGGTGAGATAATTAAGGGTTTGGGCACGCTAGAGGCAGGAAACATGTTCCCAATGTTGGGGGAGTCCAGAACAAGAGGCCACAGTTTAAGAATAAGGGGTAAGCCATTTAGAACGGAGATGAGGAAACACTTTTTCACACTGAGAGTTGTGAGTCTGTGGAATTCTCTGCCTCAGAGGGCGGTGGAGGCCGGTTCTCTGGATATACTTTCACGAGAGAGCTAGATAGGGCTCTTGAAGATAGCGGTGTCAGGGGATATGGGGAGAAGGAATGGGGTACTGATTGGGGATGATCAGCCATGATCACATTGAATGGCGGTGCTGGTTCGAAGGGCCGAATGGCCTACTCCTGCACTTATTGTCTATTGTTTATTGTGAGAGATGGCTGTGGAGGCCAAGTCATTGGGTCTTTCTAAAGCAGAGATGGACAGATTCTTGATTCTCAAAGGTGTCAAAGGTAGTGGGGAGAAGGCAGGAGAATGGGGTTGAGAGGAAAAGATAGATCGGCCAGGATTGAATGGCGGAGTAGACTTGATGGGCCGAATGGCCTAATTCTGCTCCTATCACTTATGGACTTATGAAGCACGCAACAAAAGCTTTTCACTGTATCTCAGTACACATGACAATGAACTAAAGTCCAACTCAACAATTTAAATTAAATAACCAAAATACTAATGCAATGTTCTTAGTGCAACCAGTCCACAGAAGGTAGACAATAAATGCTGGAGAAACTCAGCGGGTGCAGCAGCATCTATGGAGCGAAGGAAACAGGCAACGTTTTGGGCCGAAACCCTTCTTCAGACTGAAGAATGGAGAAGTCTGAAGAAGGGTTTCAGCCCGAAACGTTGCCTATTTCCTTCGCTCCATAGATGCTGCTGCACCCTCTGAGTTTCTCCTGCATTTTTGTCTACCATTTGGCCTAATTCTGCTGCTATGGCATGAAGTAATGAACATAGGTGTACCATCCCGTTCCACCAGCTCTCGGGCCAGTTCCATCTCTACTGCTCCCTTTTATTCCCTTCACCTCTCCTGCTTGTCTCTGAAAACGCTCCAAGGTTTCCCACATCCCATGTCAAGTCTTTGACCTGAAACGTCCCTTCTTCTTCTCTCCCTCTCTCTACTGCTATCCTGCTGTCTATACACCCTCTATCCTGCAGTAAGTTTTTTCTCAAAAAAAGACACAGAGTGCTGGAGTAACTCAGTGGGTCAGGCAGCATCTTTGGGGAACATGGATAGGTGACGTCAGGACCCTTCTTCAAACTTTCCAGGACAGTGGGACTAAGCATAGACTAGGTGGGGCTCTTAAAGATAGCGGAGTCAGGGGATATGGGGAGAAGGCAGGAACGTGGTACTGATTGGGGATGATCAGCCATGATCGCATTGAATGGCGGTGCTGGCTCGAAGGGCCGAATGGCCTACTCCTGCACCTACTGCATATTGTCATACAGATCCCTCCTGGAAACGCGGGAACCTGCAGATGCTGGAATCTTGAGCAAAGCACAAAGTGCTGGAGGAACACAGTGGGTCAGGCAGCATCTGTGGAGGCAATGAGGACGAGTCCCGACCCGAAACGTCACCTATCCATGCTCTCCAGAGATGCCGCCCGGCCCATTGAGTTACTCCAGAACTCCAAGTTCGGATGCCTGATTCACGCTGCTTCCATTTTCTTCGTTTCTTAATTCCGTTGCGTCGCACGTAATTTTTTACCATTTATAACTTTTGACACTTGAATTATTGGATGCGAGCAGCTATAAAAACACATTCAGGCACAGTGTCAAAGGCAGTGTGTGAATCCCGCGGTACAATAATTGCAGTGGCCAACCACAAAGCTATCAGTTTTTCTGGCAGCTCAATATCATTTGCCCAATATTTCAAAGCAGCGGCTGCTGGAGTTATTCCCTTTGTGCAGTAGTTACAGCTGTAAATTACATAATCATTTCCAACAGTTCTCACTGAAGCACGAATGTGGCATTTCCAGCAGGAGTTACAGAACCAAAATGTCACGTCATTTTTACGGCGTGACACTTTGCTGTTTCTCATTTACATCTAAACATCTGCATTAACTGGGAAATTAAACAGGGTGTGTGGGAAAGGAACTGCAGATGCCGGTTTGTGCCGAAAACAGGCGCAAAGTGCTGGAGTAACTCAGCGGGCCACGCAGCGTCTCTGAAGACAAAAGGACGGGTGACGTTTCGGGTCGGGAACCTTGTTCAGATGGAGGAGGAGAGCAGAAGTTGGAATCTGACCAGAGGACTATGTGTCCTTCAGACAGGACTTGTTGAAAGTTCCTCTTGTTCATTTTAATTGTTGAATGAAACTGATTTATGCAAATTTATGATGATTTATGCTGCTAATTAGGCGGAGAAACAATCAGAATGGTGGACAGTATGAAGTAATTGGAAGCATTTAAAAGGATGAGGCCAATTAAAAAGGTAAGTTTAATTAGGAAATGAGTCTTTAGAATATGAATTGATTTTAATGTCAGTTCTTCCCCATGTTGGGATGGCATCGTAGAGTTGCTGCCTTGCAGTGCCGGAGACCCGAGTTCGATCCTGACCTTGGGTGCTGTCTGTATGGAGTTTGCACGTTCTCCTGCAACCACATGGATTTTCTCTGGGTGCTTCGGTTTACTCCCACACCACAGGTTTGTAGGTTAATTGGCATCGGTAAGTTGTAAACTAGCCCCCAGTGTGTACAAGAGTGTTAGTGTACAGGATGATGATCGTTGATCGGTACGGGCTCGGTGGGCCGAAGGGCCTGTTTCCGCGATGCGTCTCTAGTTTAAATTCCACCATTCCTTCTGTCCAGTCGCTGTATGTCCCGCTGAGTTACCCCAGCATTTTGTGTCTACTTTAAGTCTACCATGTGGATCCAGAGCCAGGCAGCAGTGTACAGAAAGTTCAGACGGAAGTGTAAAATGGTGCAAGTAGTGTCAGTTGCTGCCCTTCTTCCCATGTGTCCGAGGAGCAGCAAGAATTGGCTGGAGCGAAGTGGAGTAGCAGATGGGGGTGTAGGAGCGACAATCCCAGTCTGATCCCAGGGAAGGGTCTGATCTTTGGGTGTCAGATGCTTCCTATGTTGCTGTTCATAGAGCCATACAGCATGGAAACAGGCACTTCGCCCCAACTGGCAGCCAACATCTACACTAGTCCCACCCGCCTGCATTTGGCCCATATCCCTCTAAACCTGTCCTATCAATGCACCAAAGGTACACACAAATCGCTGGAATAACCCAGCAGCGCAGGCAGCATCTCTGGATAGAAGGAATGAAGGACATGCGTGATGATGTCAGGGGAGGGGGAGACAGAGATATGGAAGGGTAAGGTGTGAAATGGAGAGTTCAAAGGGGACACAGGTCAAGCAGCCTGTGGCATTCCTTCCATAAGCTGGGGTACTGTCCGATTCATAAGGTCATAAGGAATAGGAGTAGAATTAGGCTATTCGGCCCATCGTCTACTCTGCCGTTCAATCATGGCTGATCTATCTCTCCTTCCTAATTCACCCACCTTCTCCCCATTCATGACAATGGCCTCAGTCTATGGAACTGGTGCTGAGAACTATATTCTGCACTCGCTATCTTCCCCATTGCTTTATCTATTGTACTTGAGTTTGAACTGATCGTAGCCAAGTATGGTTAATATTTGATCTGTTGGACAGCAATGCCAAGCAAACTCTTTCATTGTACCTCGACACATGAGACAATGACAAGCCGAGAGCTGAATCTTCCTTACGCTGTTGACCCAAAATGCCACCTATCCATGTTCCCCAGAGATGCTGTCTGACCCGCTGAGTTGCTCCAGCATTTTGTGTCTTCCTAAAGAAAGCTAGCCCTGATCTTGACAGCCGCTCCAACAAGATGGTGCTTTTGACCAGGAGCCAGCAGAATTATAAAGAACTGTAAATGTACAAACTTCCATCAGTAGCGGTAATTAGTCTCCATTTGGCTTCATGATGTGTCTACTCGCAATGATGAGGCGAGAGGACAGGCAAGATTAAACACATTTTTTAAAGTGGAATTTGCATTACAAAGTACACACTACTGTCATTAAAAAGCAGTCAATCTTCAAGCCTACTGTGGAGAATATACTGGGGATCCTTTAGTGCAAGAGAGAGCTAGATAGGGCTCTGAAAGAAAGCGGAGTCAAGGGATATGGGGAGAAGGCAGGAACGGGGTACTGATTGGGGATGATCAGCCATGATCACATTGAATGGCTCGAAGGGCCGAATGGCCTACTCCTGCACCTATTGTCTATTGTATATTTATTGGATTTAAAACTCTGCGTTGTTAATGACAACCTCGAAATAAAGGTTAAAGCAAGTGGGGTCACACAGCGGTAGAGTTGCTGCCCCACAGCGCCCAAGATCGGGGTTCGATCCTGACCACGGATGCTGTCTCTAGGTTCCATGTGACCGTGTGGGTTTTCTCCGGGTGCTCCGGTTTCCTCCCACACTCAAAAATGCGTGCAAAAACGTATGTAGGTTAATTGGCTTCGGTGAAATTGTAAATTGTCCCGGTGGCTCAGCACTTCAACTCCCCCTCCCATTCCCAATCTGGCCTTTCTGTCCTGGGCCTCCTCCATTGTCAGAGTGAGGCCCAGCACAAATTGGAGGAGCAGCACCTCATATTTTGCTTGGGTAGTTTACACCCCAGCGGTATGAACATTGACTTCTCTAACTTCAGATAGCCCTTGCTTTCTCTCTCCATCCCCATCCCCTTCCCAGTTCTCCCACCAGTCTTGCTGTCTCCGACTACATCCTATCTTTGTCGTGACCCCCTCCCCTGACATCAGTCTGAAGAAGGGTCTCGACCCGAAACGTCGCCCATTCCTTCTCTCCAGAGATGCTGCCTCACCCGTTGAGTTACTCCAGCATTTTGAGTCCATCTTCAAACTAAAGAACTAATTTGGAACAGCCTGTCTGACGCTTGGCATCAGTAAAGGGGCTGTCCCACTTGGGCGACCCAATCCGCGAGTTCTGGCGAGTTTGCCCTCGCCTCATACCCGCAGCAAGGTCGACACGAGGTCGTGGGAGGTCTGTGTAACTCTCCTTCATGCTCGAGAGTGGTCTCTGTGAGGCCTCAGCTAGGTCGCGGCGTTTTTCAACATGTTGAAAAATGCCCGCGAGTAAAAAAGGTTGCGATGGAAAAATCAATACTTTTTTTACTCGTAGATTTAGTCGTAGTAAGTCGTAGTAGGTTGGCGTGTTAGTTGTAGGTAATCGAGGGTAGTCGTAGATAGTCTTCAGCATAGTCGAAGGGAGGTCGAAGGATATCAAAGGAGGTCGTCTTCACTCTCCACTATTTGGTGTCCAATTTTCGCAAAGTTAGTCGTAGCTAGTCGAAGCTATAGTCAATAGACAGTAGACAATAGACAATAGGTGCAGGAGTAGGCCATTTGGCCCTTCGAGCCAGCACCGCCATTGATCATGGCTGATCATCCCCAATCAGTACCCCGTTCCTGCCTTCTCCCCATATCCCCTAGTTCCGCTATTTTTAAGAGCCCTACCTAGCTCTCTCTTGAAAGTATCCAGAGAACCATGCCTCCACCGCCCTCTGAGGCAGAGAATTCCACAGACTCACCACTCTCTGTGAGAAAAAGTGTTTCCTCATCTCCGTTCTAAATGGCCTCCTCCTTATTCTTAAACTGTGGCCCCTGGTTCTGGACTCCCCCAACATCGGGAACATGTTTCCTGCCTCTAGTCGAAGGAGGTCCTCAATGTGACATTTTTTCAAACTCTCCTAAACTCTTCCAAACTCGCCAATTAGGTTGCCCAAGTGGGACAGCCCCTTAAGTCATGCTGGTGTAGACGCAAAATGCTGGAGTAACTCAGTGGGTCAGGCAGCGTCTCAACACAAAATACTGGAGTACTTTCCCTGAAACGCCTTCTGGTACTCATCTTGTGTCTATTCAATAACTGAAAATCTCACAAAAGTATTTATTTTATTTGGCTACTTCTGGCAAAAAAAAAGGATCTGTTGTTAGCTTGATGGTAAAAAAGGTGCATTCATTCCTAAGCCTTTCAGTTACATTTATGTTATTGTAGCTAAATGACTAGAATGCCCAACACCTCCGCACAGTCCGCACTAACCAACCTGATCTCCCGGTGGCCCAGCACTTCAACCCCCCCCCCCATTCCGAAACTGACCTTTCTGTCCTGGGCTTCCTCCATGGTCAGAGTGAGTCCCACCGCAAATTGGAGGAGCAGCACCTCATATTCCGCTTGGGTAGTTTACACCCCAGCGGTATGAACATTGACTTCTCCAATTTCAGGTAGTCCCTGCTTTCTCCCTCCTCACCTTCCCCTTCCCAACTTTTCCACAAGCCCACTGTCTCCACGTTTTCCTTTCTTCTTCCCGCCCCCCTCCCCTCCGACCCCCACATTAGTCTGAAGAAGGGTCTCGAGTCGAAACGTCACCTGTTCCTTCGTTCCAATACATGCTGCCTCACCCGCTGAGTTTCTCCAGCATTTCTGTCTACTGCAGAATATCCACTAATAGTCTAGTGATATAGCACAGAAACAGGCCCTTCAGGCAACCTAGTCCCCACCGCCCATTAATCACCCATTCACAATAGTTCTATTCACACCAGGCTGAAGAAAGGTCTCGACCAGAAACGTCACCCATTCCTTCTCTCCAGAGATGTCGCCTGTCCCACTGAGTTACTCCAGCTTTTTGTGTCTATCTTCACGCAAGCTCTATGTTAGAGAGAGTACAGAGGAGATTTACTAGAATGTTGCCTGGGTTCCAGCAACTAAGTTACAGAGAAAGGTTGAACAAGTTAGGTCTTTATTCTTTGGAGCACAGAAGGTTAAGGGGGGACTTGATTGAGGTCTTTAAAATGATGAAAGGGATAGACAGAGTTGACGTGGATAAGCTTTTCCCATTGAGGGTAGGGAAGATTCAAACAAGAGGGCATGACATGAGAATGAAGGGACAGAAGTTTAGGGGTAACATGAGGGGGAACTTCTTTACTCAGAGAGTGGTGACTGTGTGGAATGAGCTTCCAGCAGAAGTGGTGGAGGCAGGATCGATTTTAACATTTAAAAGTAAAGTGGATAGGGATATGGACAGGAAGGGAATGGAGGGGTATGGTCTGAGTGCAGGTAGATGGGACTAGGGGAAAATAAATGGTTGGCACGGACTGGAAGGGCTGAGAGGGCCTGTTTCCGTGCTGTAATTATTATATGGTTATATGGTTATCCCACCTTTGCATCCACACCCTGCATGCTAGGGGTTTACAGCGTCCAATTAACCTACAAACCCGCACGCCTTTGGGGTGTGGGAGGAAACCGGAGCACCCGGAGGAAACTCAGGCGATCACAGGGTGAACGAGCAAACTCCACACAGACAGCACACATGGTCAGGAACGATCCCGGATCTTTGCGCTGTGAGGCAGCAACTCTACCATTGCGCCACCGTGCCACCCTAATAATTAATCTAAAATAACTAGAATTATGCCTGTTCTCTGTCTGCATATCTCTTAATTAAGTTGCTATAAATATTCTATCTTTAAATTACTTTAGCATTTACTTCACTCATAATAGAGTGAGATGGGCATTAAGGCTCTTGAGGCAGTTTCACATTACAATGCGACGGCAGTTTATCTCAATTATATTCAAGGAAACAGGCTCCATAATCCTTCATATTCTTGTCCAACGCAAAGATATATTGATTTCAGATGTAAAATGAGTAATCGAGCTTGTATTTCTGGGAGTTTCATCGCCCTTGGCACAAGGGAGAGTTTATGTAGGTTGAGGGTTATTACTTTAAGGATACAACGTGGAAACAGGCCCTTTGGCCCATCAAGTCCACGTCTGCCACTGATCACCTGTTCATACTAGTTCAATATTGTTTCCACCTTCTTATCCACTTCCTACACATTAGGGGAAATATTTACAGAGGCCAATGAACCTACAAATCTGCATGTCTTTGGGACGTGGGAGCAATTGGAAACCTGGATTAAACCTTTGGCGATCACACGGAGAACATGCAAACTCCACACAGACAGCACCTGAGGTCAGGATTGCAACCGGGTCTCTGGCGCTTTAAAGTATTATTATTGCCACATGTAATGGGGTACAGTGAAACGCTTTGTTTTACATGCGTTCCAATCAGATTAGATAAAACTGCATAAGTACAATCTAGTCTGTGGAATTCTCTGCCTGAGAGGGCGGTGGAGGCCGGTTCTCCGGATACTTTCAAGAGAGAGCTAGAGAGGGCTCTTAAAGATAGCGGAGTCAGGGGATATGGGGAGAAGGCAGGAACGGGGTACTGATTGGGGATGATCAGCCGTGATCACATTGAATGGCGGTGCTGGCTCGAAGGGCCGAATGGCCTACTCCTGCACCTGTTGTCTATTGTCTAAGTCAAACTCAAGTACAATAGAAAGAGGGAGGAGCGATACAGTGCAGAATAGAGTTGACTGTTCTGTGGACCAGACACAAGATGTGCCAAGCGTCGCCATTATAGGGCGTCCACAACGTCACAAAGTGTTCAATATTGTCCCCCCAATGGTCCCACTTTGCTCAATGGACAGTTTGTTTAGGTTGAGGTTTAATAGTTTCAATAGTAAAGGAAACATATAGCTCTCTGTTCAACAAACAGTTCTCCTCTCCTGCTTTGGGTTTTAAGAATACCTTGCCGTAGACCGCCAAGCTATCCAATAAATTCCATTCAAAATCGTAATCCTTTTAATAAAAATCAGATCAGAGCCAGCCACAAATGACCACAGCAACCTTGATCCTGACTACGGGTGCTGTCTGCACGGAATTAGTACGTTCTCCCTGTGACTGCGTGGGTTTTCTCCGGAATCTCCGGTTCCTCCCAAACTCCAAAATCGTACAGGTTTGTAGGCTAAATGGTTTGGTATAATTGTAAATTGCTCCTAGTGTGTGTAGGATAGTGCAAGCTCAAACACACGGGGATTGCTGTGTCAGAGCGGACTTGGTGGGCCGAGGGGCCTGTTTCGGCTGTATCTCTGAACTAAACTAAACTATAATGCCATAGAGGGAATGCACCAGAGAAGGTTCACCAGACTGATTCCTGGGATGTCAGGACTGTCTTATGAAGAAAGACTGCATAGACTCGGTTTATACTCTCTAGAATTTAGGAGATTGAGAGGGGATCTTATAGAAACGTACAAAATTCTTAAGGGGTTGGACAGGCTAGATGCAGGAAGATTGTTCCCGATGTTGGGGAGGTCCAGGACAAGGGGTCACAGCTTAAGGATAAGGGGGAAATCCTTTAGGACCGAGATGAGAAGGACTTTTTTCACACACAGAGTGGTGGGTCTCTGGAACTCTCTGCCACAGAGGGTAGTTGAGGCCAGTTCATTGGCTATATTGAAGAGGGAGTTAGATGTGGCCCTTGTGGCTAAGGGGATCAGAGGGTATGGAGAGAAGGCAGGTACGGGATACTGAGTTGGATGATCAGCCATGATCATATTGAATGGCGGTGCAGGCTCGAAGGGCCGAATGGCCTACTCCTGCACCTAATTTTTATGTTTCTATGTTTCTATAAACTAAACATCAGGCAGGGGGGTGCCCTGGTGGGCCCATTGTTGGTTAGGGAATGTGTGAAATCAAGAGTGGTGCAGTGTGGAGGGCCGAGTATGTGGTGTCAGGGGTTATGGGAAGCAGGCAGGAGTATGGGGTTAGGAGGGAGAGATAGATCAGCCATAATTGAATGGCGGAGTAGACATGATGGGCCGAATGGCCTAATTCTGCACCTATCACTTATCACCTTATGACTCAGCCTCCCTAGTGATTTAACCAGTTCCTTAGCTCTTTACATTGTATCCTTCTTGAGTTGAAGAGTCCCACACGAAACGCCACCTATCCTTTTTCTCCAAAGACGTAGTCTGACCCGCTGAGTTAAGGGCCTGTCCTACAAGCATGCAACTCTATGCGATGAGCGCGACCTAACGTGGTCGCTTGAGCCGTCCGGCGTCGCGGGGCCGGTCCCACTTCGATCGCCGGAGCTGTGCGGAATTGTGCGGAGTTCGTCCCGACATCGCGCGGGGCTCCGAAAAACTGACTATGTTCAAAAATTCCGCACGGCAACGGCTTGCCGGCTCGCAGTCGCCTCGACGCATTACACACCGCCTCGACGTCGTGCCTCCTTGACCCTCTCTGTGTGTGCCTCCGTGGCCCTCTGTATGTGTGCCTCTGTGCCCCTCTCTGTGTGCCCCTCTCTGTCCTGGCGAACTTACCTTTAAGACTTCACTCCAAGTTCGCCTCACTTTGCGCCGCGTTGCGCCACTCACCCGACCTCCGCGCGGCCCTCACTGCCGGTTTGGTCGCGCTTGTCGCATGCAGGCGCATGCTGGTGGGAACGGCCCTGTACAGGGGATCACCCGACCTCCGCGCGGCCCCCGCTTCTAGTTTGATCGCGCTCATCGCATGGAGTCGGATGCTGGTAGGACAGGCCCTTTACTCCGGCACGTTGTGTCTATCTTTGGTATTAACTAGCACCTGCAGTTCTTTGTTTCTACAAATTAATGATGCCAATTGATTTACCCTAAGGTTACGGCTGGGAATTTACCTTTTTATCTTTGGAGTTTTTAATCCCAGCCTGTTTAGACTTTCACTTCTTTTGCTCGGCCACAAAACCAATCCAAATTGTAGATAGACACAAAAAGCTGCAGTAACTCAACGGGTCAGACAGCATCTCTGGAGAAAAGGAATTGGTAATGTTTCAGGCCGAGACCCTTCTTTAGACCCGAAACATCACCTATTGGTTTTCTTGTCTAACCCGCTGAGTTACTCCAGCTTTTTGTGCCTACGTTTGGTTTAAACCAGCATCTGCAGTTCCTTCCTACACCATCGATGTATTCAAGAGAGAGTTAGATATAGCTCTTCGGGGCAACAAAATCGAGGGATATGGGGAGAAAGCAGGAACGGGGTACTGATTGTGGATGATCAGCCACGATCACATTGAATGGCGGTGCTGGCTCGAAGGGCCGATTGGCCTTACTCCTGCACCTATTTTATATGTTTCTATGTTTAATCCAAATTGTAAATTGAAATAGAATAGGGTAAATGTTACAGATTGAAATGGAATGAAGCCAGGAGAGCTACTTAAGTGGCATCACACTTCCTAAGTAACAAGAATTGAAAGCTAACTTCAAGTGCCAGTGATTGACTTTTGTCACAGCCACAGGATCAAATTAGATACTTCAGCGCAACTAATAATTATATGCATGCATTTTCATAATTAGTTTGAATTATCATCTCTAACATTGCCATATCTTTCTGTTCCACAGACGCGACAAAATGGACCGAAAGGTAACGACAGAATAATACACAATTGGAACATTCTACTACCTGACCGCAAATGAAAAATTCTGGAATAAAATAAAAGAGAATTTAACATTCCCTGTAAGACTGTAACCTTAGTGTTCTTATATGAATCATTTAACCCTTTGCCACCATATCCATTGCTGTAGGCAATCTAGTTTTATACTATTACATTTCAACTATTGCTTCTGTACTGAAAAGACCTGGAATCTCATCAGGATTCTTTCCCATGGTTTTCATGGAAAAATGGGACGGCGCGGTGGTGCAGCGGCAGAGTTGCTTCCTAACAGCGCCAGAGACCCAGGTTCGATCCCGACTACGGGTGCTGCCTGTATGGAGTTTGTCCGTTCTCCCAATGGCCTGCGTGGGTTTTCTCTGAGTGCTCCGGTTTCCTCCCACACTCCAACGACATACAGGTTTGTTGGTTAATTGGCTTGGTAATAAAATGTAAATTGTCTGTAGTTTGTGAAGGGTAGTGTTAGTGTGCGGGGATTGCTGGTCGGCATGGATTCGGTGGGCTGAAGGGCCTGTTTCTGCACTGTATCTCCAAACTAAACTAAAAGTGGGATGTGGCCAATTTATTTTATACAAAAGCTCAACAAAGGGACATAGTAATGTGATAGTTTCTTGCCGACATTCATGTTGTTGGGCAGAGAACGATGATATGTATAGAGATAGACAGTCACAGAGAACTATAGCAAAGTAACAGGCCCACCGGCCCAACATCCATGGCGACCAAGACGCTCCATGCATGCTGGTCCCATTGGCCCATGCCTCACCTACATCCCTCCAACAAGCCTGAAGAAGGCTCCTGACCCGAAACGTCACCTATCCATGCTCTCCAGAGCTGCTGCCGGACTCGATGAGTTACTCCAGCACTTTGTGTTCTCTAAAGACTCTCTAAACCTTTCTTAGCCATAAAATGTATTTTAAGCGTTGTAATAGTGCCTGGTTCAACCACTTTCTCTCTAAGCTCATTCCATACACCCATCTCCCGACCTCTCCTTGTGAAATTATCATGAAGACCAGCTTGTTCTCTATGGCTACTTACTCGGAGAAAAAATGTCTCACCTCAGTGCAGTAATATAGAAACATAGAAAAATAGGTGCAGGAGTAGGCCATTCGACCTTTCGAACCAGCACCGCCATTCAATGTGATCATGGCTGATCATCTAAGATCAGTAACCCGTTCCTGCTTTTTCCCCATATCCCTTGATTCCGTTAGCCCTCAGAGCTAAACCTAACTCTCTCTTGAAAACATCCAGTGAATTGGCCTCCACTGTCTTCTAGGACAGAGAATTCCACAGATTCACAACTTTCTGGGCGAATAAATGTTTCCTCATCTCAGTCCTAAATGGCCTCCCCCTCATTCTTAAACTGTGACCCCTGGTTCTGGACCCCCCCCAAAATCAGGAACATTTTTCCCGCATGAGTCTACGTCTTTAGCTGCGTATTTCAGGAGCAATGTGTACGAAGCTCGTAAAAACCGCACTCACACACACACGAGCCACACTTGGACTGGATATAAACTGACCCTGAAATACGCTGCTAAAGATATAGACAGAAATTTTGTCTAAACTGGCCTTAGTGTACATAGAAAAATTCAGCACAGGAGCAGGCCCTTCGGCCCACAATGTTCGTGCTAAACATTTTGCCAAGTTAAACTGGTCTCAATTGCCTGTACATGATCCATACGCCTCTATTCCTTGCACTTCAATGAGTCTATCTGAAAGCCTCTTAAACGCCACTATCGTATCTGCTTCCACCACCACCCCTGGCAGCCCGCTACACTCTGTGTAAAAAAAAACTTGCCCCGAACATCTCCATTAAACCTTCCCCCTCTCACCTTATAGCTGTGCCCTCTAATGTTGGTCATTGCCACTCTGGGGGGGGGGGGGGGGGGAAGGTTCTGACTATCGACTCCTTTTTATGCATCTCATAATCTTTTGACAATGGTCAAGATAGTTAAATATTTATGTTTTAGCAATTTATTTGGCAAAGTATCCACTGTTCAATTTTTAATATTGAAAATTGAAATAAAAATTCATAATGTAGAATGTTCTTTTACGTTGCCGGCGACAATAATTGATAGATGTGCGGAATGATTTACGCGATAGAGTAAGAGTTAGGACGCACTCCTTCCATTTATTTTGTTGAATATGTGCAACGACAGGTTTACAATTAACAGTAAATGGATTTGAAAACCCATTCATGAAGATTTTAGACTTAATGTGTCTCTGGGATATGGTTGTAAAATGACTGATTGGTATGAAATTGTTATTTTTTAATGAAGGCAATGAGGAAGAAAATCATACTAATTCATTAATTACTAATGTGGTATGACACATTTTCCACCCAGCTGATCTGTACCCATTACTAGATTCAAGTTATTATTCATTACTAAATGATCTTAGTTTATAATTTTGGATATGTCTATCAGGATATATGAATTACAATTAATATAAATTATTCAATTTACTTGTCACTTCTTCCTCAACTGATGCCTATATTTCTCATGGAGTAATTCACCATAGAAACAAACCTTCTGGTAAAACACCAAGTATCCTTCACAAACATACAACTTAATCCCTTCAATTTACCCCCCCATGTCCATTAACATTTTCATTAAATTCACAATTTTAATATTCAATGTATTCACTTTAGGCAACAATCTTGATTAGTAAGAGTGTCAAAGGCTACGGGAAGAGACAGGAGTATCGGGTTGAGAGGGAAAGATGGATAGATCAGCCATGATTGAATGGTGGACTAGACTCAATGGACCGAATGGCCTAATTCTTCTCCTATCACTTATGAGCCTATTATTAAGTTGTTTTTTTAATAATAATGTCCATTAAATATTTTGGGGGTTGGGAATTACAAATAACATATAACATATAACATATAACAATTACAGCACGGAAACAGGCCTTCTCAGCCCTTCCAGTCCGTGCCGACCATTTATTTTCCCCTAGTCCCATCTACCTGCACTCAGACCATACCCCTCTATTCCCTTCCCGTCCATATACCTATCCACTTTACTTTTAAATGTTAAAATTGATCCTGCCTCCACCACTTCTGCTGGAAGATCATTCCACACAGCCACCACTCTCTGAGTAAAGAAGTTCCCCCTCATGTTACCCCTAAACTTCTGTCCCTTAATTCTCATGTCATGCCCTCTTGTTTGAATCTTTCCTACCCTCAATGGGAAAAGCTTATCCACGTCAACTCTGTCTATCCCTTTCATCATTTTAAAGACCTCAATCAACTCCCCCCTTAACCTTCTGCGCTCCAAAGAATAAAGACCTAACTTGTTCAACCTTTCTCTGTAACTTAGTTGCTGGAACCCAGGCAACATTCTAGTAAATCTCCTCTGTACTCTCTCTATTTTGTTGACATCCTTCCTATAATTAGTCAACCAAAATTGTACACCATACTTCAGAATTGGTCTCACCAATGCCTTGTACAATTTTAACATTACTTCCCTACTCCTATATTCAATGCTCTGATTTATAAAGGCCAACACACCAAATGCTTTCTTTACCACCCTATCTACATGCGATTCCACCTTCAGGGAACTATGCACAGTTATTCCTAGATCCCTCTGTTCCACAGCATTCCTCAATTCCCCACCATTTACCATGTAATGTCACGTGAACAACATGCATTAACTGAGGCAACATCAAGGAGCTGGAGGAACTCAGTGGGTCTGGCAGCATCTGTGGTGGGAAATGGGCAGACGATGTTTCGGATCAGGATCCTTCTTCATTGTCCTGTTCCCTCCACAGATGCCGCCCAGACAAAGGGCGTGTGAGGTATCTTGGACATATGTCGGGAGAGATTGGACCAGGGGGATAATTGCAAGTTAATTGGCCTCTGTAAAATTGCCCCCTCCCCCCCCCGCGTAGAAAGTGTTGTGTTTAAGAGGGAACTGCAGATCCTGGAAAATCGATGGTAGACAAAAATGCTGGAGAAACTCAGCGGGTGAGGCAGCATCTATGGAGCGAAGGAAATAAATAGGCAACGTTTCACGTCTGAAGAAGGGTCTCGACCCGAAACGTTGCCTATGTCCTTCGCTCCATAGATGCTGCCTCACCCGCTGAGTTTCTCCAGCATTTTTGTCCACCAGCTTTTTGTGTCTCTCTTTAGTCTACGGCGATCATTGGTCGGCGTAGACTCGGTGGGCCGAAGGGCCTGTTTCCACACTAGATCTCTAAACTAGACTGAAGTAAATAAGTGTGAACGGGTGATCGATGGTCAGCGTGGACTTGGCGTGCCAAATGGCCTTGTTCCACGCTGTACTCTTTAACAAAAACTCAGCATCCTTTGCACAAGATTTGCTGCTGGATCCAAACACCAGCCATTCCTTTGAGCTTTAATTCGTCAATAAACCCCATCTATTTTCTTACATATCCTTGGTGGCTTTAATCCAATTTATGATACTGGAGCCTTGAGCACAAAATAGTGCTTGAGGAACTCAGCGGGTGAGGCAGCATCTATGGAGCGAAAGAAATAGGCAAATATTTTGGGTCGAGACCCTTCTTCAGACACAAAAAGCTGGAGTAACTCAGCGGGCCAGGCAGCATCTCTGGAGAAAATGAATAGGTGACGTTTTGGGTCGAGACCCTTCTTCAGGATCACTGTACACTAGTTTTATGTTATCTCACTTTTGTATCCCAGGAGGGGCAATTTTACAGAGGCCAATTAACCTGCAATGATCCCCCCTGGTCCAATCTATCCCAACCTATGTCCAAGATACCTCACATGCCCTTTGTCTCTTTAATGACTTTGGCTTTCCAAACCCCTGCTCCCTCATCTTTACTATTTAAAAAATGACTACCGCCATGGAACCTACAAACCCGCACGTCTTGGTGATGTGGGAGGAACCCCACGCAGTCACAGGGAGAACGTGCAAACTCCACACGGACACAAGGTCACAAACTCCACAAGGTCAGGATCGAACTCGGGCCTCTGCCACCCTGAGGCAGCAGCTCTCTACCAGATTCACCATTGTGTGGTCTTTGCAATGAGTCTTTGCTTTTCATTAGATAAAAGGTGGAATCCTTTCACAAATGAAAGCATTCCAGTAAAGCTTCTAAGCCTTCACAATCTCCTTATTTCATATCATTATAGATTTCTTGCAATGATCCCCATGCACATGTGATTTCAAAAATAGGTAATTCTTTAACTGTTTGCTTCATGAGCTGGAAGAACAAATTTGAATGAAAGCTAAGTATTTAGTTTATTTTAATTTAGAGCTACAGCGTGGAAACAGGCCCTTCGGCCCGCCGAGTCCGTGCTGACCAGCGAACACCTCGTGCACTAACACTATCCTACACACATCATGGGCTATATTTAAGAGGGAGCTAGATGTGGCCCTTGTGGCTAAGGGGATCAGGGGGTATGGAGAGAAGGCAGGTACGGGATACTGAGTTGGATGATCAGCCATGATCATATTGAACGGCGGTGCAGGCTCGAAGGGCTGAATGGCCTACTCCTGCACCTAATTTCTATGTTTCTATGTTTCTATGGACAATTAACAATTTTACCAAAGCCAATTAACGTACAAACCTGCACGTTTTGTGGAATGTGGGAGGAGCGCAGAGCACTCGGAGAAAACCCACGCAGGTCACGGGGAGAACGTACAAACTCCGTGCAGACAGCACCCGAGGTCAGGATCAAACTCGGGTCTCTGCCGCCTTAAGGCAGCAACTCCACCCCTGCGCCACCGTGCCGCCCCATTGTTTCTGCCCTTTCAAAATCATGCTCCATAAATTATTCACTGATGAATCCTGTGAAAACTGCCAGAGATGTGATGCTCCCTTCATTGATATTTTAGAAGTTTAACATTAGGAAGCAGATCTACTGTCAACATAAATCAGACGGACTAACTCTTGGCCAAGAGACACAAGGAACTGCAGATGCTGTATTACTATTTTAAAAAGTATGAAGTGCTGGAGTAACACAGCGGATCAGGCAGCATCTCTGTTTACCAATAAAATACATTATATCCTGTCTTAATAGAGTAACTGAACCACTTGAAACATCAGTGTCATATAGTCAAAGATTCATAGAGTGATACAGCATGGAAACAGGCCCTTCAGCCCAACTTGCCCACCCAACAGCACCTCATATTCCGCTTGGGGAGTCTGCATCCTCTGGGCTTAAACATTGAATTTTCTCAATTCTGTTAACCCAGACTGCCTCCCCCCCCACCTCTCCCTCAGCCCTCTGGCCCTGACATTCCTTCTCCATCTCCCCCCCCCCCCCAGTCGCACTAGCTTCTCATTTTCACACCACAAACAGCTTACAATGGCCTGCTTCCTTTATCACCAATACTTTTTTGCATATCTTTCACTCATTGTTCCTTATCTCTCCACATCACTGTTTATATCTCTCGTTTCCCTGATCCCTGACCTGTCTGAAGAAGGGTCTCGACCCGAAACGTCGCCTATCTCCTTCGCTCCTTAGATGCTGCTGCACCCGCTGAGTTTCTCCAGCTTTTTGTGTAACCCCTGACCTTTCTGTCCTGGGCCTCCTCCATTGTCAGAGTGAGGCCCAGCGCAAATTGGAGGAACAGCACCTCATATTTCACTTGGGCAGCTTACACCCCAGCGGTATGAACATTGACTTCTCTAACTTCAAGTAACCCTTGCTTTCCCTCCCCCTTCCCAGTTCTCCGACCCGTCTGACCGTCTCCCACCACATTTTATCCCTGTTTGCTTTGTTGTTAACTTCTTCCTGCTAACGATGATCTGTTCAACATTCTCCTTGATCTCCATTCCCTTTGTCCTGTTTTCACACCTTCACACTTCCTTACCTATCTATCTCCCTCCCCCCTGACGTCAGCCTGAAGAAGGGTCACGACCCGAAACGTCACCCATTCCTTTTCTCCAGAGATGCTGGCTGTTCCCGCTGAGTTACTCCGGCATTTTGTGTCTATGGACTTGAAAATGCCGCCAACAGTGGCGACTCTGTATACCCAGGGTTCCCAACCTGGGGTAAATTTACCCCCAGGGGTTAACTTTTGCCTACCTGGGGGGTAAATTTGTTGATTCTGGTATACCAGTTTCAGTTCATCATTAGTTGCTCATAAATAAGTGAAATAGCATTGTTATGTGCTATTAAAGTTGCCAGGGGTAAACGGGACAAAGTAAGTTGGGAGCCCCTCCTGTATACTATCTCAGTGCACCACTATTGTGCACTAATACAGTGCACTACTATTCCAATATCTACAGCTCCTTGTGTCTCCATGCATCTGCCCATGGTTGCCGCAAAGACCCACTGTGAAAGAGCAGAGGCGATCTCTAGCTTCCAGTAGAGAGCTGAATTTACCTTGTCTAAGTAGTTGTAGGTTTCTCACTTCCTCTCGTACCTGCAGCTGAAGAACCTGTTGAAGTACCTCTTGCCGTTGTCCGTCTTGCATTATTCCCATCCGTTCCAGCTTCTCACCATTGAGCCGAAGGAGGGCCCGACCTGGGGAGAGAAGAGGTTTTCTTTTAGAACTAAGATTTGAAGATTTCACTGAACACTCATAACGTAAGCAGAAAGCACAAAAGGGCTGGACATACTCAGTGGATCAGATCATAAGTGATAGGAGTAGAATTAGGCCATTCGGCCCATCAAGTCTACTCTGCCATTCAATCATGGCTGATCTATCTCTCCATTCTTCTGCCTTCTCCCCATAACCCCTGACACCCATACTAATCATAATTCTATCTATCTCTGCCTTAAATATATCCACTGACTTTGCCTCCACAGCCGTCTGTGGCAAAGAATTCCACCGATTCACCACATTCTGACAAAATAAATTCCTCCTCATCTCTTTCCTAAAAGAACGTCCTTTAATTCTGAGGCTGTGACCTCTAGTCCTAGATTCTCCCAATAGTGGAAACATCCTCTCCACATCCGCTCTATCCAAGCCTCTCATTATTCTGTATGTTTCAACGAGGTTCCCCCGTCGTCAGGCAGGAAACACAGTGCCGGAGTAACTCAGCAGGTCAGGCAGCATCTGCAGAGGAAAAAGAATGCTGGAGTGTCTCAGCAGGCCAGGCAGCATCTCAGGAGATCACGGCGACCCTTCCCGACCGTAAAATATCACCTATCCATGTTCTCCTACGATGCTGCATGATCTACTGAGCTACTCCAGCACTCTGTATCTTCTTTTGTAAGACAGCTCCTGCAGTTCCTCGTTTTGGCAACTCTCGAGGACACGGATAGGCGATTCTTCCTGACATAAAAGTCACCAACCCGCGTCCTCCAGAGATGCTGCCTGACCTGCTGAGTTACTCCAGCACTTTGTGCTTTTTGCTCAAGATTCCATCATCGGCAGTTCTACATAAGCTTTTCCCTGAGGTAAAATTAAGATGTAATAATATCTGTGGAAATAAGTGTGTGTAATTAGTTAGAAAATGTCATAGTGACATTGAAATACGTTTTCCCTTTATGTTCACTATGAAGAATTCCAGCTACAATGGGAATTCTGAAAACAAAAGCCATTAATTCATCTTGATTGCACTAAGGTCTTTGTTTGTTCTTTGTATTACGGTTATCAGTTAATGGAATTTTAAAATATGATTATATTTTATTTGCACGCATGCCTGTAAACCTTCTCCAAGTAAGAATTTCATTTTTCCATCATTGCTACATTTGACAGTAAAAATCCCGTGACTCTTTGGAATACCACTACTGCCCAATAAGGGATTGCTCCATTTTCACATCTAAATGGGGGTCAAGGAAAGAGTGTTCACGTTGATCGCGGCCCTGTTTCCACCAATCTTTCCACCACCACACACAAGAAACACAAGACGCGACAAGACAGACACCATTGCATGCAGATGCCGAGAAGTGTGTTCAGCTCTGGCTGAGCTACTTCTAATCTTGTGTGTGGACTCGATAAGAAGAAGACATTTCTAACTCGCTTTTTCCTCAAGGCAGCGAGGGATTGGAATACCCTACCAGCCAGCATCAGAGATCTCCAACACATCAACACATACAAAGATGCAACTCCAAAGGCATCGCCATCTCGACTGGCATGTCCACCACCATCATAGTGCTGAGTGATGCTCTACTTAGAGCTTTTCATCGTACTACATCCAGATCCTGAGCCAGATCTAAATGAAGCAATTATTCAATGTGCATAAAATCATCATGGATAATAGTTTGGTGACTACTGGAGAGACAGTTGCCGGCACGGAAAGACGGCACCCGGGAAAGGCTGGGTTAGCACCCCAGTCTGTGTCTTTCGTGAGAAAGACACCCAACAAAGCTACGGAAAGGCCTAATGAACCATCGTGGCCTAAACATCCATCAGGCGAGAATGAAATGCTCGGAGAAGGAGAAAGAGGTGCAGCGAGCGCACAGGCCTTGAACCTGGTGAGACGCAGGAGGAGCCCGGCCGGGAGTCACCCCACAGAGCCCAGTCTCTCCGTGCACTAGAGCCTCCCAACCCCTGCAGAGAGGTTACTAAGATGGCTGATCCGTGGGCGGTTGCTGCTGGGACGCAAGTCGGGGCCTGATCAACCCCGGCTGGGTCGCCTGGGCGAGGGTGTCTGATGTTGTGAGACCCGAAACACCAGATGACCCCAGGTCACATCACTGAGGATGCGTCCCAGCGCATCTAGAAGATGTATATTTTTCACATTGCGTCACCGTGAGCAAGTGTTCTGTGGGTCTACATTTGCTACTCGTTCATTCAGACACACCACCCTTGCCTCGTGGCATTTTTAATTCAGTAAATGAAACAGGGATCAGTTCAAGTCGAATTCTTTCAGAATGACAGGACATGCCTTGTGGTGACTTATACCAACACCGCACACTCATTTCAGTACAAGCTGACGAATGAATGAGTCCTGGAATAAATTGAAATCATTCTAGAATGCAAAAACATGTCACATCTGCCAAGAGTCAAGCATGTTTAAATGTCATATACACACACAACAGAACAATTAATTTCTTACTTACCTAATGGGCCTGTCCCACTTACGCGACTTTTTCGGCGACTGCCGGCACCCGTCACCGGTCGTTACAGGTCGGCGAAAATTTTCAACATGTTGAAAATCCAGTGGCGACCAGAACAAGGTACGACTCTTTGGGCGACCACTCACGACCATACGGGCTTCACCCCGCGACATGTCGCCAGGGTGTCGCCTGAATGATCGTCTCCTGAGTCGCCCAAAGAGTCATAGCGTCTTTCTGGTCGCCGCTGGATTTTCAACATGTTGAACGTTTCGGCAACCTGCATCGGCCGATGACGGGTGCCGGCAGCCGCCCGAAAAAGTCGCGTAAGTGGTACAGGCGCATAACAGGCCTGTAAATATAATGCATAGAGAGTACAAGCATGGAACTGCAGATGCTGGTTTACAGAAAGTGCTGGAGTAACTCGGCAGATCAGGCAGCACCTCTGGAGAATGTGGATACTTCCTTAGAAGGCTCAGTACTTCCTCAGGAAGTTCGGCATTTCCCCAACAACGCTCGCCAACTGCTACAGATGCGCCGTGGAAAGCATTTTATTGGGCTGTATCACAGCCTGGTTTGGAATTCATAAATTCACAGCTTAGAATTTGCAAGTTCATAAGTGAAAGGAGCAGAATTAGGCCATTCGGTGTATCAAGTCTACTCTGCCATTCATTCATGGCTGATCTATCTCTCCCTCTAAACCCCATTCTCCTGCCTTCTCCCCATAACCCCTGACACCCATACTAATCCAGAATCTATCTATCTCTGCCTTAAAAATATCCATCATCTGTGGCAATGAATTCCTCATCCTTGAATTATGGACGCAGCAGGAAAGAGGTACAGAAGTGTGAAAACGCACACCTCCAGATTCAGGGACAGTTTCTTCCCTGCTGTAATCAGACATCTGAACCATCCTATGACCAACTAGAGAGCGGTCCTGACCTACCATCTTCTTCATTGAAGACTCTCACCAGACTATCTTTAATCAGACGTTACTGGACCTAATCTCGCACTAGACATTATTCCCATTATCCTGTACCTGCACACGGCTCGATTGTAATCTTGTATCTGTAAGCAAGACAAAAACTAAACCTGGTAATGTTTCAGGATGGGACCATTCTTCAGACTATTGGGTAAATACAATACATCGATAAGATATCTTTTGCTCGTGTGTCGGACGATGTCGCTCGCTGTTGGCTTCTGTCGCCGTCCAACATGGTGACAGAATTCACGCCTGACGCGTCACAGAGCGCATCGCTTCGTCAATTCCACGGATTGCCACAAGGAGGCATCTGTCATAATCCCCAAGATATAGAATAAATTAAAACGGAATAAATAACCACAATACTAGTGCAAAAAAAAAAACCCCCCAAGCCCACAGCACAACGAAAGACAGTCTATAAAAGTTCACAGTTGAAGTTAGTGCTGTATGGTATTCGAAAGCCTGAAGGTTTTGGGAAGAAGCCGTTCTTGCAGTTGGTGGTCACGTTTATTTTTGTTTGTTGTCATTGTCTCTTTATATCCTGTCTTAAAAAAGAAACTTTCAATAACGTTTCAATCCCTCATTCAATATCACCAACTAGACATGGAACTCAATAAAGCAACGGTACTTGCTGTAACTGGAGAGATTTTATTGCCAATATTTTACAGCGAATTGGCAACAGGATGATACATTCAGAAACTAGATATTCCAAAGTAATACCAGGACAACTCAATTAGTCAGGCTGGAACAATATCCTCCAAGTCAGGGCTGAGCTCATGGAGAATCTTCAGTAAATTAAATGGAGAGCTGGAAGATCAAAGTGAGAGAGAGGTTGTTGGCCTGGTATCATGACTGCCTGATTGTTCCATTAGATTGTTCTCCAGCTAACCCTGGAATGCTGCAAAAGGACCGAGTTCCAGCACAGTTCTCCAAGCCCAGCAACTAAGTTACAGAGAAAGGTCGAACAAGTTAGGTCTTTATTCTTTGGAGCGCAGAAGGTTAAGGGGGGACTTGATTGAGGTCTTTAAAATGATGAAAGGGATAGACAGAGTTGACGTGGATAAGCTTTTCCCATTGAGGGTAGGGAAGATTCAAACAAGAGGGCATGACTTGAGAATTAAGGGACAGAAGTTTAGGGGTAACATGAGGGGGAACTTCTTTACTCAGAGAGTGGTGGCTGTGTGGAATGATCTTTCAGCAGAAGTGGTGGAGGCAGGATCGATTTTAACATTTAAAAGTAAAGTGAATAGGTATATGGACGGGAAGGGAATGGAGGGGTATGGTCTGAGTGCAGGTAGATGGGACTAGGGGAAAATAAATGGTCGGCACGGACTAGAAGGGCCGAGAAGGCCTGTTTCCGTGCTGTAATTGTTATCTGGCTATATGGTTATAGTTCAAACGTGGAAAATTGATCTGTGTCTATGTAGAAAGTCTGATCAATGTAATGGAAGAAAAATCAAAACCAAGACTTTCAAAATATATTTGCTCAAATGGCAAGTGTACAAAATCATGAGAGGAATAGATCGGGTCAATAGAATGAGCCTTTTGCCCAGAGTAGGGGAATCGGGAACCAGAGGAAAGGTGTTTAAGGAGAGGGGGGATAGATTTAGTCGGATAACTTTTTATCTATTCCACTCCTGATTTTGAACTCCTTGACTGCGCCTCTGCGGTTGCAGCTCCTAGACTGTGGAACAGCGTCTCTCTTCCCATCAGAACTGCCCCCTCCATCGACTCTTTTAAGTGGAGACTTAAAACTCATCTTTACTCTCAAACCTTTCTTAACGTCCTCTGAGGGAGGGCTATATGTATGTATTTATGTATGTACTTGATCTATGAACCACTGTTGTATAACGCTAGTACCTCCACCAATGTAAAGCACTTTGGTCAACGAGAGTTGTTTTTTAAATGTGCTATGGAAATAAAAGTGACTTGACTTGATGTGATAAAATCACCTCTCAGCCTCCTGCGCTCCAAGGAATAAAGTCCTAGCCTGCCCAAACTCTCCCGAAAGCTCATCGCTTCAATAGACAATAGACAATAGGTGCAGGAGTAGGTCATTCGGCCCTTCGAGCCAGCACCGCCATTAACTGTGATCATGGCTGATCATCCACATTCAGTACCCCGTTCCTACCTACTCACCATTTCCCCTGACTCCGCTATCTTTAAGAGCCCTATCTAACTCACTCTTGAATGCATCCAGAGAATTGGCCTCCACTGCCTTATGAGGCAGAGGATTCCACAGATTCGCAACTCTCTGGGTGAAATAGTTTTTCCTCAACTCCTGGAAACCTCCTCGTAAATCATCTCCAAACTCTTTCCAGCTTAATGGCATCCAGCGTAGTTTAGAGAGAGCGTACGCCTTAACAAAATTCACAATTATAATTACTGCTGCAACGGCTCATTAAGTGCTGGCATCGATTTCTTGGCTGCTGTCTCTCCACGAAAGAAGCAGTGTGAAGCCAGTGTTACAGTTCAGTATAGTTTATTGTCACGTGCACCAAGGTACATTCTGCCTGCTAACCAGTCAGCAGAAAGACAATACACAATTACAAACTATCCATTTACAGTGTAGAGATACATGATAGTTATAAGGGAATAACGTTTAGTGCAGGTAAATCCAATCGAGGATAGTCCTAGGGTCATCAAAGAGGTGGATAGTAGTTCAGCACTGCTCTCTGGTTGTGGTAGGATGGTTCAGTTGCCTGATAACAGCTGGGAAGAAACTGTACCTGAATCTGGAGGTGTGCGTTTTCACCCTTCTATACCTTTAGCCGGATGGGATAGGAGAGAAGAGGGAGTGGCCAGGGTGTGACTCATCCTTAATTATGCTGAGGCAGCATGAGGTATAAATGGAATTAATAGAAGGGAGGTTGGTTTGTGTGATGGCCTGGGCTGCATCTACAATTCGCTGCAATTTCCTACGACCCTGGATGGAGCTGTTCCCAAACTGAGCTGTGATGCACCCTGATAAAATGCTTTCTATCATTTCACTCTTCACTCTGCCCACTCTACTGAATGCCACCCTGCAGCTCTCAAGGCAGGGCAGAGTGCACAACAATAGGACACAGCATTACAAGTGCCAGCTGACTTATCAAAGTACCAGCGAGAAAGACAATTCAGAGAAAGGCCTGGGTAGAGTGGATGTGGAGAGGATGTTTCCACTAGTGGGAGAGTCTAGGACCAGAGGCCATAGCCTCAGATTTAAAGGACGTTCCTTTAGGAAGGAGATGAGGAAGAATTTGTTTAGTCAGAGGGTGGTGAATCTGTGGAATTCTGTGGGAGCCAAGTCAATGGTTATTTTTTAGGCAGAGATTGACAGATTCTTGCTTAGTAAACGTGTCAGGGGTTACGGGGAGAAGGCAGGAGAATGGGGTTAGGAGGGAGAGATAGATCAGCCATGATCGAATGGCGGAGTAGACTTGATGGGCCGAATGGCCTAATTCTGCTCCTATCACTTTTGAACATGAACAATATTGGAACAGTCATTTGCATTTTGCAGAGTCTTCTCTTAGGACATTGGGGAGGGTGAGTGACTGTAAAAGGCTGCAGGTGCTCATGTTGATTGAGAAGGATCAAGAATGGACGAGAGCCTACAAAAAAGTAATGGCAATACTAAGGGACTGCAGATGCTGAAATCTTGAGCAAAACACAAGGTGCTGGCGGAATTCAATGGGACAGGCAGCACATGTGGAGGGAATGGACTGATGATGTTTCCAGTCGGGACACTTCTTCAGAGTCTGGAATGTCGTCTGTCCGTTCCCACCGCAGGTGCTGTCGGACCCATTGAGTTCCTCCAGCACTTTGTGTTTTGCTCACAGAAATAATGACAATGGCTTTAAGAGATATTGTATTAAATGTCAGTCTCCACAAAGTGATGCAGCCCACAAAGCTGGTTCAAGTTTTGTACGTTCTACGTGTGACCGCGTGGGTTTTCTCCGGGTGCTCTGGTCTCCTGCCACACTCCAATGACGTACACGGTTTTGTAGGATAATTGACTTCAGTGAGTTGTAACATTTTTTCTAGTGTGTAGGATAGTGTTAGTGTACGGGGTGATCACTGGTCGGCACGGACTGGGTGGGCCGAAGGGCCTGTTTCCGCGCTGTGTCTCCAAAGTCTAATCTGGCTTAAAAAGCGCCAAAGGGAATCGTCGGGAACAGCAGAACATGTTTGAACACTGACTCAGAATTTAGCGAGATGTTTAGTAAGTGTAGGAATGTTGCCCAGACTCTGAAACACTTAAATTTAATTGCATGAGAACCCAAATATGCTCATGAATTGATCATACACAAAGCACTCTCATGAGGAGAAGAAAGTAGTTCTAAGCAGAATGCAGTATAAATGAATTGCTATCTTGCCTATTATTAGATTTGTGCTGCTGCGCCTTTGATTTCACATAAAGAGGACATGCTATACATAGGAGAATAATAATTGAATGTAAAATGACCACCAAGTGAACAGCAAAATGAATTTCTCAGCAGTTATTATCTCCTGGAAGCTAGCAATATACATATAACCTTTTGTCCTCAAAATTCCACCACATCTTACCCTCAGTATCGTTTTTCACAAGAAGGTTTAGAAATACATTTGGTTTATAACGTCTGCTTTGCAATTCATGAAAGTCACATAAATTATAGATCCAGCTTCTTTTAAAAGCAGAGAACTTTGTATTATTTATTTCATCAGCAATAATAATGGAAAGTATTATTTTTTAGTTCATTTTATTAATATCTGCTTCTGTTATGAAATTAGTGACCAGCAGTTCCTGAGGCTGTGATGAATATCCAAAGAGCAACCTGCAGATTTTGCATTAAGTAGTAGCATTTCAAGTGCGCAAAAATACATTTTCAATTTCAATTTGCGGAAGGAATGCTGTGAGATTCAGGTCTATTTACATTTAACCAAGGATCCATCAACCTCTGCAGTAGTTTTAACAGCTTTAAAGTATTACTGATCAGGCACTCTGATCAGGAAAGTCACCATTTCATTACTGGCCTCTGAGAAATTAGCTGGAGTAAGATAGCTGGCTTTAGCGTCCCCATGATAACAAAGGCATGTTCTCAAAGACAAATTTAGTTTGGTTTATGGAAAGAAGAGGGTTATTAAAACAGCACAGAGCATCACAAACGCTCAACTACCCTCCCTGGAAGACATTTACAAGGCCCGATGTTTACGCCGGGCGACAAACATCACACCGGACTCATCCCACCCTGCCAACCACCTTTTCTCATTTTCACACCACAAAACAGCTTACAATGGCCTGTTTCCTTTATCATCAATACTTTTTTGCATATCTTTCATTCATTGTTCTTTATCTCTCCACATCACCGTCTATATCTCTCGTTTCCCTGATCCCTGACCAGTCTGAAGAAGGGTCTCGACCCGAAACGTCACCCATCTCCTTCGCTCCTTAGATGCTGCTGCACCCGCTGAGTTTCTCCAGCTTTTTGTGTAACCAACCTTTTCACTCTGCTGCCCTCTGGGAGGCGATACGGGTCTTTGAAGGCCCGCACTTGCAGACTAACTAACAGTTTCTACCCAGGTGCCATTAGAGAACTTAACTCAAACAGATAACACTACGGGCAACACTACACCATTCGGGGTGCATTATAAAACTTGTCTGCTAGAATGTGCAATATAATGTGCATTTTTAAAATATTTTAATTATCTATTACTTATTTTATGCATTGATCTTGTAGTAAATGTAAATGTGAGAGTAAATGGTTGTTTGTGTTATTGTGTTCTGTTCTTTTTTAATCTTTTTATCCTGTGTCTTTTATTGTTTACCATTGAAGGGGTTGCACATGAAATTTCGTTGTACAGTTGATGTGCAATGACAAATAAACGTATTTGATTTGATTTGGAGGTTACACAAAAAGCTGGAGAAACTCAGCGGGTGCAGCAGCATCTAAGGAGCGAAGGAGATAGGCGACGTTTCGGGTCGAGACCCTTTGATTTGATTTGATTTTGTTTAGAGAAAAAGTGCTGAAACAGGCCCTCCGGCCCACCGAGTCCACACCGACCAGCGATCCCCGTACAAGAGTTCTATCCCACACACTAGGGAGTTCTTTTTAATTTTATTTATTTATTTATTTATTTTTGTTCGAAGTAAGTACAGTAGTGTTGTACCTAAGTACCTTATACATACATACACATTTACACATTACCATTCTTGTACAGCTTCTGATTTTTAATTTAATAATAAAAGGGCAGTGAAAGAAAAAGGTAAATAAGGGGTGTCGAAATAGATAGACAACAGATAGCGACAGAGACAGAGAGCAGAGATAAAAAGCGAAGGAGATTGAGAGAAAAAGAGAAAATAGAGAGAAAATAAATTAGGGGAGATATACCTATTTCGTATCTTTACCCATCCGTCACCCGGTTCTGAACCATTTAAGTTCTAAGGTTATGTATGTTATGTTGCACCATATGCTTGTAAAAAGTCGATAAAAGGAGACCACTAGGGAGTTCTATCCTATAGAAAATTTGCAGAAGTCAAGTTGGAATGTGGGAGGAAACCGGAGCACCTGGAGAAATACCACATGGTCACAGGGAGAACGTACAGACAGCGTCGGTAGTCAGGATCGAACCTCTGTATGGAGGCATCTGGCGCTGAAGGGCGCAACGCTACCGCTGCACCACAGACGAGATAATGAGCTCACATCCACCTGATCTATATTGATAAAGAATGTGTCCTGGTCTCATCGGACATGAAATTGCAGAAACTTGTGGATGTGGCCCAGTCCATCACACAGACCAGACGCCCCACCATTGACTACATCGACACTTCAAGCTACCTCAGGAAAGCAGCCAACATAGTCAAGGAGCATTTTCACTCTGGCCATGGGGTCAAGGAAAGAGCGTTCACGTCGATCGCGGCCCTGTTTCCACCAATCCTTCCACCACCACATACAAGAAGCACAAGAAGCGACAAGACAAGACAAGACAAGACACCACTGCGTGCAGATGCCGAGAAGTGTGCTCAGCTCTGGCTGAACAACTTCTAATCTTGTGTGTGGACTCGACAAGAAGAAGACTCTGGTCATCCCCTCTTCCCCTCGCCCCCCTGACGGGCAGAAGATGCAAACGCTTGAAAGCACGTGCCACCAGATTCAGGAACTTCTTACCCTCTGTGATCAGACTACTGAATGGTCCTCCCTAAGCTTGGTTGCATCTTCCAGCCTACCTTACTGCAAACCTTGTACTTTTCCTCTCTCACTCCAATGTTGTAACATGACATTCTGCCTCCTAGTATTTATTTCTTGGGACTACCTATTGTATTTATGAATGACTTGGTCGTACTCTTGCATCGTATGATTTGACTGGATAGCATGCAAACAAAGCCTTTGCACTGTATCTCACTCATTATTAAATGTAATTGTAATTGTAATTGTAATTAATTTATTAGCAAAATGTGTAATAACATACAAGGAATTTGATTTGCCATACAGTCATGAATGAGTGAATACGTTTATTGTCCATGTATGTACACATACAAGGAATTTGCCCTGGTGCTCCGCTCGCAAGTAACAACACGACATACAGTAAACAATTAAGAATAACATAAAACATTAAAATATTAAGAATAAAACATTGTAGTTTAAACATGTGAATGAAATAAAAAACACGAGCAAAAGGAGGCTACAAACTTTTGGTTATTGTGTAGAGCTATGACTCGTGGAAAAAAGCTGTTTTTACGACTGGTTGCGGCGGCTTTGACAGTCCGGAGCCGCCTTCGAGAGGGAAGTGATTCAAAGAGTTTGTGGCCAGGGTGAGAGGGGTGAGAGCTGATCTTACCCGCTCGCTTCCTGACAAACTGTAGTGTACGATTTGATCGGACGATTCGCTGCAGCCACCGGATGGCGTGCTTGGTGGCTGAGCCAAACCAGTCATGCCAAAAAAGCAACAAGACACACAACTACGCAAAAGTTAACATAAACATCCACCACAGCGGCTCCCCAACATTCCCCACTGTGATGGAAGGCAACAAAGTCTTATCTTCTTTCCTCCTCATACTCCCGCGGAGACTGGGCAGTTGAACCATGCGGAATCGATTATTGTTGATAATATGACAATATATTATATTATTGTTCATTATTATATTCAACAATATGATATTGTAATATTATATGATACTGTTATGTTGTTAAGAATAATGATTGAAGATGATCATTATTAATAATTAATGTAAATTATAATATTAATTACAATTATATTATAATTACATTATAATAATTACATTATAATATTTAATTCTTCATATAAATTAATATAACTTAATTTATATAAAGAATCACACCCCGATAATGAATAATTTAATATCTAAGAAGGGTCACGACCCGTAATGTCACCCATTCCTTCTCTCCAGAGATGCTGCCTGTCCCGTTGAGTTACGCCAGCACTTTGTGTCTACCTTCGATTTAAGCCAGCGTCCGCAGTTCTTTCCTACACAATTTAATATCTATAATATCCTTTATATAGAAATAATATATAAATAATATTATTTTATTCGCGAGGATAAGTGATATATGTAAAGATCAGTCAATTAGCTTGTTCAAAGGAAGGGGATTAGCCTAACAAGTTAAAAATGTCACTCATATTAAAGTCTGAGTTGGAACTAAATGACCAATTAGGAAGAAATGCTCAAGTTCGGCCACAAATGCAGCAATGATTTATTATATTTCTCTGGCACGCGGTGTAAATTGATTTTAATGAATGAAACGAGCTTCAATTATGTTCAATAATTTGTATACAAATTAATTTCCATAAAATTATGCAGTTTGATAACTTGCATCCGGCCTCACCTCACTGAATTGTTTTAGTCTACCACTGGGCAATTGAGATGTGGTGCAGAACAGATACTAACCCTGATACAGGTTATTATCTGGAGCATCGAGGTACACTCTTGCTGTAACCCCGGCCCACCCAAAATATGGGAAAGAAATCTGATTCACAAAGGGAAACTATTGACCTAGGTTAGTGATTAATTATTTTTTTGTTCAGGGAACACTACTGAGCTCCATATAATTGGATCATTTAATAGACTGATCAGCACTGGAGCCAAAATTATATCAATGTGATGCCAAATTTGTGGCAACTATCTTTATGAAACCACATTATTAGATCCATCATCCAAGATATACATTACACTGTGAAGACATGCTTCCTACACTATTTCAGACTTGCTTCATATTGTTTTATCACATGCGAATCTTCTAATCCCTGAAGAAGAGTCTCGACCCAAAACGTCGCCTATTTCCTTCGCTCCATAGATGCTGCCTCACCCTCTGAGTTTCTCCAGCATTTTTGTCTACCTCCTAATCCGTTAGATAGGCAAAGAAGGAACAATGTATTTCTTCAGTTTAGTTTAGTTTAGAGATATAGAGTGGAGGCAGGCCCTTCGGCCCACTCAGTCCATGCCGACCACCGATCACCCGTAGACTAGTTCTATCCAACACACGAGGGACAATTTAAGGAAGCCAATTAATCTGCAAACCTGCACGTCTTTGGAATGTGGGAGGAAACCGGAGCACCCGGAGAAAACACACGCCATCACAGGGAGAACGTGCAAACTCCGTACAGACAGCACCTGTAGTCAGGATCGAAACCGGGTCTCTGGCGCTCTAAGGCAGCGACTTTACCGCTGCGCCACCGTGCCGCATTCTCTTCAAAATTGGTAAAAATTACTTAGGACTACTTTTCTGCCACTACATTTATTATTTAAATAATCTTTCATAATATAGCACAAACAATAGCTGGAGTCTCATAAGGATCGAATTGATTGGAAGGTACAGTGTGGAAGCTGGCTGTTCTGCCCACCAACACCACGCCAACCATCGATCACTTGTTCACACTAGTTCTCTGTTGCCCCATTTACTCACCCAACCCCGACACACTAGAGAGAATTTACAGAGGCCAGTTCACCTACAAACCCGCACGTATCCAGGATGTGGGAGGAAACCGGAGCATCCGGAGGAAACCCACGTTGTCACAGGAGGAACGCGCAAACTCCACACAGAGAGCACCCGAGGTCAGGATTGAACCCGGGTTCTCTGGCATTGAGAGGCAGCGGCTCACCAGCTGTGCCCCTTGTGCCGCCCTGAATATCACAGAGATGAGAGAATTTGAGAAGGAACTGGGGATGCAGAGCGGAGGTGAACGTATTTGAGACCGAGCCTGGAGCGATGGTTATTAAAATGCAGAAGAGTTTAACCAGAAGCAGCAAAGAGAAGTAAACCTTCGATAACCATTTGATTCCAGTATTTGTCAACGACGTGTTGCTCAGCATGTTGCACTGAACTTATACCACAGATATAAGTGACAATTTCACATTGGTAGCAGCTTGTACGTGTTCATTCTTTGCTGCCAAGTGGAAAGTCTATCTCTAGTGAATACAAGGGAAGGATTCACTCGTGTTTACTTCAGTTGAAGGAGTGGGTCTCCAGGCACAAGGATGAAGGACATTTCACAGCTCAGCTCTGTGCATCTTGTGAATCCCTTAAGTGTTTAAATGGAAGATTTGAAACGCGGAGCCTAA
The DNA here is from genome assembly GCA_963514005.1 of Raja brachyura. Next base: position 5,998,980 of record OY740802.1, read on the forward strand.
GCCGATGGCTTATTTACGTTCTCGAGAGCAGCGCGCAAACCTGCTTTGATCTGCAGCTCCCTGTCCAATCCCACCATCCTGGAGCAGGAGAAGCCAGGGTTGGCCGTGGCCACAACTGACGAGCCAGGGCGTGGGGTGGATGACAATAGACAACAGGTGCAGGAGTAGGCCATTCGGCCCTTTGGATGAGAAAGCAGATGGGGAGTTAAGACGTCCAAAGACGTACAGGTTTGTAGGTTAATTGGCTTGGTATAAATGTACACGAGGTACACTAACCTTGTGTGTGTGTGTGTGTGTGTAGGATAGTGTCAATGCGCGGGGATCGCTGGCCGGCCGAAGCTGTATCACCGCGCTGTATCTCTAAAACTAAAAAAACGAAACCGAAAAACGTTTGTGGCTGGGCTATCTTACGTGGTCACACAAGCGCAGATTGGTGCTGCCACAAGCGTAGACGGGAGCGCGAGATAGGAAGCCAACGGATGCCCTGTGACGTTCCAACCCATTGAAGGAAAGTTAATCGGTTGTTTTTTGCCAGGGTAGTTTCTTCTGTCAGGGAGTGTTGCCGACTGGCCCGCTCCAGACTGCGGGAGTACGTGCTGAGGGACGCTCCGAAGCTCGGAGCAGCCAACGGCAAGGCTCTGTGGGGTAGAGGACTGAGGTGACTAAGATGGTAGAGATGTCCCTGCTGTACCTGGACGCGGTGTGACTGCCGGTGGTGCCGCGATGCTTAGTTTGGGGTACAGCACGGAAACAGATCCTTCGGCCCAGCGAGCCTTGGATGGCCGTCGGTCACCCGTACACACTGGTGTACCTCCGACACACTAGAGGAAATTTACCTACAAATCTGCACATCCTCCGATGTGGGAGGAAACCGGAGCACCTGGAGGAAACCCACGAGGTCAGCGGGAGAACGTGCAAACTTCACGCAGACAGCACTCAAGGTCGGGATCGAACCTGGGGCTCTGGCGCTGTGAGGCAGTGACTCTACCAGCTGCGCCACTCTGCTACCCACAACCAATACTATTCCAGCAGAAGCAAGCAGATTCACAAGCATGTTCATTAAATCAGCCATGACTTCCATAAGTTCTTGGAGCAGAATTAGGCCATTCAGCCCATCAAGTGTACTCTGCCCATTCAATCATGGCTGATCTATCTTCCAAAGGTACATCATCATTTTAACCTAAGGCGATGGCCTCTGGTCCTGGTCTCTCCCACTTGTGGAAATAATCCCTCTACACATTCACTCCAGGTCAATGAGGACCCCCCTCATTCTTCTAAACTCCAGCGAGTACATGCTCAGTGCTTTCAAACACTGATCATATGTTAACCCAATCATTCTTAAGGGGTTGGACAGGCTAGATGCAGGAAGATTGTTCCCGATGTTGGGGAGGTCCAGGACAAGGGGTCACGGCTTAAGGATAAGGGGGAAATCCTTTAGGACCGAGATGAGAAGGACTTTCTTCACACAGAGAGTGGTGGGTCTCTGGAACTCTCTGCCACAGAGGGTAGTTGAGGCCAGTTCATTGGCTATATTTAAGAGGGAGTTAGATGTGGCCCTTGTGGCTAAGGGGATCAGAGGGTATGGCGAGAAGGCAGGTACGGGATACTGAGTTGGATGATCAGCCATGATCATATTGAATGGCGGTGCAGGCTCGAAGGGCCCCTAATTTCCTGCACCTAATTTCTATGTTTCTATGTTACTCGATGGAATTTTACAATCAACCAAACTAAAATTAATTCAATCTAACAATTCAAAATAAGGTAATAAACAGAAAAATATATCTATAGACGTGAGGGTTTGACAATAGACAATAGGTGTAGGATTGAAGGGCCAAATGGCCTACTCCTGCACCTAATTTCTATGTTTCTATGTTTCTATGTTTCTATTCCTGAGATCATTCTCGTAAACCTCCCCTGAACCCCCTCCAGAGCCAGCACATCCTTCCTCACATATGGTGCTCAAAACTGCTAACAATATTCCAAAGGTGGTCTGACCAGTGGCTTATCATTAAGTGTCTTATACTTCAGGAAAGAATAGGTTCCGGGCAATGGCTGTTACAGTATGTGTAGGAAGGAACTGCAGATGCTGGTTTATACCGAAGATAGACACAAAATGCTGGAGTAACTCAGCGGGTCAGGCAGCATCTTTGGAGAAAAGGAACAATAGACGATAGACAATAGGCGCAGGGGTAGGCCATTCGGCCCTTCGAGCCAGAACCGCCATTCAATGTGATCATGGCTGATCAGCAACAATCAGTACCCCGTTCCTGCCTTCTCCCCATATCCCCTGACTCCGCTATCTTTAAGAGCCCTATCTAGCTCTCTCTTGAACGCATCCAGAGAACTGCTCTCTGGGGCAGAGAATTCCACGGACTCACAAGTGTCGGGTGATGTTTCAGCACAGAACCCTTCTGGAGAAAAGAAAAGGAATCGGTTCCGACCCGAAACGTCATCTATTCCATTTTCTCCAGAGGTATTCCAAACCCGAAGCATCACCTGTTCCTTTTCTCCAGGGATGCCGCCTGACCCGCTGAGTTACTCTGGGATTTAATGGCTAGAACGGGACGCAACATGTTTTTTTCAACTGCACATAGCTTTCCGCACTTTCAATTTTAGTGCACCATAAAACATTTTTGAAAAGTCTCGTTATAAAAGACTCCACGAGCATTCATCAAATCCAAATTCAATTTGGCGGCTTGGGAAATGCGCTTAAAACAAATGGATGACAGTCCTTGCGTTAGCACCTCTCGTGCTCAGTTGCGAGCGTGTACCTGTTATTGCATGGTGAGAGAAGGCCTCCACGTAGGTCAGGTAATTGTGCGGACAGTGTTTCTTCAGCCATTTACAGACATCCTGCTGTGTCCACAGTACCACGGGCTTGGTGTGTCTTGTGAAGTTTGGGCTTGTGTGAAAACTATAATATCCATCACTGGATCCGATCTGCAAAATAAAAGATTTGATTGACTTATTTCACTTTTTGTTTGGTTTTTGGCTGTTTGATTTTCATGCAGTGCCCACTCTCAGCTTTGACAATAGACAATAGGTGCAGGAGTAGGCCATTCGGTCCTTCGAGCCAGCACTGCCATTCACTGTGGCTGATCATTCACAATCAGTACCCCTGTTCCTGCCTTCTCCCCATATCCCCTGACTCTGCTATCTTTAAGAGCTCTATCTACCTCTCGGTTCTTGGTTTCTTGGTCCACAAAATATTCCAAATGGAATTTAAACTGGAGGTGCTCTTGAAAGCATCGAGAGAATTGGCCTCCACTGTTTTCTGAGGCAGAGAATTCCACAGATTCACAACTCTCTGGGTGAAAAGGTTTTTCCTCACGTCTCCATTCTAAATGGCTTACCCCTTATACTTAAATAAGATTTTTTTTTAATTTTCTAAGGCATCATGAGAAATGACTGTGAATAGTCAGAAATCATTTAGTCTCTAAAAATCACATTTCCATCTGCAATATAATCAGTGACAACGCTGCCTTTGAAGAATGACATTTTACGTAACTATTATGCATCGCCCACAAACAAATCAAAAGATCATCGGCAGCACAGTGGCGCAGCGGTAGAGTTGCTGCCTTATATCGCTTGTAGCGACTGGAGAACCTGGGATTGATCATAGAAACAGGGTGGAGGGTGAGGACAAGGGTGTCTCTGCCCTTGTTATGAGTGGGGGGTTAGAGAGTGAGAGCGGAGCTACGGGATGTAGAAACATAGAAACATAGAAAATAGGTGCAGGAGGAGGCCATTCCGCCCTTTGAGCCAGCACCACCATTTATTGTGATCGTGGCTGATCGTCCCCTATCAATAACCCGTGCCTGCCTTCTCCCCATATCCCTTGACTCCACTAGCCCCTGGAGCTCTATCTAACTCTCTCTTAAATCCATCCAGTGACTTGGCCTCCACTGTCCTCTGTGGCAGGGAATTCCATAAATTCACAACTCTCTGGGTAAAAATGTTTTTTCTCACCCCAGTCTTAAATGACCTTCCCTTTATTCTAAGACTGTGGCCCCTAGTTCTGGACTCACCCAACATTGGGAACATTTTTCCTGCATCTAGCTTGTCCAGTCAATTTATAATTTTATATGTTTCTATAAGATCCCCCCTCATCCTTCTAAATAATACAAGCCTAGTCTTTTCAATCTTTCCTCATATGACAGTCCTGCCATCCCAGGGATAAATCTCGTGAACCTACGCTGCACTGCCTCAATCACAAGGATGTCCTTTCTCAAATTAGGAGACCAAAACTGTACACAATACTCCAGATGTGGTCTCACCAGAGCCCTATACAACTGCAGAAGAACCTCTTTACTCCTATACTGAAATCCTCTTGTTATGAAGGCCAACGTTCCATTAGCTATGATCCTGGCTATGGGTGCTGGACGTAGTTTGTACGTTCTCCCCGTGACCGCGTGGGTTTCCTCCAATGATCTCCCACACTCCAAAGACGTTCAGGTTTGTAGGTTAATTGGCTTCGGTATACAGTAATTGTAAATTGTCCCTAGCCTGTGTAGGAGAGTATTAATGTGCAGGGATCGCTGGTCGGTGCTGGCCCGGTGGGCCAAAGGGCCTGCTTCAAGTTCAAGTTCGAATGTATTGTCACATGTACCAATTAAGGCACAGTGTTATTTGAGTTACCATACAGCCATACTAAGTGAAAAGCAACAAGAAACACAGCCACATGCAATAAAATGAAATATAAAAATAAAATAAAATTCTGAGCTGTATCACTAAACTAAAACACTAAATCGTCGTGCACAATTAATAATCAATACTTTTTTACACTCTGTGGCAACCTGAAACCATGTCATGAATGTGTGGCTAAATTATGCAATTGTGTAGGCTAAGGGTGCAGTATTTAGCCTGCGGAGGTTTCAAATAATGTTAAATGAACTGTGACCACCTGAATCAGAAAACAGAGCCCTCATCCAAAATGTAGTACCTCGGGCAAAAGAGTTCCCTTGTGATTTTGCAAAGTACTAGTTCTGACTGTGGATTCTGGTAAGTTGGGAGTGAGTTATATGAGGGTGACACTGAGAGCGTAGAACATAGAAAAGTACAACACTGCAACAGGCCCTTCGGCCCACAATGTCTGTGCTGCTGAACATAATGCTTCTTCTTCTTATCACACGAGATTACAAGTTGTTCAGCCAGAGCTGAACACATCTTCTCGGCATCTGCACACAATGGTGTCTGTCTTGTCGCTTCTTGTGCGTGGTGGTGGAAAGATTGATGGAAACAGGGCCCGCGATAGACGTGAACGCTCTTTCCTTCACCCCAAACATACTGCTAAGAATAAACTAATCACATCTCATCTACTGCATCCGCTGTTCCAGGTGTCAACTTCTCTACATCGGTGAGACCAAGCGCAGGCTCGGCGATCGCTTCGCCCAACACCTCCGCTCAATTCGCACAAACCAACCTGATCTCCCGGTGGCTCAGCACTTCAACTCCCCCTCCCATTCCCAATCCGGCCTTTCTGTCCCGGGCCTCCTCCATGGCCAGAGTGAGGCCCACCGTAAATTGGAGGAACAGCACCGCATCTTTCGCTTGGGTAGTTTACACCAAGTGGTATGAGCATTGACTTCTATAAATTCAGGTAATCCTTGCTTTCTCCCTCCTTCCCATCCCCATTCCCAGCTCTCCCACAAGCCTCCTGCTCCTCCTCTTCCTTTCTTTGTCCCGCATCCCCCTCCCTCCCCAACATCAGTCTAAAGAACGGTCTCGACCCGAAATGCCCCCTTCTCTCCATAGATGCTACCTCACCCGCTGAGTTCCTCCAGCATTTTTGTCTATCTTTCATTCATCTGAAGTATTTTTCTAATGGGGAGGGTCAGAGCAAAGGTGAAGCCCAATGTTTGTCAAATGGTGGTAGTAAGTTGGGTGGCTGAGCATTCCTTGAGTTTTATAGATGAGTGGGAGGGATGGTGGAAAAGGAGGATGCAGAGAATATTGGCGGCAAACATTGCATTTACCCAGAGAAACCCCAAGAAGACCATTCTTGGGGCTGAGGACTGTGGTGGAGGGGGCTTGACTGTCGAGGTTAGCACTGGTGTGGGGTCAAGAGGAGAAAGTTACTGAAGTAAAAAGTTGAAAGATCAGGTCATAGTCGACAAAAACCTGTCACTACACTCCACACCAGGGGTCCCCAACCTTTTTCGTCCCGTTTACAGTCCAGTCAATGAGGAAAAATATGTACAAATCCAGAATCAACAGATTTCCCCACTGGGTAGGCAAAATTTGCCCCAGGTTGGGAATCCTTGCTCTACACTCTCCCAGGCAACAATCCCACTCTATTTGTGGACACAAGGAATGGCAGATGCCAGAATCTTGAGCAAATAAAAACAAAGTGCTGGAGTAACTCAGCGGATCAGGCAGCATCTCTGGAGAACATGGATAGGTGACATTTCAGGAAAAAAGATCCCCGTCCAAAACATCTCCTGTCCATTTCTCCAGAGATGCTGCCGGTCCCGCTGAGTTACTCCAGCATTATGTGTCTTCTTCCTCTTATCGAGTTCACACATTGGTAGGGTATTCCAAACCCTTGCTGTCTTGAAGAAAAACGAGTTAGATATGTCTTCTTCTTATCGAGTCCACGGTCAAGATTAGAAGTTGTTCAGCCAGAGCTGAGCACACATCTCGGCATCTGCACGCAATGGTGTCTGTCTTGTCGCTTCTTGTGCTTCTTGTGCGTGGTGGTGGAAAGATTGGTGGGAGCAGGGGCACGACGTGAACGCTCTTTCCTTGACCCCATTATGTGTCTATCTTTGGTGTAAACCAGCACCTGCAGTTCCTTCCTGCACATGCTGCCCTGACCAGCTGAGTTACTCCAGCACTTTGTGTTTGCAGTGCTATTTGTAGTTCTCCAATACTGACATGACTGTGGGCTTACTGATAAGGTTTGCTCTGCCCCTGCAGATATACATGACCCATTGTTCCATGTACCAAATTGTTTGCAGGGTAAGAAGCTTGCCTTTAAATCCCTTGATTCAGCGCTCCAATTTTCATCTGCTTTCACGGGATTAACAGCCTGACAATTTGGAGTTTGCCTTATTCCTTTGTATCCATTTCATTAATCAATTGGTGAAAGATAACGACTCTGCATTTCAAAGCTCCCCTGGGATTGGGTTTATAAATTTGCCACATCAACTTCAGAGGGGAATTGGCGCAGGAGAATTGCGTTTAGAAGTCTCTTGCCTCTTTTGGTGGATCCCTCTCCAGCATCCATTCAATTGCATTATTATGATGAACAATGAGCAAAGAACCTGGGACTAAGGTGTGAGAAACAATACATACAAACTAATGGAAAAATAACGATCAGGAAGTCAAGCCAGGATCCAACGCGTGCAAAGCACTGATAACCCAAACCCCAGAGACTCCAAAGTCAGCATTTGGGGAGATTGAGTTTCTCCTCGGAAAATAATAACAAGGGGAATGAAAAAGGAACTCGATGCCAGTGAGAGAGAGAGGAAAAAATGTGTAGGAAGCTGGGCTTGTATACTCTGGAATTTAAAAGGATGAGAGGAGATCTTATTGAAACATGTAAGATTATTAAGGGTTTGGACATGCTAGAGCCAGGAAACATGTTCCCGATGTTGGGGGAGTCCAGAACCAGGGGCCACAGTTTAAGAATAAGGGCTAAGCCATTTAGAACGGAGGTGAGGAAACACTTTTTCACACGGAGAGTTGTTAGTCTGTGGAATTCTCTGCCTCACAGGTGGAGGCCGGTTCTCTTTCAATACTTTCAAGAAAGAGCTCGATAGGGTTGAAGATAACAGAGTCAGGGGACATGGGGAGAAGGCAGGAACGGGGTACTGATTGGGGATGATCAGCCATGATCACATTGAATGGCGGTGCTGGCTTGATGGGCCGAATGGCCTCCTCCTGCACCTATTGTCTATTGATTCACTTTTTTATTCCCAGCAATTTCTATTTTTATTTCTCAAATTTTCAGCATCGGTCGTTTTGCCTTATTTTCACTTTTATTATGAATTCCTGCTCTTAAAGTTGTTTCCATTTCATTAAATTGGATCGTCTGGATTTTGGGGGAAATAATAATGATCGCACCTAAATTTCTAAGCATTAGATTGGAAAAACTACAATGAGCTTTATCTTAAGTGAATGGGTGGATTTAAGTCATTGTAACGAAAGTACAAAGGAGATTTAGATGAGGGTTTAAAGTAATTGCTGGGGTTCAGGCCATGCAGCCGGGACAGCGTCATTTCATTGTGATCCAGAAGAAATGGTTCAGTGTGTCTGAGGTATCAGAGGTTTGCTGATCCTGGGCCTCCTCCACGGCCAGAGTGATCAACACCGCAAGTTGGAGGAACAGCACCTCATATTCCGCTTGGGGAGTCTGCATCCTCTGGGCTTAAACATTGAATTTTCTCAATTCTGTTAACCCAGACTGCCTCCCCCCCACCTCTCCCTCAGCCCTCTGGCCCTGACATTCCTTCTCCATCCCCCCCCCCCCCCCCCCCCAGTCGCACTAGCTTCTCATTTTCACACTACAAACAGCTTACAATGGCCTGCTTCCTTTGTCACCAATACTTTTTTGCATATCTTTCACTCATTGTTCCTTATCTCTCCACATCACTGTTTATATCTCTCGTTTCCCTGATCCCTGACCAGTCTGAAGAAGGGTCTCGACCCGTAACGTCGCCTATCTTCTTCGCTCCTTAGATGCTGCTGCACCCGCTGAGTTTCTCCAGCTTTTTGTGTAACCCCCAGAGGTTTGCTGAGCTTGTTTGGGTATGCTTCGCAATTCTTGGCACTGAAACAGCACACCTTTGCCAGCTGGCCATTTGATACCTGACTTCAGAGATCCCAGCCACTTCAAGGGCATCAATTCCATTTGCTGCCCTTCGTCAAATGAAACAGTTCATGTTGCCTTGTAGATGTGTCCTCCTCTACATTGGCGAGACCAAGCACTGCCACTGCCTACTGGATCTCCCAATTCTTATTTCAATGTGCAGGAAGGAGCCGCAGATGCTGGTTTACACACAAAGATAGACAGAAAATGCTGGTGTAACTCAGCGGTACAGGCGGCATCTCTGGAGAGAAGATTGTCTGAAGGGTCTCGATCCAAAACGTCACCTGAGTTACTCCAGCAGTTTTTGTCTATCGTTTTTTAAATGTCTGTTCATTATATTATCAATTGAGTGCTGTGTTTACAAACCTGTTGTGCCGCTGCAAATAAGAATGTAATTATTCCGTTAAAAATAGTCCCAACTCTCGAATCTACTCTTCGGATTTCTTGTGTTAATCTTAGCAAATCGCTGTGCCTGATTCAATATTAGACACGAATTATTAAACTCCTCCGCTGCTGTGAATAATGAGGCCAAGGAATCATCAGCTTAGCTAGCTGGCATTTAGACTTCAGACATACAGCACGGAAACAGGCCTTTCGGCCCACTGAGTCCATGCCGACCGGCGTTCACCCCATACACTAACATACACACACTGGGGACTTTTTCACAACTTACCAAAGCCAATTATCGAGCAAACCCGCACGTCTTTGGATTGTGGGAGTAAACCACAGCACCCGTAGAAAACCCACGCAGTCACAGGGCGAACGTAAAAACTCTGTACAAACAGCACCCGTAGTGAGGATCGAACCCGGGTCTCTGGCGCTGTAAGGCAGCAACTCTACCACTGCGCCACCATGCCACCCAAAGAACCTTGGATTTACAAGAACAAACTTCCCGAAGATATTTGTAAAATAAACTTGAGTTGTCTTTGATGTCTTGTTCAGGTTCATCTTAATATTCTACGTTAGTAGTTCGGACTCATTTGCCCAATTGAGAATGCAGAGTTGTTGTACGGTCACGTACAGGTCATCCTTGCCCATATTTACAGCCTCCTCCCCCTCCCCACCTCTCCCTCAGCCCTCGGGCCCTGACATTCCTTCTCCATCTCCCCTCCCCCCCCCCCCCCACCCAAGTCGCACTAGCTTCTCATTTTCACACTACAAACAGCTTACAATGGCCTGTTTCCTTTATCATCGATACTTTTTTGCATATCTTTCATTCGTTGTTCTTTATCTCTCCACATCACTGTCTATATCTCTCGTTTCCCTGATCCCTGACCAGTCTGAAGAAGGGTCTCGACCCGAAACGTCGCCTATCTCCTTCGCTCCTTAGATGCTGCTGCACCCGCTGAGTTTCTCCAGCTTTTTGTGTAACCCTCGATTCTCCAGCATCTGCAGTTCCTTCTTTAACACCATATTTACAGTCTGTGGGCCTGTTTTGTATTTATCCTTTCAAACACTATGTTGATCTCAGTCACATTATTACTATTAAACTGGCATGCACATTCTATTAAGTTAACTAAATCTGGCTTTAGTTAACTTAAATTAAGTTAACTAAATCCTGTACACATCCCAATAAAGGGCCTGACCCGAGATGTCGCCTATTCGCACTGGTGAATCTGTGGGACACCTTGCCACAGAAGGCTGTGGAGGCCAAGTCAATGGATATTTTTAAGACAGAGATTGTCAGATTTCTCATTAGCAAGGATGTCAGGGGTTGTGGGGAGAATGGGGTTGAGAGGGAAAGATAGATCAGCCCTGATTGAATATGCAGGAAGGAACTGGAGGTGCTGATTTACACCGAAGACGGACACAAAATGCTGGGGTAACTCAGCGGGACAGCATCCTTGGGAGAGAAGTATCAGCGGACCTCGGGAGAGAACGAGTGGGTGACGTTTCAGGTCGAGACCTGAAGTCTGAAGAAGGGTCTCGACCCAAAACTCTCCAGAAGGGTCTCTCCAGAAATGCTGCCTGTCCTGCTGAATTACTCCAGCATTTTGTGTCTATCTTAGCTAAGATTGACTGGCGGAGTAGACTTTATGGTCCGAATGGCCTAATTCTGCTCCTAAAGTTTAATCTATGAACTACCTGACCTGCTGAGTTACTCCAGCACTTTGTGTCTCTTTTTTTGTAAACCAGCACCTGCAGTTCCCTTGTGTCACCAGTAATACATTGCCTCTTGAGCTATGTTTTCCTTTGATTTTTCTGCCCCCAAATATGAAAATTAAAATTGCCTATTAAAACTCTCCAGATGCATAGAGTTACTCCAGCACTTTGTGTTTAGCTCAAGGTTCTAGCTTCTGCAGTTTCTTGTATCTTGACAAATGATCACAAGTCCTCGTGATGCCCAACGTAATATCTAAGATGGAGGTGAAAGCAGATTTAAGTAATGAATATAATGTTAACATTCATAAATGAATCGGAAGTGGACTTGAATAGTTGACATTGGCTTGGCAAAAAGGGAAAAAATGAAGAGAGTGGAACTAATTTCCTCGATTATTCAGAGTCGGTGATTATCATTTAGGCGGTAAGGTGCGCATTATAGGAAAGATAAGGGAAATGGTAGAGACAATAGCACAAAAATTGGGCATGAATTCACATAATTGTTATGGAGTTATAATGAGATATAAGCATACAGCCATGCTTACATGTGTAGAATTAAGTATCAGGAAGGATAGTGGGAGTTGTGCACCCTTTGCTGCTGCTGGGAAGTCGCTGAATACAAATTCGGAGGTTAGGCCATCACTAATAAAAGGCAGGAAGTTTTAGTTTTAATTTAGTTCAGGGGTACAGCGAGGAAACAGGCCCTTCGGCCCACTGAGTCAGTGCCGACCCCATTCGCTAACACTATCCTACACACACACACACACACACTGACACACATTAGGGACAATTTACAATTTTACCGAAGCCAATTAACCTGCAAACCTCTACGTGTTTGGAATGTGGGAGGAAACCAGGGGTCCTGGACAAAACCCACGCGGGTCACGGGGAGAACGTACAAACTCCGTAGAGACAGCACCCCTAGTCAGGATCGAACCCGGGTCTCTGGCGCTGTAAGGCAGCAACTCCACCGCTGCGCCACCGTGCCGCCCAAACGGACAGATGATTTGTGATGGACGGATTTCTGAAGAAAGGACCCGACCTGAAATGTCACCTCTCCATTCCTTCCACAGAAGCTGCCTGACCCCTTGAGTTCCTCCAGCACTTCACATTTTGACTGTGATTATTTCTCACCCACTCACCCTGGCTCTTGGCTTCGCAAGTTCAGTCACTGCGGGGAACTTGACAGCATTGCATTGCATTGCTTGGCTTATTCATGCAGCAGAAATGGTGCAAGATCAGATATAAGGCATGCTCCAAAATTACTCTTGGAACATTGTCTTCATACCTGCTCTCGAGCGCTTTTCATGATTGCCTCTGTTGCTACCTCAACCTTTTGTAAAGCAATCCTAAACGTGTGGATTGACAAGCTGAAGATATCATAACTACAACTGAGAAGCAGATGCGGACACGAGTTACACTTTTCATTCACAAGGACAAGAAAAATTCAAGCAGGAATGATGTATTCAGTCGACAGCACTGAAGCTTTGGAGCATGACTGTAAGAAGGGCGTTTTGAGATACAGCGCGGAAACAGGCCCTTTCGGCCCACTGGGTCTGCACCGACCAGCGATCCCCGCAAATGAACACTATCCCACACCCACCAGGGACAATGTCTACATTTACCAGGCCAATTAACGTACAAACCTGTTCATCCCGGCCGAACGCACTATGGGAACTTCTCTCGCCCCTCTGCAGGAACTACACATCAGGAGGTGCAACTCCAGAGCCAACAAGATAATGGGAGACCCCTTCCACCCCTGCAACGGACTGTTCCAGCTCTTACGGTCAGGCAAACGCCTCCGTTGCCGTGCGGTGAGAACGGAGAGGATGAGAAGGAGTTTCTTCCCAGAGGCCATTCGGCCCGTAAACTCCTATCTCACCAGGGACGAACTCTACTACAGTTACTGGACCACAATACCGCTATACCACAATATTTAATATGGAAAAGAACATGTGATTCTGTTTGTAGTTTGTTGGTTGTTTGTTTGTGTGTTTTTTGCACAAAGTCCGCAGGCACGGCCACTTTTCATTTCACTGCACATCCCGTATGTGTATGTGACGAATAAACTTGACTTGGCTTGTCTTTGGATTGTGGAGGGAAACAGAAGATCTCGGAGAAAACCCACGCAGGTCACGGGGAGAACGTACAAACACCGTACAGACGGCACCCGTAGTCGGGATCGAACCCGGGTCTCCGGCGTTGTATTCGCTTTAAGGCAGCAACTCTACCGCTGCGCAACCTTGCAGCCCTGTCTGTGCGGAGTTTGTACGTTCTCCCCGTGACCGCGCGTGTTTTCTCAGAGATCTTCGGTTTCCTCCCACACTCCAAAGACGTATAGGTACGTTGGCTTAGTAAATGTAAAAATTGTCCCTAGTGTGTGTAGGGGAGTGTTAATGTGCGGGGATCGCTGGTCGGCACGGATCCGGTGGGCCGAAGGGCCTGGTTCCGCTCTGTATCTCCAAACTAAACATAAAGAAAAATTGGTGTATTGAGTCTCTCCTGCCTTGTTATAGGCTAAAGATAGATAGAAAATGCTGGAGTAACTCAGCAGGTCAGGCAGCATTTCAGGAGGAAAGGAATAGGTGACGTTTCAGGTCGGGACCCTTCATCAGACTCAGTAATACGCGAGCTACCTCTCACTGCAACCTTCCTGTCACTCCCGTACATCAACCCCACGATCTTCAACAACAAAAAACGGAACAATGTGCAGAAAGAAACTGCAGGTGCTGGTTTACACCGATCTTAGACACAAAACGTTGGAGGAGCTCAGCGGGACAGACAGCATCTCTGGAGGGAAGAAATGGGTGAAGTTTCCAGTCGAGGAGAAGTCCGAAGAAGGGTCTCGACCCGAAACGTCACCCATCCCTTCTCTCCAGAGACGCTACCTGCCCCGCTGAGTTACTCCAGCCTTTGCAAATTGAAGAATGGTCATGGGAGAATCGTGACATGTAAAATTATACAAGCCCTAATATTCTTTTTCTGGCCATTCTTTGGGGAAAATGATACCATCATTTTTTTCCCTGTCATAGTGTGTGAATTTGATTAATACTGCTGAATTTCTCTGTGGAAATACCAATATATCCACAGCCTGTCAGCGTCCTGTTCTCATTGATTTGTTGATAGCTTGTAATTTATTTAAGATGCATGCTGACAAACGTTACCACACGATGAAAGACAGGATGTAAAAACAATATTCAAGAAAATGTTTTTATGGCATATCTTGCGTCTGTGGAACAAGTTATTATTCACAGATAAAGGCACAAAGTGCTGGAGTATCTCAGTTATAGATTAGTGCTAGAAATATTATGCAAACACACTCAGATTCCGCTGCAGTTATCACTTAGATAACATGCTTTTCGAAACGTTTTATAGACAATAGACAATAGGTGTAGGAGTGGACCATTCGGCCCTTCGAGCCAGCACCGCCATTCACTGTGATCATGGCTGATCATCCCCAATCAGTACCCCGTTCCTGCCTTCTCCCCATATCCCCTGACTCCGCAATCTTTAAGAGCTCTATGCAACCCTCTCTTGAGAGCATACAGATAATTGGCCTCCACCGCCTTCTGAGGCAGGGAATTCCACAGATTCACAACCCTCTGTGTGAAAAAGTGTTTCCTCATCTGCATTCTAAATGGCTTACCCCTTATTCTTAAACTGTGGCCCCTGGTTCTGGACTCCCCCAACATCGGGAACATGTTTCCTGCGTGTCCAAACCCTTATTAATCTTATATGTTTCAATATGATGCCCTCTCATCCTTCTAAATTCCAGAGTATACTCAGCCATGATCACATTGAATGGCGGTGCAGGCTCGAAGGGCCGAATGGGGGGAGTCAGTCTCAGTCTCAGTCTACCCCACGACAGAAGGGGGAGGAGTTGTACAGTTAGATAGCCACAGGGAAGAAGGATCTCCTGTGGCGTTCTGTGCTGCATCTTGGTGGAACCAGTCTGTTGCTGAAGGTGCTCCTCAGGTTGACCAGTGGGTCATGGAGGGGATGTGAGCTGTAAATTCCACGATGCTCCGCAGTTTGAGGAGCATCCTCCCCTCCAAGGGTCTCGGCCCGAAACAGCACCCATTCCTTCTCTCCTGAGATGCTGCCTGACCCACTGAGTTACTCCAGCATTTTGTGTTTACCGTACCCTTTATCCTATCCCTGCACACTGGGGGCAGCTTGATCGTAATCATGTATAGTCTTTTTTCTGTCTGGTTAACACGCAACCAAAAATGTTTTTCACTGTACCTCAGTACACACGACAATAATAAACAAAACTGAACTACTGTTTCTTGTCGATAGCAACTCCACAGGATCCAAAAGAGAAGCAATTGACTGTCAAGGTAGGTGGTAGATTCTGTCTGCAGGAAGAGATCCTTGCCTGGGGCTTAAGGGCCTGTCCTACAAGCATGCAACTCCATGCGATGAGCACAACCTAACGTGGTCTCTTGAGCCATCCGGCGTCACGGGGCCGGTCCCACTTCGATCGCCGGAGCCGTGCGGAATTGTGCGGAGTTCGTCCCTACATCGCGCGGGGCTCTGAAAAACTGACTATGTTCAAAAATTCCGCGCGGCAACGGCTTGTCAGCTCGCAGTCGCCTCGACGCATTACACACCGCCTCGACGTCGTGCCTCCGTGAACCTATCTGTAGGTGCCTCCGTGACCCTCTATGTGTGTGGCTCCGTGGCCCTCTGTGTGTGTGTGCCTCTGTGCCCCTCTCTGTGTGCCCCTCTCTGTCCTGGCGAACTTACCTTAAGACTTCGCTCCAAGTTCGCCTTACTTTGCGCAGCGTTGCACCACTCACCCGACCTCCGCGTGGCCCTCGCTGCCGGTTTGGTCGCGCTTGCCGCATGCAGGCGCATGCTGGTGGGAACGGCCCTGTACACGGATCACCCGATCTCTGCGCGGCGCCCGCTTCTAGTTTGATCGCGCTCATCGCATGGAGTCGGATGCTGGTAGGACAGGCCCTTAACTCAGTGGGACCCAAGATATCACCCATTCCTTCTCTCCAGAGATGCCGCCTGTCCAGCTGAGTTACTCCAGCATTTTGTGTCTATCTTCGGTTTAAACCAGCATCTTTTACGCTGTGAATGGTAGGCCTCTGGGGAATGTTGTAGAGCAGAGGGATCTTGGAGGGCAGATGCATGGTTCCTTGAAGGTCGAGTCGCAGATAGATAAGGTGGTCAAAAAGGCTTTTGCCACTTTGGCCTTCATCAGTCAGAGTATAAGAGTCTCGACCCGAAACGTCACCCATTCCTTCTTTCCAGAGATGCTGCCTGTCCCGCTGAGATACTCCAGCTTTTTGTGTCTATATTGAGTATAGAAATTGAGAGGTCATATTGCAATTGTATAAGGCGTTGGTGAGACCGCATTTGGAGTATTGTGTTCATTATTGGGCACCATGTTATAGGAAATATATTGTTCTGAGAAGATTTACGAGGATGTTGCCAGGACTAGAGGGTCTGAGCTATAGGGAGAGGTTGAGTTGACTGGGTCTCTATTCCTTTGAGCGCAGGAGGATGAGGGGTGATCTAATAGCGGTGTATAAAATCATGCGAGGAATATAACATCCGGTCGACACACAGAATCTCTTGCCCACAGTAGGGGAATTGAGGACCAGAGGACATAGGTTCAAGGTGAAGGGGAAAAGATTTAATAGGCATCTGATGGGTAACTTTTTCCCACAAAGGGTGGTGGGTGTAGGGAACACGCAGCCACAGAGTGTAGTTGTGGTTGGGACTATCCCAACATTTAAGAAACAGTTAGATAGGTACATGGATTGGACAAGTTTGGGGGATATGGACCAAACGCAGGCAGGTGGGACTGGTGCAGCTGGGACATGTTAGCCGGTGTGGGCAAGTTGGGCCGAAGGGCCTGTCTCAATGACTCTATGACTCTATCTGCAGTTCCTTCCTTCACAATAAGTTCATGACCATGCTGTAGTGTACTTGGAGGTGGCCAGTTAATCAGTCTTGCAGTGTTCGTAAGTTAAAGCCACAATAATGTAAAGAAGATACCAGAAACTTGTGAAAAGGGCTGCACACTTGGCTGCACACTAACAAAGTGACATGAAAGCTTCGATCACATGTACTGAGGTTGTCAGTGCGTTACATACTCATGATTTATTTATGATCTCGCACTCAATCATATCGCACTGCTTTTCCTCTGGAGTGAAAAAAATACAAATTCAATCTGCGATCTGGTCCTTTCAGAGGCTCAGACCTTCTTAACTATGTTCTGTCATTGTCATTATGCCTTGATTTAAGGAATGTGCGATCTTGTCTCAACTCACTGTCAAAGTGTGTTTCCTCTTCAGTGTTTGATACCACACCACTTCTGAGATAAAATTTTCATCGCACTTTTCTTCACTGTGTTCAGATATGTCTCCCTCCGCAATTACTTGGTCAACATGGGCACGTCTAACCTCGCCTCCACAATATTGCTTTTGACAACATATTATACAATTCCACCAATGTCCCAGTACTTTGTGTCAGACTGGCATATCAATTCTTTACAGTCACTTGTATAGGAAGCAGGGTCTCGACCTGAAATGTCACCCATACCTTCTCTCCAGAGATGCTGCCTGGCCTGCTGAGTTACTCCAGCGTTTTGTGTCTACCTTTACAGTCACTTGTTCACTGTCTGAATTGCTTCTCTTTTCACTTCCCGCTAGCTTTTGTTTCAACTGCCCCTTTCCACTCTCTCCTCCATGAAGACCATCCCAAAATCAAGAAGTCTACTGGGCTTTACCTCTGCTAGAGAGCAAACTGTGGGCTGGTAGTGAAAGGCCTGGTAAGAGTGATGTGGAGAGGATGTTTCCATTAGTGGGAGAGTCTAGGAGCAGAGGGGCCATAGCCTCAGAATTAAAGGACGTTCCTTTAGGAAGGAGGTAAGGAGGAATTCCTTTAGTCAGAGGGTGGTGAATCTGTGGAATTCATTGCCACAGAAGTCTGTGGAGGCCAAGTCAATGGATATTTTTAAGGCCATGCAAAAACATGGAATCACAGATGCTGGTTTACAAAAAAAGACACCATGTGCTCCAGTAACTCCATGGGTCAGACAGAATCCCTGGATAATGTGGATAGGTGGCGTTTTGGTTCCTGACATTTGGACAGGTACATGAATAGGAAAGGTTCAGAGGGACATGGACCAAATGCAGGCCAGTATAACCAGCTCAGATGGACATCGTGATTGACTGAGGACTGAGGAACCTGTTGCCCTGCTGTATACCTCAATTAATAATTCCAGCAAGCATTTTAAGATGTAAACACATCTTTGGAGTATATGCTAGTAGTTTTTCTTTTGAACTGATTCAGAATATTGATAAAATATTCAAGCCTACTGTCTCCGCCTCTTCCTTTCTTTTTCCAGCCCCCCCCCTCCCCCGCCATCAGACTGAAGAAGGGTCTCGACCCGAAACGTCGCCTATTCCTTCTCTCTTTAGATGCTGCCTCACCCCCTGAGTTTCTCCAGCATTTTTGTCTACCTTTGATTTTTCCAGCATCTGCGGTTCTTTCTTAAACATTTTGTCTACTCCACTGCAAAATCTCCTCAAGGTACGCATACTTTCAAGACGTTCTCCTCCTCTCTCTGCAAACAGTTTAGCAGCCTCCTCTCTCTCCCACAAGCCTACTGTCTCCGCCTCTTCCTTTCTTTTTCCCGCCCCCCCCCCCCCGCCATCAGTCTGAATAAGGGTCTTGACCCGAAACGTCGCCTATTTCTTCTCTCCAGACATGCTGCCTCACCCGCTGAGTTTCTCCAGCATTTTGGTCTACCTTCGATTTTTCCAGCATCTGCAGTTCTTCCTTAAGCAGAATATTGAGGCATCATCCTTGCCCTCGGCCAGTGTTGGTGTTCCAAGTAAAACTCGCAGTTAATTTAACTCAAATAGGGTAACAATGTGGCAAGGAATGAATAGAAAACCAAAATAACCTTTAATAATATCGCACACCACCTTTCCTTTGAACAGTCAGTCATTTCCACCTGAGAGGCGAATTACAGGGGCTAATTTAAATGGGTTTTCTGTTCGTATGTCGTAGCAGAATTAGAAGTGGATCAGAAAACCCTGCGCCGAGAAGTCACGGTAACTGCTAGCTGAGCTAATATTCTCCACACTTTGGATGTGAATGAGCTGTGGTATTAAACAGAAACCATGCTGCGATTGTGTCCGCGTGATTTGATCTAAAATACACGGCAGCAAAATTGCCAATTAGAAACTTATATTGACATCATTTTCACTGCTTTGCCCTGAAGACCCAGGTCCATCGCTTGGTAATTATGGCAGCAATTGAGGGCTTGTGATTTATTCGGCTTGCAAGGAAGCAGCATACTAATGTTTGCCAAATCCAATGCTGATTTGAAACACTTACCGCTCCCAATTTGGCAGCACTGCCTCTACTCCGAGTTGATTGAATTCTACTTCAGATCGTGATCAGCGACAGGGTTCAGGCACCTCTCCAATTCTGCATGCTAGGTTCAAAAGTGCCATGATGCCACATCGACAAGTGCCAATGGGTGGATATCCAGAAAATCAGAATATTTGTGTGTACGTGTGCGAGCGTGTGAATATATATTCAGTCTGAAGAAGGATTTTGACCTGAAACATCACCCATTTCTTCTCCCCAGAGATGATGCCTGTCCCGCTGAGATACTCCAACATTTTGTGTCCACCTTCGGTTTAAACCAGGGTCTGCAGTTCCTATACGATATATACACTACGTCTTTTAATCGATTCAATCACTCAAAACCGTTTTTGCAACAAACTCCGCAAACCAAACCAACGAGCCCCGACCGCCGGCCTGCGGAACATAACATCCTGAAGCCACGGTCTCCGGTAGGAAAGTGCCGGTTTGGGCACTCCAAGTGTGTTCGACCGGCCCGACGTCGGAGTTTGGATCATGCCGTCGAGAGGGCCCGTACATCGAGCCGTCGGTAGTGGCGACTACTGAGAGTTCTTGGCCCCGACCACGGATGAACGAGGGAGGGGGACTGGCTGAACTTTGTGCCTTCCACCCCAGTGAAGAATGATGTGGCGGATGTTTGTGTTAAATTCTATTGTGTATTGTGTTCTTTTTAAGTGTGTCGCTGCTGGCAAATTCATTTCACTGCACCTTCGGATGCATGTGACGAATAAATTTGACTTTGACTTAGGTGGTAGAGCTGCTGCCGCATGGCACCTCATGGCACCAGGGACTATGTTCCCCAAAGCGAATGAGAACAGGGTTGTTACAGGGAAATTGGAATCCAAATATTGGAATATTGTCGTCATATAGAAACATAGAAAATAGGTGCAGGAGAAGGCCATTCGGCCCTTCGAGCCTGCACCGCCATTCAATATGATCATGGCTGATCATCCAACTCAGTATCCTGTACCTGCCTTCTCTCCATACCCTCTGATCCCATTAGCCACAAGGGCCACATCTAACTCCCTCTTAAATATAGCCAACGAACTGGCCTCAACTACCTTCTGTGGCAGAGAATTCCACAGATTCACCACTCTCTGTGTGAAAAATGATTTTCTCATCTCAGTCCTAAAAGACTTCCCCCTTATCCTCAAACAGTGACCCCTTGTCCTGGACTTCCCCAACATCGGAAACAATCTTCCTGCATCTAGCCTGTCCAACCCAGAATGGTGTAAGTCTCTATGAGATCCCCCCTCAATCTTCTAAATTCCAGCGAGTACAAGCCGAGTCTATCCAGTCTTTCTTCATATGGAAGTCCTGCCATCCCAGGAATCAGTCTGGTGAACCTTCTCTGTACTCCCTCTGTATCTGTACCCAGATATAGTGAAAATCATTGTTCTGCATGCCATGCAGGCCATGCATGCGTATTACATGTAAGGAAATAGGCAAGAGAACACAGTATTACAACTACAGAGGAAGTACAGACAATAAAATTGCAAGGGTCGCAATAAGGTGGATAGGGAGACGATTAAGTCATTCGTTCAAGTTCAAGTTCAAATGTATTTGTCACATGCGCCGTAAGGTGCAGTGAAATGTCATTTACCATGCGGCGTTACAATTAAAAAAAGACACAATGCACAACATCATTCAACACAGACATCCACTACAGCATTCTTCACCGCTCTGTGGTGCAAGGCAATACAGCTCAGACAGTCCACCGCCTCCTCCTCCCTTGCTCACACGTGGTCGAGGCCCTGACTCTCCTTAGTCGTCGCTACAGATGATCCGACGTGAGAGGTCAGTGCAAGAATCCGATGACAGCGGTGAAGAAGCTATTCTGGAGTCTGGTGCTTCTGCCCAGATGGAGAGGAGAGGAGAGAGAATGACCGACAACTGCGTGGCCCTCGATAATGTTGGTCGCTTTCCCGAGCCAGTGTGAAGTATAGATGGAGTCAATGGGGGAATGGCTGGTTTGGTCAATAAGGTTATCAGGTCAAAAGGGATAGGAGCAGAATTAGGCCATTCGGCCCATCAAGTCTACTCCATCATTCAATCATGGCTGACCTATCTATCTCTCCTAACCCCATTCTCCTGCCTTCTCCCCATAACCCCTGACACCTGTACCAATCAAAAATCTATCTATCTATGCCTTAAAAATATCCGCTGACTTGGCCTCCACAGCTTTCTGTGGCAAAGAATTCCACAGATTCACCGCCCTCTGACTAAAGAAATTTCTCCTCATCTCCTTCCTAAAAGGAAGTCCTTTAATTCTGAGGCTATGACCTCTAGTCCTAGACTCTTCCACCAGTGGAAACATTTTCTCCACATCCACTCTATCCAAGCCT
The DNA here is from genome assembly GCA_963514005.1 of Raja brachyura. The sequence goes on from OY740802.1 coordinate 6,020,637, forward strand.
TTCACTATTCTATATGTTTCTATGAGATCCCCCCTCATTCCGCTAAACTCCAGCGAGTACAAGCCCAGCGCCGACAAACGCTCGTCATGGGCTAACCTACTCATTCCTGGGATCATTCTTGTAAACATCCTCTGAACCCCCTCCAGAGCATGTACAAATCCTTCTTCAGATTTGGTGGCCAAAATTGTTCACAATATTCCAAGTACGGCCTTATAGAGTGTCAGCATTACATCGCTGTTTTTGTATGCAAGCCCTCGTGAACTAAATGCTAGCGTTGAGTTTGTTTTCTTTACTACCATTTCAATTTCACCCAGTTTGATGATGGACTGGACCACATTCACAACTCCGCAATATCTTGCCGTCTCGAGCAGAGCAGTTGCCACACCAGTGCATGATGGAGATGCAACCAGATCGGATGCTTTCTCTGGTGCATCCATAATGCATCCAAATCATAGCATGCTATAAAGAACAGCAGTGAAACTTGGTGTACCATTATTTTATAACCCAAATACTTGACTTTAACCTTCTAAACTCAATTGACACCCCTGCATTTTAGAGTAATGACATTTTTTCCATGGAGCCACTACTAATGCAAGATCACACGCAAAGAAAATCTCTGCAGAAACATAATGTTTACCACTTAACATAATGTGAATGCTAAAAATAAAAATGGAACACACAGCATTGAAACAGGCTGTACAGAGCCCGCACGAATCATCAAGTGCTCATCTGCAAAGTTATAGAGAGATACAAGATGAGTTATGGAGCCCTTCAGTCCATTCTAGTTCCCTTGCTTTCTCTCTCCCTCCCCTTCCCCTTCCCAGTTCTCCCACTGGTCTTACTGTCTCCGCCTATATTCTATCTTTGTCCTGCCCCCCTCCCCTGGCATCAGTCTGAAGAAGGGTCTCGACTCAAAATGTCGCCCATTCCTTCCCTTCAGAGATGCTGCCTGTTACTCCAGCATTTTGTGCCTATCTTTCGATTTTAACCAGCATCTGCTTGGTCTGGACAAGCTAGATGCAGGAAAAATGTTCCCAATGTTGGGCGAGTCCAGAACCAGGGGCCACAGTCTTAGAATAAAGGAGAGGCCATTTAAGACTGAGTTGAGAAAAAAAACTTTTTCACCCAGAGAGTTGTGAATCTGTGGAATTCCCTGCCACAGAGGGCAGTGGAGGCCAAATTACTGGATGGGTTTAAGAGAGAGTTAGATAGAGCTCTAGGGGCTAGTGGAGTCAAGTGATATGGGGAGAAGGCAGGCACGGGTTATTGATTGGGGACGATCAGCCATGATCGCAATGAGTGGTGGTGCTGGCTCGAAGGGCCGAATGGCCTCCTCCTGCACCTATTATCTATGCACATTCTAACTACCAAATATCTATTTAGACTCATCCAACACTACTTTTCTCTACACATTCCCATAAATATATAGAACATACAATACTAAAGCACAGGAGCAGGCCATTTGACCCATAATGTCAATGCTGAACATAAGGCCAAGTTAATCTAGTCTTTGCCTGCACGCAACCATATCCATCCATTCCCTGCATATCCATGTGCCTATCTAAAAGCCTGTCAATGTGACTGTTGTATCCGTCTCCACCACCATCACTGGAAGCATGTATCAAGTGCCTGTGTATTAAAAAAAAAGGATCCCGCACATCTCCTTTAAATTATAGACTTTAGAGATACTGTGCGGAAACAGGCCCTTCGGCCCACCGAGTCCTGACGAGCGACTACCCAATGTACTAACACTTTCCTACGCTCTACAGACAATCCACAATTTCACCTACGCCAATTAACCTACAAACCTGTATCCCTTTGGAGTGTGGGCGGAAACCAGAGATCTTGGAGAAAAGCCACGTGGTCACAACGAGAATGTACCAACTCCATCCGTACAGACTTTAAATTTTGCCCCTTCTCACCTTAACCCATGCCCTCTAGTTTTGGGCTTTTTCACCTTGTGAAAAAGGTTCTGACCATCTACCCTGTCTGTGTTTCTCATTCCTCCCAGATTCTCCCATTTTCCTACGCACCGGTGACAAGGACAGTTTACAGTGGCCGATGGACCTCCACATCTCTGGGATGCGGGAGGGAACAGGAGCTGCCGGATAAAACCTCCATGGTCACTGGGAGAACACACTTGGATAGACAACACCAGGACTGAACATGGCCACCGAAGCAGTGAGCTGCCAGTTGTGCTACTGTGCCGCCCACAGCAGTAGCAACAGAGGTGCGATACATCCTAAACTATCTTGATTGCAAGTGAAGATAATCTATTTTCAAGAAAGAACTGCAGTTGGTGGAAAAATCTAAGGTAGACAAAAAATGCTGGAGGAACTCTGCGGCTGAGGCAGCATCTATGGAGCGAAGGTATAGGTGACGTTTCGGGCCGAGACCCTTCTCCAGATTGACGTGGGGGTGGGGGGGGGGGGGGGGCGGTAAGAAGAAAGGAAGAGGCGGCTCTCTACGTCAGCTGCTCTACATCGGTGAGACCAAGCGCAGGCTTGGCGATCGCTTCGCCCGACACCTCCGCTCGGTTCGCACTAACAAACCTGATCTCCCGGTGGCTCAGCACTTCAACTCCCCCTCCCATTTCAAATCCGACCTTTCTGTCCTGGGCCTCCTCCATGGCCAGAGTGAATCCCATGGCAAATCGGAGGAGCAGCACCTCATATTTTGCTTGGGTAGTTTACACCCCAGTGGTATGAACATTGACTTCTCCAATTTCAGGTATTCCTTGCATTCTCCCTCCTTCCCCTCCCCTTCCCAGCTCTCCCACAGCCGACTGTCACCGCCTCTTCCTTTCCTCTTCCCACCACCCCCCCCCCTCTTCCCCACCCTAACATCAGTCTGAAGAAGGGTCTTGACCCGAAACATCACCTATTCCTTCGCTCCAATGATGCTGCCTCACCCGCTGAGTTTCTCCAGCATTTTTGTCTACCTATAATCTATTTTCAATTTATTTATTTACGTTGCCTTTGATAAGAAAGGCTTCACGCAGCAGGTATTAATTTTATCTTTCAATGTTTTATTGCCTGTTTTATTGTTCAGATTCCCGATAACACCAGTCTCCGTGCGTCAGACCAAGCCATCAGATTCTGGTTCTAAAATGCATCATTGTTTAGTGGTAGATAATAGACAATAGACAATAGGTGCAGGAGAAGGCCATTCGTTCCTTCGAGCCAGCACTGTCATTCAATGTGCGCATGGCTGATCATCCTCAATCAGTTCCCCGTTCCTGCCTTCTCCCCATATCCCCTGACTCCGCTATTTTTAAGAGCCCTATCTAGCTCTCTCTTGAAAGCATCCAGAGAACCTGCCTCCACCACCCTCTGAGGCAGAGAATTCCACAGACTTACCACTCTCTGTGAGAAAAAGTGTTTCCTCGTCTCCGTTCTAAATGGCTTACTCCTTATTCTTAAACTGTGGCCCCTGGTTCTGGACTCCCCCAACATCGGGAACATGTTTCCTGCCTCTAGCCTGTCCAAGCCCTTAACAAACTTATATGTTTCAATGAGATCCCTCTCATCCTTCTAAACTCCAGAGTGTACAAGCCCAGCTGCTTCATTCTCTCAGCATATGACAGTCCCAACATCCCGGGAATTAACCTTGTAAACCTACGCTGCATTCCCTCAATAGCAAGACTGTCCTTCCTCAAATTATGGGACCAATGGTAGAGTTATACAACACAGAAACAAACTCGTATTCCCGATTAGTCCATGCCGATTGTAATGTCTAACATTCCACAGACAGTAACTCAGTTGGATCATTTAAATGTTTTTTTCTTAATATGAGAAGAGTTTAAATGTTTTTCTCTCCAGAAACCGCTCAAATGGCCACAATTAATAAATGTACGCACTGCCTGCGGGTTTTTATAAACTGAAATAATTGTTGAGAGCACCAAGCACTTGTGGAATGACAGCAATCGGAGAAGAAAATTGATCTGCAAATAACTTGGATGCAGCTGAATGTTGAGATGCAATCCTGGGAAAACTCCCGATTCTGCAAAGAATAAGTCTCTATCACAATGGGTTAGCTTGTCACAGCCATCTCCTCTCTTAGATCCAGATTAGTTTAGTTTAGAGATACAGCGCAGAAACAGGCCCTTCGGCCCACCGAGTCTGCAATGACCAGTAGTAAGACCCTCTCGGTCATGACTGGCCATGGGTGATGCATCCTAGTTTGCAGGTGATGTGTGGTCGGATGCAAGCCTGGGCGATCGATGTCATATGGAGGACAGGCTGTTACCCATGCAGCATGTCCCCCCTCTCCACGTCGCTGATCGATCCAAAGGAACAGCAGGGCCGTTACAGTTTGGCACCAGCGCCGTCACAGGAGCTGCCAGAGCGAGGTTGTAGACAACGACAAACTGCCTTAGGGGCTCCGACTCCGGATTTGCTTGATGTTTACTCCTGGAGCCTTTTCCATGACTGGATATGGCCACAGGGCAGTGGAGGTTTTAAATCAGAGTTTTCCCTCTCCTAGATGGACCGCCTTCCCAGGCTGACGAGCCCCATCTGCCCGAGAGCACCTACCTTTCCGTGCATGTCTATAGCACCTGCCCACTGCCCTGACGACCTGTGATCCCCGCATATTAACATTATTCTACGCACACTAGGCACAATTTTTTTTAACATTTATATATTTATACCAATCCAATTAACCTACAAACCTGTACGTCTTTGGAGTGTGGGAGGAAACCGAAGATCTCGGAGAAAACCCACGCAGGTCACGGGTAGAGCGTACAACTCCGTACAGACAGCACCCAGAACCAGGATCGAACCCGGGTCTCTGGCGCTGTAAGGCAGTTGCTCTACCCGTTACACCATCGTGCCGCCCGGAGGTCTCTGACCTCCTTATCTGCTGCACTTAGATCTCTAATCTCGCTCTTGTACACTTGAACAAGCCTGGGACTTGTCATCGCTTACTCCATCTCAGGATTCAAAAATGCGGCACAGAGGGCCGGCAGAGCTACTGCCTCACAGCGCCAGAGACCCTTGGCTCGATCCTGATCTCAGGTGCCGTCTATGTGGAGTTTGTACGTTCTGCCTGTGACCACGTGGGCTTCCTCAGGGTGCTCTGGTTTCCTCCCACATGCCAAAGACGAGCAGGTTTGTAGGTTAATTGGCCCTCTGTAAGTGTGTAAGGAGCGGATGAGAAAGTGGGATAACATAGAACCCTGCACCTATTGTCTATTGTCAAACCCGCACGTCTATAGATATATTTTTCTGTTTATTACCTTGTTTTGAATTGTTAGATTGAATTAATTTTAGTTAGGTTGATTGTAAAATTCCATCGAGTAACATAGAAACATAGAAATTAGGTGCAGGAGTAGGCCATTCGGCCCTTCGAGCCTGCACCGCCATTCAATATGATCATGGCTGATCATCCAACTCAGTATCCCGTACCTGCCTTCTCTCCATACCCTCTGATCCCCTTAGCCACAAGTGCCACATCTAACTCCCTCTTAAATATAGCCAATGAACTGGCCTCAACTACCCTCTGTGGCAGAGAGTTCCAGAGACCCACCACTCTCTGTGTGAAAAAAGTCCTTCTCATCTCGGTCCTCAAGGAATTCCCCCTTCTCCTTAAGCAGTGACCCCTTGTCCTGGACCTCCCCAACATCGGGAACAATCTTCCTGCATCTAGCCGGTCCAACCCCTTAAGAATTTTGTAAGTTTCTATAAGATCCCCTCTCAATCTCCTAAATTCTAGAGTATAAACCGAGTCTATCCAGTCTTTCCTCATAAGACAGCCCTGACATCCCAGGAATCAATCTGGTGAACCTTCTCTGCACGCCCTCTATGGCAATAATGTCCTTCCTCAGATTTGGAGACCAGAACTGTACGCAATACTCCAGGTGTGGTCTCACCAAGACCCTATACAACTGAAGTAGAACCTCCCTGCTCCTATACTCAAATCCTTTTGCTATGAATGCTAACATACCATTCGCTTTCTTCACTGCCTGCTGCACCTGCATGCCTACTTTCAATGACTGGTGTACCATGACACCCAGGTCGCGTTGCATCTCCCCTTTTCCTAATCGGCCACCATTTAGATAATAGTCTGCTTTCCTGTTTTTGCCACCAAAGTGGATAACCTCACATTTATCCACGTTATACTGCATTTGCCAAACATTTGCCCACTCACCCAGCCTATCCAAGTCACCTTGCAGTCTCCTAGCATCCTCCTCACAGCTAACACTGCCTCCCAGCTTAGTGTCATCCACAAACTTGGAGATATTGCCTTCAATTCCCTCATTCAGATCATTAATGTATATTATAAATAGCTGGGGTCCCAGCACTGAGCCTTGCAGAACCCCACAAGTCACTGCCTGCCATTGTGATAAGGACCCGTTTACTCCTACTCTTTGCTTCCTGTTTGCCAGCCAGTTCTCTATCCACATCAATACTGAACCCCCAATGCTGTATGCTTTAAGTTTGTATACTAATCTCTTATGTGGGACCTTGTCGAAAGCCTTCTGGAAGTCCAGATACACCACATCCACTGGTTCTCCCCTATCCATGCTACATCCTCGAAAAATTCCACAAGATTTGTCAGACGTAGACCTTTATTAAGTAGATCTGCTTGGCCTGAACATTTATTGAAAACAATCTATGGGAGATAAAACTGGCTAAGGTGGATTGCCCAGTTTTTTTTTTCTTCCCCAGTGTAAATAGAGTTTAAATCTAAAGTGCAAATGTTTAAAGTGAGAGAGAAAAAGATTTAAAGGGGAGTTTAGAAGAATGAGGGGGGACCTCTTTGAAATGTAAATAGTGAAAGGCTTGGATAGAGTGGATGTGGAGAAGAAGTTTCCACTAGTGGGAGAGTCTAGGACTAGAGGTCACAGCCTCAGAATTAAAGGACGTTCATTTAGGAAGAAGATGAAGAGGAACCTCTGTAGTCAGAGGGTGGTGAATCTGTGGAATTCTTTGCCACAGGAGGCTGTGGAGGCCAAGTCAATGAATAGTTTTTAAGACGGAGATTGGTAGATTCTTGATTCGTACAGGTGTCAGGGGTTATGAGGTGAATGCAGGAGAATGGGGTTGAGAGGGAGAGATAGATCAGCCATGTTTGAATGGCGGAGTAGACTTAATGGGCCGAATGGCCTGATTTTGCTCTTATCACTGATTATGATCTTATGACCAAGGGGCAGGTTTTTCACACATGAAGTGGTGAGTGTGGTGTGAGGTGCTATCTCTATGAAAGCCAGTTAGATAGGTACCAAGACATTTGGGCAGGTATGTGGATAGGGATGGTTTAGAGGGATATCAGTCAAATGTTAAAAAAATGGCACCCATTCTGGAAGACACCTTGAATGAGTTGGGCCGAAAGCCCTGTTTCCACTCAAAGGTAACTCAAATTCCACTGTACCTCAAGACAAGTCAAGTCAAGAGTGTTTTATTGTCATATGTCCTGGACAGGACAATGAAGTTCTTACTTGCTGCAGCACAACAGAATATGTGAATATCTAAACGATGTATATAATGGGAAAATAAGAAAAAGTTCAATAAATAACAAATATAGTGCAAATAACAAATAATAATATAGCTTTTTGCAGTTCATAGCTTATTCATTGTGTTTAATAGCCTGATGGCTGTGGGGAAGTAGCTGTTCCTGAACCTGGACTTTACAGTCTTCAGGCTCCTGTACCTTCTTCCTGATGGCAGTGGTGAGATGAGTGTGTGGCCAGGATGGTGTGGGTCCCTGATGGTTTTGGCTGCCTTTTTGAGGCAGCGACTACGATAGACCCCCTTCGACGGTGGGGAGGTCAAAGCCGGTGATGGACCTTAATTGGTACATGTGACAAAAAAATGAACTTGACCTTGAAACAACTATGAATCTCCAGGGATAAGTGTTACCCGCATGGAAATAGATAGAAGTCGAGACATTCTGCACTAAAATAGGAAAGTCCATTATATTGTAAACAGCAAGAGGTTAAGAAGGACTGCAGTAACTTGGCATCTAAATACAAACTTTGACAGGGGAAAAAATGAATCAATGGAGAAGGGCCCAAGCAGGATATGGTGAAAAAGATCATCATGAAGCATGACATGTACAAGGAGTGGAGACCAAAAAAAAAACAGCTTTATCATCAGTTCTTTTGAAGGGAGGGAGTTGAGAAATGAAGTGCTGACAATCTCGCTGACATATCAGCGCAGGCGAGATGGTGTGGAAAGGGAGAAAAAAAAAGAGAAGAATCTTGTAATCTTGCCTTGCGAGAATAAGCAATAGTGGAGAGCGGATAATAGTGGGAAATAAATATAGCAATCGCCACAAGATTTCTGAAATGTCAAAAATGATCAACATTCTTCCTAAATAAGTCTGAAGAAGGGTCTCGACCCGAAACGTCGCCTATCTCCTTCGCTCCTTAGATGCTGCTGCACCCGCTGAGTTTCTCCAGCCTTTTGTGCACCCCCCTTCTTCCTAAATAATTTTTTTACACGATGGGCAATTGCAATTAACAAGGAAAGGAACTGTCTTTCTGCAAAATAAACCACTCTGCTTATTTTGCCTTTGAAAACTGGTTATTTTCCAGAAAAAATGATTATTTTCCACTTGTGGTGCAATGGCAAAAATTTGAAGAAAAGGGTTCTAAGAATAAAAATGTTAATATAAATTATAAATTTGCTTCGAAGCTGCCATAATACATTTTCCTAGTTTCATTGTTACTAATTGAATCTTATTGTTATTCTGGATTTGCATTTGATATTCAAACGATAAATAAACGAATAATGTAGATACAATTCTGAGAGGCATAGATGGGATAGACAGCCAGAGCCTTTTTCCCCCAAGATGGAAAAATCAAATGCTAGAGGGCAGAGTTTTCAGGTGAGAGGAGCAAAGTTTAAAGGAGATGTGCGGAGGAAGATTGTTTTAACCACGGGTTACACAAAAAGCTGGAGAAACTCAGCGGGTGCAGCAGCATCTAAGGAGCGAAGGAGATGGGCGACGTTTCGGGTCGAGACCCTTCTTCAGACTGGTCAGGGATCAGGGAAACGAGAGATATAGACGGTGATGTGGAGAGATAAAGCAAGAACAATGAATGGAAGATATGCAAAAAAGTATTGAAGATAAAGGAAACAGGCCATTGTAAGCTGTTTGTAGTGTGAAAATGAGAAGCTGGTGCGACTTGGGTGGGGGGGGGAGATAGAGAGAGAAGGAATGCCAGGGCCAGAGGGCTGAGGGAGAGGTGGGGGGGGGGGGGGAGGCAGTCTGAGTTAACAGAATTGAGAAAATTCAATGTTTAAGCCCAGAGGATGCAGACTCCCCAAGCGGAATATGAGGTGCTGTTCTTCCAACTTGTGGTGTTGCTCACTCTGGCCGTGGAGGAGGCCCAGGACCGAGAGGTCGGATACGGAATGGGAGGGGGAGTTGAAGTGCTGAGCCACCGGGAGGTCGGGTTGGTTATTGCGGACCGAGCGGAGGTGTTCGGCGAAACGATCGCCCAGCCTCCGCTTGGTCTCACCGATGTAGATCAGCTGGCATCTGGAGCAACGGATGCAGTAGACGAGGTTGGAGGAGGTGCAGGTGAACCTCTGTCGAACTTGGAATGACTGCTTGGGTCCCTGAAAGGAGTGGATGGGGGAGGTGAAGGGACAAGTGTAGCCATTGTTTTAACCACAGAGGCTGGTTAGTGTCTGGAACGTGCTCCCAGGGGTTGTGGTGGAGGCAAATACGACAGTAGCATTAGAGACTTTAGAAGAGGAAAAAACAGGAAGGAGGTACTGATTTTGGATGATCAGCCATAATCATATTGAATGGTGGTGTTGGCTCGAAGGGCCGAATAGCCTACTCCTGTACCTATTTCTTGTTTCTATGTAAGAGCCACAAGGAATGGAAGGGAATGGAAGGATATGAGGTTATCCACTTTGGCAGCAAGAACAAGGACACAGATTATTATCTCAATGGTGTCAGATTGGGAAAAAAGGAAGTACAACGAGACCTAGGGGTCCTTATACACCAGTCACTGAAAGTAAACATGCAGGTACAGCAGCCAGTGAAGAAAGCTAAAGGCCTTCATAACGAGAGGAGTTGGGTATAGGAGCAAAGAGGTTCTTCTGCAGTTGTACAGGGCCCTGGTGAAACCACATCTGGAGTATTGTGTGCGGTTTTGGTCTCCTGATTTGAGGAAGGACATCCTTGCTATTGAGGCAGTGCAGTGTAGGTTCACAAAGTTCATCTCCGGGATGGCGGGACTGTCATATGAGGAAAGATTGGAAAGACTGGGCTTGTATTCATTGGAATTTAGAAGGATGAGAGGCGATCTTATAGAATCGTATAAAATTATAAAAGGACTGGGCAAGCTAGATGCAGGAAAAATGTTCCCAATGCTGGGGGAGTCCAGAACCAGGGGCCACAGTTTATGAATAAAGGGGAGGCCATTTAAAACTGAGATGAGAAAAAGCTTTTTCACCCAGAGAGTTGTGAATTTGTGGAATTCCCTGCCACAGAGGGCAGTGGAGGCCAATTCACTGGATGAATTTAAAAGAGAGTTAGATAGAGCTCTGGGGGTTAGTGAAATCAAGGGATATGGGAGAAGGCAGGCATGGGTTATTGATTGTGGATGATCAGTCTAGATCACAATGAATGGTGGCACAGGCTTGAAGGGCCAAATGGCCTCCTCCTGCACCTATTGTCTATGTTTTCTATGATTTATGTGCAGGCAGATATGTGTATGTGCGGTACAGACATTGTGGGCTGAGGGGCCTGATCTTGTGCCTTACTGCTCCACGTTCTAAGAAAGGCATGCAGCAAATGACACTGTTCCACAACACCAGCAAGGACCACCATAAATTGGAGGAGCAGCACCTCATATTTCGCTTGGGCAGTTTGCATCCCAGCGGTATGAACATTGACTTCTCTAACTTCAGGTAGTCCTTACTTCTCCGCCACTTCTCAGCTGTCCCTCAGCCCACTGGCTCCACCTCTTCCTTTCCTCTTCCCGCCCCCCCCCCCCCCCCCCCCCACCCCCACCCTCACATCAGTCTGAAGAAGGGTTTTGGCCCGAAACGTTGCCTATTTCCTTCGTTCCATAGATGGTGCTTCACCCTCTGAGTTTCTCCAGCATTTTTGTCTGCCTTCGAATTTCCAGCATGTGCAGTTCCTTCTTAAACACCAGCATCCTTATATTCTTTCTATCGAGGCAAAGATCTGAGACTCATTTTCCAGTCAGCCAGTGTTGCAGAGTCGGCCTCAGTTTTGACAATATGCAATTCAAACAAAGCCTTGTGTTCAAAGTGAAATGCCTCACGAGTAGCGATCTTACTCGACACGCGAAGGAACAGAAAAATACAAAATTAAAAAATTGAATTTAGTCACAGAAAAAGGACACAAAGTGCTGGATTAACTCAGCGGGTCAGGCATCATCTCCGGAGAACATGGATGGGTGACTTTTCGGGTCGGGACCCTTCTTCAGTCTGAAACGTCACCTCCCCATGAACTCTAGAGATGATGCCTGACCTGCTGAGTTACTCCAGCACTTTGTGCTAGTCTTTAATAAACCAGCATCTGCAGTTCCTTGTGTCTCCGATTAAGTCACAATACTGATTGTAAAATGTAGATAGTCGTTTGAGTTATTTATTGCAGCATTTTAAAGAAAAAATAAAGTGAAATCATTTTAACTGATTCATAAAGTCACACTCTAAGAATACTCCTTACGTATGTAGAATTTTATATGTGCGTCTTTTTGGATTTTATATTCAGACTAATAAGCAATGAGTTTGGACTTGGATGCTTTTACAGTATGTCTCAAATTTCAACTCCCTCTTGATTTTATGGACATGGTATGAAGGTTACGACATGTTCAGATTTTATTAAACACATATTGGTTTCATCTTAGATAGACACAAAAAGCTGGAGTAACTCAGCGGGTCAGACAGCATCTCTGGAGAAAAGGGAATAGGTTCCGTTTCGGGCCGAGAGCCTTATTCAGACTTCAGTCGTCAGCCTGCAGAAGGGTCTCGACCTGAAACTTCCCTATTCCTTTTCTCCAGAGATGCTGCCTGTCCCGCTGAGTTACTCCAGCTTTTTGTGTCTATCTTCGGTTTAAACCAGCATGGGTGTTGCGTTCTCAATCTGTCTCAATACATAGATGGAGTCAGAGCAGTGCAACATGGAAACAGGCCCTTAAACCTTCACATCGTGGTTTCATCTTTCCCTGTATAATTATGCTCACAGTCATTATCCCAGATTAGAGGATTCGACAATTAGTGGACCTAGCCTAAAGGGCCTGTCCCACTGTGCGAGCTAATTCAAGAGTTCCCCCGAGTTTCCCATGATACGAACTCGGAGAATTACGGTAATGGCCGCTCGTAGGTACTCGGGGCTCTCGTGGACATTTTTCAACATGTTGAAAAATCTTCACGAGCTTACCGCGTTTCCCGAGTACCTGCCGTTAGCGTTACGAGCCACTAAGAGACATCCCGAGCTCCGACGTACCCGCTACGTACATTGTACGTACTTACCACGAGTTTGATTTTTTTTTTAAACTCGGGAGAGCTCTTGAATTACCTCGTACAGTGGGACAGGCCCCTTAAGGTGTGAAGAGAGAGTCTGGTGCTACATTGGGGGACAACCTTTTCTCCCTGAGGGTAGTCTGTATCTGTATTGACCTGCCAGGGGAGTTATAGAAGTGGATAACATTATGAGTTTCAGTAGATATTTGGGCAGAAATATGGATAGGAAGGGTTTAGAGGGGCCAAATGCAGCCAAATGGACCAAGTATGCCAACTTGGTTGGCGTAAAGATGATGGGCTGAAGGGCCTGTTTCCATGTTGCACTGCTCTGACTCCATCTATGTATTGAGACAGATTGAGAACGCAACACCCATGCTACTGCTAATCTTGAGCCAGCTTCTGGGAAGTGACTGTTATGCTACACTTATTGATCATTTTTCTGATAGTTAGCTGTAGAAAACCTGACACCGGAACAAGCAGAAAAATCTGAAGGGATGAAACTTGGAATAACTGTGGAGGCTGGGGTGAAGGAAAGAGCGTTCACGTCGCGGCCATGTTTCCTCCAATCGTTCCACCACCGCGCACAAGAAGCACAAGGCGCGACAAGACAGATACCATTGCGTGCAGATGCCGAGTAGTGTGTTCAACTCTGGCTGAACAACCTCTCATCTTGCGTGTGGACTCGATAAGAAGAGGAACTGCGGAGGCTTGCTGAACAGAAAAGCTCCAGAAACTGATAACAAACTGATAAGGGGCGGCACAGTGGTGCGGCAGGTGGAGCTGCTGCCTCCCAGCGTCAGAGACTCGGATTTGATCCGGGCCTCTGGAACAATCTGTGTGGAGTTTGCACGTTCTCCTCGTGACCATATGGGTTTCCTCCAGGTGCTCTGGTTTATTATAATCACGTGTGCCAAGGTACAGTGCAATGCTTTGTTTTGCATGCTATCCAAACAGACCAAAGAGGTCCGTGTTTTTAAGTTAATTGGCCTCTGTAAATTGCCTCCAGTGTGTGGGGAGTGGATGAGAAAGTGGGATAACATTGAACCAGTGTGAACGGATGATCAATGGGCAGTGTGGGCTCGGTGACCCAAAGGGGCGGTTTCCATGTGGTCGATTGGACAACAATTCATAACCTTTTTTTAAATTTTGAATATTACCTTGAATAAGAGGTGATGATCATGAATTGAGAGTAAAAATAACAGATTTGTAACAATATTTGAGAAGTTTGAGGTGATATGATGGAAGATAGAATTTATTTAGTCAGAGGGTGGTGAATCTGTGGAATCCATTGCTAAAGCAAACTGCGGAGGCCAAGTCAGCGGATATTTATAAGTTGCCGATTGACGGATTCTTGATTAGAAAGGGTGTCAGGGGTTATGGGGAGAAGGCAGGAGAATGGGGTCGAGAGGGAAAGATAGATCAGCCATGATTGAATGGCGGAGTAGACTCGATGGACCAAATGGCCTAATTCTGCTCTTAGAACTTGTGAACTATAAGTATCAGTGATTAACAAGAACACAACAGTTGTTTCCCTTGACACACACGGTGACGATATAACATGGCTATAAAGAGCCAATGGAGAGATAATAAAATATATTTATGAAGAGAATTTTGGATTGCAGAATTCTCAGTCACTGAAATATAAGTTATAATTCCGTAAATTGTTTATAAATGGAATTTGTTAAAAGCATAAAAAGTACTGAAGAGAAGATGAAGAGAAAAAGAAAGATTATAAGAAATAGCTTGTGAATAAAAAAAATTAGTAACCAAATTAATGGCGTACGATTCTATGAATGTTCTGGCCAATTCTGAGAAAAATGGGAGAATTTAATATGAGCGAACAGAATATTTTTTGCTGTTTTATTTAAACACGGGAGTGACTATAGTTTATTGCAATAGGATTTTATACATTTTCAGTCTAATTATAAAATTAAAAAGTCTGGGTATTCTGGTTTTGTTCAGAATCTAAAATTGTTTGGATAAAACACGTTATTTATAATAGCTTCTGATGATTCACAAATTAAGTATATTGATTGGTGAAGTCAGAATCCAAGTATCAATGTGGATTGCGGCCTTGCCCTGCTTGTGGTAATCTCCAGACAACATGGTAGTGAGATATTCGGAAATAAACTGCACTACCCCCATGGAAGACTTAAGAATGGCCTGGTTTACTGGTGTCTGTGAGAAGCATAATATCTCAGGTAGTTCAGTTGTGGCAGATATTAGGGATAACCCAAGCAAGGGGAAGAAAAGTCTGAAGAAGGGTTTCGACCCAAAATGTCGCCCATTCCTTCCCCCCAGAGATGCTGCCTGTCCCGTTGAGTTACTCCAGCATTTTGTGTCTGTCTAAGGGAAAGAAAATCTGTTTTTTTCATGGCACACCTGTATCTACTGGCTCATTGTATAAAGTCAAGTGTTTAATTGTCTCGCAGCCACAGAGACCCACACCACCCTGGCCACACACTCATTTCACCCCTGCCATCGGGAAGAAGGTGCAGGAGCCTGGATACTGTAACGTCCAGGTTCAGGAACGGCCTCTTCCCTACAGCCATTTGGCTGTTAAACACCACAACCTCAATAAGCTCTGAACTACAGTTTATTATAACTCTCATTTATTATATTGTTTACAGTAAGAATTTCATTGTTCCATCGGGGACACGTAACACTAAAACACTCTTGACTCTTGTCATATAACCATATAACAATTACAGCACGGAAACAGGCCTTCTCGGCCCTTCCAGTCCGTGCCGACCATTTATTTTCCCCTAGTCCCATCTACCTGCACGCAGACCATACCCCTCCACTCCCTTCCCGTCCATATACCTATCCACTTTACTTTTAAATGTTAAAATCGATCCTGCCTCCACCACTTCTGCTGGAAGCTCATTCCACACAGCCACCACTCTCTGAGTAAAGAAGTTCCCCCTCATGTTACCCCTAAACTTCTGTCCATTAACTCTCATGTCATGCCCTCTTGTTTGAATCTTCCCTACCCTCAATGGGAAAAGCTTATCCACGTCAACTCTGTCTATCCCTTTCATCATTGTAAAGACCTCAATCAAGTCCCCCCTTAACCTTCTGCGCTCCAAAGAATAAAGACCTAACTTGTTCAAACTTTCTCTGTAACTTAGTTGCTGGAACCCAGGCAACAATGAAATGCTTGCAGCAGTATAACAGGCCCCAGAAGCATAGTCCGAAGAAGGGTCTCGACCCGAAATATCACCCATTCCTTCTCTCCAGAGATGCTGCCTGTCCCGCTGAGTTACTCCAGCATTTTGTGTCTACCCTCGAAACACAGTCCTTGTAGATAACACAATAAACACCAAAGTCAAAATTGAACGTGACATTCAACTAAGCTGTGCAGGCAATAACTAATAAACCACAAAAACCCCGACAGCTGGAGAAAGTGTCTAATGGCACAAAATGGCTCATTAATTGCACTGGTGTGTATGTTTAGGTCTTAATTTCGATGAACTTTGAAACTGGAAGTATATGCCTGGAAGAGCACGAGGGGAGCTATAATAAGACTGAACCTTGATACACAAAAGGAAAACGATGCATCACTTATCAATGTGATTAAAGGATTGCAGGAGGGGGAATGTATTAGGAAGGAACTGCGGATGCCGGTTTACACCGAAGATATACACAAAATGCTGGAGTAATTTAGCGGGACAGGCAGCATCTCTGGAGAGAAGGAACGGGTAATGTTTCGGGTCGAGATCCTTCTTCAGACTGAGACCTTCGTCAGTCTCTCAGTCTATCCAGAGATGCTGCCTGTCCCGCCAATACTTTGTTACTCCAATATTTTGGGTCTGTTTGCAGCAGGGGGGAGATGGACTAAAAAGAGGATGAATTAGAACTTGTGAATTAAATATATTGTGCAGAAGGAAAAATAGAGAGACAGAACTTGTGTGTGTGAGTGTGTATGTGTGTGGAGTACGTGTGTGTATGTGTATATGTGTATATGTGTGTATGTGAGAGTGTGTATGTGTGTATGTGTATATGTGTGTTGTGAGAGTGTGTATGTGTATATGTGCGCATGTGTGTGTGAGTGTATATGTGTGCATGTGTGTGAGTGTGTGTGTATGAGTGTGTATGTGTATATGTTTGTGAGCGTATATGCGTGTATGAGTATATGTGTGTATAAGTGTGTATATGTGTATGCGAGTATGTATGCATATATGCGTGTATGTGCGTGTAAACGTGTGTATGTGAGTGAGTATGTGTGTGAGTGTGTGCATGTGTGTGTGAGTGTGTGTGTATATGTGTGTATGAGTGTATGTGTGTATGTGCATATGGGTGTGTATGTGTATATATGTATGTGAGTATGTGCACGCATGTGAGAATAGTCTCAGAAACAGAAAATAAAACCAAGTCAAATTGGGTATTTTTAAACATCCTAAAACTATTTACAAGCTAAAGTAATGAGATATAGAATTGTTCCCTCCCTGGGCTACAGATGTTCGCTGGTAATCATTGACACATGTATTGTTCGAAAGGCGTTTTGATGCTGATCATTAAACTTAATTTTCTGTGATCTCTTTAAACACTGAATCAAGTGAACCACCTGTTATGGTACTAGACTTCCAGACAGTGCAATCTACCTCATTGGAGACCCTCGGACTACTTTCAATAGTACTGAATTAATCAACATTATTCCCCTTATCATGTATCTGTTCACTGTGGACGGCTCGATTGCAATCATGTATTTTCTTTCAACTGACTGGTTAGCATGCACCGAAACGCGTTTCACTGTACGTTGGTACACGTGACAATAAACTAAACTAAACTAGACCAGAGGTGATAGAGTGGTAATGCACCAACTTCAAGAAAATGACAGAGTGGCTAGGTCAGTCAGCAACCTGTTGCAGTTAATATTCCACATTGCCACATTTACTGGATGATTTTTTGGGTTAATAATGCCATGCAATATTTGGATTTCCTTATTTTGTTTCATCAAAGTCAGGGTCATTGCGGACAGATAACCTGCTGTGTTCATAGGCAAGGCAACACAGCTGTGTTCACAAAACACTGCTGCAAATAAAATTGGGTCTCATACAGCAATTTTTTGTGCTGAATAGAAATCTGGTAAACAATAATGTGTCTAACATAAATCCCTGAGGCCTTCAGTTATGTATTGTGCACAATGACCCACGGGCATTACTTCAAAACGTGTGTGGGAAGGAACGGCAGACACTGGTTTATGCCGACGATAGACACAAAATGCTGGAGCAACTCAGCGGGTCAGGCAGCAGCTCTGGAGGAAAGGAATAGGGTCGGGACAAATTCCTCAGGCTGAAAGGGGCCGGCGGGGGGGGGGGGGGGGGGGGGGAGGAATAAACTGGAGGGGAGAAAAGGGCAGAACAAATCAGGGGCGGCAACAGATGACCTCAGGAAGGGTGGAGCCCACAATGGTCCATTGTTGGCTAGGGAAGGTGTGATAACACGAGGGAGGCAAGGATGTGAACAGTGGGACTGGTAGGATGGCTGGGGCAAAGGAGGGGGAAAGAGAGGGGAAAGGAAGGCATGTGGCAGTTACTTAAAATGAAAGAAATCAGCGTTCACACCGCTGGGTTGTAAGCTGCACAAGAGAACTATGTGGTGCTGTTCCTCCGATTTGCGTGTGGCCTCTCTCTCTGACAGTGGATGAGGCAGAGTGGGATGTAGTTGGACTTAGGCTAAGAGTTTAGCTGCAAATGTCTCAGGTTCCCTCCGCAACTCCCTGGTCAATTCGTCCCTTCCCACGCAAACCACCCCCTACCCGGGTACTTTCCCCTGCAACCGCAGGAAATGCTGCACTTGTCGCTCTTTACCTCCCCCCTCGACTCCATCCAAGGTCCCAATCAGTCTTTCCAGGTGAGGCAGAGGTTCACCTGCACCTCCTCCAACCACATCTACTGCATCCGCTGTTCCAGGTGTCAACTTCTCAACATCGGCGAAACCAAGAGCAGGCTCGGCGATCGCTTGGCCCAACACCTCCGCTCAGTTCGTACTAACCAACCTGATGTCCCGTTTTGCTCAGCACTTCAACTGCCCCTCCCATTCCTTTCTGTCCTTTCTGTCCTGGGCCTCCTCCATGGCCAGAGTGAGGCCCAGCGCAAATTGGAGGAACAACACCACATATTTTGCTTCGGTAATTTACACCCCAGTGGTATGAACATCGACTTCTCTAATTTCAGGTAGTCCCTGCTTTCTCCCTCCTTTCCCTCCCCCTTCCCAGCTCTCCCACAAGCCCACTGTCTCTGCCTCTTCCCTTCTTCCCCCCCCCCCAACATCAGTCTGAAGAAGGGTCTCGCCCCAAAACATCGCCTATTCCTTCTCTCCATAAATGCTGCCTCACCCGCTGAGTTTTCCAGCATTTTTTGTCTACCTTCGATTTTTCCAGCATCTGCGGTTCTTTCTTAAACAAAGGTTCAAACATATGTTATAATAATTTGATAATTTGGTCAGCCCTGTGGCACAGTGAGTGGATTTTGGTCAAGAAGGGTTTTGTAAGCTGCATTTGAGACGTTGATTCCACAGAAATCATTGCACGATAGCCAGACTTGAGCATATAAAGAATGCACTGAGTCTGTGTCCTGCTTCCATGCATACCTGGAGACGTAAAGAACTGCAGATGCTAGTTTACAAAAAAAGACACACCCTCTTTTGTTGGCGGTGTAATTCAGCGGGTCAAGCAGCATCTCTGGAGAACATGGATAGGTGAAGTTTCGAGTCGGAACAGAGAGTTCACACAGAGAGTTGTGAGTCTGTGGAATTCTCTGCCTCAGAGGGCCATGGAGGCCGGTTCTCTGGATACTGTCAAGAGAGAGCTACGTAGGGCTCTTGAAGATAGCCGAGTCAGGGGATATGGGGAGAAGGCAGGAACGGGGTACTGATTGTGGATGATCAGCCGTGATCACATTGAATGGCGGTGCTGGCTCGAAGGGCCGAATGGCCTACTCCTGCACCTATCGTCTATTATCTATTGGAACCCTACTTCAGATTCCAGCACTATGTCTTTTTTATTGTTCGCGAGCATTTTGTGTACATTTCTATGGTCACGCCAGCATTTGTGCACTTCGTATGCTCCAGAGATGCTGCCTGACCGGCTGAGTTATTACTCCAGCACTTTGTGCCTTTCTTCGTCTGGACAAGACAACCTGAAACGTCACCTATTCACGTCCGCTTGTGATAGACAACAGACAATAGCTGCAGGAGTAGGCCATTCGGCCATGCTGTCTGAACCGCTGAGTTACTCCAGCACTTTGTGTTTTTCCTTCCATTCATACCTGTCTGAATTATAGAGCCATTCCAGTCTAATTGATAGAGGAAGAAATACAGTAGATATAATCTTTGTAATCTGACTGCCACAAGTCAGACAGTGTATGTAATGAATGTTATTTAAACAGCTCCAAGTAGGAGAAAATTTGCACTGTTCAGGTAAAAAACAAAGGCATAGTACTTTAACTGCTGCTGAATAAATCAACTCTTATTTTGAATCGAGTTTGATCTTGACATTAACTACATGACACACATTACATAGTTTCATCTGTATGATAAGTTTCATTATAGGGATTTAAAAACAAATAATTAATCAGACACCTGATTGACACTGATGCACTTGCACAATGTTAGGTATCATATAGATTTTTGTTCAACAAAATCCTTATCCATCACTTAAGATCTGCAAAGAATCCTACTGCAGTACAATATGTTGTGTCTAAATGAGTCCCTTGGTTTGCTGAGAACACAAAGTGCTGGAGAAACTCAGCAGGACAGGCGGTATCCCTGGAGAAGATGGGTGGGCAGTGTTTAGGTTTGGGTCATCGAAATGGCCCCTTTCCAGGTCTCTCAAGATGCTGCCTGACCCACTGAGTTACTCCAGCACTTTGTGTTCTTCCCTAAATTCCAGCATCTGCAGTTCATTGTGTCTCCACCTTGGTTTGCTTACCGTATACAATAGAATGCCCAACTTACACATGCCAACCAAGATGCCTCGTCTACGCGTGTCCCACCTGCCTGCGTTTGGCCAACGTCCCTCTCACCTTTTCCTGTCCATTCATTTTTAAATTGTGGAACACTGCTGTGCAAAAATTAGCCTCTATATTTCCCATACACCAACAATGACTACTTTGCAAACATACCTACATGACAGCATCTGAGTAAAAAAGTTGCTCCTCATAAACAATAGACAATAGACAATAGGTGCAGGAGTAGGCCCATCGGCCCTTCGAGCCAGCACCGCCATTCAACATGATCATGGCTGATCATCCCCAATCAGTACCCCGTTCCTGCCTTCTCCCCATATCCCCTGACTCCACTATCATTAAGAGCTCTATCTAACTCTCTCTTGAAAGCATCCAGAGAATTGGCCTCCACTTCATTCCAATGTTCTTATTAAATCTCTCCCCTCTCAACTTAAATCCATGTACTCTGGCTCTTGATTCCCCTGCCCTGCGTAAAAGATTGTCCTATCATCTTCCCTTATGATTTTATTCATATTTAATATGTTTTGCTAAGATGTTGTTCCACATAGACTAGGGAACCATGATATATAGCTAAAATTGAATGGCAAGTAGAATTGGACGGCACACAAAGCGATGCTGCTCTAATCTCATCAATTGCAAAGTGTGCAGTTTCGTTAAAACTGAATGAAATTATATATTATAATACGTATGCATGGATAGCTCCAGAGTTAGTCCCGTTTGCCTTAATTTGGACCATCTTCCACGAAACCATTGCTGTCCATGTACTTGTTTAGTTTAGTTTAGAGATACAGCACAGAAACAGGCCCTTCGGCCCACCGGGTCCGCACCGACCAGCGATCCCCGCATATTAACATTATCCTACCCCCACTAGGGACAATCTTTACATTTACCAAGACAATTAACCCACAAACCGAAGATCTCAGAGAAAACCCACGCAGGTCACGGGGAGAACGTACAAACTCCGTACAGACAGCACCCGCAGTCGGGGTCGAACCCGGGTCTCCGGCGCTGCATTCGCTGTAAGGCAGCAACTCTACCGCTGCACCACCGTGACCCCTCCACCCCCGCCCCACCCCTGTCTTGCTACTTTCCTCCATCTGGCTTCAGAATCCACAAATCTTTAAACCTGGGTTCTTTTAAACATTGCTATTGTACCTACTTGGACAGCTTCCTCTGGCCGCTTGTATATGTGGAGCTCGTGTACATGCAGCAGGCAGCTGGTTTACATGCCACTCTTTGCTTGGAGAAATTGCCCCACTCACTTGTAAAACTTTGCCCTCTAATTCTGGACTTCTTTACTCTGAGGAAAAAGACTGTGACCATTCACCTATCCATGTGTGCTATGATATAATATACCTCTATAAGTAGGTATGTTACAATACCTACCTTTAGCAGCGCTGCAGTTCTGCCGCTCCCCGTGTGCGCGACTTTGGCGCCTTTCAGAGGGGGGCGGGTTTAAAATGCCGATTTTCTCTAGGCAGTCCAAGTGGAGCCATGTTGGGCGCTAAAGAGAAATTTCGTCGCTAAAGAGAAATCGCTCCGACATTTCATTCATAAAGGTATTTTTAAACTACGCTAGATTATTTATTAACTGGAGTAGTTTAAAAATCATCTTCTAAAGCTGTGAACGGTGACAGCGGAACGGACCTAAGGTAGACGATAAAAGAAGCTACACAGTTTATTTTTACATAAAAACTTGGTTTTTAGGAAGGCTTTAATCACATTTTCATGTTGCGAAAAGGGGACAAAAAAAAATGTATGAACCGGCTGTATTTTTCATACCGACTTCACTGCAAATCGCAACGTTCTAATCCACCGCATTCCACTAAAACCCACTCGCTAGTTGATTTAAATGGCCATTAATTTACAGGCATTAAACACTAAATTCCTTCTATTTGGCCCATAAATTCATGAAAATGAGATTTAAAAATTATGTTAAATTGTGGATTATTGTGTGAATGTTATTTGGACACTTAGGCAATTAAAAAAAAGTTTTCTTCTTTTCTTGAGAAATGGATAGATGTTTAGATCTACTCATTGAATTTTGTAATTAGCTACAATTAGATAACTAACTAATTATATGCTTTAATTTCAGGTTATCCAAGTAAGATTTTCATATTTATTTCAGAATGCTTCAATCTATAATAACTGAAAATTTCATTGAGTTCTCTTAATTTTTAAGAAAGTTATGGGCTTTTGACTGTTCTAGATCACAGCTTTTGAGTTCAGTCAATTGAAAGGCAATGGGGAACAAGATGCTAATTTCCGAGTA
Organism: Raja brachyura; assembly: GCA_963514005.1. The sequence continues at coordinate 6,043,337 of OY740802.1, forward strand.
TGAAAATGGTCATAACTTTTTTAATACTGAAGATATGAAAGTGAATTAGCTGTCAAATTAAACTTCCTTTTATGTTTTATCTGATGGGATAAATTGCAGACTTGATTTTTAAAATCTCAAAATTTTGTAACATTGCTACTATAAGGTCACCTCTCAGCCTCCTGTGCTGCCGGAAAACTAGGTCCAGCCTATCCAGCCTTCCCTTACAACTCAAGCCGTCTTGTCCTGGTAATACCCTGGCAAATCTTTTTTGTAACTTTTCACCTTAATGACTTCCTTTCTACAATGGGTGATCAGAACTGCGCATACTTCAAATATGGTCAAAACAATGGTGTACAGCTGTAGCATGTTCACCCGTTCCATCTCCCTTTTTCCAGACTCTTCGCCATGCATGCCAATCACTTTCACTGACCCCCCACCCCCCATCTTCCCCCTCCATCCCCTGTGTCCCATCTGGACTCCCATCTATTTTTCCCCTCCACCCCCTCCCCAACCCCCCCCCCCCCCCCCCCCCCCCCCCCGCTACTTCTCTCCATCTGGCTTCACAATCCACAAATCTTTAAACCTGTCTCACACCTTCTGTTCTTTTCACTGGGCTTTGTTCCACCCATCTGCTGATTAACCCCCCCCCCCCCCCCTCACCAATGTCGATCTATTGCCTGCCACACTTTGTCCTGCCTCTCCTCTTTTCCAGCTTTCTTCTCCCTCCCCCACAACCAGCGTGAAGAAGGGTCTCGAGCTGAGACATCACATATCCATTTTTCTCCGGGGGCTGTCTGACCTCTGATACCTGTGTCCTTTTGTGTCTTCACCATCCTGTCTATGTGTCGCTACTTCCAGGGGATCTGTGTCCTTGTCCCTCAAGGTCTCTCTGCTCCACGGCCATTTCCCATGCAAGTCCTGCCTTGGTTTAATTTACTAATATGCGTCACCTGAATTTGTACTTTCAATGCTTCGAATCATTTATCTTACACATAAAGGATTTTGACCATTTCATTTACAAGGTTAAACGGTGAATTATTGAAAGCAGGCTCTCAATCCTTCATGAACCTTATTACATGAAGGATAAAGTTCTAAGGTTTAGCTAGAAAAGAACCACTTGCCAGAAGCATTTTATGCTTCACCGCTTTCATTATCACTCCTGCATGGGACTTCTTCATCATGGTTAATTAAAATTTGCCTCGATTCATGTGTGATGTTACTGATCAGTAGTTTCTGGTGACTGATGATGGTTGAACTGCAGGATATTAGGATAACTAGAGCAATTAGTTTGTGGTTTTTTTTTCAGACGTTAAAATTTATTCAAGGCACGGCAATCCAGATACTTTACTTACAACAAAGTTTCTTTAGATTAAATATTTAGATTAAACTACCTTTATTTACACTAGAAGTCTTTTACATATTGACACAGATTATCTTACTCGATTCTTTGGACCGACTTTAGTGGTGTTATAGAGTCATAGAGTGCTTTAGTTTAGATTAGAGATACAGTGTGGAAACAGGCCCTTCGGCCCACCGAGTCCTTACCAACCAGCGATCCCCACACAGTAACACTATCCTACACACACTGAGGGCAATTTACATTTATACCTAGCCAGTTAACGTACAAAACTGTACGTCTTTGGAGTGTGGGAGGAAACCGAAGATCTCGGAGAAATCCCATGCAGGCAACAGGGAGAACGAACTAACTTCTGCAGACAGCTCCCACAGTCAGGATTGAACCCGGGTCTCTGGCGCTGTAAGGCAGCAACTCTACCGCTGCACGAATGTGCCGCCCTAATACAGCACAGAAAGAGGCCCTTCGCCCCCGACTCGTCCATGTTGACCAAGATGCCAGATCCAAGCTAGTCCCATTTGCCCTTATCCCCCTAAACTTTCCAATCCAGGTATCTGTCCACATATCTTAAAGTCCTAGCCTGCCCAACCTCTCGCTGTAGCTTATGCCCTCAAGTCCTTCATTGTAACATCCTCGTAAATCTTCTCTGCACTCTTTCCGACTTAATGGTATCTTTCCTACAGCAGGGTGACCAAAGCTGAACGCACGACTTCAAGTGCGTCCGTACCATCGGCTTGTACAACTGTAAACACAACGTTCCAATCTCTAATTCAACGAATGATGAAGGTCAGTGAGCCAAAAGCCTTCTTCACCATCTGATCTACCCTTCTTTTGAAAGCAAGATTAACTTTTGTGAATTTATCAGTATGAAGTTACTGGTAAGCATTGTTATCTGAACCAGAGTTCCCAGTGACGAAGCTGGACGTTGCATCACATAATATCATTATGCAGCAAGGATGCTAATCTTCTCCCCTGGCGTAGCCAGTGAACAAGTTTCCCAGGCCATGTCTTGACTATTTCTGAGTACTATTGCCACTTGGCAACATTGAAAAACATCTAAAAACTGTACAAAGTCCATTAAACAATTGAAAATCTTTTTTTAATTGAAACAGAAAATGACATAACTTGCCTGTTGACAGATCAACATGTGTTGTATGTTTCTATCGAGAGCAGTTTGTCTGGGAACAAAACCTCATTGTAGTTTTCTTAGAGTCAAAGGCCATGGCATTTTCACTACTACAACAGCATGAATGCAGAATGAGTACAGCCTTTTGATCTACTGTTTAAAAAGTTCAATGGACTCCATCCTGCAATTAAGGAATTCATTACATTCTAACTCCATGCATCTGGCAAACAGTAAAAATAAAATCAATTGGCTGTCTGACATACTCCACATAAAGGCCACATAGACTCATTCTTGGAGCTCAAAAGGCCTTTTGTCTCCTGCTGAGAAAAACAAATGTCTTGGACAAATGTGAATTACTTTTTGGTGAAGAGTTTGGGACATTGGAGAAAACAACTAAATTATTATCAGCCTCTAGAACATTCTCAAATGGGTCGTTGATATTCTCCATGACCTGTTCAATCATATCGCCAAAGCAAAAGGAGAAATAATCACCAATTCGCGATTATGTTTGTGAATCTTAAGCATAATACAAAACATGCTGTTCGTGAAGATACAATGATCTGCAAATTCTGGTTCACAAAAAAAAGAGAAACAAAGTGCTTGACTAACTCAGCGGCTTCCACCAGTACTTCCACCAGCACTGACTCCCACAGCTACCTGAAAAAACTTCCATCCGGCACTCAAATACACTTGGACCATTTCCGACATTTCCCTACCATTCCTTGACCTCACCATCTCTATTGCAGGTGATACACTCCTGACCGACATCCACTACAAACCAACTGACTCCCACAGCTCCCTGAAAAAAACTCGATTCTCCAGCAGTACTTCGTTTTTTTGCTCCCAGATTCCAGAATCGGCAGTCTCTTGCCCACGTCATCCAACATGCCCCATCCACATTAGTCCCACCCACCTATGTTCGGCCCCTATCCCTCTAAACCTATCCTTTCCAAGTACCTACCTTAAATGTTTCTTAAATGTTGTGATAGTACCTGCCTCATTTATCAGCTCGTTCCATACACCTACCACCCTTTGTGTAAAAAAAGTTGCCCCTTGGGTTCCCATTAAATCTTTCCCACACTCACCTTGGATCTATGTCTTCTGGCTCTTAATTCCCCTACTCCGAGTAAAAGATTCTGTGCATTTACCCTATCTATTCCTCTCATCATCTTGTACACCTCTGTCGGATCTGTAAGATCACCACTCATCCTCCTGCACTCCAAGGAATAAAGTCTTAGCCTGCTCAACCTCTTCCGATACTTACGTCCTGGTAACGGCAACGGCTTGTCAGCTCGCAGTCGCCTCGACATTTACACACCGCCCAGACATCATGCCTCAGTGAACCTATTTGTAAGTGCCTCCGTGACCCTCTATGTGTGTGGCTCTGTGGCCCTGTGTGTGTGTGTGCCTCGGTGCCCCTCTCTGTGTGCCCCCCTCTGTCCTGGCGAACTTACCTTGGACTTCGCTCCAAGTTCGCCTCACTTTGCGCCGCATTGCGCCACTCACCTGACCTCCGCGCGGCCCCTGCTGCCGGTTTGGTTGCGCTTGCCGCATGCAGGCGCATGCTGGTGGGAACGGCCCTGTACAGGGGATCACCCGACCTCCGCGCGGCCCCCGCTGCCGGTTTGATCGCGTTCATCGCATAGAGCTGCATGCTGGTGGGACAGGCCCTTTGCATGACCTCCCAACTTCTCCCATTTCTGTCCATAGATGCTGCCGCACCCGCTGAGCTTCTCCAGAATTTTTGTCTACCTTCGATTTTCCAGCATCTGCAGTTCCTTCTTGAACTTCTTTACTCAATATTCTGACTGATGAAGGCTAATGTTTAGTTTAGTTTAGTTTAGTGATACAGCGAGGAAACAGGCCCTTCGGCCCACCGGGTCCGCGCCGACCAGCGATCCCCGCACATTAACACTATCCTACACCCACCAGGGACAATTTTTACATTCACCAAGCCAATTAACCTTCAAATCTGTACGTCTTTGGGGTGTGTGAGGAAACCGAAGATCTCGGAGAAAATCCATGCAGGTCACGGGGAGAACGTACAAGCTCCGAACAGACAGCACCCGTAGTCGGGCTCGAACGCGGGTCTCCGGCGCTGCATTCGCTGTAAGGCGGCAACTCTACCGCTGCGCCACCGTGACCGCCCTATCTACAGGTACTTGGCTTTGCTGAACGCAACAAAGGATTGGTCAGAAGTAAGACTGGAAGTTCAAGAAAAAATAAGTGATTTCAACAACCTTAAGAGGCTGCTATCTTTCAGATATTAATGGAGTGACGTTAACTGAAAGATAAGAGACAAAAAAGCGATAAAAGAAAGGAAATGACAAAAGCACAAATTCGCCAAACAGTTAAGTAATGATATAGTCAACACAATAAAGAAAGGGCCAAGAACATAATATTTTACAGATATTGAGAGTTAAAATGAACTGACAGAAAATGTGTAAATAAAATAATAGATAAGAAATAAAAAAAGAAAATGAGATTAAATTAAGTTTTTAATAAAGAGAAATAGATTGTTTAAATGACAGAGAGAGCGAAGACAATGGTATTTTTGAGCAGCCTCTAGTATTTTATCAGATTTTTGCATTATTTTGGATATCAAATAAAATCTTTATTTCAGCTGACTGTTGGGCCTCATCAGTCTGTAGAACTAACTATTGGATGCTGTAAAGTGTCAAACAACAATGGTACAAATCACTCCGGCTACCTGGAAATGTTCTGTTCCTGGCTGTTGTAAGAGTTTTATGTTCCTAGTTCCCGATGACCGTTGACCACCTCCATCATTCCAGGCGGAGTTATCGGAATCCTCTTGCAAGCCGCAGTTTAAATCATCGGTTGGCACGTTTGGATCCAGGGCATTTCGGCAAAAGCTGAAATGGGAAGCCGCTGAAAGTAGAAGGGAAAGTGAGCAGGTGAGTTGCTGAGGAGGAACGCTAACCTGATCCACATCCGTCCACACAACAAGAACAACTGTATCGCAATCAACAACTAATTAATTGAACACTTCAAACTCCAACGTTGAAATGAAGCAAACACACTATCAGTCCGCCAAAGAGGCCAACTGAGGCATGAGCCTGCCCTGGAGCTCACTGTGCTATCCATTCCAAGAAGAAAGATATTTAGCGATTTCTAAATGATTGTGAGCGTATGTCAAGTGAGAACTAAATTAGCTTTGACTCCAGTCTCAGATGGCTTGCTGACTGTCGTCATTTTGATTCACATCTGGCTACTTGGGTGATGCACTGGAGGGGAAGAGCGACAGAGAAACCGTACAATTAGAGGTGAAACCAAGCAAGTGTGAGATGTTGCACATTTGGAGGTTGGACGCAAGGGGAAAGTAGACAGTTAATGGAAAGACCATTAAGAGCATTGATGCATGGAGACAATAGACAATAGACAATAGACAATCGGTGCAGGAGTAGGCCATTCGGCCCTTCGAACCAGCACCAACATTCAATGTGATCATGGCTGATCATCCCCATATCTTTTGGGCCAAGTCCACAGATCCCTGAAAGTGGCAACACAAGTACTTAAGGTGGTCATTGATCAGGGCAGTGGGTATAAGAGTCAGGAAGGCACGATGCAGGTTTACAGGGCTTTCGTTAGGCCACATTTAGAGTGTTGCGCATTGTCTGGTCACCCAATTATGGGAAGGATGTAGGGCTTCCCCGTGGATTGTCACCTTGTCGTGGTGGAGAAGCTTGTGTGGTCCTGAGATCCTGAGATCGATGCCGTCTGGAGCGATGCTCCTGGTAGGGCCACCCATGGCGGTAAGGTCGAGGGGGAGGTCTCTGACAAAGAGCAATCCAACCAAGACTTCAACGGTGGAACAGGCGGAGGACGATAGCTGACCTTAGTGGAGCGTCACAAAGGCTGGGAAGGCGGATGAAGGCTGCAGCAGAAAAGGGTCCCCGGTCGTCTTGGACTCCATGCCACTGGATCCTGACCCAGATCTGTCAAGGACCGTGGGGTGGCTGTCTGTGCACCAGTCTCCCCACGTTAAACAAAGTCACGCACAGGCGTCCTCCAACCCTGGAGACACCCATGGTCAGCCATGGCCTTGGGGGGGGCCTAAGAAGGTAGGGGTTTAGGCGAGGTGAAGAAGAGATGCAATAGAATCTGCCTGGATAAGGAGGCATTAGCTATACGGACATTTTGAACGTACTTGGATTGTTTTCTCTGAGGCTTTAAAGGTTGAGGGAAGACCTGATGGAAATGTATAAAATTATGAGGCATAGATAGGTTAGACAATCAGAACCTTTCTCCCAGGGTGGAAATATAAGGATTACAGGAGAGAGCTTAAAGGTGAGAGGGGTTTAATTTAAAGGCAATGTGTGGGTCAATTTTTTTTAACACAAAGATGGGTGGGTGGCTGGAATGCACTGTCAGCGGTGGTGGTAGAGGCAAATAGGACAGTGGCATTTAAGAGACCTTTGGATAGGTATATGCAGGATATGGAGGGATATGGATCATGTCCAGGCATTGTGGGCCAGAGAGCCTGTTCTTGCGTTATCCTGTTCTATGTTCAGATATGTAGAAAACCACAATGATGGATGTCTAAAATTATAAATATGTACGAACATATTTCCTTAACATTCACAGAGCAAACTGAAGGGGAACTGAAGAGGACCTGTCAAAACATTGGAAGTTCTACATCAGCATTACAGTTCACAAATACTTCCAGAGAAAATAGTTCCAAGACTGTAGACTACATTACCTTGCACCTTGTACCTTCTGAAGAGTCCACCAGGGACTATACTGGAAGTTGGACAATTTTATACATTTTTATCAAGCCAATTAATCAAGCCAATTAAGTTAAAAACCTGTATGAATTAAGCTACAAACCTCGTCAATACTCTGACTGATGAAGGCCGAGGTTTAGTTTAGTTTACAGATACAGCGCAGAAACAGGCCCATCGGGTCCGCGCCGACCAGCGATCCCCGCTCATTAACATTATTCAACACCCACTGGGGACAATTTTTACATTTACCAAGTCAATTAACCTACAAACCTGCACGTCTTTGGAAAGTGGGAGGAAACCGAAGATCTCGGAGAAAACCCACGCAGGTCACGGGGAGAACGTGCAAACTCCGTACAGACAGCACCCGTAGTCGGGCTCGAACCTGGGTCTCCGGCGCTGCATTTTGCTGCAAGGCAGCGACTCTACCGCTGCGCCACCGTGACACCGCATTGGTAGGATGGAGTTTTGCATGCAATTCTGGTTGCCCTGCTATAGGAAGGAGGTAATTAAGCTGGAAATGGTGCAGAGAAGATTTACCAGAATGTAACCAGGACTCGAGAGCTAAAGTTATGAATAAGGAGGGGTGAATAGGGTGGGACGTTATTGCCCCGTGGAATGTAGGGGGCTGAGAGGTAATCTTATAGGGGCTTAGAAAATCGTGAGAAGCAGACATAAATCAAATGGTCGTAGTCTTTTTCCCAGGTAGAGGAGTCCAGAATGAGAGGGTGTAGGCTTAAGGTAGGATAGAAAATATTAAAGAGATCATGAGAGGAATAGATCAGGTAGATGCACAGAGTCTTTTACCCAGAGTTGGGGAATCGAGGACCAGAGGACATGGGTTCAAGGTGAGGGGAAAAGACTTAATAGGAATCCGAGGGGTAACTTTTTCAAACAGAGGGTGGTGGGTGTATGGAACGAGCTGCCAGAGGAGGTAGTTGAGGCTGGGACTATCCTATAATTTAAGAAACAGTTGGACAGGTACAAGGATAGGACAGGTTTGGAGGGTTATGTACCAAGTGCAGGCAAGTGGGACTAGTGTAGCTGGAGCATGTTGACTGGTGTGGGCAAGTTGGGCCGAAGAGCCTGTTACCACGCTGTATCACTCTATGACCATGACTCTAGGGACCTGACGGGCAATTTCTTCACACTAAGGATGGAGCCGGTCTGGAATGAGCTGTCTGAGAAAGCTGTAGAGGCATAAACAATGCAACCTTTAAAAGTCATTTGGACAGTAAACTGTTTTGGAAAGATTTTGTGGGAAATGGGCCAAATGCAGGCAAATGGGACCAGCTCAGTTATATAATCTGTTTAGCATCGGCAAGTTGGGCCAAAAGGCCTGTTTCGATGCTATGACTCTTCTTGCGTTACTTAAAAACTCAGGAAAGTTGCATTGAATATTTAGTGAATGGCGTATGACTCAATTAGTGATGGAGGTCCAGTTATTCGCAAGTGTAGGATATTCCCCATTCAGAAAAAAAATCATGACAGTCTCAGGAGTTAATTTATTTTTGACAAGGAACAATTTGCCTTAAGATTGGAGTGAAAGGTCCAATATTCTCTGTAATCTGATTCTGTTTTCCATGAGCATCATTATTAGCAAGGTGCGAAAAAATTGCTCCCTAGAGTATAATGCAAGCATTAAAAATGAGCTGAAGTAAAATATTGAACTTGTAAAGGCTGGGTTAGGTTTGGAGCTGTGTACATTCTCCTCACAATAGCACAGATCCATTAGTTGCAATGCACTGCTATCAATCAGATGAAAAGAGGCCTGGAGAGAATTATAAAATCAATGCATCCCTACCATAGTACCATTATGCATCATATGCACGGCAATTCACAATGATTTTTATGTTCAAAACATTGTTAAGATTGCCGTCTGAAATGAATGGATTGGTTATTCCTTATGCGATAAATGCTTTTTTCAAAATACTAATAGCGTTCTCCTGTGGAAATTAGGCAGTTTGAAGTCAGAGCAAACATACATATAATATATATATATACAGTTCTATTTCACTTCTGAATGGGAAAACAAAATTGATATTTTTTTCTTAAGCTTTTTTTATCTATGTGATCTGCCTTGTTTGATTTTTTCCCTCTTCACTTAGCATTGCAATTCCCTCACAATGCATTCAATCTGCCACTCATTCTTTTTGTCCCAAGGAAACTGCAGGTGCTGGTTTATTTTTTAAAAAGTGCTGGAGTGACTCAATGGGTCAGGCAGCATCTCTGGAGGACATGGATAGTTGATGTTAAAAATGGTCCTGATGCCAAAATATTGGCCATCCATTCCCTCTACAGATGCTGCCTGATCCACTGAGTTACTCCAGCACTTTGCATCTTGCTCAAGATTTCAACATCTGCAGTTCCCTATGTCTCCATTTAACGCTCCAGATTCTAATCGCGTACAAATAGTCTAAGAAAGACCTGCAGATGCTGGAAAAATCAAAGGTAGGTAAAAATGCTGGAGAAACTCAGCGGGTGAGGCAGCATCTATGGAGCGAAGGAATAGGCGACGTTTCGGGTCGAATCCCTTCTTCATACTGATGTGGGGGGGGGGGGGGGGGAATAAAGGAAGAAGCGGAGACAATAGGCTGTGGGAGAGCTAGGAAGGGGAGGGAAAGGATGGAGAAGGCAAGGACTACCTGAAATTGGAGAAGTCAATGTTCATACCGCTGGGGTGTAAACTACCCAAGCGAAATATGTACAAATAGTCAATCATTTGAGAAATTTAAATATGCACATTTAAATGTACTACATGTGTAAGAGAAAATAACCAAATGCAAAATTATAATTGTTCTTTGTATAATTAGGTTTCCAAATATTTGAAAAATATCAAAGCCAACATTATCTTTACATAGTGAAATTTGTCGAGAAATGTTACCTGCGTTTAGTAAAATTAAGTATAACCAAGTAAAGCTTAAGAATGGTTCGTTGATAGACCCTAATGACTTTGTTTAATAGACAATAATCATTTTGCTTCGCGTAGCATGCTTCTTAACTTCAACTAATTATCAACAGGAATATCTCCACCCTATTCATGAAACAGGATCGTTTTTACCTTCCTAATTGCGCCATTTATTAAAATTCCAACAGCTTTTATGTGCAATGTTAAAACTAAAAACTGCAAAGTGCATTTCTCAGTCTGAAAATTGACACTGTTTAACATTGGGACGACACAAGCCTGTGACTGGCTTGGCAGAAATTCAATGATGCACAAGGAAAAAGTCCATTAACTCTTCATATAAGTACTTAGTTATATGAAGTCATGAACAGGCAAATGGCAGTTGCTAAATCTTTGCAATTAGCATTTTTTAAACAAAGGAGCAATCATTTATGATCAATTTATTTTTCATTATTATTGATGATTTCCTCATTATCATTTTATCTTTGAAGCCCATTGTCACACTGCTACATGATGTAATCATCTTTATAAATATCTTGCAACCAGCTGCCTCGCAGCACCAGAGACCCAGGTTCCATCCTGACCTCGGGTGCTGTCTTCGTGGAGTATGCACGTTCTCCCTCTGTGTGGGTTTCCTCCGGGTGTTTCCAAAGATGTACGGACTTGTTGGGTAATTGGACCCTCTGTAAATTGCCCCTAGTGTGCAGGGAGTGAATGAGAAAGTGGGATAACATGGAACGGGTGATCGATGGCCAGTATGGACTTGGTGGGACGAAGGGTCTGTTTCCATGCTGTATCTTTCTTTTAATTGACCATTTATTCAATCATTCAATCAATCAACTAATCACTCAGATATTCAATCAATCGATCAGTCGATTGATCCCAAACCATGCCCCTTTAATGATTATAGAAATGTTTAATATCTGGCACCTTGCTAAACGCCGACTGATTATAAAATATGAAAGCTGGCATTACAAACCATCCACCCTTAAATGATTATAGAATGGTTTAATATAAAGCATTTTACTAAATGCTGACTGATCATAAACTGCAAAAACTACAATTACAGTATGAGGTGGGCGATAAGTCTGGCATTTTCTGAGCCCAAAAAGACGTGATTGAGTTTAAGGGCATTTTCTCCGTAACTGTCTAAAAGGTTACAAACGAAAAGGCAGCAACTTGATTGCTGATATTGACGAGCTTAAGAAGGGTGAGATTCCCTGTACTCTTCACACAAAGTCTAAATCTGTTGCGTTCATTCAAAGTCAGGAGCAACACTGATTTTAGAAACCGAGCAAGAATACCTGGGAAACAGAGAAAAAAAAAGATGAGGCTGGATAATTCATGACGAGTTTGTACAATCAGATGTCAAGCTGTTTCATGAAGCATCTGGAGAGACTTTTAGATCACTGGTGATTTAGAAAAAAGGTCTCTCCTACCTGTTTAAGGCTTTAATATTTAATTGCTACATGCTCTGTTAGCACTCATATGCATTACACACTGCTGGATACTGTAACTGGGAGTGCAAATAAGATCATAGCACATCGAAGTGCAATAACAGGCCCATTTGCCCAATGTGCTTGCCGAACATGATGCCAGATTACACTAATCTCCGCTGCCTACATGGGATCCATAACCCCTCATTTTCTGCATATGTTTGCGCCTCATATTGTCACCTGTACCGAAGTAGACAATAGACAATAGACAATAGGTGCAGGAGAAGTGCATTCGGCCCTTCGAGCCAGCACCGCCATTCAATGTGATCATGGCTGATCATCCACAATCAGTACCCCGTTCCTGCCTTCTCCCCATATCCCCTGACTCCGCTATTTTTAAGAGCCCTATCGAGCTCTCTGTTGAAAGCATCCAGAGAACCTGCCTCCACCGCCCTCTGAGGCAGAGAATTCCACAGAAGTATAGTGAAAATCTTTTGTTGCATGCTATCTAGCCAGCAGAAAGACAATACATGATTACAATCGAGCCATTTACAGTATATTGAATAGATACATGATCAGGGAATAACGTTCAGTGCAAGGTAAAGCCATCAAAGTCTGAAATACGGTTGTAGGGATTTTAAAAGTGTGGGGCGGTGGGATAGTATATTTGCTTCTGTGGCTAGCACAAAAGTAGTCATCTGGGTTGGGCACCATCTTGGAAATCCATGGTCATATGTGCCTCCACCATCACCCCGTGTAACACATTGCAGACACCCGCCGCATCTTCTTTAAACTTTACTCCTGTCACCTTGAAACTGTGCCCTCCAGTATTTGACATTTCTGCCCTGCAGAAAGGGATCTCACCATCGATGCCTCTCATAATTCGATACGCAAAATGTGTCATCTTCGATAACAATCAGCATGCGAGCACCTCAAGGCTGCGTGCTCAGCCCCCTGCTGTACTCACTCTATACTCATGACTGCGTAGCCGGACATAGTCCGAACTCCATCATCAAGTTTGCCGACGACACCACTGTTGGTCTGCCTTCAACCTCTGGGGATACCGGAGAAAACAGTCCAAGTCTTTCCGACCTCTTGCGGCACGTTGGCGCAGCGGTAGTTTTGCTGCGTCACGGCGCCAGACACCCGGGTTCATTCCTGACGACAGGTGCTTTCTGTGCAGAGTTTCCACGTTCTCCCTGTGACCGTGTGGGTTTTCTCCAGGTGCTCCAGTTTCATCACACACTCCAAAGATATACAAGTTTGTTGGTTAATTTGGCTTCAGTAAAAATTGTAAATTCGCCCTAGTAAGGGTACGATCCACACTAGTTCGCTTACCGCCATAGCAGATCAACGGTGGATGCGATCTCACTGGACCACTTGGACAACAAAAACCCGTATGTCAGGCTGTTATTCATTGACTACAGCTCAGCATTTAATACCATCATCCCCTCCAAGCTGGTTACCAAGCTTTCAGATCTGGGTCTCTGCACATCCCTCTGCAATTGGATCCTCGATTTCCTCATTCACAGACCACAGTCCGTATTGGTGCAAAATGTGTCATCTTCGATAACAATCAACATGGGAGAACCTCAAGGCTGCGTGCTCAGCCGCCTGCTGTACTCACTCTATACTCATGACTGCGTAGCCGGACATAGTCCGAACTCCATCATCAAGTTTGCCGACGACACCACTGTTGTGGGACATATCACTGATGGGGACGAGTCAGAGTATAGAAGTGAGATCGACCGATTGATCAAATAGTGCCAGCACAATAATCTGGCTCTCAACACCAGCATAACCAAGAAACTGATTGTGGACTTCGGAAGGGATAGGATGGGGACCCAAAGTCCTGTTTATATCAATGGGTCGATGGTGAAAAGGGTCAAGAACTTCAAATTCCTGGGCGTGCATATTTCCGAAGATCTCTCCTGGTCCCAGAACACTGATGCAATCATAAAAAAAGCACATCAGCGCCTCTACTTCCTGCGAGGATTACGGAGAGTCGGTTTGTCAAGGAGGACTCTCTCGAACTTCTACAGGTGCACAGTAGAGAGCTTACTGACCGGTTGCATCGTGGCTTGGTTCGGCAACCTGAGCGTCCAGGAGCGGAAAAGGCCGTAAAAAGTTGTAAACACTGCCTAGACCATCATCGGCTCTGACCTCCCTACCATCGAGGGGATCTATCACAGTCGCTGCCTCAAAAAGGCTGGCAGCATCATCAAGGACCCACATCATCCTGGCCACACACTCATCTCTCTGCTGCCAGGTAGAACGTACAGAAGCCTGAAATCTGCAACATGCAGGTTCAGGAACAGCTACTTTCCCATAGCCATCAGGCTATTAAACACAACTTCAAACAAACTCTGAATTACAACAGCCTATTGCACTTTATCTGTTTATTTATGTGTATATATATACTCTATGGTATATGGACACACTGATCTGTTCTGTATTTATGCCTACAATATTCTGTTGTGCTGCAGCAAGCAAGAATGTCATTGTCCTATCTGGGACACATGACAATAAACTCTCTTGACTGTTGACTTGACTTGATAGTGCTTCTGTACAAGGATCGCTGGTCAGCGTGGAGTCGGTGAGCCGAAGGGCTCGTTTCCATGCTGTTTCGTGATTAGAACGGGTGTCAAGGGTTATGGGGAAAAGCGCAGGGAAATGGGATTAGGAGGCGGAGATCAGCCATGATTGAATGGCGGAGTGGACTCGATGGGCCGAATGGCCTAATTCGACTCCTATAACTTCTGAACTTGTATCACTAAACTAAACTAAACTCTCCTTCTTGGAATTCACTTCTATTTTCTCTTTGCACTCTTTCATTGGTGATTTAATTCCCTCCCTTCTTCCCAGAGAAAGTGCGCTGCATGTCAAAGAAAAAGTGCATGTTTCTAGGTTACGAACATGTGTCTGATTGTTCCATAATTTAAATGTATTAACTGGTATGTCAAGTAGTTCTTTAATATTCATATTCCATCCTCAAAGGAAATGGTCTGAATATTTATTCTCTGTCTGTGCTGCGGTAATAGCCATCGGAGACTGACTTCTAATTGTAGACATTGATTTGGTTACATTTACAATGCAGCAGAGTTTGCTTTGTGATTTCATGGTAAGTATCTGCAAACTGCAGATTATGAAATATTATTGATATCTTCGTGCCTTAAGCAAGTGGTTAAGTAGCTCCAACATATCACACATATTACATCCTCATTTGCAGAATGACATTATTCTTGTAAAACTGAGTATAACATTTGAACATCGAGAGACAGCTATAATAATTTGTGTGAAAGCACCCACTTAATAAAATAAATATGCACTTCACCTTTTGAAAATTTGCCATATGAGCTATTTTAATAATTGTTCCAAACACCATTGCAGGAATGATGAAGCTGCCCATTTATGTCAATCTTTCCAAATGTTGAAATACTGCAATGTAGTAACATTGAATGTTCTTGGAATATTTTATGTCAATATTTAATTTTTATTATTTAGAAATAATTGGATCAATCGATATTAATCAATAATTAAGGCATGTTGGCTTTTATAACAAGAGGAATCGAATATAGGAGCAAAGAGGTCCTTTTGCTCTGGAAAAGGACCTGGAGTATTGTGTGCAATTTTGGTCCCCTAATTTGAGGAAGGACATTCTTGCTATTGAGGAAGTGCAGCGTAGGTTTACAAGGTTAATTCCCGGGATGGCGGGACTGTCATATGCTGAGAGAATGGATAGCTGGGCTTGTACACTCTGGAGTTTAGAAGGATGAGAGGGAATCTCATTGAAACATATAAGATTGTTAAGGGCTTGGACACACTGGAGGCAGGAAACATGTTCCCGATGTTGGGGGAGTCCAGAACCAGGGGGCACTGTTTAAGAATAAGGGGTAAGCCATTTAGAACGGAGACGAGGGAACACTTTTTCTCACAGAGAGTGGTGAGTCTGTGGAATTCTCTGCCTCAGAGGGTGGTGGAGACAGGTTCTCTGGATACTTTCAAGAGAGAGCTAGATAGGCCTCTTAAAAATAACTGAGTCAGCAGATATGGGGAGAAGTCAGGACTGGGGTACTGATTGGGGATGATCAGCCATGATCACATTGAATGGCGGTGCTGGCTCGAAGGGCCAAATGGCCTACTCCTGCAATCATTGTCTATTGTCTATTTTATCAATTATTTGTAAATCAATTATCGTTTGCTTTGTTAATAGAGAGTTACAGCAGTGATCTAGACCCTTCGGCCCATCATGTCTATGCTGACCACTAACCGCTTATTCACACTCATCCTATTGTATTCTCTCCCCCATTCCCTCCAACTCCCCCCCCCCCCCCCCCCTCTGATCTCAGCTACACGGCAGGGGGCAATGTACAGAGGCCAAATAACCTGCGGACTGGCATGTCTTTGGGACGTAGGAGGAAACTGGAGCATTTGGAGGAAACCCATGTGGTCACAGGGAAAGCATGCAAACACCACAAAGGATAGCAGCGGAGGTCGGGATCGAACCCCCGGTCTCTGGGGTTGTGAGGCAACGGCTCTGCCAGGTGTGTGGGAAGAAACTGCAGATGCTGGTTTAACCCGAAGATAGACACCAAATGCTGGAGTAACTCAGCGGGACAGGCAGCATCTCTGGGTTGAAGGATTGGGTGACAATAGACAATAGGTGCAGGAGTAGGCCATTCGGCCCTTCAAGCCAACACCGACATTCAATGTGATCATGGCTGATCATCCTCAATCAGTACCCTGTTCCTGCCTTCTCCCCATATCTCCTGACTCCGCTATTTTTAAGAGCCCTATCTAGCTCTCTCTTGAAACCATCCAGAGAACCTGCCTCCACCGCCCTCTGAGGCAGAGAATTCCACAGACTCACAACTCTGTGAGAAAAAGTATTTCCTCATCTCCGTTCTAAATGGCTTACTCCTTATTCTTAAACCGTGGCCCCTAGTTCTGGACTCCCCCAACATCGGGAACATGTTTCCTGCCTCTAGCGTGTCCAAACCCTTAACAATCCTATATGTTTCAAAGAGATCCCCCTCCAGTCTGAAGAAGGGTCTCGACCCGAAACGTCACCCATTCCTTCAAACCAGAGATGCTGCCTGACCCGCTGAGTTACTCCAGCATTTTGTGTCTGTCTTCGGCTCTGCCAGGGTGCGTCACTGTAAATTTGCTTTAATGCCTTGAATTGATTATTTTCACATTCTAAAATGTAGCGTTGACCCTGACTAATTCACCAGTGTGTAACATGGTTTAAGAATTTTAAACTGCACACGTCTCCACCCACACTCCCCCACCAGTCAATCTCTTCCTCTCAAACCCACTCAAAACCAACAGCTTGGGGGAAATGATGTCCTAGTGTTTAACGTGCTCACTGTTCACCTTGTCCTTTGATTTGGCTGTGAACAAATGTCTATTCCAGCTGTGTGTGAGTGATTGCGAAACCTGCACGTCCCTTTTAATATAATTAATTTCATTGACATTTGTTTTAGCTTTGCTTTCTGGCAGGAGCTTACACTCAGCAAATTAAGAATGAGAATCCAACAAGCGTTTTCCAATCAAGCCATGCCTCCACTTCAGTACATCCATTCACCAAGTTCAATGATGTTTCTCGAGCAATCTCTCTCTATTACATTAGCCTCATTTACTGCCTTTATTTCTGAATGCTGAGAAGACAAATGACTTCATCACATTTCTCCATGTCAACAACTGCAGATTATTAAGTAATTTTATCCCAGAAAGCCGTATTTTATATTCAATTATTGCATTTTTTCCAGAAATTTAAATGTCATTTATTTTCAAAAATTAGAAAGTTAACTTCAGTAATAATTCTTTTGTGTCAATTAGCTGGGCAGTTTATTCACAAAATACTGCGATTTAACTCCGAACGCGTTATCAGTTTATTTATTCATGTGTGTATATATTTATATAATGGTATATGGACACACTGATCTGTTCTGTAGTCATTGCCTACTATGTTCTGCTGTGCTGAAGCAAAGCAAGAATTTTGTTGTCCTATCAGGGACACATGACAATAAACTCTCTTGAATCTTGAATCTTTAAATCTTGGTAGAGGTTTTATTTCAAATACTCAATGTATTTTAATAAAATGCAATAAGCTAAAAATGTATGTCACACTTAAAGCAATATATCCATATTCACATTAATAACACAGTGTTCATGGCTCGTTAACTGTATCTGTAGCTTACACAGAATTCATTATTGACCTGCTCTCTCATCCAAATCATAGTATGCCTAGGGCTAGAGTGAAAAGAGAAATGAGTAGATCTATTGCAGACGGATACTTCTCTGTGAATTAATTAGTTTGTTTGTCTAGCGATATCCTATGAAGTTTGCACAAGTCGTCCCTGCATTCCTCTTTTATGCTAAAACCAGTTTAAGCATGAGAAATAACATATCAAAATTCAATAACAATGTTCCCCCAGTTGTCCTCAGTCTCATTGTTTACAGGACCTAGAACTGCAAAGTTGTCCTCAAATTTAAGAACTTCTCAAATAAACGAGAAATGTAATTTGAAGAAAATACTGAGATGTTAGGAGGGATTTAATTATTTTTTTCTGATATTCAAAATAATTTGCGTACATGTTGAGTTTTAAAAAACACAGGTGATGGCTAGACATTCATTGCGGTTTTCAATGTGTTCAGCGCTGACCAAAATAATTAGTTAATCATGGAGAGCCACCAAATGCTGGAGTAACTCAGCTGGTCAGGGAGCATCCCTGGCGGACATGGATTGGTGATGTTTTGGGTTTAGACCCCTTTTCAGACTGATTGCAGGGGTGAAAGAAATCTAGAGTGCAGGGCAGAACACAGCCTGGCAGGTCTTAGATGAAGATAGACACAAAGTGCTGGAGTAACTCAGTGGGTCAGGCAGCATCTTTGGAGAAAAAAGGATGGGTGATGTTTCGAGTCGGGACCCTTCTTCAGACCCACACAGTGCTAGAGTAACTCAGCGGGTCAGGCAGCATCTCTGAAGAAAAAGGATTGGTCTTGTCCTGACCTGAAATGTCCCCTATCCTTTTTCTCCAGAGATGCTGCCTGACCCACAACTGCATTACTCCAGCACTTTTTGTCTATCTTCGGTATAGACCAGCATCTGCAGTTCCTTTTTCTACACAGGTCATGGAAGAACTGGGGCAAGGGGCGGGGGAGGCAGATGGTCGGGCAAAGACCAGAGAAGGTGTGAGACCAAGGGATCAGAGAGTTGCGACATGTCTCGTCAGAGGTTTGACGAGATGTGAATGTTGATGTCTAATTTCAAGAAATATTTGACAAGTCAACTTTGCCTCCACACAACTGAAGTGGCAGCAACTTGTATATGTAACACCATCCTTTATCCCAATGCAGCAAGGCATTCTAATGGTACATCACGCATGATGGGCAGAGGGAATCTGGGACCCAAGGTACTAAATGCCCTTGGGTTTAATATTACTTTGTTAATCCATTATATTTACATTTAAGATGTTTGGAGATGGTGGGGATAGAAGACAGAATTATTTCCTCACTAGGACATGAAACCTTTTGAAAAACGATTACATGCATTCCTGTACACAATTGTGGCAAATCGAACGATTACAATGTAATTGTTAGTCCTATCTAAATTAACAAACAAATCAATGCTAATTAACAAAAACGAACGATTTTAATCGACAAGGCGAGGTCGGTCAGTCCACAAACCGAGGCGGACGAATTAACAAATAGCCACTTATAAGTTTTAAACTGCATTTAAAAAAAGTGTTCTTTGGTCAGATAAATCACTGCAGACTCGTATCCATACACAGCAGCGACAAGCGAAAAGAGATCCAAGATTAAAGCTTCCCATCCGCGGAATACAAGGGAAGAAAAGACAAATCCGCGTCGTGGGTGCATATCGATCAATTGGGATCATCACTTTGTCACAGAATCTTTAAACCACATTTGCTTATGTTAAATAAAAACTACGTTAAGGGACCTGATGAATCGCCGTCGGCAACAGCTGGAAGCCTCCGGATACTTTAGTCTCCAGCTATGATCTGTGCACCAGAATAAAAATCAACGACAGACAGACAGACAGGTCGACAGAATAGCGGGTTACCCTTATGTTTGGATTAACATTGCAATCAATGTCTTCAGCGAGCACTGTCTGTCACGCTGTGAGCAACGCTCAGCCTCCACAAAGCACACAGTGCCTTGTCTCTCTCCCTTTGTGCCTTCCTTCCTTGCCTGACTTACCGTCCACAGCCATTGCCTCGGATGCTGACAGTTCACAAGCTTGCCATCCTGGTCGGCGCTGGCTAGCGGGCGGCGGCTGCAGGGATAGCGGGTGCTGCTACTGCTGATGAGGCTGCTGTTGCTGTTGCTGATGCTGCTGCCGGACTGGTATCAGGATGGTTTTTCAGGTCATGCACACCCCTTTCACTGATCGCCTTTCAGGCCACCGGAAATACACCCGGTGCCTCCTCTCAAACTGCTGGGTTTGTGACAATCTGCACACACACACACACACACAGACACTAAAGCCCCAAACGTCACGTCGCCAGTGATGTGAAATGGTTCTTTTGTGTGTGTGTGTGTGTGTGTGTTTGTGTGTGTGTGTGTGTGTGTGTGTGTGTGTGCACGGAATCGGGCCAACTTTCAAAGGCACCGTCTGAATGCAGAAAGTTATTTTTTTTTAAATCGCAATCGTCAAAATATTATACACAGTTCCAACCGATTAAGGCAAAAAATATTAGCATGCATGCGCTTCTTTTATACAGTCAGGTAGCATTTAGACCATTCGTTTTGCACCACTGGTTCAAGCTACCTCGATATTCATACCAAGGTTTCAATGGAGCTGTGATTTCCTGATTACACTGACTGACAATCGATAGATCCTCGCTCCATTCCCTTCATGACTAGGTTGAGGTTTATCATTGTCACGTCTCACCGAGGTACAGTGAAAAGCTTCGCTTTGCATGCTATCCAAACGGAGCAGGTATACCATACATACATACATACAGTCCAGTCAAACTCACAGACAAAGCAAAGGGGTAGATGCAGAATTACTCCAGCACTTTGTGTCTTTTTCTGTAAGCCAGCTTCTGCAGTTCATTGTTTCTGCGACTCGCGTGAATGGTTGATAGGTGCTTGGCCTGGACTTGGTGGGCCAAAGTTATATATGTTATATAACATATATAACATTCTAACATATATAACATTTCTCCAGCTTTTTGTGTAACCCTCGATTCTCCAGCATCTGCAGTTCCTTCTTTAACACATTATATATGTTATATATTGAAACATATAAGATTGTTAAGGGTTTGGACACGCTAGAGGCAGGAAACATGTTCCCAATGTTGGGGGAGTCCAGAACCAGGGGCCACAGTTTAAGAATAAGGAGTAAGCCATTTAGAACGGAGACGAGGAAACACTTTTTCTCACAGAGAGTGGTGAGTCTGTGGAATTCTCTGCCTCAGATGGTGGTGGAGGCAGGTTCTCTGGATGCTTTCAAGAGAGAGCTAGATGGGGCTCTTAAAAATAGCAGAGTCAGGGGATATGGGGAGAAGGCAGGAACGGGGTACTGATTGTGGATGAGCAGCCGTGATCACATTGAATGGCGGTGCTGGCTCGAAGGGGGCGAATGGCCTACTCCTGCACCTATTGTCTATTGTCTGTTTTCAAAGAGCTTATTTCCAAGCTCTATTACTTTGGTTTGGTCTAGAGATACAGCACGGAGACAGGCCCCACAGCGCACCAAGTCCGCGCCGACAAACGATCCCCGCACACTACTGGGCCTGTCCCACATAGGTGATTGATTTTTTGGGCGACCACAGGCGACTGCTGCAAAATTTTCAACATGTTGAAAAATTTTCGGTGACAGTGGCGACAATTGTTTCTGTCGTAGGTGCTGTCGTTAGTTGTGGCCGGGTGTCGTGGGCAAATTCCATTAAAACTAGTCCTTGGCAGTCGCCTAAAGTGAGACAGGCCCTTGACACTATCCTACACACTAATGACAATTTACAATCTTTACCGAAGCCAATTAACCTACAAACCTGCACGTCTTTGGAGCGTGGGAGGAAACTGGAGTTCCCAGAGAAAACCCACACGGCCACAGGGAGAGCGTACAAACTCCACACAGACAACACCCGTAGTCTGGATCGTACCCAGGTCTCTGGCGCTGTAAGGCAGCAACTCTACCACTGTGCCACCGCGCCACCCTGTATCTTTCTAACCATTTCATCAATGAGCATAATAAGCTCAACAAGATTTATTAACTTTCGCAATTACACAAGATTTTTTTTTTCTCTCTCGGATGTCATGTCATTAGAACCCCGAGCTAACCTTATAGTTTGAAAACAGGTTCCCATTTGGTGCTGCCTTTGTCATCTTCGGGTATCTATATTTCTGGTAACGTATCCACTGTGGCCTCCTCTAACCTGACAATGACATTCATTTTCAAACTTCTTAAGGGGTCGGACAGGAACTTACAAAATTCTTGAGGGGTTCGACAGGCTAGATGCAGGAAGATTGTTCCCGATGTTGGGGAGGTCCAGGACAAGGGGTCACAGCTTAAGGATAAGGGGGAAATCCTTCAGGACCGAGATGAGAAGGACTTTTTTCACAGAGAGAGTGGTGGGTCTCTGGAACTCTCTGCCACAGAGGGTAGTTGAGGCCAGTTCATGGGCTATATTTAAGAGGGAGTTTAGGGCCTGTCCCACCAGCATGCAACTCGATGCGATTCGCGCGACCTAACGTGGTCGCTTGAGCCGTCCGGCGTCGCGGGGCCGGTCCCACTTCGATCACCGGAGCCGTGCGGAATTGTGCGGAGTTCGTCCCGACGCCGCGCGGGGCTCCGAAAAACCGACAATGTCCAAAAATCCCGCGCGGCAACGGTTTGTCGGCTCGCAGTCGCCACGACATTTACACACCGCCCGGACATCGTGCCTCCGTGAAACTATTTGTAAGTGCCTCCGTGACCCTCTATGTGTGTGGCTCCGTGGCCCTGTATGTGTGTGTGCCTCGGTGCCCCTCTCTGTGTGCCCCCCTAAGTCCTGGCGAACTTACCTTGGACTTGCTTCAAGTTTGCCTCGCTTTGCGCCGCGTTGCGCCACTCACCCAACCTCCGCGCGGCCCCTACTGCCGGTTTAGTTGCGCTTGCCGCATGCAGGCGCATGCTGGTGGGACCGGCCCTGTACAGGGGATCACCCGACCTCCGCGCGGCCCCCGCTGCCGGTTTGATCGCGTTCATCGCATATAGTTGCGTGCTGGTGGGACAGGCCCTTTAGATGTGGCCCTTGTGGCTAAAGGGATCAGAGGGTATGGAGAGGAGGCAGGTACGGGATACTGAGTTGGATGATCAGCCATGATCATATTGAATGGCGGTGCAGGCTCGAAGGGCCGAATGGCCTACTCCTGCACCTAATTTCTATGTTTCTATGTCTATGTTTCTATTATTGTCATGCCTCTCGTTATCAAGGTAATTGTCAACTCTTCCCATTGTCCTAACGTTAGTGTTAAGAACCTTGAATATGTTGGTCCCTCCTGTTTTATATCCATCTTTTCAGAAACTCAAGTTCTGGCTTCCCAGATGTGTGGGCCTATGTTCCTTTCTCTAACTGTCCCCTCATTTATACCAGCCCTTCCACCACCCAGAATATCAGCCATTACCCCCATGGTTCTACAATAGAATGTTTCCTTCCAATTGCCCCAATTTGCAATTACCTGCATGCTAAAATATTTTGTCAAAAATACTTATTTCCTCAGTCAAATACTTCCACCGTGGCTTTAGTTCTGTGAACTTTATTGCTTAATTTTGGAATCTGATCTTCCAATTCTAGCTGTTTAAGAAAGACTGCAGATGCTTTCGGGACCTGAAACGTCACCTATTCCTTCGCTCCATAGATGCTGCCTCACTTGCTGAGTTTCTCCAGCATTTTTGTCTACTTCCAATTCTAGCTTGTGCATTCCATTCTATTTCATGCCAGTTTCACCCAAGTAAAGTGTGTCCACATTTCATTCCGCTTTTCCATACTGTATCTCACCACTCCGTGGATTGTCACCTTGTCGTGGTGGAGAAGCTTGTGTGGACCTGACATCCTGAGAGCGATGCCGCATGGAACGATGCTCCTGGTAGGGCCACCCACGGTGGTAAGGTCGAGGGGGAGGTCTCTGACAAAGAGCAATCCAACCAAGACCTCAACGGTGGAACAGGCGGAGGACGATGGCTGACCTTAGTGGAGCGTCACAACGGCTGGGAAGGCGGATGAAGGCTGCACCAGAAAAGGGTCTCCGGTCGTCTTGGACTCCATGCCACTGAATCCTGACCCAGATCTGTCAAGGACCGTGGGGTGGCTGTCTGTGCACCAGTCTCCCCACGTTAAACAAAGTCACACACAGGCGGCCTCCAACCCTGGAGACACCCATGGTCAGCCATGACCGAAGGGGGACTAAAGATTACACCACATATTTGCTTCTTTTAAAGAGCCTGTCCCACTAGGCGATTTTTAGGCGACTGCTGGTGACTGTCATAGTCGTGGCAGGTTGCCGAAAAAACGGTGACTGGACTAATGGGCCTGTCCCACAGGCGATTTTGTAGGTGACTACGACAATGGAATTCACCAAAGTCACCACTGGCAACAACCTACGCCATCCTGGCGACAACCTACGATACCCTACGACAGTATCCACATCCGGAGAAAACAAGCTACGGCAAGCCCACGGTCGCCGACTGTCGCCAAAAAGTTTGGACCATTTCAAAATCCAGCAGCGACCAGAAAAACTCTTTGGGAGTCTGAGGAGACGACTCACGCCCATACAGGCGACACCCCGACAACCATGTGGCGACAGCCCAGTCGCCGGCAGTCGCCTAAAAAAACGCCTAAGTGGGGACAGGCCCTTACGTGTTCCATCTTGGTTCGGTATTTACTTATTTATTCCTTAAATATATTTATTTCATCGATGGATAATAATAACCTGGGATACAAAAATATCTGCTTCAGTTAAGTTCTTCTTGTTCAGAAAGTAAGTTTAGGGCAACCTAAAGAGAAACAAAGAACTGTAGGCGGAGCACAGTGGTGCAGCAGTAGAGTTGCTGCCTTATAGGGCTAGTGGGGTGGAAGATTGCAACCTTCACATGGTCCGCCCTGTTTCGACTAATGCAATCAACTCGACGTGCACAAACGGAAGATCAAATAGAACAAGTTGTCCTACAACTTTAGGCCGTGCACGCCACACAAAAGAAGACAGGGTTAGAGACATGGAATCAATCCTGACTACCTACGGGTGCTGTACGGAGCTTTACGTTCTCTCGGTGATCGTGTGGGTTTTCTCCAGGTGCTCTGGTTTCCTCCCACAATCCAAAGACAGACAGGTTTGTAGGTTAATTGGCTTGGGAAAAGTTGTAAGCTGTCCCTTGTGTGTAGGATAGTGCTTGTGTGAGGGACAATCGCTGGTTGGCACGGACCTTCTCCGTGCTGGTTCACTAAACTAAAAACTAAACTCCAGATGCTGGTTTATACCAAAGATAGCCACCAAGTGCTGAAATACCTCAGCGGGTCAAGCAGCATCTCTGGAGGAAAAGGATCGGTGACATTTTGGGTCGGAACCCTTCTTCATGCTTAGCATTTGTTTCAACTTGTCTAGACGGTACAAGGTAATAAATTAATAATGAGATATTTTGATTCCACATTATTAATGTGTCTGTGCTATTGAAATTCCTTAATTACACACTAGATGTATTATTTTGCAATATATATGACAGAAAGCATTTCACGCCCAATGCCAGCTTTTAGGCAGAAAACAAAAATCTTCACTGGGACTTTTTTTTATTAATTATAGGGAACAGCATGGTTATTCTGAATTTAACAACCAGTTGTGGTAGGTGTGAAGCTTTGATGCATTCCCATAAAACTGAGAGCAAAGGTGGAGAAGAATGGAGCAGGAATGATCAAAGACTCTTGCAAAGAGGTTAATCACCATTGCGTTTTCCTGACTGTCGCCACCCTTCCATTCAAACCTTTCCTCAGGTAATAAGCTTTTGTCTTTTTGAAATTGTACTCGGTTAAACAAAGATCCAAAGTGCTGTAGTGAGGAGAGAAGGCAGGAGAATGGGGCTGAGAGGAAATGATAGATCAGCCACGATTGAATGGCGGAGTAGACACGACGGGCAGAATGGCATTTGTTCTACATGCCTTTTATATCTCTCGTTTCCCTTCCCCCTGACTCTCAGTCTGAGGAAGAGCCTTGACCCAAAATGTCAACAATTCTCCAGAGATGCTGCCTGACCCTCTGAGTTACTCCAGCTTTTTGTATCTAATTCTGCTCCAATGACTTCTGAACTTATGAACTCAGCATGTCAGGCAGCATCTTTGGACAACATGGATAGGTGGCGTTTTGGGTCGGGACCCTACTTCAGATCCGAAATGTCCCTTATCCATATTTGGTCTGAAGAAGGGTCTCGACCCGAAACGTCACCCATTCCTTCTCTCCAGAGTTGGTGCCTGAGAGACGAGTTACTACAGCCCTGTGTGGCTTTCTCCAGACATGCTGCCTGACCTGCTGAGTTACACCAGCACTTTGAATCTTTATTTGTAAACCAGGATATGCAGTTCCTTGTATCTACAAGTTTGGCTTTTTTAAATTCACTGTATTTTTTTTTTTGGTTTACTTTCCCATTGTAGGTTTAGTTATCAAGTCTTGTAGCTTTAGTGGTAGACACAAAATGCTTGAGTACCTCAGCGGACGAGGCAGCATCTATGGAGCGAAGGAAATGGCCAACGTTTCGGGTCGAAATCCTTCTTCAAACTGATGTGAGGGGGGGGCGGGAAGAAGCATAGATGCTTCTTCATAGATGCTGCCTCACCCGCTGAGTTTCTCCAGCATTTTTGTCTACCTGTTATAAATAGAGTTATGTTAACAGTTTTATAAATATCGAACTACTTACTTTTATATTATCCAACTACTTACTTGCTTAATATGTACAAAACATTAAATAGCCAGAACTTATGATTTGTGTAATCATTTTCTGGCAGCTTAGAGAACCATCTCTTAACTTTCTACAGCCCTTGCTGTTTAAAGGGTTATTATTACTAGTGTATGGAACCGATGTTCCACAATGCAGAGAACTATATTCTGTGCTATGTATCTTCCCCTTTGCTCTGTCTATTGTATTTGAGTTTGATTTCATGGTATGTATTTATTTATGGTACATCTGATCTGACAAAAAGTCCTGGGGAAACTCAGGTCAGGCCGTCTGTCCATTCCCCCCCACAGTTGCTGCCTGACCTGCTGAGTTCTTCCGGCACTTTGTGTTTTGATTCCTATCAATCGTTCGCCTCCTGCAACAGCGTGATAATTCAATCCTGTAGGTCAACTCAGGACAAGGCGAATCGACTGCCATGGAAGTAAAATGACATGTCAGCAATGACAGCCAAAGTATTTACTTATGGTAGATTTAATATTGTATCAGGTCATTGAAAAAAAAAAGCTTCAAAATTGGTGTTGCCAATATTAGTAGCACTTAACATAGTCATTTCTGATGCTTCAGTCTGCTGTTTATCCATTCATTTTAAATGGATTTAGACTTCTATTAAAATAATCATCAAAAAAATGTCAGTCAATTTATTCGTGCATTTAGCTGGTAATTTTTATGCTATTATACTATGAAATGCTTGTTACATTCTATACATAACAGAAATAACTTGCAATTTTAGCAACTGCATTACAAGGCTTTAATTTAGCCTTTTTAAATTTTTTTTTTTAACATCTGCATCTGGAATAGCATTGTGCTTGGAAATCCATTATTGTCGCCAGGCTGTTTGCAAGAATGCAAAAAGAAATGAAATATTCATAAATCTTCCTGGAGCTAGAACGGGACTTTCATCTTTTCAAGTATTGGTATCAAAACAATTACAAACTGTGTGCTTTCTGGTTATTCTTTTGGCTTGAGAAGCCTCGCCTCACCTTTCTCGTTGTTAATCCTAAGGCACAGATACAAGATTATAGCTTCTGTCAAATCTTGAAGAAGGATTGCCGTTAACTAGAAAAGCACACACATGAGATCTGTAAGTTAATGTCTTCAGAGCAGCCATGCACAGCTTATTTCTCCTTCCCTAAGTTTGTTTGGTGCAGAACGGCACAAGGATAAAAGATTCATAGGATTTGCTTGGATAATTGCCACATATGCAAACTACAGTTATGTGGAATGAATGATAGTCAGAGGCTTCAAGCCTATTGGCAAGATATTAACAGCAGTTCTTTGTCAGTAACATTAATGGCAGCATGAATTTGGAGGAAAGTAGCAAGGAGAGGTGAATTTATATTAGACTTTGCTGAATCAAGTTCCAGTTCCATTATAATGAATGAAAATGTCAAAGGTGTCTGTCAAATATATTGTAAACAATGTAATTATATTCACTGCCAGCAAGAAGGTATAAATGAATAATATATACTACATTCCAAATTTAAATCTTCAATTAATTTTAAAAAATGTTTTAAATCTAAAATGTTTTGAAAACTGCTCTTTTATTAATATTTATGTTGGTTACACCAATACTTTATCATCAAAGTATTAATTAGCTAATTGATGTTATCACCATCTGTAGTGTGCAATATCAGATCTTCCTCTTCAGATTATAGTGAAGCTATTACATTGGTTTATTTTTGTCACGTGCACCGAGATACAGTGAAAAGTTGTTTTATTTTTGTGTTATTCCATCAAATCAATAGAACAGTACATGAATAAAATCAAGTCAACTGCAAGTACAGGTAGATTAGATACATTCGCACATTTTCTATCCTTATCTCACATAATTTCATCTTTGGTTACACAAAAAGCTGGAGAAACTCAGCGGGTGCAGCAGCATCTAAGGAGCGAAGGAGATAGGCGACGTTTCGGGTCGAGACCCTTCTTCAGACTGGTCAGGGATCAGGAAAACGAGAGATATAGAAGGTGATGTGGAGAGATAAAGAACAATTAATGAAAGATATGCAAAAAAGTATCGATGATAAAGGAAACAGGCCATTGTAAGCTGTTTGTGGTGTGAAAATGAGACTTGGGTGGGGGAGAGATAGAGAGAGAGGGAATGCCAGGGCCACCTCTCCCTCAGCCCTCGGGCCCTGGCATTCCTTCTCTCTCTATCTCTCCCCCACCCAAGTCGCACTAGCTTCTCATTTTCACACTCCAAACCGCTTACAATGGCCTGTTTCCTTTATCTTCGATACTTTTTTGCATATCTTTCATTCATTGTTCTTTATCTCTCCACATCACCGTCTATATCTCTCGTTTCCCTGATCCCTGACCAGTCTGAAGAAGGGTCTCGACCCGAAATGTCGAATATACTACTTCGCTCCTTAGATGCTGCTGCACCTGCTGAGTTTCTCCAGATTTTTGTGTAACCCTCGATTCTCCAGCATCTGCAGTTCCTTCTTTAACATTTCATCTTTGGCCTTTGTCCAACCATCAGCAATCTCTACCGCTCCTCACCTGTATCCACCTATCACTCGCCAGGGTTTGTTCTGCCCCCAACTCTTCCAGCTCTCCTCCCCACCCCACCACAATTAATCTGAAGGGTCCCTACCCGAAATGTCATCTGTCCATGTTCTTCAGAAATGCTGTCTGGCCGGCTGGAGTTACTCCAGCACTTTCTGCCCTTTTATGTAAACCAGTATCTGCAGTTCCTTGTTGCTATATCACCTATCCTTGATCTCCAGAGATGCTGTCTCTCCTGCTGAGTTACTCCAACATTTTTTATGTCTTCTTTCCTAAACCAGCATCTGCAGTTCGTTCTGTCTCTAAATGATAAACATAGTGAGTTTGGGGTATGTATTGACATT
Organism: Raja brachyura; assembly: GCA_963514005.1. The sequence continues at coordinate 6,072,687 of OY740802.1, forward strand.
GTCTATGTGGATTTACAGAAAGTTGTTGGTAAGATAGTATTCACCAGCTTATTAATCATAGCAAGAGAACATGGAATTGCTGGTAACCTTTGGGAAATTTGGAACTGAAATAGGTCACATGGGATTCGACAAGTGCCTGACTCAGCACATAAGATCATAAGGCCATTTAGGCCATTCGGCCCATCAAGTCTACTCCGCCATTCAATCATGGCTGATCTATCTATCCCTCCTGACCACATTCTCCTGCCTTCTCCCCATAACCCTCAACACCCTTAAGGGCCTGTCCTACAAGCATGCAACTCTATGCGATTAGCGCGACCTAACGTGGTCGCTTGAGCCGTCCGGCGTCGCGGGGCCGGTCCTGGCCCTGTGTGTATGTGTGTGTGTGCCTCTGTGCCCCTCTCTGTGTGCCCCTCTCTGTCCTGGCGAACTTACGTTAGACTTCGCTCCATGTTCGCCTCACTTTGCGCCGCGTTGCACCACTCACCTGACCACCATGCGGCCCCTGCTGATAGTTTGGTCGCACTTGCCACATGCAGGCGCATGCTGGTGGAAACGGCCCTGTACAGGGGATCACCCGACCTCCGCGCGGCCCCCGCTTCTAGTTTGATCGCGTTCATCGCATTGAGTTGCATGCTTGTAGGACAGGCCCTTAACTAATCAAGAATCTATCTATCTCTGCCTTAAATCTCTGCTGAAGAATGTGCATCATCTCTATGACGATTATTCAGCTGAGGACATTTAAAAACAATTTTTAATTTGTTTGAATGGTTTTCATTATTTTTTTTAAACAATATTAATTATATTTTAATTTTAAAAAGTTAAAATGATAAGGATATTGAGACAGTGTTAGGATGACAGGTGCTCAGCTAAGTTGGTCAATTTCATCTTGGTCAGGCAGAAAAATGATGGGTGATATTTCAGGTCGGAACCCTTCTTCAGATTGAAGATAGGTCCTGACCCGGAACATCACCCGTCCTTTTACTCCAGAGATGCTGCCTGACCCGCTGAGTTATTCCAGCACTTTGCATCTATTTTTGATATAACCAGTACCTGCAGTTCTTTGGTTCTACAATTTCATCTTGATTTGGCCCAGAAATCCAAAGTAAATCACCGCATACATAAAGGAAGATGTTGCTAGGAATGTTTCAATGTTTCACTCCTTGGCTATGTGAGAATTCTTTATCCATGAAATAATTCATATATAACGTCTTTTCAATTCAAAAGGGCGTCCACAATTGCACAGGGGTAGAGTTGCTGCTGTACACCGCCAGAGACTCATCCGGTTCAATCCTGACCATGGGTGCTGACTGTATGGAGTTTTACGTTCTCCCTGTGACCTCATAGGCTTGCTCCGGGTGCTCCGGTTTCTTCCCACATCCCAAAGACATGCAGGTTTGTAGGTTAGTTTTGTCTCTGCAAAGTTGACTTTAAATGTGCGGGAAGTGGATGAGAACGTAGGATAACATAAAGATAGTGCGAGCGGTTGATCGATGGTTAGGACCTAAACTGAGTATAAATATATGAATATTTTCACTGTTGCCTCAATAGATTAAACTATATTGCAGCATGTACTCCTCATGTCTTCGATTCCGAAGCTTCTTCTAATTAGTTCTAGTTTTGCAGGCTTCTTCATATTCTGTCTTAAGGGGTTGGGCAGGCTAGATGCAGGAAGATTGTTCCCGATGTTGGGGAAGTCCAGAACAAGGGGGTCACAGCTTAAGGATAAGGGGGAAATCCTTTAAGACCGAGATGAGAAATACTTTTTTCGTACAGAGAGTGGTGAGTCTCTGGAACTCTCTGCCACAGAGGGTAGTTGAGGCCAGTTCATTGGCTATATTTAAGAGGGAGTTAGATGTGGCCCTTGTGGCTAAGGGGATCAGAGGGTATGGAGAGAAGGCAGGTACGGGATACTGAGTTGGATGATCAGCCATGATCATATTGAATGGCGGTGCAGGCTCGAAGGGCCGAATGGCCTACTCCTGCATCTAATTTCTATGTTTCTATGTTTCTATATTCAGTTTACCCTCTACAAGATACTTCCCTTCCCAAAGCTATGTTCACCAGGCTTCCAGATCTATTTTTCTGCAGGATTCATCATCTGCCCTCAGGCTATTTGCTTCATTCGTGTTGCTGCTCTGATAAGTGCATTATTATTCCTAACATCATCCTTACTAATTACCAGAAACACCTATTGACTTACCAAAAGTTTTGAAAAACCCTTAATACCCACATCTAAGGATAGATTTTTTTTCTCTCAGAAGTAATTGAAGGCTGTCTCCTGGTTAACACTTGATTCTCTTTGCTTGCGCATTTAGTAAACATCTAACCGAAGTCTGGAGATGGGTCCTGACCCGAAACATCACCCATTCATGTTCTCCAGAGACACTACCTAACCCATTCTGAGTTACTTCAGCATTATGTGTTTAAAAAAATATATTTAACATGTTATTTATAATATACACACACATCAATATTACTAAAGTCCAGAGCAACAGGATATTAATGTTTAAGAAAGCACTGCAGATGCTGGAAAAATCGAAGGTAGACAAACATGCTGGAGAAACTCAGCGGGTGAGGCAGCATCTATGGAGAGAAGGAATATATGAATAGATCATCCTCCTAGATTTTTACCATAGTGTCTCATTTATTTTTCCCTTAAATTCGCTCTAGATCTTCTTTTAATTTGTATGCCTGATTATTATCACTTTTATATTCATTGACTTTGGGTACTTTCTCGAAACATTAACACTTCAATGCATTTGTTGTCTCCTTTCTGAATTGTGAAGTTCACCTCTGTATTCTCATTCATCCTCTAATCATCAGATGCTCTTGTTCCTGTGCTGCTGCTGTTCACAGCTTCCCCTGTGAGTATTTGGTCCTGCATTTTGTGTCTATGCTTGTCCAGCGGGCTGCTTCAGCGACTGAGCGAAAATCATCAGCAAACTACCGGGCTCCATTTCTTTAAACAGGTCTAGCTCCTCCACTGGGAGCAGAGACTTCCAGAAGGAATCCATCTTTGTTGTCAGCGTGGAGCCCTACATTCATTCAGCACTCACACCGAGCAACATTACACACTGTCAATCACTTAGATTGGGATCAAAGAAATCAAGGAAGGCCATTTATTGTTGCAGTTGATACGCAGCAGAACTGAAGCATACAATATTGCCGTGGCTAAACTACAAGACACCTAAACTAAAGGTAATAGCAACCAAAGATCCTGTAGCAGAGCAAGATAGACCACTCCTGCAAAATCTAATGGTCTGACGTGATGGAGCGTAACTTCCGCCATTTCAGTAACCCCAACCCTATCCTTGACCCAACCTGGCTTCAATTATGCGTTCAGTTAAAACGGCACATACTTTGTACAGGGAGGAACTGCAGAAAAAATAAACACTTTTATTTCCCCGGACGGGTGGAGCGGGGGACCCAAATGCTGCAAAAAACGTAATTTATTTTTGTGTGTTTCAAAACGTTGCGGGACCAGGGTTTGTTTTTAGAAAGAAGGTAGACACAAAATACTGGAGTTACTCAGCGGGACAGGCAGCGTCTCTGGAGAGAAGGAATGGTTGGCGTTTCGGGCCGAAACCCTGCTTCAGACACTTAGTTTTTAGAAAACTGTGTTCGACCTACATAATACATGCAACATTCCCGTGAAGGGGGAATAAACGAAGATGTGCAAGTGTCGGGATCTCTTTCTCTCTCTCTCTCGCAAACAAATCCTGTGCGTGAATTTGCAGCTTTATCCTGCGCTACTGAATCCGCTATAGGATCTTTGGTAGCAACTACACCAACAATGAGTCTACCAGGCACCACCCTGCCTGAGGTCATTTGTGGCCAGCCCTCATTGGCCCTGATTTTTTCTCGCCTCCAGCTCTAACCCCAAACCAATATACAGCAATGTGCTCTCCTTTCAATATATCCTTAGCACATTAATGGATTGTGTCCCTCTGCAGATACTGAAACCACAACGCTACTGGTGGAATTTTGGGATTGCATATTATTTAGTTTAGTTCAGAGATACAGTGAGGAAACAGGCCCTTCGGCCCTTCTGGACATCCGGTGGTGCTGTTACTGGCTGCCTCCGACCACAGTCTGATTGTCTTTTTTATTTTTTGTTATGTTTCGAGTGTGTTTTTTTTGTTTTTTTCAGTATTTTATGTGGGGGGAAGCGGGTAGGGTAAGGGGGAAACCGTCCTTCAGTTGCTTCCTGGCAAGGATGTGGCTATTATCCGAGATGCGTCCTCGCCCCCTCGCTCTCTCCCCCCCCCCCCCCCCCCCCGCCAGCGGCCTACCAACTGGATTGGTGCGGCCTTTCCTGCCGGGACCAGACCAGAGCTTCAGCAGCTGCGGTGCAGCACTCGATACATCGCGGAGCGGGCGATGCCTTACCTGGGATCGCCACTTGGAGCTCCGGAGTGCTGGGCCGCTGCTCCAACATCGCGGAGCTGTGGGTGCGGAGCTCCCAACGCGGGTGGCGCTGACTTCAACATCGTGGAGTCCTGGGACCCAGCGCGAATCTCCGCCCAGCGTGGCCTGTGGACATCGGGAGCCGTGGACTCCGGTGGAAGGTGGCCGGTCCAGGCCACTGAGGATGTTCTCCCGTTCAATGTCGGGGTTCCATCATTCCTGGCGAGAGGGCTGAACATTGGGCTGCCCGTAGCGGCGACTACGGGGGGCTCAGGAGGCCCCAACCACGGGTGAACATCGGGGAACATCAGTGAGGAGGTTGACTGGACTTTGGTTCCTTCCCTCACAGTGGGGAACTTTGGTGCCGCTGTGGGGATGTTTGTGTTGTGGACTACTGTGTTCTGCGTTTTTGTGGGGTTTTTTAAATTCTATTTTTTGTATGACTGTAAGGGAAAGAGAATTTTGTTGTCTCTTAATTGAAGACAATGACAATAAATTGAATCAAATCAAATCAAAATAGAGTCCATGATGACCTTTGATCAGCCGTCAACACCAGTTCTATGTTATCTCACTGCCTTCACCTTAGGTGTAGTGTATCTGGACTTTCATAAAGCCTTTGACAAGGTCCCACACAAGAAATTAGTGTGCAAAATTAGAGAATTGGTATTGGGGATAGGGTATTGACATGGATAGAGAACTGGTTGGCAGACAGGAACCAAAGAGTAGGAATTAATGGGTCCTTTTCAAAATGGCAGGAAGTGACTAGTGGGGACTAGCAAGGCTTGGTGCTGGGACCCTAGTTATTTAAAATATATATTAATGATTTTGACGAGGGAATTAAATGTGACATCTCCAAGTTTGTGGATGACACAAAGCTGGGTGGCAGTGTGAGCTGTGATGAGGATGCTATGAGGGTGACTTGGATAGGTTGCGTGAGTGGGCAGATGCAGGGCAGATGCAGTCTGTTGATAAATGTGAGGTTGTCCACTTTGGTGGCATGAACAGGAAGGCAGGTTATTATCTGAATGGTGTCACAGGGCTCTCACGTAACCTTTTTTTCTCTGTTTCTAGCCGGGCAACGTAGGCAACTTTTTAGATTACCAAATGACAGTTTAGGTGGTCATTTAAGACGGCTTGCATGACGTGTGCGATAGTGTGCTCGGACGAAGTGCGTAGTTACCAGTCGGAATTATGCTCAATGCAGCAAAATTATAATACAGTATATACAGTATCTCAACTCTTTTTACAAGTTGCAATCAATGCAATTTCTATTATTTATTTCCACTTCCAAACAAAAATGTGGTTGGATTATTCAGCATATGATCAACCTCAGTGAGACCAAGTGTAGGGTTGGCGATCGCTTCGCACAACACCTCCACTCAGTTCGCAATGACCAACCTGATCTCCCGGTGGCACAGCACTTCAACTCCCCCTCCCATTCCGAATCCGACCTTTCTGTCCTGGGGCTCCTCCATGGCCAGAGTGAGGCCCACCGCAAATTGGAGGAACAGCACCTCATATTCGCTATTTCCTTTGCTCCATAGATGCTGCCTCACTCGCTGAGTTTCTCCAGCATTTTTGTCTACTCATTCACACAAGTTCTGTTATCCCACTTTCCTCACCCACTCCCTACACATTAGGGGCAATTTTACAGAGACAAGTTAACCTACAAAGCCAATGCATCTTTGGGATGTGGGAGGAAACCCACATGCTTGCAGGGAGAATGTGCAAATTCAACACTGTCCTCGGGACAGTGCCCAAGGACAGGATCGAACACAGATCTCTGGCGTGTGAGGCAGCAAGCTCACCAGCTGTGCCACTATATTTTGTTTTCCAACAAACAAAAAAATTGTACGTTGATAACTTTGGTTACAAAAAAAAATTAACTATCCATTTTCAGTCTTAAATCTCTAAGTGACGCTATGTCCCCCTTTACAGCTACTGTATGTTTTAATTCAGTTCAAGACTATGGAGCAGTACATTGGCCATAAAGTTGCTGCCTAGAAGTGCCAGACACCCGGAATTGATCCTGAATATGGGTGCTGTCTGTATGGAGTTTGCTCCTTTTCCTTTTGATCGCATGGGTTTTCTCCGGGTGCTCGTGTTTACTTCCACATTCCAAAGGTGTGCAGGAACCATTTTCAAAACCAACCCAAAACTTAATATTTTCCTTTTGTCCAGAGATTCTGTCTGACTTGTTGAGTTACTCCAGCTTTTTGAGTCTATCTTCAGTTTAAACCAGCATCTGCAGTTCCTTCCTACCAGGCACGTGCCGTCAGGCTAGGCAAGGTAGGCAGTGCCTACCCTGAATAAAATTATAAAATGGTAATTATTAAATATAAATAGTAAAGGCACGGGAGAATTATGCTTACCTAAGAGATCGATGTCTTAGGTAGGCATAATTCTCATCCGCAGTACATTTAACACATTCAAATGATCAGTGGCAACGGTCTATAAAGGCAGCTGAAATTCTGCCTTTAGACCGTGGACTGCGTGCATGTGCTGCGCAGCAGCCTACTGTACTTGCACAGCGCAAGTTTCTTTTAAAAGCCGACTGACAGCTCACCGGGGAGAGAACAATCTGCTCATGCGCAGTTTTCAAGATTTTTAAAACCCGACTGACCAAAGATACTGACTGCCTACCCTAACTAATTACTCACGGCACGTGCCTGCTTCCTACACACACGATACTATACGATAGAACTTTATTAATCCCAGGAGGGAAATTGTGTGTGTGTGTGTGGGTATATATATTATACACACATACACACACACAGATATATATATATATATAGTTCTATATTCATATATATACACTGTTTTTTTTTTTCTCGTTTATAACATTGTTCACAGAGTACTATGTTTCCATATTCTGGTGTGCTGTTGCAAGTAAGGATTTCATTATTATAACTGGGACGTGAGAGAATTGATACTTGACTCTTGACTTACGTCGCTAATGTGTGGGATAGAACTAGTGTACGGGTGATCGGCGGTCGGCGTGGACTCGGTGGGCCGAAGGGCCTGTTTCCACGCTGTATCTTTAAATTAAACTAAAAAAACTAAAATCAGAGGAAATCTAAAGAAGGGTCTCTACCCGAAACGTCACCCAATTTCTTCTATCCAGAGATGCTGGCTGCTCCATGGAGTTCCCCGCACAATTAAAGCATGGAATAATCTTCACCCTACCACAGTTACCCAACCAGACGCAACTAAATTTAAGGTAGCTCTTTTTTCCCCAAGAACCCATTTTTGCTTAAGTCCAAGTCAAGAGTCAAGAGAGTTTTACTGTCATGTGTCCCAGATAGGACAATTAAATTCTTGCTTGCAGCAGCACAACAGAATATGTAAGCGTAATACAGAACCGGAGATAAAAGTACAGTGTGTCTATATATCATAGACCATTTATATATACACAATAAATAAACAGATAAAGTGCAATAGGCTGTTATTTTTATATATAACAGCCTATCTTTGGTCAGTCAGAATTTTATATTACTCCAGAAGTGGCCGCGCTGGCCGGCAGCTGCGGCTCACCTGCAGTCCGTCTGTTTTTTTCTTTTTTTGTTCTCTTCTAGTGTTTGTTTTAGTGGAACTTTGTTTTATTAGGTTGTGTATGTGGGGTGGGGGGGGGAAGGGGGTGGGAGAAACAGAGTTTTAGTCTCTCCCTTCCGGGGGGGGGTTCCTGTCCCCCGTCACCGTCTGTGCTGAGGCCTAATGGCGGAGCTGCGGCGGCGGCCTGGTTTGAAGCTGCGGTGCTCCAGCGGCGGCGGCGGCCCAGCTTAGAGCTGCCGTGCCCAAATAACTATGTTGAGAATGGAATAGATTCAGACATTTTCAGCGAGATATCTGCTCAAGAACATCCCTCATCTGAACCTCATAGATCAGCCACGATTGAATGGCGCAGTGGGCCGAATGGCATCATTCTGCTCCTATCACTTATGATCTTCTGTCTGAAGATTATTGCCCAGGAAAAACATCTCCTGGAACTTATGAACTTAGCCTTAATTCCTTTCAATTAATCAATGTCCAAATAAATCCTGAGGAGCCACTTTTTTTCTTTTTTTTTGTCTTGGTTTCTTGGTCCTCCAAAATATTCCAAATAGAGGTGGTGGAGGGAGGACTTGTATGTGGTGGAGGGTGTCCGTGTGTCTCTCCTTGCCATACAGTCTGTGGAACTATTTGGTGGTGAAAGTATTTGTTGCCCTGCTCTTGATTGTTTGCTCCAAACTCCAGCACAGGCGCACCAGGGCCTGGGCGGGTTAATTATGCGTAATGTATGCAGATGTATGCGCGGAATATGTTAATGAGTTAATGAGTTGATTCCCAGCATGCCGCGCGGCCGCAGTGCCGGTCGGGATGCAGCCCGGGTCCAAGATGGCAGCGTCGGGGGGAGCGGCAGCGTCGGCTCAAGGCTCGGCCACGGCCTCGTCCGGAGCAGCGGCGGCGGCGGCGCCACCCGCCCCGTCCGGCGGGCCCACCCTCACCGGGACGCTGAACAAGAAGAAGAAGCCGTTCCTCGGCATGCCCGCGCCGCTCGGATACGTGCCCGGCTTGGGCAGAGGGTGAGCGGCGGCGGCGGCGCTGGTGACCAAAGGCTCCTCTAGTATCTTTGCTGGTGATTGGCGCCGAGCATGGAGTGGGGGGGACCTGGGAGGGTGTGTGTGTGTGAGAGAGAGAGGTATCCCCCCCCCCCCACTCCCCCCCTCCCCAGGGGGAGAGAGTACACACACCCGAGGGGTAGAGATTAGGGCCCAGGAAAGGGGGAGAGGGACAGTTGCCCCCCCCCCCCACCCATGGGGGAGAGAGTACACCCCCTGAGGGTTAGAGAGAGTCAAAGTCAAACAAACTTTATTGTCATTTAGAAATACATCGATATATGCAGTTCCAATTGAAATTCCGTCGCATGTGGCCCCCTGTGCAGCACGATAATTAACAGAAGGATAAACATGGATAAAAAGGATAAATAGACAATGGTGGCAGCCCGTTACATGGCATTCAGGAGAGCGAGAATACCCCCCCCCCCCCCCCCCCCCCCCGAGGGAGTAGGGCCCAGGAAGGGGGAGGAGATGAGTCCCCATGGGGGAGAGGGATAGCCCCCCCCCCCCCATGGGGTAGACTGTTACATAGAAACATAGAAAATGGGTGCAGTAGGAGGCCATTTGGCCCTTCGAGCCAGCACCGCCATTCATTGTGATCATGGCTGATCGTCCCCAATCAATAACCTGTGCCTGCCTTCTCCCCATATCACTTAACTCCACAAGCCCCTAGAGCTCTATCTAACTCTCTTAAATCCATCCAGTGATTTGGCCTGCGCTGCCCACTGTGGCAGGGAATTCCATAAATTCACAACTCCCTGGGTGAAAAAGTTTTTTCTCACCTCAGTCTTAAGTGACCTCCCCTTTATTCTAAGTTGGGCCCCCCATGGGGTAGGGAGTAGAGCCCCTGAGGGCTAGAGCATAGGGCCTCCTTGGGGGGGGGGGGAGAGGCGGGCACCTGGGAGGGGTAGTGGCGGGTCCTAGGAGGGGGAGGGCAAGGGCCCCCCCCAGCCCCCGGGCTAGAGATTAAGGTCCCAGAGGGGTAAAGAGACCCGCTCTGGGAAGGAAGAGGGATAGGCCCCCAAGGGAGAATGATGGGCGACGGGAGGGGGTGTGGGAGACGTGCAGTGGGAGCCCCGGGAGGGGACTCTTGGTATGGTTGAAGATCCAATCACAGACACACAACGAATGGCATTTACAATGCTGTTAAATAGGCACATCCGTATACAGTGAATGTAGGGGTATAGATCATGTGCATGCAGTTAATAGTTGGTCTTGGCATTATGTAGGGAAAAAAAGGATGCTGGTTTACACAACAGGACACCGTGCCGGAGTAACTCATCTGGTCAGGCAGCATCCCTGGAGGACATGGATGAGGGACCCTTCTTCAGTCTTGGCGTCATGTTCGGCACAGACATTATGGGCCGAATAACGTGTTCCTGTGCAGTACGTGACTTGCTCTGAATGCAAATTCATTTCACTTCCACTTTATGTGCAAGTGACGAATAAAACTGATTGATTGATTGAACTGACACTAGGATATGTAGATGTTGGTTTACAAAAAAGTGTGGAATAACTCTGTGGATCATGCAGCCTCTTTGGAGGGAATGAAATTGAGAATTCCAATGGGTTGGAACCCTTCAGACTAATCTTAGTCAGTATCCCCTCTGTTGCATAATGAAGACACTTTCAGCTGTCATCTTACCTTCATCGATTTGGTTAATTTTCCAATTTATATGTCACTGTGACAGGATGCTTGATTGGTTGTGTTGACATGTGAATAGAATCCTATATATGAACTTGTCATAGGGATTGGTGGCTTGTTGGAATAAAAGGCAGACCACAGAACTGTAGACGCTATTTTATGTATAAAAATCAGAATGCTGAAACTCTGCAGGTCAGGCAGCATCTGTGGAGGGAGTGGACAGGTGACATTTGGGGTTTGACATGTCACTATCCATGTGTTGAGTTTGTGAAATGAATGTGGCCAGAGTCAGCTTTATAGTTCCCTGGCTTGAGTCCAAAGACAGTCGCCCCATAATCGGTTAGGCCATTTTCTAAGGTTAAAAAAATACAAATGAGCACTTTCTTGTACAATTCCTTGGGATGGAAGATAACTTGTGTCCACTCAATTTTTCTGAGTATCTAATTAGGCTAATGTGGGAACCCAGATTCTTCCTCCAATGGCAGAAAGTGAGTAAATGAGTCGTAGGTGAGGTAGTCTTGCCGATAGTTTTTTGCGATTCTCAATACCCTCCTGCAAACTGCTCCTCCACTTTACAACACAACAACTGGCCCTTCAGCCTACTATATCTGTGCCAGACAGAATGCCAAAATAAACTAATCCCTTCTGCTGGCACGTAAACTGTATCACTCCATGCATGCACATTTGTGTGGCCCTCTAAAAACCTCTTAAATGTCACTACTGTGAAATCTCCTGTCAATCTATGCCACTCATAATATGTATACTTGTCCAACAACTACTCCCAATTTACTGTCCTTATCTCCCACCAAATAATCCTGTAGTTTGCCCTCCCCTAATTTAGTACTAGGACCCCCAGGTCCAGACCTATCCTCTTTCATAACCAAAGGAGTTGAGGTCACTCTTCTCACTGAAATGCTGTTCATTTGGCCAGACTCATTTTCCAGTGCAAGGTTCAGTATGCACCGTCTTGTGGAACTATTCACACGCTCTTTCAAGCATCCCTCTGCGCTGACCTCTGTAAAAACAGAACCCGTTTGATAATTTAGACTGGCTTGTCCTTTGCATTTCATATTTTAAATTATTTCTGTTGTGTTTAAGGAACTCAATTAAGGATCACGCTTTAACCGCATAATTTATAAGGCATTGCAAACCAAATTTATGCAACCTGTCTTCAAGTGATCTCTCTAACATCTGTCATTTTAAACCTTTGCTGTCCTCCCTCCAAGGTCGATTTATCCTTGAAGATGTAGGGGGTGGGAAAATACTTAAGCAGTTTATTACAGCCTTAGAAGAATAACATGAGTAATTTTGGAGCCATTGAAGCATTTTGGTTGAAAAATCTTGTTTTTTTGTTAAATTGTAGCTGAGCGAAAATGGCCCAAGTTATAAATGGCCCCATCCTAAAGCAATCTTGTTAATTTGATAAATGCTCATGTAGACTTTATTCTTGGTTTGTCTGGAACATTGGGGAAATATATCTAATACATGTTCTCATTAATAATGGTGCTCCATTAGTACATTACTTTCAGGGATCCCACACAAAGTAAATGTGAGGCAAAGAATTACTAATAAATGGTTGGATCCGTAGAATTTTAATAAGGGATCTCAAAAGAATGATACATGGTCCACTTAACCACCATATGGTGATTCTTCTTACGTGCGGCGTGCACAGCCTAAAGTTAAAGGACAACTTGTTCTATTTGATCGTATTTGATTGTGCACGCCAGGTTGATTGCATTTGTCGAAACAGGGCGGACCACGTGAAGGTTGCAATCTCCCACCCCACCACCATGTGGTCAGAGCCTGCAACAATAACCTTACTGCATAATTTGCACATTAGCTGTTAATATAAAACAAAAACAGCAAGGAATGGGATGTAGTTTGTGCATGAGATATATTTTGTTTACATCTAGATGCACGTGAACATGAAAAACAGTTGCCTGGGTCCAGAAAGCTAGCAGCTTTTAGTTTGATATCATTGCTTGTGTGTAGGTTTATTATTGTCACGTGTACTGAGGTACAGTGAAAGGCTTTGTTTTTGCATGCTATCCAAACAGGTCAGACATTATACATAAATACAATCAAGTCAAACTCTAGTCCAATAGATAGAATAAAGGGTAAGATACAGAGTGCAGAATATGGTCTTCAGCTATATAAAGCATCAGTTCCATAACAAACTCGCATGACGTTAAGTCTAAATGTTGAAATGTAGCATGTTGCTTAACCTGAAGAACGTTAACCAGCACGACAGAATTTGAAAATATTTAAATATTGATGAATACATGTTCAGATTTCTAATTTCTCACATGAAAAGTTGAAACATAATTGCAATGCAAAGTCTTCTATCAAAAAACGAAACTTTAATTGCTGATCAGAACAGTTAAAAAAAAAAAATGTTAGCATATTCTTTACACAGAGTGGTATATGCCTGGAAAGTCGTGCCTAAAGGGTGGTGGAGGAGGCAGTTACAATAGTGACATTCATGAAGCTTTTAGACCAGCTCTTGGATATGCAGGGACAGGAGGGATATGGATCATGTGCGGGCAGTTTGTTTAAGTTGTCATGTTTGGTGCAGATATTGTGGGTCTAAAGGCGTGTTTCTGTTCTGTTCCATGTTCTAGTTGGGAATATTTAAATACAATTGTTTTTATTCTATGTTCATATTGACAACTACCATCAATTATAAACTAAAGCTTTTATTATTTCAGTAACTACACTTTGTACACACATGGTAAGATCAATAAATCAATCAAGTTTTATTCGTCACTTGCACATGTCCCTGAAGGATGTCCCCTTCAGGGCAAAAAAAGCTTATATGAACTATAATTATAAAATAGACTGGATAATACAAATACTTAAATCACTTAATTCCCTGCTTGATAATTGAATCTTGTACTTGATTAGTGCCACTGGTTTCACAACCCGTTCTGATATTGGACCTGCGCGAGATGCCAATGACCCAGTTGATGATCGGCATGCTCCCCCTGGGAAAAGAACTGTCGGCGATCAAATGAAAAAGAATCAAGCTGATGATGACGATGAAGATTTGAATGACACCAATTATGATGAGGTACTAACAGCTCATTTGTATACACACAAAAAAAAAGAAAATATTTTTGTCCCAGATTCAAAGTGAATACATGTGTAGTGCAACCAGGTGCTCCACATTGCATATGGGGCCATTTGGATGTATCTGCCTTGCATTCTATACTTTTATTTTGCTTTATTATCTTTGGTTAAAATTGCCACTCATATCTTTTACACATGGTGATGATAAAAGGTTTTTCGCACTGGAGGCCTGTGACTATTGGTCACAGGAATCTGTGCTGGGCAAATGATTTGGATGGGAATGTAGAAGGTATGATTAGTAAGTTTTCAGATGACCCAACATGTGGTAATGTATTAAAGAAGGAACTGCAGATGCTGGAGAATCGAGGGTACACAAAAGGCTGGAGAAACTCAGCGGGTGCAGCAGCATCTAAGGAGCGAAGGAGATGGGCGACGTTTCGGGTCGAGACCCTTCTTCAGACCCATTGCGTGTGGTAATGTAGATGGTTATCAAAAATCACAGCACGATCTGGATCTGTTGGGCAAATGGGCTGAGGAATGGTTATTGGAGTTTAACGCAGATAAGTGCGAGGTGTTGCATTTTGTGACGTCGAACCAGGGCAGGAGCTTCAGTGTGAATGGCAAGGCCATGGGGAGTGATGTGGAACAGATAGGTACATAGTTGCTTGAATGTGGTGTCAGAGGTAGATAGGGGTGTTAAAAAGGCTCTTGGTAGTTTGGCCTTCATCAGTCAGGGTATTGAGTATAGATGTTGGGACGATGTATTGCAATTGTACAAGATTTTGGTGAGGCCACATTTGGAGTATTGTGTTCAGCTTTGGTCACCCTGCTATTAGAAGGACGTTAAGCTGGAAAGTGCAGAGATGAGGATGTTGCCAAGACTTAAAGGCCTGAGCTATTAGGAGAGATTGGGCAGGTTACAACTTTATTTCTTGGTGTGCAGGAGACTGAGGGGTGAACTTATGGAAGTGTACAAGATCACGAGGGGAATAGATAGGGTGAATGCACAGCCTTTTACCCAGAGTTGGGAATCAAGAACCAGAGGGTATAGGTTTAAGGTGAGAGGGGAAAGAATTATTAAGAACCTGAGGGGCAACTTTTTCACATAGACATTGGTGGGCATACAGAACAAGCTGCCAGAAGAGGTAGTTGAGGCAATTACAATAACAACATTTAAGACATTTTGACAGGTACATGGATAGGAAAGGTTTAGAGGGATATTGGTCAAATGCGGGCAGGTGGGACTAGTGAAGATGGGGCATCTTGGTCGGCATGGGCAAGCTGGGCTGAAGGGCCTGTTTTTGTGCTTTATGACATTCTTCATGACGAAACAGGCCATTCAACCATGCTGGCGTTCTATCTTTAAGGCCCTTCAATTCACCTATTACTTTCTTCCTTGTGTGCTCGCGCTTACTTCATCTGAAATTTATAAATGCTTCTTGACATAACTATTCCATGGGAATGGTTCTATGCTAAATATGTTAGTGAATATAATTGTAATAACGACCCCTGATTTTAAACTTCTCCATGTGGAGAGATGTTTAATTCATCACAAATATACATTCTCATATTCCCCACCCAATAGCACCTTCATCAAAAGAATTACAGAGATTTGAAGGAGCTTTAGGAACAAGCAATAAATGCTGACTATTCTAGTGGGTCCCCACACTCCATGACGTTAGGAGGTGCCGCCAGTACTTTAACGGTGTCTTTTGTAAAACTATACCAATTTGCGGTGTCATCTGCAAATGTTTGAAATTGTGGTTCTTATTTCTGCGTTAAAATGAAGTGATAACAATATTGTCAGAAACACCTATCTAGCAGGCACGTGCCGTGAGTAATTACTCAGGGTAGGCACTCAGTCCACTTTTTAAAAAAAATTAATCCGCGCACGCGCAGATTGTTCTCTTCGTTAAATAAATAAATAAATAAATAAATAAAAACAGTGACATTTCAATTTGCCCAAGGCTTCCTAGTCCTAGACCAATTGGGGGAACAGTTCCTTTCACAGCATGTGGAGAGTCTGTGCCAGAGGTAAAGTTGTGGGGAGGGCACGAGTGTTGAGAAGGAGGGTGTCAGGGATACTGCCAGTAACTCACTTACTCACCGCTGCTGCAGCTCTCCGGGCGCGAAGCCACGCACTGTAGCTGGGGATAGAAGCAGCTCGGGGAGCGGCCACCGGGACCCGACAGCAGAACTGGCCACCACTTCAGCGCCTTCTGCCGTCCACTCACCTTTTGCAGTGCTCTCCGTCGGACCTGCCATTCGCCGACTTCGCTCATGTCAGCGGCTTCCTGCAAATCCTTAAATTCCCACAGCCGAGTAACCTCAATCGCGCTGTCGGAATTTAAGGACATGAGCGAGCGGCAGGAGAGAGGTTTATAGACGGAGAGCTGCCAGAGGTGAGCGGGCCTGGCAGAAGGAGCTAAGGTGGCGGCTGGTTCCAATGTGTGGCCCGGCGGCCGCTCAGCCACCCGAGCTACTTCTCTTTCCCCCCCCACCCCAGCCTCAATGCGGTGGCATTCCACGCCTCCGTGCAAGGAGCGTCCAAGTGCCATTATCCCAATCCCCTCATTCATAACATTCGTGCTCACCCCGCAACTTTACCCCGGGCCAGACTCCCCAAATGCTGTGAATGGAGCTCTCCCCACACCCCGGGAAATACAGTATTTAAAAACATAAACACAAAATGTACTTACCACATAATTGGTACACGAGCTCCATTCTTCTCTCTTTGTTACCTAACAGACACTTAAAATATTGACAAACCATATTTGAAAACCCCGCCTAGAAACTTGCGCTGCGCATGCGCAGTAGACTGATGTGCATGTGCAGTACAGCAAAGGCAGAATTTCTGCTGCCTTCAGCCCCGATTGAAAGTGACGGCTTCAGGCAGCGCTGACGGCACGTGGGCTGCACAGAGCTTCCCGTGTTACAAGCGCTGCGGATGAAAGGCACGGTGAATTATACCTACCGAAGAGATCGATCTCTTACATAGGCATAATTCTCCCATGCCTTTATTATTTATATTTAGTTATTACTATGTTATAATTTTAGTCAGGGTAGGCAGTGCCTACCTTGCCTACCCTGACGCCACGTGCCTGTTATCTATATACAGCTGCATCTCGCTTCCTTTACTAGTCCAGGTATGAAAATTACATAAAACTTATTTTGGCATTCCTCACCTGAATTTTTACCGTTTCACACTCAACTTGCCTTATATCTTTTCATGTCCCTTAACGACACACACCCTCCAACATTAGCCATGAGGTTATTAACCAAATCCAGGGGTTTATGAGCATCCGAGGCTATCAGAAGGGAGGCATAAGGTAGTGACTTTGCTACCATGCAATGCTGCTTTTCTGCAAATGTTATTGAACCATTTGAGCATATTTTCTATTTTTCAGATTTCCAACATTTAGCTCTTAAGTTAAGAGCTTAAGTTAAGGAACTTCTACGACATTCCTTTTACTTTTTCTATTATTTCTCAAGGAATTTAATAAAGCTGATCAAACGTGGCCTTTCCCTTTAGAATGAATAGTTATAATGGAAATCAACATAACGAATGTCTTCGGGTAAAAATTCCATTTAACATCACTGATGTGTCCAGCTGGAGATTTTGTCCACTGGCAAGCATTATTAATGTTCTGTTTATCTATGCTTGATAGTTCGGTGATACTGAAATCATTTTATTTTTAAGTTTAACGGATATGCTGGAAGTTTATTCTCAAGTGGACCATATGAAAAAGATGATGAAGAAGCTGATGCAATCTATGCTGCACTGGACAAGAGAATGGATGAAAGAAGAAAAGATAGAAGGTATGAAAACTGCATATGCATGCAGTATAGAAGTAGGCCACTCAGCCCAACTAGTTCATGCTGGGACATTTGCCCACTGAAGTCTCATCCCATTCTTCCGCGCAGTGGCATTGTACTCGGTAATGGTTACTTCATTGGATAATTTGTTTTTAACCTATTTTCTACGGCTCAACTACACCCTTTTGCATCAGACTCACAAGCCGCTATATGATTCTTCTAAATTCCCAATTTGATTATTTAATGACAATTTAAAAAAAACAAGAGTTGGTGTTGTGTTTCGGCTGTTGTAATAACTGAAGCCTTTCAGCATGATAAAGGTCCAAAGACTTTATTAACCACATAACATATATAACTTCATACTAGCACGGCTTTCTAATTCCAAAGGGAACAGGCAGGGAGGACTACTGTAAAAGCATGTGGGCGTAACTACCAAAGCATGACTCATAACATGAGTGACACTGATCTACAGTCAGCCAGTTGGTCTATTAAACATTCTCCGTAATTCAAGATCGCAGCCAAACCAATCTTGAGTTCAATATCACTTTCCTCCTCCCTCCCCATATTCCTTGACTCTCGTAAAGTTCAAATGTCTGTCACTGTCTGCCTTAAGTATATGTAGTCAATGACTCTGCCTCCTAACTCTAGGGTAGAGAATTCCAAAGATTCACAACGCTCGGTGAAAAAAAAATCCTTCCAATTTCCATCATAAAATGGCAATCTAGTAAATGCACCAGCATTGATTCCTCTACTTGTCTTCATGCGCAAGGAATATCCTTTGTTGGTGAATCATGCTCTTAGGGTTCATCCATACTCACTGGGTTGGTGGAACCTAATTTCTGTTGTTAGATTTGTAAGCCTTTTTTTGCTCTTTATCCAGTGGCATTATAATATAGAATGTTTGGCACAGCTGGTCTGGTAATTTATGCACTGCTTGAAATAAAGTCCAGTCCTTGGATCGCTTTCCATGTGGCCTTGCACGTGTTTGTTGGTGTGTGTGTGTTCTTCGCCGCATTTAGTGTTAATATGTGGTAATATACTTTTTTAGGACAAAACTCTACACAAAGGTTAAAATTTGTCCAATATGAGTTGTTAATTTTTAGTGAATGTTTGCAGTCTCCGTCAGTATTGACTAAGTTTCCCTTGGAAAAACAACACAAATGTCTGCAAAGTTGGCCATTTTTTTTGTTACAAATTTTAAACAGTAACAATCCCTGCAATGATCCTTAATGAAGTCTACTTACAGCTTCTACTCTGACTGCTGCTATATTTTAATAGGGTGTTGCATTTCAATATGATAAAGTGCATGTGTCCATTGCATGTTTTCAATGGACTATATAATTGGAACTGCTCAAGAGTATGAATTATAGCTGATTTCGCATGATATGGAACAAGGGATATGGTTGCATGTTAATCCAGATGTGTGCTTGCTCTAACTTGATTTTATACTTCAGCTTTACTGGATATCATATGGATGCTCATGGGAATACTTTACAGAAATATGATAGATGAAGCATAATTTCACGGTTTTATCAAATATTTATTTCTATTTCGCAGAAGTATACTGTGGTACATATCTACTGCAAATTTCTGCCTACCACTTAATATCGGACTAAGATTGTACTGACTTTCATAAATTAAAACTGAGTCCTATGTAATAGTTTCATCTGCAAGCTATAGTACAATTCATTCAAAAATGATGAGTAGTTATAGCAAATATTTGGGTGGCACAATGGCGCAGCGGTTGAGTTGCTAACGTGCAGCGCCAGAGCCCCGGCTTTGATCCTGACTTTGGGTGCTGTCTGTACAGAGTTTGTACGCTCTATCTGTGACCATGTAGGATTTCTCGGGTTGCTCCGGATTCCTCCCTGACACCAAAGACGTGTAGGTTGGCACAAAATGCTGGAGTAACCCAGCGGGACAGGCAGCATCTTTGGAGAGAAGGAATGGGTGACGTTTCGGTTCGAGACCCTCTTCAGACTTCAGATCGTTCAGAAGAAGAGTCTCGACCCGAGACGCCACCCATTCCTTCTCTCCAGAAATGCTGCCTGTCCTGCTGAATTACTCCAGCATTTTGTGTCTACCTTGGATTTAAACCAGAATCTGCAGTTCTTTCGTACACAGGTTTGTAGGTTAATTGATTCAGTAAAATTGTAAATTGTCTCTAGGGTGTAGGATAGTGCTAGTGTACGGGGTGATCGCTGGTCGGCATGGATTTTGGTGGGTCGGATGGCCGGTTTCCCCGAGGTCTCATGTCTAATTTTCCTTTTGCCATAACTGACATTAAGGGGTAATATGGGACATCCTGGGATGTCAGGACTTTCATATGAGGAAAGATTGGATAGACTCGGCTTGTACTTGCTGGAATTTAGAAGATTGAGGGGGGATCTTATAGAAACTTACAAAATTCTTAAGGGGTTGGACAAGCTAGATGCTGGAAGATTGTTCCCGATGTTGGGGGAGTCCAGAACAAGGGGTCACAGTCTAAGGATAAGGGGAAATTCCTTTAGGACCGAGATGAGGAAAACATTCTTTACACAGAGAGTGGTGAGTCTCTGGAATTCTCTGCCACAGAAGGTAGTTGAGGCCAGTTCATTGGCTATATTTAAGAGGGCGTTAGATGTGGCACTTGTGGCTAAAGGGATCAGGGGGTATGGAGAGAAGGCAGGTACGGGATACTGAGTTGGATGATCAGCCATGATCACATTGAATGGCGGTGCAGGTTTGAAGGGCCGAATGGCCTACTCCTGCACCTATTTTTCTACGTTCTGTTTCTATATATATCAGCCAATTAAGCTACCTCTTTGAAAATGTGCAAAGAAAGTGGCATACGCAAGGGATGCCCATAGGGCCACAGAGAGAGTGTGCAAACTCCACACAGCTACACAGCTCTGGATCATATCTGAGGCAGCAGCTCCAATGGCTGCACCACGATGTCACCATTGCATCCACTCAAGCACTTTTTGTGACAAATTACTGGGTGAAAACATCATCAAGAAACACAGCATTTATTGCCATCCCATAATGAAAGGAGTTGAAAATGCAATCAATGTCAAGAGCAGCAAATTAATAAAATTACGGTTGAAATGAAGTGTCTTTTTCTCGAAGCTACAGCAAGGAGGTACAAACCACCCAGCAAATGGTTGCAATTTGTCATTTGCACGCTATTCTGCAACATTGCTGACCTGTTAGTCCTGGCGTAATCGTCTGCATCTGTCACGTGCCACTTTAGCAGTGGATTTTGCCATAACACATTTTAATTTGCTGTTCCAGCACAATGTTTGCTGCGGACAACAGGGAGAGAGAGAGAGAGATTTGTATCTGTTTTATTTTTGGATGGAAAAAAATATATTGAGCACGTGTTTGCCCCAATCCTGTTATCAATGGTTCAATGGATATTTATTGTCATATATCCAATTAAACATTACATAGTGAAATTCATTTTGCATATAATGTTGGCACCGCCATGTTTGGTAGTTTTTTTATTCCTGCTTTTATTTTTAACAAAGGAATTTCAATTTGATGTTAAATTGCACCTCATTTTTAACTGGTTCTTTATTATCATATGAATATGCGTGCAGTGAAATTCTATTCTTCATACCGTTCAGTAGAGTATTGCCATACCCAAGCACGATGCCCGATTAGTTTAAAACGCAGAGAAATAATCCACTGACATGCAAGGGTCACCGGGTTTTGGCGCCATTTTTAAAGTCCAGCCCAGTTCTGATCAGAGCCAGGCAGATCCATTGCATCATGGAGCATAATTGCCTGTGGTGTTCTTCACTGAGTTTCACAACACTCTTGCCTTTACCTAGTCATAGAGAGTGCCAATAAATTGCACCTCGCCATGTGTTATAACAGATTAAGAGATCATTTTTCAAACTTCAACCAACATCAATGCTTCCCTTGGAAGGGATTTAAAAAGGCTCCCAAAGGAATAAAACGTACAACAAAAAGACACAAAGTGCTGGAGTAACTCAGCGGGTCAGGCAGCACCCCAGGAGAACATGGATTGGTGACGTTTTGGGTCGGGGGCACCATCAGACTCTTTTCCCTATGTTATTCAGGGATGCTACTTGACCTGCTAAGCTACTCCAGTACTTTCTTGTTGTAAACTAGCAAGTGCAGTTCCTTGTTTCTAAACAAGCATGGCCTGCTGAATTCCTCCAGCAGTTTATATTTTGTTCTTTACTGCGTCTCCTCCTTACAACATTAATCATTGTGAAGGCGTAATTAACTTGGGGTTTCCCTATTAATAATAGTTCCTCATGGGGGGGCACTAAATAATGGTTGCAATGGACCAGCTTTGTTTAGTGCTTAAACGTTGAAAATCTTGGTCCTTGGTATTTAATGGATGAGTTAAATCAATTGGTACCTGTATAATTGCTTCTAAATCTAATTAATTTAACCAGATGCTATGAAGTCATTTCAGACATCTTTGCAACATTTCATTGTAATGAACTCTTGTGTTATACCATTTTGGGTTTAAAGTTAATTTATAATAATTTAAAAACATGAACTAAAATAAAATCATCCCTATTCCATCAACTTTAACGAGTTGTGTCTGCACTCTTATCGTAGCTGAATGGATGAATTTTTTAAAATCCAAAATATTAACATCAACAAAGTTACTGTGGTCGTCCATGAATGATCATATTATATTTTACCATAATGGCAAACAATGTTATAATACATTTGCTCTGAATCTCTATATGTTTGTATACCATGGGTATATTCTGTGTCTCCTTGCTATTATCAGCAGATGTATTATGTGATATAAAAGGTTTCTCATGAAAATGGCTGTAGTGTAAGTTTCAATTAAGGTTTTTTTGGATGCTAGTTACTTTTTAAGTTGGTTCCAAAACTTAGTTGAAAAATCTATTCAATGTTATGAATTGAAGGTATTTTCTATTTGACTGTTTGTTTTTAATGTAAAATTATTTTCCCTTTCCAAGGGAGCAGCGCGAGAAGGAAGAAATTGAGAAGTACCGTATGGAACGTCCAAAAATCCAGCAGCAGTTTTCTGATCTGAAGGTAGTTCTTTTGCCTTTTAGGATAAAGCTGCATCTCTAATGCTATTTTCTCCACATTATCTCTTTGCTTAATTCTAAGAGTCTGGCTAATTCCTGCATAATTTGTAATCTCGTTCTGCTACGCGGGCAAATAGTTCACTGGCTTTTGGCCCCACACTGGGTGATGTGGCTGCAAATGGGAGCCAAGCAAAGTACAGATAATGTCGACCCGTGTACTATTCCTTTATAGCAATGTGTACAAGGTTCTGTTTTCTGTTATGTTTAAATTTGAAAGTAACTTTGACTGGAGCAGAGCGACTGGCATTCATCACTTAAATGGCAGGAATCCCACGACTTTGCGTGTGTTGTCAAATTTGTTGTGTTAATGGGCCAGGATAGCTGCGAGCAAGTAAGAAGTTAATTAATCCATTCCTGGTGCATCTGGCGACGAAGCGCTCTCGGCTCTCTTGAAACGTTCTGATGTTTGCAATCTCTCCAGAGGAAACTTTCCGAAGTTACAGAAGAAGAATGGCTGAGTATTCCTGAAGTTGGTGATGCTCGCAACAAACGCCAGAGGAACCCTCGCTATGAGAAACTGACACCTGTACCAGACAGCTTCTTTGCCAAACATTTGCAAACTGGAGAACAACACACCACTGTGGACCCCAGACAAACAGTCAGTATTATTTGATATCTATCACCCAAATAGTTAATCTATTCCACCCTCTGAATGTGACCCCCTGAAAATTGCAGCGTCCTCACAATTATCTTTGACTTGGACCACCAGATGGCAGTGTATCTTTTCCAATTTAATTGTGTTATTTGTTAGTGGCACAGAGCAAACATCGACAGCAAATTGAACTCTTGTACCTCTTCATGGTTTAATAGCCAGGAATATTGGAAGTGCTCAGTGTAGGTACCTGGTTTGCTTAACAATAAGTTTTTAAGAAGGAACTGCCGATGCTGGAAAAACTAAGGTAGACAAAAGTGGTGGAGAAACTCAGCGAGTGCAGCAGCATCTATGGAGCGAAGGAAATAGGCAACGTTTCGGGCTGAATAGGAACCGTTTCAGGAAATAGGCAACGTTTCGGCCCGAAACCCTTTCGGGTTTCGGGCCGAAACGTTGCCTATTTCCTTCGCTCCATAGATGCTGCTGCACCCGCTGAGTTTCTCCAGCACTTTTGTCTGCCTTGCTTAACAGTAAGGTACTCCTAAAGCACAGAAACAGACCATTTGTCCCAACTCGTCCATGCTACCAAGATGCCTCTTAAGCAAAGTCCCATTTGCCCACATTTGGCCCATCTCCATGAATAGCCTGAAAGATTCATTATGGAAACAAGCCCTTTGGCCCACCAAGTCCACACCGGCCATCTGTCACCCATTCACACCAGTTCTGTTATCCCACTTTTTTTCATCCACTCCCTGCACACTGGATGCAATTCACAGTTACTATTTACAATCAGCCTACAAACCTGCACCACTTTGGGATATGGGAGGAACCTAGAGCACCTAGTTTCCCTCCAAACCTTTCCTATCCATGTACCTGTCCAGGTCTATTTTAAAATGCATTTATGACCTCTTATTTCGCTAAATTTCATAAAATGACACCTCTCATAAATACATGTCATCGGAGCAGAATTAGGCTAATTGGCCCATCGAGTCTACTCTGCCATTCAATCATGGCTGATCTACCTTTCCCTCTGAACCCCATTCCCCTGCCTTCTCCCCATAACCTTTGACATCCTTATTAGACAGTAGGTGTGGGAGTAGGCCATTCGGCCCTTCGAGCCAGCACCGCCATTCAATGTGATCATGGCTGATCATCCGCAATCAGTACCCCGTTCCTGCCTTCTCTCCATATCCCTTAACTCTGCTATCCCTAAGAGCACTATCTATCTCCTTCTTGAAAGCATCTACAGAACCAGCCTCCACTGCCCTCTGAGGCAGAGAATCCCCCACACTCACAACTCTCAGTGTGAAACAGTTTTTCCTCATTGGGTTCCTTATTCCTTATCTGTCAATCTCTGCCTTAAAAATACCCAATGACTTGGCCTCCACCACCATCTGTGGCAATGAATTCCATAGATTCACCACCCTCTGACTAAAGGAATTCCTCATCTCCTTTCTAAAGGCACGTCCTTTTATTCTCCTACTCTCTGTGTTCCTCAGGGATGCTGCCTGCCCTGCTGAGCTACTTTAGCATTTAGCGTCTTACCTTGTCAATGAGCTGCTGAGTTTGTTCTGATTTTCAGCAGAGGTTTGTGAATTTAAAAGAAAAGAAACGTAACTATGCATTCTAATTTAATTTTGGTCAACACATTGTGGCATAATTAAGAGGGCTTATATTTTTTCCTATTATGATTCACTTAATCCGGAGCAATGTTTAATATGATTAATGTTTTTGCAGCAATTTTCTGGATTGACATCGCCATATCCTAGTGGCTTGAATACCCCTTACCCGGGCGGGACGACACCTGGATCAGGAGAGTTGGACATGAGGAAAATCGGCCAAGCCCGAAACACCCTGATGGATATGAGATTGAGTCAAGTACGTTGATAGCAATATAGTTAGATTAGTGCCAAATTCATACCAAATGTAAAGCGGAAAACCTCTATGTGCAATTTAGAAAAAAATGAAGAATTACCACATTGTAAAATATAAAATTCTCAACTAATTAGAATGCGGGAAAGTTTCCTGTGGCTAACGAGTCTAGAATTAAGGAATCTCAGTCTCATTGTAAGGGGTTGGCCATTTATGTTTAAAAAAACGGGTAGCAATTTGATCTCTTTGAGTTGTTTGGAATCCTCCACTAGAGAACTGTACAGTTGAGTCGTGGATAGATTTTGTGGGAATTGGAGATATGAAGACTGGTAAAAAAAAATTGTATTTGATGTTAAAATATTAGCCATGACCTGGTTGAATGGCAGAGCATCCCACTTGACGGGCCGAGTGGTCTATTCCCATTTCATACGTTCTCTTGCTTAATGGGGATAACATAGTTACAATTTCATTAAACGTTTGTACAAAGATGTCTAAAATTTGCTTCCTATTATTCCCCAGACAACATAAATATTATTTTTTTCCTGAAGGTGTCTGATTCTGTCAGTGGACAAACTGTTGTGGATCCTAAAGGCTATTTGACAGATTTGAATTCGATGATTCCAACACATGGTGGAGATATTAAGTAAGTGTATCGTAATTGTAAGTAAAATATAACTTTGATCATTTTCATACATCTAGTTTAACCCGATTTGATCTTGGGATCTTAAAAATATAATTTTAATTTTTAATATTGGTCTACTCTGAAATGTAGAAATGAAACATCAAAATCCGTGGCTTGCCTTGATTACTTAACTTCATTCCTTTCCATCTGAAAATTTCAAGTTAAATCATATAATAGGGAGGAAAATGTTCCTGTTTTGAGTTTCTTGAAGGAAATGAAAATATACAAAATTCCACAATCATATTTATAGGTAAAATGCTGCAGTTTTGTATTAAATCTTGCCCCTCTCACCGTAAACCCATGTTGTCTGGTTGCTCCTGGTTTTATCAGGCTACGTAGTGAGGCCATATAGGGCGTTGATTGGCGACACAAGACTGCGGACACTAGATTCTTGAGCAAACTGCTGGAGGAACGCAGCTGGTCAGACAGCATTTGTGGAAGGAAATGGAAATAGACAGGTCTGAAGAAGGGTCAAAACCCAAAAGTAATCTATCTATTCCCACCGTAGATGCTGCCTGGCTCACTGAGTTCATCCAGTACTTGTTTGCTTAGGAATTAAGTTGATAAGAGTCTGTGTCATACGGCATATAAACAGGCCCTTCAGCCCAACTCATCTGTTCCGACCAAGATGTACCATTTAAGCTAGTCCCATTTGCCAAAGTTTGGCTCGAATCCCTCTAACCCTTTCCTAACCATGTACCCGTCTGAGTGAGAAAGTTGCCTTTCAGTTTTGTATTAAATCTTGCCCCTCTCAACTTAACCCCAAGTCCTCTGGACTTTGATTTCCCTACCCGTGATAAAAGACTGTGCATTCATCTTATCTATTTTCCTCGTGATTTTATACATCTCTATACGATCATCCCTTGGCCTACCAAGGAATAAAGTCCCAGCACGCCCAACCTCCTCCATAGCTCAGCATCGCAAGTCCTGACAACTTTGAAAATCTTCCCTTCACTCTTTCCAGCTTAATAACATTCTTAATAACAGCAGGAAGCTGAAGAAATGAAGCGCTCTAATTATTAGTACAGATTTGTCTCTTTTTACACTCTAGATGACTGGATATCTTTCATTTCCTTGCATTGTACTTTGGCTGGTACTTTAATGGTTTAAAACAATACCTACTTATGGTGTTATCCTATTTTGTTACAGTGACATAAAAAAAGCCAGATTGCTGCTTAAATCAGTGCGTGAAACCAATCCTCATCATCCTCCAGCATGGATTGCATCTGCAAGACTTGAGGAAGTAACAGGCAAATTGCAAGTGGCTCGTAATTTAATTATGAAAGGAACAGAGATGTGTCCAAAGGTGATCAATATTTTTAAATGACTTGGTATCGAGCTCTGAGCATGCTTTTCACTTGGGTATTTGATAAGGACTCTATACCCAATACAATTTTAGGTTAATCAAATTATCTCCATTCTTCAACTTGTATGGGAAGACACAGTGGTGCAGCGTAGAGTTGCTGCCTCGCAATCAATAGAGACCTGGGTTCGATCTGGTTTCCTCACAAATTCCAAAGACGTGCAGGTTTGTAGGTTAATTGGCTTCTGTAAATTGCCCCTATTGTGTAGGACATAGAACTAGTGAACAGGTGATTGTTGGTTGGTGCGGACTCGGTAGGCTGAAAGGCAGCATGTCTGGAGAAAATGGATAGGTGACGTTTTGGGTCGGGACCCTTCAAGCTGTTTGTAATGCCCCTGTCCCACTTAGGAAACCTGAACGGAAACCTCTGGAGACTTTGCGCCCCACCCAAGGTTTCCGTGCGGTTCCCGGAGGTTTTTGTCAGTCTCCCTAATGGTTGAAAATGGTTTCCGCTTCTATTTTCCGGCATTTATTTCGAAAAATTCCAAACCGGCCGCAACTAAAAATAGGTTGCCGTTTTAAAAATCGGTAATTTTTTAGTCTAAGCCGGTTGCGATGCTGGTTGAAGGTGGTTGCCAGAGGTTGCAGGTGGTGGAAGGTACTCCCTGGTGAATAAAACTGGGTGAAAAAAAGGTCTTGCCTTCCACTACCTGCAACCTCCGAATTAATCGCCGGAACATAGAAGAAGCGGAAACCACTTTCGACCGTTAAGGAGAGTACCAAAAACCTCCGGGAACCGCACGGAAACCTTGGGTGGGGCGCAAAGTCTCCAGAGGTTTCTGTTCAGGTTTCCTAAGTGGGACAGGGGCATACGGAAGAGGAACTGGAAGCAAGAAAAGGTTAGAACAAATCGGGGCCGGCAACAGATGACGTCAGACAGGGTCATGGATTTATTTTCAGTATGTCTTTGTGCATGTTTCTAGAGTGAAGATGTTTGGTTGGAGGCAGCTCGACTACAACCTGGTGACACGGCTAAAGCAGTGGTAGCTAACGCTGTCCGCCATCTGCCTCAATCCGTCCGCATATACATACGTGCAGCAGAATTAGAGACTGACATCAGAGCAAAGAAGCGTGTTTTGCGAAAAGGTACAAACCAAGTTTATGTTGGAACATTTTGCGTCTTTTTGGTCAAATCACCTCCATTTACAAATAAGACACCTGGAGTTGGTGACACATTTTTCATTGGCCGTCACTTTAATTAATCCAGAGGTAGAATATTAGCTGCAAGGACCCAATCGAAAACAATTCGCATGTTCTACTTTGTTTAGTTTTTTAGTTTAGTTTATTGTCACATGTTCCGTGGTAGAGTGAAAAGCTTTTTCCCTGCTAACCAGTCAATGGAAAACAATTAAGCTGTCCACAGTGTAGAGATGCATGCTTCTTCCCTGCAGCCATCAGGCTATTAAACACGGCAACAAATAAGCTCTGAACTGCAACAAACTTATTATTGCACACTGTTTGTTATTTATTGAGTGTGTGTGCATGTGTATGTATGCACACACTGGACTTATTTCCTTCTCCCGTTATGTGCTATGTTTGCATATTCTGTTGTGCTGCAGCAAGTAAGAATTTCATTGTCCTATCTAGGACATATGACAATAAAACACTTTTGACTCTAACGGGAATAATGTTTAGTGCCAGGTAAAGTCCGGTCCAAGGGTCTTCAATGAGGTCAATAGTAGCTCAGTACTGCACTGGATCTCTATTTTTAGTAAATAATCTTAGAATATTAGCTGCAGCGATCCTTCCCAAAAACACCTAGCCAATTTTAAGCTATTGTACTGCACAAAATTGTTTTATGTATTCTTTGGGCAATTAATCGTTTATAGCTTTTAATATCCTAATGATGATATAAATTTGTTATATTTACAGTGGCAAATCTCTCACTTTCAAATAATGATTGAGGCTTCCACCCTATACGAAATGCAGACATATAAATGCAATGAAAGTTTAAAGTATTTTATTACATACCAGTTAAGTTTTTTTTTTGGATATGTGGTGGTGGAAGTGGATAGTTTATTCAATCTATAATTGTACAATTATATAAAACATATTTTCTCCAGCCCTAGAGCATGTACCAAACTCTGTGCGGTTATGGAAAGCAGCAGTGGAACTGGAGGAACCAGAGGATGCACGGATTATGCTCAGTAGGGCTGTCGAATGCTGTCCTACAAGCGTTGAGGTAATTCCCTGGGTCAACGGTTAAACAAAATAACTCTTTGGTACTTCAGGTAGACCGTTCGTCAAGTTGGGAATCTGATGTTTTTCTGTTTTCTAGCTATGGCTTGCTTTAGCAAGGTTGGAGACCTACGAAAATGCTCGGAAAGTGCTGAACAAAGCAAGAGAGAACATCCCAACCGACCGTCATATCTGGATTACTGCGGCAAAACTGGAAGAAGCGAATGGAAACACTCAGATGGTCGACAAGATCATTGACAGAGCTATAACTTCACTTCGAGCGAATGGAGTGGAAATTAATAGAGAGCAGTGGATTCAGGTAATTACATCTGAACGTGAGCCCCAACAGTCATTTCACGGGTTGAATTATCTCTTGAGTTCTATTGTCGGGTGAATCTGATATACCTGCAGTCTGCTGGACCCAGACTAAAATGTAATGGTCTGCTACTCGTATGCTTTGCACCGTGAAATAACCAGTAACTATATAATTTGAGTTATTGGGCCACCAGGTAATGTTATTGATGGCATCAAAGAGCTAACGATGCCACATACCTCACATGAGGGAAGGTCGGAGAAGTGCAAAGCTTTTCCTCAGGAATAACAAGATACTATGACAATTCATAATTTTCTTCAAATTGAGGATATTTGAGATCTTCGCGTCATGGCTCCGTCTGAACACTATCTAAACCAACATCTGCAGCCCTTCGTGTCTCAATATCCCATTGTTTGCTTCCTCTGCTTGCCCCTCCGAAAGTTTGCTTAAGAATTTGTTGATTCAGCCACCGACCTTTAACATTTTTAGCCACTTTTCCCTATGAACTATGAAGAAAGCTGAATTCCCTCAGAGCATCTTGCACGCTGTGGAAGCTCGGATTACTCTAGCGATTACAATTGACACGCCAAAGGGAAAAGCAAGAGGAGAAACTAGCATCTTGTGGCCAATGCATTTCGTTGCTCTCATCAAAATGGATATCAAATCACACTCAACTAAACTGATCTGATCTTTAGAAATGTATAATCCAAACAACTGCTTTCCCAACTGAGTGGAAATGAAAATTCTAACGATGCTAAACTGATTTTGACATCTTGAACTATCGTTTAATTAATATTGCAAGTTATGAATAAGATAACTGGATGGCAAGTGTAGGTTTTTAGAAGTCTCGCCCAGCAACCTGCATATTTAAAGCCTTGGTAATTAATTTTCTAGTGTCACGCAGAATGAATTTTTGTGTAATCTGATGTTTGTGTATTTTTTATTTTGAGAAATGAATCATAATATTTTTTTCTCTCTCTGGTAATTGCGTGCAGAACTGACTAGTATGCTTTTGGATGTGGCTCACTGCTGTTGATCAAAGACACTTTTGATGTTAAAATGAATTTTCTCCAGATGTTATGGTGCCCTTTGAATGTTTTAATTTTTTCTTAACACCCACTATGATTTTGTTTCAGTTGCCTTTGGTTCTTTTAAAATAACTAGTTCATTCATGTCTTATTTATTATAATGCTATAACAGCGCTATAAATTATATTTTGTGGACATGCCATTGGATTTACTAACAAAACTAACTTTGTTAATGGTGTGTAAAATAGCACCATGCGTGTACCTAGGTAGTTCTTAACCAATAGCAATCAGAGATGAGACCTGCTAGCCAAAAATTACAATCTTTATGTTGGGTATACAGAAGGGAAACAGGCCCTTCGGCCCGACTCGCCCATGCCGATCAAGATGCCCCGTCTCCACTAGTCCCACCTACCTGAGATTGGTCCATATTCTTCTAAACATTCCGCTTCATGTACCTGTCCAAATTCCCTTTAAATGTTGTTTATATTACCTCCTCCAGCAGCTCGTTCCATATGCCCACCACCCTTTACGTGGAAAAAGTAGCTCCTCTGGTTCCTATTAAATCTTTCCCCTCTCACTGTAAACCTATGCCCTACTCTGGGTATAAAAACCCTCTGCATTTACCTTATCTATTCTCATGATCTTATATATTCTTCTGTCCACTGGTCAAGAGTGGATGAGAAAGTGGGAGAATATTGAACTTGTGTGAATGGGTGATCAATGGTCAGCGTGAACATAATGGGCCAAAGAGCCTGTTTCAATGCTGCATCTCCAAACCAAAAGCAACCATAAGTTTAGGTTAAGGATACAGACAGAGTGGAAACAGGCCCTCTGCACACTGAGTCCACGCCGACCTGCGATCAATTGCACACTAAAAGGCCTGTCCCACTTGGGCGTCATTTACGCGACATCATACGCGTCACGAAGCGAGCATGGTGCGTGGTAACATAGGTAGTGACGCGCGGTCGCGCCCGGCGCCCCGGGATTTTAGGACGTACAAAATCTGTGTGACCCGCAAATGACGCCCAAGTGGGACCGGCCCTTAATACCATCCTGCATGCACCAGGGATCATTTTTACAATTTTTACTTAGCCATTTAGCCTACAAACCCGTACATCTTTGGAGTGTGGGAGGAAACCGGAGCTTCCAGAGAAAACCCACGCAGGTCACTGGGAGAACGTACAAACTTCGTACAGACAGCACCCATCGTCAGGATCGAACCTGGGTGTCTGGCGCTGTAAGGCAGCAGCTCAGTTCCGCTCAGCATTCTTGAAAGAAAGCCAATATTTTTTTTAGTTGTGACTTTCCCAGCAGCTGATAATGTTGCAGAGTAGTTAAGTTTCTGAAGCAATTTCTCCTGCAAGATTGTGATATATTGAAATGTTGGCATCTTGAGGTAGACTGCAAGGTCCGTGGTCAAGAAATGCTACTGAAATGACAGTTGATCCTCATCCTGCCAAGCCCATTCTGGAACGAAAGCAATTGTGGGATTGATGATGCATAGCTGCTGAGATATCTTTCCTGGGTTCAAGATTGAGATGATGGTGGCTTCCTGAATGATTTTGCCACTTACAAGCAAGTTTTACTTTCTGCAATATGTAGTTAACAGCAAAATTGACGATATCAATTACAGTGTTTATTCCGGAAAAAAAATTAGTAAGCCTTTTAACTGGAACTAAAGCAACATTAAATGTTATTTTAATACTTGTTTACACTATATTTCAATAAGAGCAGCGAGTGATTTAACGGCATTAAATAAATGTTTTGGGTTTACCAATTTATAGAAACATAGAAAATAGGTGCAGGAGGAGGCCATTCGGCCCTTCGAGCCAGCACCGGCATTCATTGTGATCATTGGCTGATCGTCCCCTATCAATAAACCGTGCCTGCCTTCGCCCCATATCACTTAACTCCACTAGCCCCTAGAACTCTATCCAATTCTCTGGGTGAAAATGTTTTTTCTCACCTCAGTCTTAAATGACCTCCCCTCTATTCTAATTTGGATTATGATTTCTGTGAAGTGGGGAATTTTTTGAGTTATACATCAAAAATCAAGTTGTGCTGAAGAAATGGGTCTGCCGTTCCCTTGTCACTGTCAAAGCATTTTGGTTGCTTTATCCTATGGTCTGCACAATTTTGGTCTAATTGTACCATCTGCATAACAAGTCTGACATAAATTTCATGGTCAACTCACGAATGTCTGTTCTGGCAGATGTTGAACAGAAATTAAACTGAGAACATTTGCCATATGTCATACTCCAGAACCGCAATCAAATTTATTGGCTGTTTCCTTTGGAGATAATTTAGTAACGAGAATAGTGATTTGCACGATTGGTACCTCCTGCAAATCTGGTGCTATTCTCGTTGTTGAACAACTTTGTGTGATCTTTCGTCCTTTCCCTTTGAAGGATGCTGAAGAATGTGACCGAGCGGGCAGTGTTGCCACTTGTCAGGCGATCATTCGAGCTGTTATTGGAATTGGCATTGAAGAGGAGGATCGGAAGCACGCTTGGATGGAGGATGCCGAAAGTGTAAGTGTGAAGGTTTTTGTAGAATAATACACCTTAAAGGGGACATTAAGATTTATGGTAGACAAAAATGCTGGAGAAACTCAGTGGGTGAGGCAGCATTTATGGAGCGAAGGAATAGGTGACATTTCGGGTCTCAACCCTAAACGTCACCTATTCCTTCGCTCCATGTATGCTGACTCACCCGCTGAGTTTCTCCAGCATTTTTGTCTACCTTTGATTTTTCCAGCATCTGCAGTTCCTTCTTAAACATTAAGATTCATGGAATGCTTTATTTTTCCTGGTGACTTAAGTGCAAAGATCTTTTACTTGTATAAGCATATCCATACAGTTTTCTTATTCCAATAATAATCTTTCCATCTTTAAGCTCATGATCTCATTACAGTATATGCATAAAACGTTGCCTATTAGATATGGTGCAATTTTAAATTCTCTTAACCCTTATTTCTTGAGTAGTGTGTTTACAGACGTGTTCCGCTGCTACAAGTAAAAAATGTCATTGTTCCTTACTAGAACACTTGACAATAAAACACTCTTGATCTGTGGAATTCTCTGCCTCAGAGGGCTGTGGAGGCCGGTTCTCTGGATACTTTCAAGAGAGAGCTAGATAGGGCTCTTAAAGATCGCGGAGTCAGGGGATATGGGGAGAAGGCAGGAACGGGGTACTGATTGGGTATGATCAGCCATGATCACATTGAATGGCGGTGCTGGCTTGAAGTGCCGAATGGCCTACTCCTGCACCTATTGTCTATTGTATACAGGTCTCTCTCAGTTTCTTGCAACCTATACCTCATTTGTTTACAAGTAAGTTGGGGAGTGTCTGTATTACCATTAAATGTGCTGTTTGAGGGATGCCATTTGTACATGTTATATCATTGATGGGTCATGATAGAAAATGCTGTGTATGTTCTCCTACAGCTGTTTGAAAGGACAAACCAAATCACGTGGAGCCTTTGCATCAATGTGCACTAGGGATTATCCATTAATTGATTAGTTTTATTGACTGCATCCAAATTGTTTTTCAATTCACATCTTAAATTTCAAACCATCATTGTGTTCTCCCTCTGAAGTAAGGAGCAAAGAGAATTCAATAAAGTACCATATCAAATTAATATTGTTGTCACTGTTCTTTGTTGATGATCATGGCATAAATGTGAATTATAGTATATTTACTTTGATTTAGGTTGTTTTAACATGACCAGAGTTCAGCGGTAGAAAACGTTTTGTTCTTCAGATTAATGGTTCAACCCATTATATGTTTAGTTTTGTAAATAGTTCCACACCTATATGTTCCGAAAAATGTCAGATTTTGATTTCCTGATTTTTGATTTTCCCAATGTAATTTGTTTCCCTCTTTTGATTATTTCATTTCATAGTGCATTTCCCACGGAGCTCTCGAATGTGCAAGAGCTATCTATGCTCACGCACTCCAGGTCTTCCCAAGCAAAAAAAGCGTGTGGTTACGAGCTGCCTACTTTGAAAAGAATTACGGCACCAGGTACTATGAAGTTGAAGTATAATACCAGCACCGTTGTACTTGGTGAATGTTGGCTGAAATTAACCTCCTTATATTTAAATAAAAAGGCGCAAAATGCTGGAGTAACGCAGCGGGTCAGGCGACATCTCTAGACCACATGGATAGGTGACGTTTTGGGTCAGGGGCCTTCTTCAAACTGGATTTGTAGTCTGAGATACCTTGTTGGGTTACTTAACTAACATTTACAGACTGAATCCAGTCGCTGTTTTTTGCATTTAAATAAAGCAGAATCAAGTAAAATTGTTACCATTGTAAATCTTGATTGGCCTACAGTGAAGTGATTTAAGCACTTTTGAAAAGGAGTTCATCGATCCCTATATTTTCCTTTTTATGTTTCCTTCTGCCGTTTCACATTCATAATGTGTTGCAAATCAGTCCATGGCAGTTTACTCCTGGACGGAGGAACAATGTGTTGAGATGAAATATCTGTGACTTGAAACATTATTTTCTTTCCAGGGCTGCTAGCGGCGTGTCTTGTTTTTCAGATTTCCAACATCAAGTTTTATTGATTCTTGTGATCATTTCACCTGGGATGTGCATCACTCTTCCCATGAGAATTCAATGCTTGTTTTTAATCCATTGTTTTATAATTTTCATGTATCTTCCACCTTCAGATTAGATGAAACAGTTTCACACCTTAAAAGTCGGGGAAGAAACTTCCTTGCATTCCTTTTTCATCCTTTTGACTTTGCCTCAGTTCAATGATAAGCCTGGTGTAGAAGAGCAAACATCTTATGGAATAGTTTAAGCAGGTGTCCCTTCCAAGGTAGTCCATTTAATCATTTTGGTTTGTAACGGGCTGTAATTGCTTGGTTTATATAAAGCTGTACAGTATTAGGCAATCAGTTTAATTTACTGTGGAAGTTGATCTGGGTGATCCAGCACTTGGATATGCTTTGCCATTTTCACACTTGATACCTGGAGATTACCTTTTGAGCTTAAGACCTATTTAATAAATAATACACGGTCCTTGGGGAAAATTTTCATGTTGCCTTGACTTTGTTAAAAATCTGGACAGTAGTGCACTGTTCTTCCTTTTGGTGTTAAGTTATTGAAGTTTTATTAAACAGTTCTAACATTAATAATTGGCACAAAAAAAAACCTATAGCTCTGGATGTTAGGAATCAAAGTTAATAAATGATTGAGTGTACGGGTTAGTTTGCATTTGTTGTATTTCATTATCATGGATATTGCCGGTGCACAATCACATTTCTAACAACTGCTTAATGCTATGGACAGAAGGAATGGGTGACGTTCCTGACCCTAGTCTGAAGAAGGGTCTCGACCCGAAACGTCACCCATTCCTTCTATCCAGAGATGCTGCCCGCCCCGCTGAGTTACTCCAGCGATATGTGTCTACCTTCGGTGTAAACCAGCATCTGCAGTTCCTTCCGACACTTAATGATATGAATTGCTCAGCAAGAAATGTTACAAGCATTGATTATATCTTTAAACTCTTTGGCTAAAAAGTAATTGGGAAGAATTGGATAAGAAAGATTTAGAGGGATGTGGGCCAAATGCGGACAAATGGGACTCGCTTAGATCGGGCTTCCTGCTCGGCATGGACGAGTTGGGCAGAAGGAATGTTTCTGCGCTCCATCACATCATGAAGAACTGGGACTGATTGGGACGGTGTCACGTTGATATATTCAAAATATGTGTGGAGGGAGCAGGAAACTGCACACACGACTATTGGAATAGTGTCTCTCATGATTTCATAGGAACCTGAGGGGTAACGTTTTTACGCAAAGGTCGGTGAGCGTATGGAATGAGCTGCTGGCGGAGGCAGGTGAGGTCGGTACCATCGCAACGTTTAAGAAGCATTTAGATAGGATAGGTTCAGAGGCATAAGGGCCAAACATAGGCAGCTGGGAGAAGTGTAGATGGGGCATGTTGGCCGGCGTGTACAAGTTAGGCTGAAGGGTCTGTTTCCGTGCTTTTTGACTCTGAATGTTATGCAAGTTTTCTTGGATTGACCATGAGAGGATTTTTACTTTTTCATTTCAGGGAATCCTTGGAAGGTCTTTTGCAGAGGGCTGTGGCTCACTGTCCAAAAGCAGAAGTCCTTTGGTTAATGGGTGCCAAGTCCAAGTGGTTAGCTGGAGATGTTCCTGCAGCCAGAAGTATTCTTGCCCTTGCTTTTCAGGTCAGTCTTGATGAAAATTAATGTCTTTGCTGCAAATGTGAGATCCAATGTGGAGTTTGAACATTCTCCCTGTGGCCGCGTGGGTTTCGCACGAGTGCTCCGGTTTCCTCCCGTATCTCATTGACATGCGGCTCTGTAGGTTAATTGGCCTCTGTAAAATTGCTGCTACTGTCCAAGGAGTGGATATAGAAACAGAAACATAGAAAAATAGATGCATGAGTAGGCCATTCGTCCCTACGAGCCAGCACCGCCATTCAATATGATCATGGCTGATCATCTAAAATCAGTAACCCGTTCCTGTTTTTTTCCCATACCCCTTGATTTTGTTAGCCCAAAGAGCTAAATCTAGCACTCTTTTGAAAACATC
Source organism: Raja brachyura (assembly GCA_963514005.1). The sequence continues at coordinate 6,109,918 of OY740802.1, forward strand.
CAGTGAATTGGCCTCCACTGCCTTCTGTGGCAGAGAATTCCACAGATTCACAGCTCTCTGGTTGAAAATGTTTTCCTCATCTCAGCCCTAAATGGCTGACCCATTATTGTTAAACCATGACCCCCTGGTTCTGGACTCTCCCAACATCAGGAACATATTTCCTTCATCTAGCCTCTCCAATCCCTTAAGAATTTTATATGTTTCTATAAGATCTCTCATCCTTCCAAATTCCAGTGAATACAAGCCCAGTCGACCCATTCTTTCATCATATGTCAGTCCCGTCATCCCAGGAATTAACCTGGTGAACCTGCGCTGCACTCCCTCGATAGCAAGAATGTCCTTCCTCAAATTACAAGACCAAAACTGCACACAATACTCCAGGTGCGGTCTCACCAAAGCCCTTTACAACTGCAGTAGGACTTCCTTGCTCCTAAACTCAAATCCTCTCGCAATGAAGGCCAACAGGCCATTAGCTTTCTTCACTGCCTGTTGTACCTAGATGCTTACTTTCAGTGACTGATGTACAAGCACACCCAGGTCTCATTGCACCTCCCCTTTTTCTAATCTGACATAATTCAGATAATAATCTGGTCTCCTGTTCTTGCCACCAAAGTGGATAACCTCACATTTATCCACATTATACTTCATCTGCCATGCATCTGCCCACTCACCCAACCTATCCAAGTCACCCTGCAGCCTCATAGCATCCTCGCAGCTCACACTGCCACCTAGGTTTGAGTCATCTGCAAATCTAGAGATGTTACATTTAATTTAATTCCCTCGCCTGAATTGTTACATTTAATTCTCTCCTCTAAATATGAAAGTAAGATAACATGGAGCTAATGTGAATGGGCGGTTGATGGTCGGCATGGGCTCAGTGAGCTGAAGGTCCTGTTTCCATGCTGTATATGTAAACTAAACTATACTGGTGGATAACATGAATTTACATTTTCAATGAAAACAAAAAAATCAGATATATTTTGAAACGGATGATGGGTATTTGGATAAGTGTGAATTTGGTAAGGCTTTTGTTTGTAGAAGTGTGTCATTCATTTTGTAGGTAGACAAAAATGCTGGAGAAACTCAGCGGGTGCGGCAGCGTCTATGGAGCAAAGGATTCGATTTTCCAGCATCTGCAGTTCCTTCTTACGATGCCTATTTCCTTCGCTCCATAGATGCTGCCGCACCCACTGAATTTCTCCAGTATTTTTGTCTACCTTCGATTTTCTAGCATCTGCAGGTCCTTCTTGATCATTCATTTTGTATATACAGATAAGAGTAATAAAATGATGTATGTTTTATTGTTTTTGCCAGCAGCAAAATAACTTTCCTTCAAATTATATTTAAAGTACTTGAGACATTTTCTAAAAGTTGAGACATAAAATAAGATGATTTTGCTTTAAAATTGGTTCAGCTACAAAAGATGAGTGAAATATTAATGTATTTAGTAAAGATGTTTCTCATGCCCTTTACATTTTTGTTATGTAATAGGCTAACCCCAACAGTGAAGAAATTTGGTTGGCAGCTGTTAAATTGGAGTCTGAGAACAATGAGTATGAAAGAGCACGAAGACTTCTGGCTAAAGCTCGGAGCAGTGCTCCAACAGCAAGAGTAAGTTAATGTCGTGGATAAGAAACGCTCAAAGATGTGCGGCCAAATGTGACTAGCTCAGATGGGGAATTTTGGTTGGCATAGATGAGTTGGGCTGAAGGGTCTGTTTCATTGCCCGATGACTCTAACCTGACACTAATCCAAAAGCCATTCCTCTGGCCACTGCCCCTACTTTTTTTTTGTCCACCCTTCCAACCCTCTATTTCCCCCCCCCCCCCCCCCACCACCATCACACGGTGTGAATGTAAATGCAGAGGTGCCTTAGGAATCAGTCTGTGGATATTGGAGGGAAGCCAGCAGTGAAGTAATTTGCCAGTGATTGCTGATTCATTTAGGGACTTTTGTATTTGTCAGTGCATGCACGGGAGTTCCAGACCCTCTGCCTTTTACCAACAGCAAGTGTTGTGTCCATGCTCTAGCAAGGATTAATAGTTGATTTTACACAAACAAGATCAAGAATAATGTAAATAATGTCACACACATCACCAACGTTTATTCTGAAGCCCAGCGATGACTGGGCGACACGATGGCGCAGCTGAAGAGTTGCTGCCTCGCAGCGCCAGAGACCCGGGTTCGATCCTGACGACGGCTGCTGTTGTACGGAGTTTGCACTTTCTCCCTGTGACCATGTGGGTATTCTCCAGCCACACTGGTTTCCTCTCACATTCTAAAGGCGTACAGGTCTGTAGGTTAATTGGCTTCTGTAAATCCGCCCTGGTGTGTAGAATAGTGCTGGTGTTACGGGGTGGTCGCTGTGGACTCGGTGGGCCAAAGGGCCTGTTTCCACGCTCTTTCTCTAAACTAAGACTGACTTTAGATCATTTTTCATGTTGCCCAGCGAAGGACTTAATCCCAATAAAAAAGTTTGGAACAGGCCAAGTGATCCACATTTTGGTCTCCAGTTGGCCGGTGCATGCTGATTATATTGGTTTTCTTCTTTTAGCTGAAATGAAGGAGTAATATCTGGTGATTCTAATGCACGTTGTAGGTTTTCATGAAATCTGTGAAGTTGGAATGGGTGTTGGGAGACATTCCTCGTGCACGGGAGTTGTGTGATGAAGCACTTAAACATTACGAAGACTTTCCGAAGTTGTGGATGATGAAAGGGCAAATTGAAGACCAGGTTGAAAATGCAGAGAAGGCTCGTGAATCTTACAATCAAGGGGTAAGTTTGATTTTTTGCCATTAATTGTACAATAATTAAAAAATATATTTGCCAGAAATCTTTACATCCACACAAACTGATCATCTCAATCTTTATCTAAACCCGTGTTAACTTCACTCCCTTAATATGCATTGGTTTTTTTCCAATATTGGGTGGCCTCGTGGCGCAGCGGTAGAGCTGCTGCCTCACAGCACCAGACACCCGGGTTTGATCCACACCTCGGGTGATGTCCGTGTGGAGCTTGCACGCTCTTCTTGGGAGGGCGCCGGTTTTTCTCTGCATGCTCTGCTTTCCGTACACATCCCAAAGACATGTGGGTTTGTGGGTCAATCGGTCGCCGTAAATTGTCCCTGGTGTGTCGAGAGTGGATGCAAACGTGAGATAACAGAGGTGGGCTGAGCCAGTTGAATGTGATGGAGGCCCTGCAGCAGCCTGGGGCTTGGCTGGATTGGGGGCCGTGCCAGTGCATCCAGCATGTGGACCGAACTTTGCGATTTTTCTTTGTATAAATGGCGCCAAAACATGGTGGTGTGGATGGAAAAATCATTGAACGTGTGATCAATGATTGGCGTGGACTGGGTGGGCCGAAGAGACTGCTTCCATGCTGTTTCTCAAAATTCCATGCTGTATCTCTAAAAACCATTAAAATTATGTTGCTTGCATTCATACAGTGCCCTCCATAATGTTTGGGACTAAGAACCATCATTTATTTATTTGCATCTGTACTCCACAATTTGAGATCTATAATAGAAAAAAATTACACGTGGTTAAAATGCACATTGTCAGATTTTAATTAAGGCCATTTTTATACATTTTGGTTTCATCATGTAGATATTATAGCTGTGCTTATACATAGTCCCCCCATTTCAGGGCACCATAATGTTTGGGACACATGGCATCGCGGTGTTTGTAAATGCTCAGGTGTGTTTAATTGCCTGCCTCCTTCATGCAGGTCACCAGGGGCGGCGAACAATTGGCAGCACCGCCAACAGTCTGGTTTTTTTTCTCGTCTTTTTTTTTTTAATGTGTGTTTTATAAGTTTGTGTAAATGTTCTCTGGTTTGTTTTTTGAGGGGGGGGGGGATTTTTTTTCAGTTCCTTACCCTGCCGGAGTCGCGATGTTTCGCGACCTCATCGATGGAGCTGGAGGCCTCCTCAGACTGACCTTGGGCCCCACCGCGAGGCGCGGATTTAATATCGGAGCCCATCCCTTGCCTGGGATTGCTCCAACCATGGCCTGCGGACTTACCATCAAGAGATCGCAGTCTCGGGAGAGGCTAGTCGAGAAGCTCCAATGACACAGAGCCTCGACCAGCGCCGACGCGGGGTTCGATCGCCCGGCGCGAGGGAGTTGACATCCCCCCCCCCCCCCCCCCCCCCCCCGATGCTGGATCGCCTCGACGCGGAGGACCCAAAACTCCGCCGGCTACAGGAGTGAAGATCGTCCCGGCAACGGAGGGCTCGAGGCCCCCGACTGCGGGAGAGCCAAGGGAAGAGATTGAAGTTTTTTTCGCCTTCCATCACAAAGAGGAATGTGGAGGAGTCTCTCTGGTGGATGTTTATGTTAAAATGTGTTCTGTTGCTTTTTATTTGTATAACTGACTTGACAAATTAAATTCCTCGTATGTTGCAAAACATACTTGGCGAATAAAGTTTTATTGTGATTGGATAAGAGAGCTCTCAGTACTGCCAAGATCCAAAGCATACCATCTCATCTGTGAAACACGGTGTTGGGGGTGTTATGGCCTGGGCATGTATGGCTGCTGAAGATACTGACTCGCTTATCTTCATTGATGATACAACTGTCGAAAGTAGTAGCATAATGAATTCTGAAGTGTTTAGACACATCCTATCTGCTCAAGTTCAAATAAATGCCTCAAAACTCATTGGCCGGCGGTTCATTCTACAGTGAGACAATGATCTCAAACATACTGCTGAAGCAACAAAATTAGTTTTTCAAAGCTAGAAAATGGTCAATTCTTGAATGGCCAAGTAATCACCTGATCTGAAGCCAATTGAACATGCCTTTTTTATGCTGAAGAAAAAACTGAAGTGGACTAACCCCCAAAACAAGCATAAGCTAAAGATGGCTGCAATACAGGTCTGGCAGAGCACCAACAGAGAAGATACCCAGCAACTGGTGATGTCCATGAATCACAGACTTCAAGCAGTCATTGCATGCAAAGGATATGCAACAAAATACTAAACATGGCTACTTTCATTTACATGACATTGCTGTGTCCCAGACATTATGGTGCCCTGAAATGGGGGGACTATGTATAAACACTGCTGTAATTCCTACATGGTGAAACCAAAATGTATAAAAATGGCCTTTATTAAAATCTGACAATGTGCACTTTAACCACATGTTTAAGAACGAACTGCAGATGCTGGAAAAATCGAAGGTAGATTAAAATCTGGAGAAACTCAGCGTATGAGGCAGCATCTTTAGAGCAAAGGAATAGGCGACATTTCGGATCAAGACCCTTCTTCAGATGTAATTGTAATTTTCTATTACAAGTCTCAAATTGTGGAGTGCAGAGGCAAATAAATAAATGATGGGTCTTTATCCCAAACATTATGCAGGGCACTGTATGTGAAAAGTCCATGAAATAATGTATTGTATGTGTTTTGTGCACAGTTAAAGAAATGTCCCCATTCCAGCCCCCTATGGTTGCTTCTGTCCAGACTTGAAGAGAAAGCTGGCAACCTTACAAGAGCTAGAGCCATACTAGAGAAAGCACGCCTGAAAAACCCACAGAATCCGGAGTTATGGTATGAAAAACAACATGAGACTTTAATTACCAACACGACAGTGGCAGATGCCTGCGTGATAGAACACAATTTAGTAAAATCATGCAATGGGGCCTTATGTTGCTTCTGTTTAAAATATTCAATTAAAACAGATTGCTTTTTATTTGCTCACACTATTTAATTTACTTACGCCTTTGTTTTTCTGGGTTTTCTTTGCTGAATAGTTTGCTGTTAAATATTTATATTTTACCAGGTTGGAATCTGTAAGATTGGAATATAGGGCTGGCCTGAAGAATATTTCAAATACATTAATGGCAAAGGCGCTTCAAGAATGTTCAAACTCTGGTAGGTTATTTAAAATTACATCAATGTTTACACTATTATCTGGTGCTTTCATGTAATAAACACATGAAAAATAATTATCATTTTGGTATGTTAGTTGGCTTCCATTTTGTTTTAACAAATATATCCATATCTAGAGGAGAGCATGCACAGTGTTTAAATAATGTCACACATGTCACTAATGTTTATTCTAAAACCCAATGACAACTGGACGGCACAGTGGCGCAGCGGTAGAGTTGCTGCCTCACGACGCCAGAGACCTGGGTTAGATCCGAACGACAGGTGCTGTCTGTATGGAGTTTGTACGTTCTCCCTGTGACTGCGTGGGTTTTCTCCGGGTGCTCCGGTTTCCTCCCACACTCCAGAGGCGTACAGGTTTGTAGGTTAATTGGCTTCGGTAGAAATTGGAAATTGTCCCTTGTGTACAGGGACGGACTTGGTGGGCCGATGGACCTGGTGGGCCGAAGGAGCTGTTTCCGAGCTGTGTCTCTAAACTAAACTGAACTAAACAAGCTTATGTAAATTATTGACATTGTAGTGAAGTTTGATGTTCTCTGTTTACTGAGATTTTGGAGAATTATCCGTATGTTTATATTAATAGTTGCATGGTGGGGTTTGCTGACTTCTGCAGTCAGAATAGTGGACATTATAGCCAACAAAAGTTGCCAGAATTGGTGAGGAGCTTGTCCAATTTTTTTGCAAATTCCATCAGTGGCAGAACCTATCTTCCTTTGCCATTTCCCCCTGGAGCAGTTGAAATGTGAAGCTGGTAATTTGTGAGAGGTTAATTGAAGAGAGAAGTTGCAGTCTTTGAATCTGCACTGTAAAACCTGGCAGCAAAGCTGTGTTTGCAATAACATACACTTCCCACCCAGCCAAAAAATATGTTCTTGGTATCGTGCGTTAATCCACATTTTGGGAGGTAGAGGAGAGAGGGGGGGGGGGGGGGGGTGGGTGAGATCAAAGTTCATCACCGTCTTTTTTAAAAGGGTTTGGGGCTGCCACAGAAATTAGCGCCAAAACTGCTGCCCATGAAGAGTTTGTGATCCCTGGTATGAACCTCCCCTTCTCTGACATCACTTTGAGGGAATCCTTGTTTACCAACTCCAATGCAATCCAGAACTTGAAGAATTCTTATGGACAAGTTTCAATTTCTTTAACGACCTTTTTAAAGACCATGAGTTAATAATGTGAACATGCATAGAAGGTGATGCAAAAGCTTTCTGTGGGTTTTTCAGGCGTGCTTTATATCTTTTTAATAAACAAAAGAATTGCAAGGCAAGATGGTGCCAGAACTTGGCGACTCTGCATGCTGTTCCAGAAGAGGATCCAGTGTCCTTGTGTACAGTCTGGTTTGACTGGAGAACAAGCATTTCACTGTGTCTCGGAACACAAGATAATAAACTGATGATAAGGAAAGATGGCGCCCAAGCCAGGGGACTCTGTGTGCTGTTCCCAGAAGTGGACCTGCAATAATTCTTTACTAAAACTAAACTGGTCCGAAGAAGGGTTCCAACCCAAAACGTAATCTTTCCATGTTTATCCAGAGCTGTAGCCTGGTCTGTTGAGTTACTCCTGCACTTAATCTCTGAACTTAATCTTTGAGTTCGTTGTTTCTGCATTCTCTCAAAACCTCTCTCTCTCCCGAACTGTGATGCCCAGAACTGAACAAACTGCTCCCAATTGTAGAATGACTGCGTCTCAAAACGAAATTAAACTAAAATGATCATGACCACATTATGCACAGCATGTTTAAAACTTTTGTTTTAATAGATTTATGGAGCTCTCATTAGTGCAATGGTAAAACTCGAAAAACTGACTATAGTTTGGAACAAAATGTGACAATAGCCAAGGAAAATGCAGGTTTAAAGAGAATGGTTTTCATTAATGCAAAGATTATTCATTTCAATTCAATTATACTTTATAAACTTGGTATTGAAATGGCGACTTCATGTGGGTCATCGTAGTGGGTGCAGCAGCGGTGGAGTTGCTACCCCACACGCTGGAGACCCGGGTTTGATCCTGACTGTGGGTGCTGTCTGTACAGAGTTTGCACCTTCACCCTGTGACCACGTGGGTTTTCTCCAGGTGCTCTGGTTTCCTCCCACATCCAAAAACGTACAGATTTATAGGCTTCTGTAAAATTGTAAATTGTGTGTAATGTGTAGGTTAGTGCTGGTGTTTGGGGTGATCATGGGTTGCCTCAGACTCGGTGGGCCGAAGGGCCTGTTTCCACACTTTATCTGTAAAGTGTAAAACAAAGTCTAAAGAGTATATGAGTGGTTAAACTGAAATAAAAGCAAATCAGATTTCCTCATCCAGGAAAATAGACATATAAAAGAAACAGGCATTCACAACAACACCAAGGTTCAAATTTTAGTTGGCAAAATGGACTTGATATTTTTAAATAATGAAATTTGATCCTCCTGAACTGATTCAGTTTATATTTTGGCCTTGCAGGGAAATAATATGAGCGTATCCAGTTAGCTTGGCAATTTTGTCCTCTTTACCTTGTCATTATGTCAAATAGCTCGTTACACTTGGTTGCATTTGAGAGAGGTTTTCTTTCATTTCCTTTAGAACTTTGGTTTGCTTTTGCTGCGTGTAATTTAATATGAGTGAAGCAACGTGTTTACAGTGATCAATCAAGGTCCCGCAGTGAAAATCTCCCACAGTAAGTGACCCATTGGGAGTTTTTAAATGTGTGGGCCAATATTTATTTGGGCTGATGCTTGGGAAGCGGCGGGATCAGTTAACACATTTTGTTTGACTGTTACCTGAGCATTCGTTCAGGTTTGTTGAAATCGATGTTTGTGTCAAAGTTTAGTTGCAGTAGAATTAATTTAGAGATTTAATTTGCATTTTGCATTTTTCAATTAGCCCGTCCACTGAGCCCAACAGCTGCCATACTACTGTTAGAACCATTTTATTCTTTAGCCTGGCTTGCTTATCTCTCTAAAAAGATATAGGATTATGAAAAGTTAAATGAGGGGACTGGCAGAAAATGCAGTCGCTGAGTCCCGACACTTTGATATAGCAGAAGTTTATATAAATGTATATATTTAAGTATAAGACTAATTCATGCTATGTGGTAATAGCATCCAACTTGTGAAAATTGAGAAATCAAATTGAAAACGGTTTGGAATATTGTTGCTGTCTATTTCTGATAATAATTGACTAACATTTATGGAGGGAATAATAATTAAAAGGCTGTACAAAAGAGCAGAGCAATGAGTCCAGCTGAATGGTTGTACCGAAGAAGTTCAGTGTGAACAACTTTCTTTGTTCACCGAGACATGAATTTGCGGTAGCTACGTGGAACCGAAGCAGCTTTCTATTTAACAAAATGTTGCTTAAATGGAAATATTCAACTGTAAATTAAGTGATTTAACAGTCTAACATCGATGGATTGAATTTGTCAGAAGGTCGTAAGGGATAGGAGTAGAATTAGGCCATTCAACCCATCAAGTCTACTCCGCCATTCAATCATGGCTGATCGTTCTCCCCATTCTCCTGCCTTCTCCCCATAACCTCTGACACCCGTACTAATCAAGAAATGTAATTTGTATTGAAAGTAAAAACATTAAGCTCATGAAGTTTTGTGCTGGAACTAATTGGAGAGGGACAGAAGATTCAATGTTCCGATGGTTATTGTCAGATATGCAAATGCACAGTCAGATTCTTTTCTTACATGCAGTCCGGTAGAATATTGCCAGACCTGAGCACAATCCCCGATCAGCAACGTGTACGGAATTGTACAAGGGATCAGAGACCAATGTGAACAGAATATCAACAAAGTCATTTGTTGTTTCTTTGTGGACTGAAAAGTTGTTGATGTGAGCGCAGTCTTAACCTTAGTCAATCAGTTGTCAGTTAAATGTCCGATCTGACACGTAGCGAAATAAAGAAATGTAAAACTGTTTGGGGAGGAAGAACAAACTATTTTAAGAAAGGGTTTAAAAAATGCAGAAATAATTAATTGAGAAAGGAACTGGACTTCCTAATTCTACAAGTTTTTTTTTGTCCCAGAAAGATTGTTTGGAAAGAATTGCAATATCAGTAAAATTCACCTAACCTGTAAAGGGCCTGTCCCATTTCACCCCCCGCGGGGTGACGCCTGTATAGTCGTGAGTAGTCGCCCAAAGAGTCGTACTTTTTTCTGGTCGCCGCTGGATTTTCAACATGTTGAACATTTTCAGAGACCTGCTGCGAGTATGACGGGTGCCGGCAAGTCGCCGAAAAAAATCCCGTAAGTGGGACAGGCCTTTAATGCTCCTTGTGCAGGGCTTTGTCAAGCCCTTGCCAACATATAAGATTATTAAGGGTTTGGATATGCTGGAGGCAAGAAACACGTTCCCGATGTTGGGGGGAGGGGGGGGGGGGAGTCCAGAACCAGGGGCCACAGTTTAAGAATAACGGGTAAGCCATTTAGAACGCAGACGAGGAAACACTTTTTCTCACAGAGAGTTGTGAGTCTGTGGAATTCTCTGCCTCAGAGGGCGATAGAGGCTGGTTCTCTGGATACTTTCAAGAGAAGGCTAGATAGGGTTCCTAAAAATAGCAGAGTCGGGGGATATGGGGAGAAGGCAGGAACGGGGTACTGATTGGGGATGATCAGCCATGATCACATTGAATGGCGGCGCTGGCTCGAAGGGCCGAATGGCCTACTCCTGCACCTATTGTCTATTTTGGCATGTTTGTTGGGTTAGTTTATGCAGATATTGCACCTTCATCCCATTCTGTGAGTATAAATGTTAGATCTCTTGGCAAAGTATCCAGATAGCACAGCTTTTAAAGGAACAGGGTAGATTGGACGGTAACTCCTGGGCTTTCACATTTGTATGAATGAATGATACATTATTGTCACATGTGACACGATTGGAAATAAATCCATAAATTGTGTTTCATAATGAACAGCAAACAGCATTGTTCTACTTGTCATGTTCTTTTCATTATAAAATCCACCCGATTACATAGAATATATTCCTCAATACCTGCAAATGGCATTGTATTTAGCTGTTATCAGCAAATTGCAGGCAGCATGATTTCCTCCCTCTCAATATGTTTGTACTCTTTCATATAACAAATGTCACTTTTGGATTTCATATAACACTTTTCGCCAAGACATTGCATGAACCTGCACCCCCCCATTCCTAGTATTGCTCAATCTAATTTCTGCTGGATTGTAACATGGGGCCCGGGATGTAGGCCTGATGCCAATCATGTCATTTTTATAAACGGTGGTCCCATTGATTTTTCCTGAGTGATTATCTGACTGCATCACGGCTTATTGCAGTTTTCTTTGTTCGAGCAATTATGGTTCTACCTAATGGAGTATAATTAACCAATAATGTTAGCTCTGAAGAATATGAAACTGTAATAAACTGATTAATCTGTCATGTTATAACGTTTATTCTCCATTAAAACAGATTTGTGCATTCTTCCTGCCATTAATCTTCTCTGTACCACTCGTCAAACCAATCCATGGGTTGTGGCAAAGAAAGCATGTTGTCATGCGCTCCACTATGACTTAGAACCTCTGAGTCTGAGCACTCCACCTCAACCTGGCTGCTGAGAATAGAACCACTATTGTTGCTTGTGGCTCACGGTCTGGAATGCAGTAGTTTATAAGATAATGAGAGATAAAAACAGAGTAGTTGGCATTGTCCTTACTGTGGGCTCTGAGTTTAGAGATACAGCGCGGAAACAGGCCCTTCGGCCCACCGAGCCCACACTGATCAGCAATCCCCACACACCATCCTACACACGCTAGGGACAATTTTTAACATTTACACCAAGCCAATTAACATATAAACCTGTACATCTTAGGAATATGTACTACTAAGGAGAACTTATTAGGATCTAACCTATTATTCTACCACCAAATGTCCTTCCCTGTTAAACCACGTAAGATTTATGCAGCTCTAACTTTTTAATCGCGCTCGGTTTGACAATTACAAAGTGTTCCCGACCTTGTGATTTATCATTTTAGCAACTTTATTATAGTGGAGGCATTTTGCGTTTTACGCATGTTTGATTTATGCGCTATTGAAATTACGCCCTTTTAATTTATTACCAAAACCTAATTCACGCGCTGTACTTTATAAATAACGCACTCAAATTGAAGCCTGTTTATATGTATGTTTTAATTTGCACGATTTTGAATTACACGCTGAGAACCTAACCCCCCACAATAATCCTGAGGTGTCTATTTTGGCTGAATTGCCTGAATTTAGGCACAAGTGGTTGGGTATCACAGTGAAAAATATAATACAATGTTCCAAAATTGTTGTAACCAATGCCGTAAGGTCCAGAATTGCCTATTTTATACATTGTATTGTTCCATTGAGTGTCCAAATGTTTCACCTGTAGGTATACTTTGGGCTGAAGCGGTTTTCTTGGAAGCAAGACCACAACGAAAGACCAAAAGTGTCGATGCTCTGAAGAAATGTGAGCATGATCCTCATGTCCTCCTGGCGGTGGCCAAGTACGTTGACATGTTTGTCTTTTTGCCCGGCGGGGATAAATGTGATGCTTTAGTTCACTGTCACCTGTGCTGAGGTAGAGGGAAGAGCTTTTGTCGCGTGCTATCCAGTCAGCAGAAAGACTACACATTATTACAATCGAGCCGTCCACAGTGTACAGATACATGATAAAGGGAATAACGTTTAGCGCAAGATAAAGTCCGATTAACGATAGTCCAGAGGTCTCCAATGAGGTAGATGGTAGCTCAGGACCACTCTAGTTGTTGATAGGATGGTAGGTGCTTGATAACAGCTGGGAAGAAACTCCCTGAATCTGGAGATGTGCGTTTTCACAATTCTGTACCCCTTGCCTGATGGGAGAGGGGATGTATGAATAAGGTGTCGTAGGGACACGGGATGCTTCTGCCTCACTGACCTTGGCTGCTTTCTGTGGAGTTTGCACATTCTCCCTGTGACCACATAGATTTCCTCCCACATCCGAAAGATGTGCAGGTTTGCAGGTTAATTGCCCCTAATATGCAGGGCATGTATGAGAAAATTAGTTAACATAAAACTAGTGGGAATGGGTGATTGATGGTAGGCATGGCCTTGGTGTGCTGAAGTTTCAATGCTGTATCTCTCAACTAACAATCATCACATGGTCCGAATTGGCATTGTGAGGAACATGAGCCATTTGTCCCGAGTTGTTTATCAGCGCAAATGTGGAATCTGAATCGACTTGAGAAAGTATCGTTGGAAATGGTTGGATGATAGTTCATGTAGCTCAGAATTAGTAGGGTATATTTTAAAAATAGAAATGCATGTCCAGTTCATATGAAATAATTTTACCATTTACCTTTATTATTTGAAAATTGAAATCTAGGTAAGGGTATTCTAAATGGTTGTAATACATGGACAATAACAGCCAATCTGTACACGGCTAGATACTTCAAGGGTTAATGAAGGGTTCCCGACCTGAATCGTCACCTGTCCATGTTCTCCAGAGATGCTGCCTGATTTGCTGAGCTACTCCAACAAATTCTGCCCAACTTTGGTATAAACCGGCATCTGCAGTTCTTTGTCATCACACTCAAGGGTGCTTTTGATCACTTAGCATCTTGTAATGTAGGGAGGTACAAATCTATCCCTCCCCCCCTCCCTCCCCCCCCCCCTCCCTCTCCCCCCCTCCCTCCCTCCCTCAAAATGCCTCTCCTCAATTTGACTTTAAGATTCCATGAAACTATTTACAATCGCAAAAAGTAATTATTATATAAACTGGCTAAGATTCGTGAGTCTGATTTGTCTTCCCCATTCTCTTTGATGCATCGCATTTGCTCAGTCTATCTCCCACTTCACTGCCAAAGCAATTAATTTCTCTGCTCAGTATTTCAGAAAATTGTAGAGCAGAGGATTACGAAGGCTGCCTTTTTTTGCTTTTCAATTTTTTTTTGTTTGTGTTTCAGATTGTTTTGGAGTGAGCGTAAGATAACCAAGGCCAGAGAATGGTTCCACAGGACTGTGAAAATCGACCCTGACCTGGGAGATGCTTGGGCTTTGTTTTACAAATTTGAGTTGCAGCATGGCACGGAGGTAAACTAGCAGCTTATCGGCGCACCCACTGTGCGGCTCAATAGTTCTTGCTGGAATTAGAGGCAGGAAACATGTTCCCGATATTGGGGGAGTCCAGAACCGGGGGCCACAGTTTAAGAATAAGGGGTAAGCCATTTAGAACGGAGACGAGGAAACACTTTTTATCACAGAGATTTGTGAGTCTGGATACTTTCAAGAGAGAGCTAGATAGGGCTTTTAAAGATATCGGAGTCAGGGGATATGGGGAAAAGGCAGGAACGGTGTGCTGATTGGGGATGATCAGCCATGATCACATTGAATGGCGGTGCTGGCTCGAAGGGCCAACTCCTGCATCTATTGTCTATTGAGTCTTAGAGTCTTCGCATGGAAATAGGCCCTTCGGCCCAACTTGTCCACACTGGCCAACACGTCTCATCTATAGTTCCACCTACCTGCGTTTGGCCCATATCCCTCTAAACCTGTCCTATTCATGTAGGTGTTTTAATGTATTCTTAAGGTTTTGTGATTTGTTTAGTCAGGGAAAAGTCTCCCTTCTCTCTTCTGCCCCTCCCCACCTTTAATCCCGCCTATTTCCACCGCCTCCCCTGTGTCCCATCTGGCCTAAATGGCCTACCCCATATTCTTAAACTGAACTCTGGTTCTGGACTCTCCCAACATTGGGAAATTTTTTCCTGCTTCTAGCCTGTCCAATCCTTTAAGAATTTTATATGTAAGATCCCCTCTCATCTTTCTAAAGTCCAGTGAATGCAAGCTCACTCGACCCATTCTTTCATCATATGTCACCCCGGGAATTAACCTGGTGAACCTACGCTGCACACCGTCAATAACAATAATGTCCTTCCTCAAATTAGGAGACCAAAGTTGCACACAATACTCCAGGTGTGGTCTCACCAGGGCCCTGTACAACTGCAGTAGGACCTTCTTGCTCCTAAACTCAAATCCTCTCGCAATGAAGGGCAACATGCCATTAGCTTTCTTCACTGCCTGCTGTACCTGCATGCTTACTTTCAGTGACTGATGTACAAGCACACCCAGGTCTCGTTGCACCTACCCTTTTTCTAATCTGACACCATTCATATAATAATGTGCCTCCTTGTTCTTGCCACCAAAGTGGATAACCTCACATTGATAATAATAATAATAATATATTTTATTGTCATTGCACATAAGTGCAATGAGATTTGGGTATGCAACTTCCATCCAATGTCATAACTTAAATAATTGATAGAATTTAGATTTAGATATCCACATTACACTGCATCTACCCACTCACCCAACCTATCCAAGTCACCCTGCAGCCTCATAGCATCCTCCTATCGCAGCTCACACTGCCACCCAGCGTTGTGTCATCCGCAAACTTGGAGATGTCACATTTAATTCCCCACGTCTAAATCCTTAATATAGTAAATAACTGGGGTCCCAGCACCGAGCCCTGCGGCCGCCCACTAGTCGCTGCTAAACAGTAGTCTTATTTCCTCACAGGAGCAGCACGAGGATGTAAAAAGGCGGTGTGAAAACGCAGAGCCGAGACACGGGGAGCTGTGGTGTGAAGTATCCAAAGACATCCGGAACTGGCAGAGAAAGATTGGAGAGATTCTTGTGCTCGTAGCCGCTCAAATAAAAAATACATTTTAAATGAATGTGTCGAGATATTAGTGTTTATATTTTTTATTGGAATAGTCGATAGTACTTTGGCGCAGAGATCGGAATCTGTGCTCTGTCTTCCTGTCCCCTGTGTAATTTAATTACATGATATTTATCCCAACTTTCCTGCACCATTTTCTGCTGGGTAAGAACTTTTGTCACTGTGTATGATACTTTTTTTTTTTAAATGAATGAGTATTATTGAACAGTGGGGACTTTTATTTTATAAAGCTAACGATGCTGTTTAGTGTAGGTGCTGTTAAACGTTAAAGGATAAAAACTATGAAGTTAAATATCATTAAAAAATTGATCCTATTGCTATAGAAAACGTAAATGATACGAGGAAATGTGTGAAATATTTCAGTGTTTTGTCTGAGCAAGTTGTTTAAATTTCCTTTATTATCTGTCAAAAGACATGTAAGCATGTTTACTTTTTAATAAAGATTTAAAGTGAAAATAATTCCAGTGAATGTCAACTATCTACATTTGCAGAAGCTTTTCACACAACGTGTTGGATGTGCAGTCTTGCTGTTTTTTTTGTGCAATCACACAGTTTGCAATACAGGTCGTGGTCCTTTAAAGAACGATCCTGCAATACTGACGGTAGACAAAAATGCTGGAGAAACTCAGCGGGTGAGGCAGCATCTATGGAGCGAAGGAATAGGTGACGTTTCGGGTCGCGACCCGAAACGTCACCTATTCCTTTGCTCCATAGATGCTGCCTCACCTTCTGAGTTTCTCCAGCATTTTTGTCTGCCTTCGATGTTCCCAGCATCTGCAGTTCTTTCATAAACATGCAATACTGATGGCTTTTCCCATGCATTTTCAGCTAAATTCTAACTGCCCTACTATCCCCAATTGCGGCTTGCGTAACTTGTGATTGGAATATCATTGTGGGGGTGAGATGGGCCTGGCGTCAGCAAATGATTTCAGCGGCTGTGTGCAGAGTGAGTATGCAGCATCTGCAAGTAAATGAACCTGTTCCTCAACGCTATTCAAATTCAGAGTGTCCATACCAGGTGATGTTCCACCTGAACTCGTGGTATATATCGAAATCAAGCCAGGACAAGTACATCACATGTAGTGATGAATTGCAGCCAATCTACCTGATGCGGATGGAAGGACACAGATGGAAAACAGAAATTTATAAATATCATGGATAAAGTGAACGCCTTTAGTATTTGTATCCCAGGGGAGGACTCTGGACCTTAAAGATAGCGGAGTCAGGGGATATGGGGAGAAGGCAGGAACGGGGTACTGATTGGGGATGATCAGCCACGATCACATTGAATGGCGGTGCTGGCTCGAAGGGCCAAATGGCCTACTCCTGCACCTATTGTCTAAACCCTGCGAGGGGAGAGAGTGAAGGGGGACTTTGGGCAACATCTTCACCTGAGGTGGTCCTTCTCTGGAATGCGTTGCCAGAAGAAACTAGAAGTGAATACAACTATACATTTTAAATAACATTTGGACAGATATATAGACAGGAGGGTTGAGAGGGCTGTGGGCCAAATGCAGGCAAATGGGATTTGCCCAATATGCCAGCTTGATTGGGATGGACAAGATGGGCCGAAGGGCCTGTTTTCCATGCTGTTCAGCTCTAGGACTAACATTCTGGATCTATGCAATATAATAGTCACGGTTACAGTGGCCCTTTGACTTTTATATGGTCAATGTGGAAGGCTCGACTGTAATCCTGCATTGTCTTCCCACTGCCTACTCCCCCTCCCATTCCGTATCCGACCTCTCGGTCCTGGGCCTCCTCCACGGCCAGAGTGAGCAACACCGCAAGTTGGAGGAACAGCACCTCATATTCCGCTTGGGGAGTCTGCATCCTCTGGGCTTAAACATTGAATTTTCTCAATTCTGTTAACCCTTGCTGCCTCCCCTTCCCACCTCTCCCTCAGCCCTCGGGCCCTGGCATTCCCTCTCTCTCTATCTCTCCCC
Organism: Raja brachyura; assembly: GCA_963514005.1. Next base: position 6,127,434 of record OY740802.1, read on the forward strand.
CACCCAAGTCGCACCATCTTCTCATTTTCACACTACAAACAGCTTACAATGGCCTGTTTCCTTTATCATCGATATTTTTTTGCATATCTTTCATTCATTGTTCTTTTTCTCTCCACATCGCCGTCTATATCCCTCGTTTCCCTGCTCCCTAACCAGTCTGAAGAAGGGTCTCGACCCGAAACATAGAAAATAGGTACAGGAGTAGGCCATTCGGCCCTTCGAGCCTGCACCGCCATTCAATGTGATCATGGCTGATCATCCAACTCGGTATCCCTTCTCTCCATACCCCCTGATCCCTTTAGCCACAAGTGCCACATCTAACGCCCTCTTAAATATAGCCAATGAACTGGCCTCAACTACCTTTTGTGGCAGAGAATTCCAGAGACTGACCACTCTCTGTGTAAAGAATGTTTTCCTCATTTCGGTCCTAAAGGAATTCCCCCTTATCCTTAGACTGTGACCCCTTGTTCTGGACTCCCCCAACATCGGGAACAATCTTCCAGCATCTAGCTTGTCCAACCCCTTAAGAATTTTGTAAGTTTCTATAAGATCCCCCCTCAATCTTCTAAATTCCAGCGAGTACAAGCCGAGTCTATCCAATCTTTCCTCATATGAAAGTCCTGACATCCCAGGAATCAGTCTGGTGAATCTTCTCTGTACCCCCTCTATGGCAAGGATGTCTTTCCTCAGATTTGGAGACCAAAACTGTACGCAATACTCCAGGTGTGGCCTCACCAAAACCCTGTACAACTGCAGTAGAACTTCCCTGCTCCTATACTCAAATCCTTTCGCTATGAATGCTAACATACCATTTGCTTTCTTCACTGCCTGCTGCACCTGCATGCCTACTTTCAATGACTGGTGTACCATGACACCCAGGTCTCGTTGCATCTCCCCCTTTCCTAATCTGCCACCATTCAGATAATAGTCTACCCTCATGTTTTTGCCACCAAAGTGGATAACCTCACATTTATCCACATTATACTGCATCTGCCATGCATCTGCCCATTCACTCAGCCTATCCAAATCACCCTGCAGCCTCCAAGCATCCTCCTCACACCTAACTATACCCCCCAGCTTGGTATCATCTGCAAATTTGGAGATGTTGCATTGAATTCCCTCGTCCAAATCATTAATATATATTGTAAATAGCTGGGGTCCCAGCACTGAGCCTTGCGGCACCCCACTAGTCACTGCCTGCCATTCTGAAAAGGACCCGTTTACTCCTACCCTTTGCCTCCTGACTGCTAGCCAGTTCTCTATCCACATCAATACTGAACCCCCAATACCGTGTGCTTTAAGTTTGTATGCTAATCTCTTATGCGGGACCTTGTCAAAAGCCTTCTGAAAGTCTAGATATAACACATCCACTGGTTCTCCCTTATCCACTCTACTAGTTACATCCTCAAAAAATTCTATCAGATTTGTCAGACATGATTTACCTTTCGTAAATCCATGCTGACTTTGTCCAATGATTTCACCACTTTCCAAATGCGCTGCTATCCCATCTTTAATAACTGACTCTAGCAGTTTCCCCACTACCGATGTTAGACTAACTGGTCTGTAATTCCCCGCTTTCTCTCTCCCTCCTTTTTTTAAAAAGTGGGATTACATTAGCTACCCTCCAATCCTCAGGAACTACTCCAGAATCTAAGGAATTTTGAAAAATTATCACTAATGCATCCACTATTTCTGTGGCTACCTCCTTGAGTACTCTGGGATGCAGACTATCTGGCCCTGGGGATTTATCAGCCTTCAATCCGTTCAATTTACCCAACACCACCTCCCGGCTAACCTGGATTTCACTCAGTTCCTCCATCTTATTTGACCCCCGTTCCACTGCTATTTCCGGCAGATTATTTATGTCTTCCTTAGTGAAGACAGAACCAAAGTAGTTATTCAATTGGTCTGCCATGTCCTTGTTCCCCATGATCAATTCACCTGTTTCTGACTGCAAGGGACCAACATTTGTTTTAACTAGTCTCTTTCTCTTCACATATCTATAAAAACTTTTGCAGTCAGTTTTTATGTTCCCTGCCAGTTTCCTTTCATAATCTATTTTCCCTTTCCTAATTAAGCCCTTTGTCCTCCTCTGCTGGATTCTGAATTTCTCCCAGTCCTCTGGTAGGCTGCTTTTTCTGGCAAATTTGTATGCCTCATCTTTTGTTTTTATACTATCCCTGATTTCCCTTGTTATCCATGGATGCACCACCTTCCTCGATTTATTCTTTTGCCAAACTGGTATGAACAACTTTTGTACTTCATCCATGCAGTCTTTAAATACCTTCCATTGCACATCCACTGTCAACCCTTTAAGAATCACCTGCCAGTCTATCTTGGCCAATTCACATCTCATACCTTCAAAGTTACCTTTGTTCAAGTTCAGAACCCTTGTTTCTGACTTAATTTTGTCACTCTCCATCCTAATGAAGAACTCAACCATATTATGGTCACTCTTGCCCAAGGGGCCACGCACAACAAGACTGCTAACTAACCCTTCCTCATTACTCAATACCCAGTCTAGAATAGCCTGCTCTCTCGTTGGTTCCTCCACATGTTGGTTGAGAAAACTATCCCGCATACATTCCAGGAAATCCTCTTCCTCAGCACCCCTGCCAATTTGATTCACCCAATCTACATGCAGATTGAAGTCACCCATTATAACCGTGTTACCCTTGTTGCACGCATTTCTAATTTCCTGTTTGATGCCATCCCCAACTCCAATACTACTGTTAGGTGGCCTGTACACAGCTCCCACTAGCGTTTTCTGCCCCTTAGAGTTTCGCAGCTCTACCCATATCGATTCCACATCCTCCACGCTAATGTCCTTCCTTTCTTTTGCATTAATCTCCTCTCTCACCAGCAACGCTACCCCACCTCCTTTTCCTTTCGTCTATCCCTCCTGAATATTGAATATCCCTGGATGTTCAGCTCCCAGCCTTGGTCATCCTGGAGCCATGTCTCCGTGATCCCAACTATAGCATAGTCGCCTCTATAGTATAGTATATAAACGTAGTATAGAATAGAATACTATAGTATAGTATAGTATACTATAGTATAGAAACATCGCCTATCTCCTTCGCTCCTTAGATGCTGCTGCACCCGCTGAGTTTCTCCAGCCTTTTGTGGACCCTTGTCTTCCCACTGGCTGGTTAACAAAGCCACAAAACCTTTTCACTGTACCTCACTACATGTGACAATAAACTCAACTGTTCCATGGAAGAAATGGAATTTGAAATCCTTCCCCTCTCACCTCAAGTCTATGCCCTCTAGTTTTGGATTTAGATTAAGCTTGAGATTTATTGTAGCTTAATAATAGCTTACGTTAGGTGGACGGGGGCTTGGGGGGTGGGAGTTCCCCCCTTCTATGGGCACCATGTAATCCCGTTCGCTACCTACTCCGTGGTCAGATATGTTTTTCAACGCGGCATGACAGGCTGACCTCCAATTGTCCCCTTGAGCAATGCCGTTGATTTGCCTTCTTAAACTGATGGTGTCCATGTGTTGCTGGTGCTCCCACAACACAAGAGTGTGGTTGCCAAGCTGCAGACTCAGTGACCCTGAAGGCACAGCGTCTAATGGCTGGGGGATTTGAGGATGGTGTTCCTAAATGCCTGAAGCTATTTTTCTGATTCTCATTCTTTCCAGCTTTCTGATGTATAACTTTTGCGCACTGATTTTAAACATGTGTCAAAATGTTCTCCAAACACACACACACACACACACACACACACACACACACACACACACACACACACACACACACACACACACACACACACAGAGTCAATGACTGCACGGAAACAGGCCCTTTGCCCAGAGTTCATGCTGACCATCCTTACACAGATGGGGACCGCACAGCTGGTAGAGGGGGGATCTTATAGAGACTTACAACATTCTTAAGGGGTTGGACAGGCTAGATGCAGGAAGATTGTTCCCGATGTTGGGGAAGTCCAGAACAAGGGGTCACAGTTTAAGGATGAGGGGGAAGTCTTTTAGGACTGAGATGAGAAGATCATTTTTCGCACAGAGAGTGGTGAATCTGTGGAATTCTCTGCCACAGAAGGTAGTTGAGGCCAGTTCATTGGCTATATTTAAGAGGGAGTTAGTTGTGGCTAAAGGGATCAGGGGGTATGGAGAGAAGGCAGGTACAGGATACTGAGTTGGATGATCACATTGAATGGTGGTGCAGGCTCGAAGGGCCAAATGGCCTACTCCTGCACCTATTTTCCATGTTTCATTCAAAGGCTGGTGTGGGCAAAAGGCCTGTTAACCTATGATGAGCATTTGGGCCTGTACTCGCTGGAGCTTAGAGGAATGAGGGGGGACTAATTGAAACATACAGAACAGTGAAAGGCCTGGATAGAGTGGATATGGCGAGGTTGTTTCCACCAGTGGGAGAGTCTAGGACTAGTGGTCTTCGCCCCAATTAAAGGACGTTCTTTTAGGAAAGAGATTAGGAGGAGAAATTTTAGGAGGAGAAATTTCTTTAGTCAGAGGTGGAATTCTTTACCACAGAATGCTGTGGAGGTCAAGTCAGTGGATATTTTTAAGGCAGAGATGGATAGATCTTTGATTAGTGCAGTAATGGGGTTAGGAGGGAGAGATCAGCCATGATTGAATGGCGGAGTAGACTGGATGGGCCGAATGGCCTAATTCTACTCTTATTCCTTATGATCTTCTGTGCTGTATCTCCAAACTAAATGACAACTGACAGTGACGGCTTCACCTCCAGCGCATTTTTGGCACGTGGATTAAAACCCCACACAGTCAAGGGACAAATGGCAATTTTTCACACAGGGAGCACCCAAGGCCAGGATTGAACCTGCATCACCCCGAGAGCTGCGGCACTCCATCATTCAGAATGATTTTGTCAAGTCCAACATCTGTTGAAACATAAATGAAGATGCAGTGCATCTGATTTGGATCGTTAAAGTTTAATGGTTTGTGTTATTATTGCACAATCATATAGTTATAATTTTTATGTTGTTAAACCATGAGAATGTGCAGCCCAGATGAGGATGGAACATTAAATCTATTACTCCAGTGGAAACACGTTAAATCTATCGGCAAAAGTAAAAGTTTTTGCTGGTAAAAAATGAAAAGTAGAAAGGGCAGCGGTGCTGGCTCGACGGGCCGAATGGCCTACTCCTATTGTCTACAACGTTGCAGTGAAGATAAAGGACGTGATGCCAAGTTTCTCCCCCCCCCCCCCCCCCCCTAAACATCATGCGAAAGTGAAAGTGGTCACGGAAGTTTGTTGAAGTTAGTCAAGCGTGAAGGGAGTGATATCGAGGGTGTGAGTGAGCAAGCAGCGAGCGGTCATGGCAATAGGCGCAGGACACAAAGCAGAGCCGACACAAAATGAAGTTGATTAAAGGGGATTAATCCGGAAAAAAAAAGCCAACGCTCTGTCCCATTTGCATTGGCGTTCAGTTGGAGAGGTGCTCAGGTCCGTGGAAGTGCAATTATTGCACCGGAGAAGTGTAACAATGATCACTAATTACTTCGATTCACAGTGCTGCGGACGACCAAGTGTACCATGCTAAATGGTAAGCAAAAGGAATCCCACTTTCTGCCTGGCGTTACTCTCATGCATCGTGTTATTTCTTTGGAAACAAATGTAAATGTTCTCGAATAATCATTTAATATTGAGAGGTCTCTGCATGTCTCAAACCAATCAGCATCAACTTCTCGTGGGCTCATAAATCGATCCGAATTGCAATTTGCTTTGGTGCAAACGAAACGTGCAAGAACTGAAGGAACTGCAGATGCTGCTTCAAAGGACACAGAGTGCTGGAATAACTCAGCGGGGCAGGCAGCATCTCTGATGAAGAGTCTCGACCAAAGATTATAGAGGAGACTCTTCATCAGGGATGCTCCTCTACAATCGTTAGTCTCGACCCCGAAACGTCACCCATTCTTCCTTCCCTCCAGAGATGCTGCCTGTCCCGCTAGCTTTTTCTTTGGTTGTTGTGTGCCTTTGCTGTGCTTATTCTCTGCTTATTTCTACTTAAAGTCAGAATTGAGAAGCGTGGTTGCGCGGAGATTAAAACCAGACAGACAGACAGTACTGAAGCGTGGATTTCAACCGGAGTTTATTCCAGGTTATTATGCGATCTCTCGTGCTGTGCTTAATGCCAAGAATGCTTTGCACGTGAATTTCCAAAGGTAAAGTGTGCTTACTGTGCTTCCTTTAGCGTTACTGCGGGTCAGTGCATTTAACATTTACAACTGAGAATCTCTCAGCGTATTCGTTAAATTCACAAAATGTGTGTGCAGATTTTTTAAAAATCTCGGCGGTTAGAATTCAATACGGAGGCAGACATTAGACTCCGCGCGGAATTTTTGAACACGGCCAGTTTTTCGGAGCCCCGCGCGATGTCGGGACGAACTCCGCACCATTCCGCACGGCTCCGGCGATCGAAGTGGGACCGGCCCCGCGACGCCGGACGGCTCAAGCGACCACGTTAGGTCGCGCTCATCGCATAGAGTTGCATGCTGGTGGGACAGGCCCTTAAGCATGACCTCCGTGACCCTCTTTGTGTGTGGCTCCATGGCCCTGTGTGTGTGTGTGTGTGTGTGTGTGTGTGCCTCTGTGCCCCCCTCTGTGTGCCCCTCTCTGTCCTGGCGAACTTACCTTAAGACTTCGCTCCAAGTTCGCCTCACTTTGCGCCGCGTTGCGCCACTCACCCGACCTCCGCGCGGCCCCCGCTGCCGGTTTGGTCGCGCTTGCCGCATGCAGGCGCATGCTGGTGGGAACGGCCCTGTACAGGGGATCACCCGACCTCCGCGCGGCCCCCGCTTCTAGTTTGATCGCGTTCATCGCATAGAGTTGCATGCTTGTAGGACAGGCCCTTAAGATGCTGAAATAGGCTCTCTCTCTGGTAGCAGAAGGACCCAGCCAGCGCTCTAGTAACTCGGGTCAGGCAGCATCCCTGGAGATTGAACCTGAACAGGTGATGTTTTGGATCAAAAACGTTGCCTATCCAAGTCCTCCCTCAGGAGAACATGCCGCCTGGCCTGCTCAGTTACTCCAGCACTTCTGTGTAATAACCTGCATCTGCAGTTCCGTGTTTCCACTCTCTGGAGCTACCAGACTCAGAACAACAGTTAAGCTGATCCAATTTTAACATGGAAACAAGGAACTGCAGATGCTGGTTTACAAAAGAAGACACATAGTACTGGAGTAATTCAGTGGGTCAGGCAGCATCTCTGGAGAACATGGGTAGGTCACCGTTTGGTTCGGCACTCAATCCAGTCTAAAGAAGAGTCCCGACCCAAAACATCACCTACCCATGTCCTCCAGAGATGCTGCCTGACTCCTGGAGTTACTCCAGCATTCTGTCTTCTATTTTCTATATATCGTTCTCAGAATATTAATATGTAATAAGATTCTATTTTTTAATATATTGTCAATAAACAATAGGTACAGGAGTAGGCCATTCAGCCCTTCGAGCCAGCACCGCCATTCAATGTGATCAAGGCTGATCATCCCCAATCAGTACCCCGTTCCCGCCTTATCCCCATATCCCTTGACTCCACTATTTTTAAGAGCCCTATCTAGCTCTCTCTTGAAAGCATCAATAGAACTCGCCTCCACCGCCCTCTGAGGCAAAGCAATCCACAGACTCACCACTTTGTGAGAAAAAGTGTTTTCTCGTCTCCGTTCGAAATGGCTTACTCCTTATTCTTAAACTGTGGCCCTCAGAATTTACTGGCCATTACAAAATTCCACTGACACCTTTAACATACATTTAACTGATCCAAAATTCCTCTACTTGTATGTATTTTAGTATAACAGTAGATTTGAAGTTAAGTAATGTTGAACTTTGGTAGAGCTAGCTAGCGCCTTATATGTTGACAATCCTGTTTTCTGCTTAGAGAGTAATAGTCTTGCAATTGAGCATATTGCAAATTAAATTGCATGTTTAATTGAGCATGCCTTTAGTTTTAAAAACTGTATGATGTGTACAACATACTCTGCCATTTTATTTCCTAGTATACGTAAACATCTGGAAACGATGAAATAGGTATTTGATTAATTTTCTGATTGCTGGCAAAAAAATATTTTTTAAAAATGCATGTAAGGTGTTTGCAAGAAGTGTTGATAATTTGATTGGGAAGAAGAGGACAGAAAGAAAAAATATAGAAATTGTACTCTGATGTGCCACTGGTTAGTAAAACTAAGCACTCAGGATAGGGGCGGCACGGTGGCGCAGCGGTAGAGTTGCTGCCTTACAACTCTAGGGACCCGGGTTCGATCCTGACTACGGGGGCTGCCTGTACGGAGTTTGTACATTCTCCCTGTGACCGCGTGGGGTTTCACCAGGTGTTCCAGTTTGAATCTGGAACTCTCTGCCACAGAGGGTAGTTGAGGCCAGTTCATTGGCTATATTTAAGAGGGAGTTAGATGTGGCCCTTGTGGCTAAGGGGATCTGAGGGTATGGAGAGAAGGCAGGTACGGGATACTGAGTTGGATGATCAGCCATGATCATATTGAATGGTGGTGCAGGCTCGAAGGGCCGAATGGCCTACTCCTGCACCTATTGTCTATGTTTCTATGAATGAATCAGTTTATTGGCCAAGTATTCACATACAAGGAATTTGCCTTGGTGCTCCGCCCGCAAGTGACAACATGACATACAGTGACAGTTAGGAATGACACATAAAACATTAAACATTAATGATAAAACATTATTGATTAAACATGTGAATTAAATAAAATATCAGAGCAAAAGCATGCTACAGATTTTTGGTTATTGAGTAGAGATGCCTCAAGAATGATTTATACAATTTTGCAAACACATTTATCAGTGCCTCCCATCGCTGGCTAAGAAAAGCTGCACCGTAGAAACTAAAACGGTGGAAAAAACTTGTGAGAAAAAAGCTGTTTTTATGACTGGCTGTGGCAGCTTTGACAGTCCAGAGTCGCCTTCCTGAGGGAAGTGATTCAAAGAGATTGTGGCCAGGGTGAGAGGGGTCAGAGATGATCTTACCCGCTGACTTCCTGGCCCTTGTAGTGTGCAGTGTTCACTCCCACATTGCAACGATGTGCAGGTTTGTAGGTTAATTGGCTTCTGCAAATTGTCCATTATGTGTAGGATAGAAGATCGCTGATCGACATGGGGGACACTGCATCTCTAAACTATAGTAAACTAATAGGGGATCGGATTTAAAAGTGGGGAAGTTAGACTAAACTTGTAATGAATCGTGGCTAGAGTGCACTGAAGCAACTGTGTACATTTCTGGTTGTCATATTATAAACTGGGAGAATTTATGGATTTTTAGAGAGATATGTAAAGGGGCCTCAAGGCTAAATGTTCAAAAGGTGTGCAAATGCCGTATTATGTGCATGAATGTGAAGTTTCCATCTAGGTTGACAAAAACCCAGAGGATGTGGTATTATTTCTATGTTGTTCTATTAGGAGGTGTTGATGGACAGACTTGGTTGCTCTTGTACACAAGTCACTGCTAGCAAATATGCAGAGGAGCCAAATAGTTGGGAAGTCAAAGTGTTTGGTTGCCAAATATTTAAACTCCCCTTCCGATTCCCACATTGACCTTTCTGGCCTGGGTCTCCTCCAATTTGAGGCCACACACAAATTGGAGGAACAGCACCTCATATTTTGCTTGGGTCCCTTACAACCCAACGGTATGAATATGGATTTCTCTCATTTCAAGTAACTCCTGCATCCCCTTCCCTCCCCTCTCTCTAACCATCCCCCAGCCAGTTGCCCCACCAGTTCCACTGTTGGCACCCTTGTAGACACTATTCTGACTGTCTACCATATCTATGCCTCTCATCATTTTATAGAATCTAGGAGATCTCCTCGCATCCACTGGCATTCCAGAGAAACTGAACCAAGTTTGTCCAACCTGTCCCTGCAGTTAATACCATCCAAACCAGGCATTGTTCTCTGCACCTTCTCCAAACCCCCACATCCTTCCTATAATGGAGAGACTAGAACTGCATCATAGAAACATGGAAAAATAGGTGCAGGGGTAGGCCATTCGGCCCTTCGAGCCAGCACCACCATTCAATATGATCATGGCTGATCATCCGAAATCAGTAACCCCGTTCCTACTTTTGTCCCCCATATCCCTTGAATCCGTTAGCCCGAAGAGCTCTATCTAACTCTCTTTTGAAAATATCCAGTGAATTGGCCTCCACTGCCTTCTGTGGCAGAGAATTCCACAGATTCACAACTCTCTGGGTGAAAAAGTTTTTCCTCATCTCAGTCCTAAATGGCCGACCCCTTATTCTTAAACTGTCACCCCCTAGTTCTGGACCCTCCCCAACATCAGGAACATTTTTCCTGCATCTAGCCTGTCCAATCCTTTAAGAATCTTATATGTTTCTGTAAGATCTCCTCTCATCCTTCTAAATTCCAGTGAAATCAAGCCCAGTCGACCCATTCTTTCATCATATGTCAGTCCCGCCATCCCGGGAATTAACCTGGTCGACCTACGCTGCACTCCCTCAATCTCATCTGCCTGGTCCTCCATATCCCTCCATATCTAACAGCCTCTTAAATGCCACTACCTCACCTTCCTCAGTCTGGGGAGTTTTACCAAACTTCTGTTCCACATTGGACTCCACACAGAGTTTAGCAGATACAGTCTTTTGTCCCACTCTCTGGGGGATGCACTTTGCAAGCAATGCCTCAAGAATGATTTATACAATTTTACAAACACATTTAACAGTGCCTCTCATCGCTTGCGAATAATTGCCGCACCGTAGAAACTAGAACGGTCTATGTAGTCGATTGTACTTTATTTTTTAAACTAATAGCAACAAAGGAAAGTTTTGATCAGGGATGACAATAGACAATAAGTGCAGGGGTAGGCCATTTGGCCCTTCGAGCCAGCACCGCCATTCAATGTGATCATCCCCAATCTGTACCCAATTCCTGCCCTCTCCCCATATCCCCTGACTCCGCTATCTTTAAGAGCCCTATCTAGCTCTTTCTTGAAAGCATCCAGAGAACCGGCCTCCACCGCCCTCTGAGGCAGAGAATTCCGCAGACTCACCACTCTCTGTGAGAAAAAGCGTTTCCTCGTCTCCGTTCTAAATGGCTTCCCCCTTATTATTAATGGTTTTCATTTCTCTTCCTCTTTAGCCCAGTTAATTATTTTGTTTATTTAGCCGTACGAAACAAACTTTTGTCAAAACAAGCTTGCGGGTTTGTCAAATGCAGGAAATAATGATACACTACTTAGTGGCAAATAGACACAACGTGCTGGAGTAACTCAGCGCGTCAGGCAGCATCTCTGGAGAGAAGGAATGGGTGACGTTTTTTGGGTCGAGACCCTTCTCCAGACTAGAGTCAGGGGGAAGGGAAATGATTGGTATAGATGATGCAGTGTTGTAGAGAGATACAGAACAAATGAATGAACGATATGCAAGAATGTAACGATGATAAAGGAAACAGGCCCTTGTTAGCTGTTTGCTAGGTGAGAACGAGAAGCTGGTGCGACTTACGGGAGGGAGGGGATGGGGAGAGAGAGGGAATGCAAGGGTTACTTGAAGTTAGTGAAATCAAAATTCATACCACTGGGGTGTAAGGTGCCCAAGCGAAATATGAGATGCTATTCCTACAATATGCGTTTAGCCTCACCCTGACAATGGAGGAAGCCATGGACAGAAAGGTCAGTGTGGAAATGGGAAGGGGAATTAAAGTGTTTGGCTACTGGGAGATCAGGTAGGTCCAGGCGGACTGAGTGAAATGTGGCACGTGGTGCAGGAACCTGATACAACTTGAGTATAGTCTTGTTCTTTCTACTATTTACATGCATGTGGATGAAAGGCTTTGAAGAAAGAAACATGCCCTCTAGTCATTAACGTTTCCACCCTGGGAAAAAAAGTTCTGACTGTCAATGTCTCATCATTTTATAAACTTCTATCGGGGCTCCTCTCAAGCTTCGATGTTCGAGAGAAAACTATCCAATCGGACACCCGTTCACACTAGTGTTATCCCACTTCCGTATCCACACACTAGGGGGAATTTACAGAGGCCCATTAACCTGCAAACCCACACGTATTTATAGCACCCAGTGGAAGGTCACAGGGAGAACGTGCAAACTCCATGCAGACAGCACCCGAGGTCAGGATTGAACTCGGATCTCTGCCACTGTGAGGCAGCAGCTCTAACAGCTGTGCCACTGTGCTGGCAGATTGCTTTAACGTCTGTCCGCAAGGTGATCGATGAGTGCCATGCGGAATGAAGATATCATCGCCTGCAAATGATTCCTGGAATTATTGCCAGCGATTGTATAGTGAATTAGGCTTGCAGGTGCAGGGTCCAATTTTATGTTGGGTGGGACCTTCAGCAACCGACTGGTTACCCTAATATGCAGCACAGAACGCCACAGGAGATCCTTCTTCCCTGTGGCTATCAAAGTGTACAACTCCTCCCCTTCTGTTGTGGGGTAGACTGACTCCCCCCCCCCCCCCCCCCCCTCTCCCCTTCCCCCTCTCCCCTCCCCAAAGCTTTGCACATCCCCAATCCTTTCCACTCGTCACTTTAATTTAATGTTTTATGCATCTTCTTGTGTTTTATGACTGTTGGCAGATCAATTCCTCTCCTGGGATAAATGAAGTTCTATCATATCGTACCTCCACCATATATGCGCAAACATGTGTTATTTAAAAAAAGGGGAGAACTGATTTCTATGCGACCAGACAGTCTAATTTCTAGGCTTATATTTCTTGCTGGCTGCACCGAACCTCAACTTGCATGCAAAGACCTGCGGTGTTGATCATATCCTGAAACTCTCAATTTTTAAACGTTGACTCATTGGCCTCCACAATGGCTCAAGACGGTCTGATAGAAGTCTCCGACTCAGATTACAATCCGATACACAGCGTCATTTCAAGTTTGGAAAGAAATCTGAGCTCTCTAGATACACCAAGATTAATGAACTGTCCGTACATCTGGTTAGACCAGGGGTGGGGAACCATTTCATGTTGGAACGTCACGTTAAGTTAACTATAATCTAATAAGGCCGCATCCAATATACTTCAATCGGATATACTTCAAAATGTACTTTTTTTTTTTAAATAGCCCTCATGACTTACTAATGTTTTAATTGTGGCTGTCAATTGGGGAGAATTATTTTGTCAAATCTTCATTTACTCTTTGGTATTTTAAATACGTTCATTTTAAGATTAAAATAAAAATAATAAAAGATGAACAAACATAGAAACATAGAAATTAGGTGCAGGAGTAGGCCATTCGGCCCTTCGAGCCTGCACCGCCATTCAATATGATCATGGCTGATCATCCAACTCAGTATCCTGTACCTGCCTTCTCTCCATACCCCCTGATCCCTCTAGCCACAAGGGCCACATCTAACTCCCTCTCAAATATAGCCAGTGAACTGGCCTCAACTACCTTCTGTGGCAGAGAATTCCAGAGACTCGCCACTCTCTGTGTGAAAAATGTTTTTTCGGTCCTAAAAGATTTCCCCCTTATCCTTAAACTGTGACCCCTTGTTCTGGACTTCCCCAACATCGGGAACAATCTTCTTGCATCTAGCCTGTCCAACCCCTTAAGAATTTTGTACGTTTCTATAAGATCCCCCCTCAATCTTCTAAATTCTAGCGAGTACAAGCCGAGTCTATCCAGTCTTTCTTCATATGGAAGTCCTGACATCCCAGGAATCAGTCTGGTGAACCTTCTCTGCACTCCCTCCATGGCAAGAATGTATTTCCTCAGATTTGGAGACCAAAACTGTACGCAACACTCCAGGTGTGGTCTCACCAAGACCCTGTACAACTGCAGTAGAACCTCCCTGCTCCTATACTCAAATCCTTTTGCTATGAATGCTAACATACCATTCGCTGAATGCTAAGATACCATTCGCAAAAACATATTAATAAAAATAAAAGGATTTGTTCAACAAAATTTGGATTCATTCAAATGGCCGCACTTAGTGGCCTAGAAGGCCGCAGGTCCCCCACCCCGGTTTAGATTGTTACAGGAAGGAATGCTGGCAATCATATCTTCAAGTAATGGTGAATTCACCAGCAGATCAAACAGATCCCATTACACTACTATTCAGTAGGATGAGAGGCACTGCAACAATCAAAAGATATTCTAAAACTTCAGCACCTCCAGGGATGTCTGGAAGGTTTCTACCTGTAGTAAGGTAAACCTGTTCATCAGGTTTTATTGCTTTGAAACAATGGCCTAAGAATGGGGAAGCAGGAAACATGTTCCCGATGTTGGGGGAGTCCGGAACCAGGGACCACAGTTTAAGAATAAGGGCTAAGCCATTTAGAACGGAGATGATGAAACACTTTTTCACCCAGAGAGTTGTGAGTCCATGGAATTCTCTGCCTCGGAGGGCGGTGGAGGCCGGTTCTCTGGATACTTTCAAGAGAGAGCTAGATAGGGCTCTTGAAGATAGCGGAGTCAGGGGATATGGGGAGAAGGCAGGAACGGGGTACTGATTGGGGATGATCAGCCATGATCACATTGAATTGCGGTGCTGGCTCGAAGGGGCCGAATGGTCTACTCCTGCACCTATTGTCTATTCTCTATTGTTTTATTGTCACAAGAATCTTACAGAGTGATACAGTGTGGAAACAGGCCCTTCAGTCCAACTTGCCCACACCCACCAACATATCCCAGCTACACTAGTCCCACCTGCCGCAGTTTGGCCCATATCCCTCTAAACCTGCATTATCCATGTATCTGTTTAATTGCAATAGCCCCTGCTTCAACTACCTCCTCCTGCAGCTCGTTCCATACACCCACTACCCTTTGTGTGAAAACGTTGCCCTCAGATTCCTATCAAATCTTTCCCCCTTTGCCTTAAACCTATGCCCTCCCATTCTCAACTCCCCTACTCTACACAAGATACTCTGTGCATCTGCTCGTTTAAGAAAGAACTGCAGATGCTGGAAAAATCTAAGGTAGACAAAAATGCTGGAGAAACTCAACGGGAGAGGCAGCATCTATGAAGAGAAGGAATAGAACGGTCTCGACCCGAAACATCGCCTATTCCTTCTCTCCATAGATGCTGCCTCACCCGCTGAGTTTCTCCAGCATTGCGTATTACCTGTGCATCTACCTGATCTGTTCCGCTCACGATTTTATACACAATGCTGGTGTCTTGAGCAAAACACAAGCAAATCCAATTAACCTATTGTCTTTGGAATGTGGGAGGAAACCGGAGCACCTGGAGAAAACCCACAAGGTCACAGGGGGAGGACGTACAAACTCTGTACAGACAGAACCCGTAGACAGGATCGAACCTGGGCCTCTGGTACTGTGAGGCAGCGACTCTACACTGCCGCACTAACTAGTGGAGCTTTCCTAAGAATAAGCATTTTAACCTTTCACATTTGAATGCTTTGAATTCATAGAAAGATTCTGCTGAAGTAAAATTTCTAAGTGAACGCAAGTCCTTTCTAGCGTTCCTTGAATTCGGTTTAATCTCCCGACAATAAACCAAGCCTGAGTTTCAAAGAGCAAACCTGCCGAAATTTTCACTTTTGCTGTTGTCTTTTCAAAGCAGAACATCAGACACAGAGTGCTTCTATAAACTTTTAAGCCTTTGCCAGAGTTAAATTGGAATACTGTTTCTCGAAGGAAAAAAATGTAAATATTACCGAGAAGAGGCCAGGAGCTTAAGGAATAGACTATTCCATTAGGGAATAGTCTTGGCAACTAGTTTAGTTTAATTTAGAGATACTGTACAATGTGGAAACAGGCTCTTCAGCCCACTGACCACACCAACCATTGCTTACCCATTAACCATATAACAATTACAGCACGGAAACAGGCCCTCTCGGCCCTTCCAGTCCATGCCGACCATTTATTTTCCCCTAGTCCCATCTACCTGCACTCAGACCATACCCCTCCATTCCCTTCCCACCCATACACCTATCCACTTTACTTTTAAATGTTAAAATCGATCCTGCCTCCACCACTTCTGCTGGAAGCTCATTCCACACAGCCACCACTCTCTGAGTAAAGAAGTTCCCCCTCATGTTACCCCTAAACTTCTGTCCCTGGCATGCCCTCTTGTTTGAAACTTCCCTACCCTCAATGGGAAAAGCTTATCCACGTCAACTCTGTCTATCTGTTTCATCATTTTAAAGACCTCAATCAAGTCCCCCCTCAACCTTCTGCGCTCCAAAGAATACAGACCTAACTCGTTCAACCTTTCTCTGTAACTTAGTTGCTGGAACCCAGGCAACATTCTAGTAAATCTCCTCTGTACTCTCTCTATTTTGTTGACATCCTTCCTATAATTAGGCGACCAAAATTGTACACCATACTCCAGAATTGGTCTTACCAATGCTTTGTACAATTTTAACATTACTTCCCAACTCCTATATTCAATGCTCTGATTTATAAAGGCCAGCACACCAAAAGCTTTCTTTACCACCCTATCTACATGCGATTCCGCCTTCAGGGAACTATGCACAGTTATTCCTAGATCCCTCTGTTCCACAGCATTCCTCAATTCCCTACCATTTACCATGTATGTCCTATTTTGATTTGTCCTGCCAAGATGTAGCACCTCACACTTATCAGCATTAAACTCCATCTGCCATCTTTCAGCCCACTCTTCCAAATGGCCCAAATCTCTCTGTAGACTTTGAAAATCTGCTTCATTATCCACAGCACCACCTATCTTAGTGTCACTTTACGTTAACACTTGTTCTGTGCTATCCCACCTTCATATCTGGTCCCTACCCATTAAGTTCTTGGTTCTTGGTTACTTGGTCCTCCAAAATATTCCAACTGGAATTTAAACTGGAGGCGGTGAAGGGAGGGGTTTAGCCAGAGAGGGTTATTGGGAAGAAAGTGCCACTTTAAATTTAGTTACATCTGGCTGGGCAACCGTGGCTTGGTGGAGATTATTCCATGCTTTAACAGTGCGTGGAAAGAACGAATTGCTGTACACATCTGTCTTTGAGGCTGGGACCACAAATTGAATCGTCTGCTCCTAATTGGTTTGGGGTTGGTGATTTATAGGATATTTAGGATAATTTACAGAGGCCAATTAAACTATAAACCCGCACGTCTTTGGGATGCGGGAGAAAGCCGGAGCACCTTGGCGCAGCGGTAGAGTTGCCGCCTCACAGCGCCAGAGACTCGGGTTCGACCCTGACTACGGGTGCTCTCTGTACAGAGCTTGTACGTTCTCCCCGTGACCCGCTTGGGTTTTCTCCGAGATCTTTGGTTTCCTCCCACACTCCAAAGATGTACAGGTTTGTAGGATAATTGGCTTGGTAGAAATGTAAAAGTTGTCCCCAGAGTGTGTAGGATAGTGTTAGTGTGTGGGGGATCGCTGGTCGATGGGCCGAAGGGCCTGTTTCCGCGCTGATCCCTCAACAAAACTAAACAAAACAACCGAGTGAGCACCACCGGAAATTGCAAGAGCAGCACCTCGTATTCCGCTTGGGCAGTCTGCACCCTAGTGGCATAAACAATGAATTCACCCATTTCCGGTAGCCCTTGCTGTCTTCTCCCCTTCTCAGCTCTCCCTCAGCCCTTGGGTTCCTCCTCTTCCTTTCCCCTTTCTTCTCATTTCTGCCTTCTCCCCATATCCCCTATCGACCCGAAACGTCACCTATTCCTTCGCTCCATAGATGCTGCTGCACCCGCTGAGTTTCTCCAGCACTTTTGTCTACCTTTGATTTTCCAGCATCTGCATTTGCTTATTAAACAAAACACCCGGAGGAAGCCCACGCGGTCAGGGAGAACGCGCAAACTCCACACACACACACACACACACACACACACACACACACACACACACACACACACACACAACCCCTGAGGTCAGGATCGAACCTGGGTCACTGACATTGTGAAAGAGCTGCTGTGCCACCCAAGCCACCCAGTAAACGCTTTGTTGAAGTTCCAGTTGAACGCAAAAGTTGAAAAGTGTTCCTGTCAAAATTGTTCGTCCAGTGTGCTATTTTGGGATGTGCATTACAAACTTTACTGATAACTTACTTGTGTTCCGGCGAAAACATGAACCATGCAAAAGTGATCGTTTCCTGTTGTGTTACTCTCCTAGTTTGTCCGAGGCTTGCGACCAGTGTTTGCCTGCTCCTACTGCCGATGCTAATGTCCTCCGTCACGTGCAAGTGTAAGGCCAACAAGTGCAAGATCGGGGTCATCCTAGAAAATTATAAAGCTGTCATTTTTGATGAATTAAGAATCCTAGTATGTACACGAACAGTGGATTTTGTATATTTAAAACAATTTACATCGCGTTACATTAAGTAACCAGAATCACACTGCCATTTCATCTTTTGCAGAAGAATATCACGGGAATTTACGAAAATAACGAAATGCTGAAGCTCCCAAAAATATTTAGTTGTCAATCTAATAAGGTAAGGTTGGAAATTCAAGATTCAAGAGAGTTTATTGTCGTGTGTCCCAGATAGGACAATGAAATTCTTGCTTTGCTTCAGCACAACAGAACATAGTAGGCATAAATACATACTGAACAGATCAGTGTGTCCATATACCATTGAATATATATATATATATATATATATACACACACATAAATAAGCATATAAAGTGCAATAGGCTAATTAAAGTGCAGATTTTGTTTGCGTTGAGTTTAATAGCCTGATGGCTGTGGGGAAGGAGCTATTCCTGAACCTGGATGTTGCCGATTTCAGGCTCCTGTACCTTCTACCTGAAGGCAGCGGGGAGATGAGTGTGTGACCAGGCAGCCTTTTTGAGGCAGCGACTGCGATAGATCACCTCGATGGTAGGGAGGTCAGAGCCGATGATGGACTGGGCAGTGTTCACAACTTTTTGCGGACTTTTCCGCTCCTGGGCGCACAAGTTGCCGAACCAAGCCACAATGCAGCCGGTCAGCATGTTCTCTACTGTGCACCTGTAGAAGTTCGAGAGAGTCCTCCTCGAAATAACGCAAAGTTAAGGATTGTTGTTAGGTATTTTGTCAAATTGTAAATTGTTTTGATTGTATGTAATGAATGAATGAATAAGTTTATTGGCCAAGTTTTCACATACAAGGAATTTGTCTTGCCTACAATCATGAGGGGCATAGATAAGGTGGACAGCCAGAACCTTCTTTGCCCAGGGTGGAAATGCCCAACAGTGGAGGGCACAGCCGTAGGTTGAGAGGGGGAGAGTTTCATGGAGATGTGTGGGGCAAGAGTTGTACACAGGGGGTGGTCGGGGCCTGGAATGCACTGCCAAGGGTGGTGGTGGAGGCAGATATAATAGTGGCAATTAAGAGACTTTTAAATAGCATGCAATAGACAACAGGTGCAGGAGTAGGCCATTCGGCCCTTCGAGCCTGCACCGCCATTCAATATGATCATGGCTGATCATCCCCAATCAGTACCCCGTTCCTGCCTTCTCCCCATATCCCCTGACTCCACTATTTTTAAGAGCCCTATCTAGCTCTCTCTTGAAAGCATCCAAAGAACCTGCCTCCACCGCCCTCTGAGGCAGAGAATTCCACAGACTCACCACTCTTTGTGAGAAAAAGTGTTTCCTTGTCTCCGTTCTAAATAGCTTGCCCCTTATTCTTAAACTGTGGTCCCTGGTTCTGGACTCCCCCAACATCAGTCTGGACTCCCCCAACATAGCTCATTCATTCTTGGTCACCATGAAGTCCCTTCATAATTCACATCATATCACCCAGTTTATTGCTGTCGGCATCCAAATGCCTGAATCTGATCCACCATCCCCGAGACATGGAACTGTACAGCATGGAAACAGGCCCTTCAGCGCACCTTGTCCATGCTGACCAAATGGGCTAGTCCCATTTGCCAGCATTTGGCTCGTATCTCTCTAAACTCTTCCTATCCTTATTTCTGTCCCAAATTCTCTTTTGAAGGTTGGAATTATATCTGCTTCTATCGCCTCCTCTGGCCAGAGATGAAGATTGCAGTTGGGGTGAGGAGGCCGATCACCACCGCTGAGATTCCCGGATCTCCGGGGTCCAACCCCAGGGGCAGGAGAAATGTCCCGGTCAGAATAGAGTCACAGAGTGATACGGTGTGGAAAGTGGCCCTTCAGCCCAACTTGCCCATGCCGGCCAACATGCCCCATCTACACAAGTCCCACCAGCCTGCGTTTGGCCCATATCCCTCCAAAACAGAGGATGCTGTGTATATATAGACCTCTAAACCTGTCCTATCCATGCACCTGTCTAAATGCTTTTTAAATGTTTAAACGTTTGGCATCTTATCCAGGGCAAACCCATTTCTTTCATTTTAGAAACTTTAAAAATATCCTTGTTGTGACTGCTTTGGGACAGCTAAAGGTCGGCTAAAGATTCTGAGGAGCCATTAACTACATTAACTTCAACCATTATAGACAAGTGTTAAAGTAGAACGAGGCTTCTAATTGGTGTCGTGGCATAGTGGTTAAGTTACTCGATGAGCAGCCAGTTCTCTGGACCATTAACGCCAATGACACAAGTTTAAATCTGACCAATTGGACTTTAATCCAGGCAATTCATTCAATCTTATATGAAAGTTATTCTTGGTCAGAGGAAGCAGGAAAGTACAAGAATGTTGCATGGATCTACAGTATCTACTGTATGTCCTACAAGGAAGGAACGCTGTAGTCCTGACCTTGCCTGCTCCATGTTTGACTCCAAGTCTACTAGTCAGGTTGAATCTTAATCACACTCGTCATTAGATTAGATTCTTTATTCTTTATCACTTCATGGTAATTGGATAAGAAATGCTGAAAGTCACCAATGTTGACAAACTGCAAAGGGAGTCAGATGGACCTACAGCAGGAAGCAGGCAACTTAGGCCCAATTTGCCCTTGCCGACCATCTAAGCTAGCCCCACCTGTCCGCATTTGGCCCATATCCCTCTAAACCTTTCCTATCCATGTACCTATCTAAATGTCTTTTAAATGTTGTTCGTAGTACATGCATCAACATCCTCATCTGGTAACTTGCTCCATATACCCACCACCCTCTATGTGAAATGGCTGCCCCACTGGTTCCTTGTAAATCTTTCTCCTCTCACTAGAAACATAGAAAATAGGTGCAGGAGGAGGCCATTCGGCCTTTCGAGCCAGCACCACTATTCATTGTGATCATGGCTGATCGTCCCCAATCAATAACCCGTGCCTGCCTTCTCTCCATATCCCTTGATTCCACCAGCCCCTAGAGCTCTGTCTAACTGTCTCTTAAATCTATCCAGTGATTTGGCCTCCACTGCCCTCTGTGGCAGGGAATTCCACAAATTCACAACTCTCTGGGTGAAA
This sequence comes from Raja brachyura, assembly GCA_963514005.1. The sequence continues at coordinate 6,148,682 of OY740802.1, forward strand.
AGGTTTTTTCTCACCTCAGTCCTAAATGGCCTCCCCTTTATTCTAAAACTGTGGCCCCTGGTTCTGGACTCGCCCAACATTGGGAACATGTTTCCTGCATCTAGCCTGTCCTGTCCTTTTATAATTTTATATGTTTCTATAAGATCCCTATGTATAAGAAACCTATGTATACTAGTTCCTGATTGCCCACCTCTGGATAAAAAGACTCTGTGCGTTCACCCTATCTATTCCTGTGTAAAACAACATTGAACAAAACACAGAACAGACACAAAGTGCTGGAGTAATTCAGCATCTCTGGCAAAAAGGAATGGGTGACATTTTGGGTCGAGACACTTCTTGAGTATGAGGAAGGGTCCCGACCCAAAACATCACCCAGCCTATTTCTCCAGAGATGCTGCCTAACCCGCTATGTTACTCCAGCACTTTGTGTCTATCTTTGGTATAAACCATATAACAATTACAGCACGGAAACAGGCCCTCTCGGCCCTTCCAGTCCGTGCCGACCATTTATTTTCCCCTAGTCACATCTACCTGCACTCAGACCATACCCCTCCATTCCCTTCCCGTCCATATACCTATCCACTTTACTTTTAAATGTTAAAATCGATCCTGCCTCCACCACTTCTGCTGGAAGATCATTCCACACAGCCACCACTCTCTGAGTAAAGAAGTTCCCCCTCATGTTACCCCTAAACTTCTGTCCCTTAATTCTAATGTCATGCCCTCTTGTTTGAATCTTTCCTACCCTCAATGGGAAAAGCTTATCCACGTCAATTCTGTCTATCCCTTTCTTTATTTTAAAGACCTCAATCAAGTCCCCCCTTAACCTTCTGCGCTCCAAAGAAGAAAGACCTAACTTGTTCAGCCTTTCTCTGTAACTTAGTTACTGGAACCCAGGCAACATTCTAGTAAATCTCCCCTGTACTCTTTCTATTTTGTTGACATCCTTCCTATAATTAGGCGACCAAAATTGTACACCATAAATCAGCATCTGCAGTTCCTTCCTACACATAAAAGAGAATAGCATAGGAACAGGCCCTTCGGCCCATCATATCCATGTCTAAAACATTATGCCAAGTTCAATATTATCAATAGTAACCTGTATTAAAACACTAAGTACGTTTTCCACATTTTGTGTTCTAGGAACAAAGGATACTTCAGTCAATTTATTGTATGACGTTATTCCTAAAAAGTCAAGTCAACTGCACTGCAGCAATCAATGTATATTCGGCTTTGTGCAAGATTTGTAATCAAATGGAATCTGTAATAAAATGTCACTGTAGCAGAGTGCATCAGGTTGGTAATAGTTGCGTGTCATATTCCCTGCAAATTCTCCCATTTTCTGTGACTATCACCTCTGCACCTTGTATCTATTTTCACCTCGCCAGATTTTCATGTCTGAACTATTACTGAATGTGAACTCATTTCTGTAGCCAGAGGCTGGTGGATCTGTGGAGTTCATTGCCCCCAAGGGTCTCCAAGGAGCAAAATGGGTATTTTTCAAGCGGAGATTCTTGATTAGTAATGGGCCTGTCCCACTTGCTGAATTTTTCAGGCAACTGCCGGCGACTGTCGTAGTCGACTGCCAAAAAACCGGCGACAACCTAGTCATCCTGGCGACAACCTACGACAGCACCTACGTCAGGAGAAGTCAAGCTACGCTCGTTGCCGTCAAACCCACTGTCGTCGAAAATTTTTCAAGATGTTGAAAATTTAGCGGCGACCAGAAAGACGCTACGACTTTTTGCACGACTGAGGAGACGGCTCCCCGCGATCACGTGGCGAACACGTGGCGACAAACTAGTCGTCTGTAGTTGCCTAAAAAATCGCCTAAGTGGGACAGGCCCATTCGGGCATCAAAGGTAACGGGGAGAAGGAAGGAGAATGGGGTGAGAGGGAAAAATAGATCAGCCATGATCGAATGGCGGAGTAGACTCGATGGGCCGAATGGCCTGATTCTGCTCCTATGTCTTATGGTCTTATGAAGAATACTTATATTTGGGTCATGACAGTTTTTCACTCCAACAGAGATGGCATTGTCACCTGCACTCCACATCAACAGTTAGCCAAGGTCCACTTCAAGTTTTCATCTTGTTTCGTTTAGTTCAGCGATCCAGGCCATTTGGCCCACCGTGTCCGCGCCAACTAATGATCACCCGTTCACACTAGCTCTATGTTATCCCACTTTCTCATCCACTCCCTATGCACTCGGTGCAATTTACAGAGACAATAGGTGCAGGAGTAGGCCATTCGGCCCTTCGAGCCAGCACCGCCATTCACTGTGATCATGGCTGATCATCCACACTCAGTATCCCGTTCCTGCCTTCTCCCCATATCCCTTGACTCTGCCTCAGAGGGCGCTGGAGGCAGGTTTTCTGGATGCTTTCAAGAGAGAGCTAGATAGGGCTCTTAAGAATAGCGGAGTCAGGGGATATGGGGATAAGGCAGGAACGGGGTACTGATTGGGGATGATCTGCCATGATCACATTGAATGGCGGTGCTGGCTCAAAGGGCCGAATGTCCTACTCCTGCACCTATTGTCTATTGTCTATTGACTCCGCTATCTTTAAGAGCTCTATCCAACTCTCTCTTGAAAGCAGACAGAGAATTGGCCTCCACTGCCTTCTGAGGCAGAGAATTCCACAGATTCACAACCCTCTGTGTGAAAAAGTTGTTCCTCATCTCCGTTCTAAATGGCCTACCCCTTATTCCTAAACTGAGGTCCAATTGAGCTGTAAACCCGCACGTCTTTGGGATGCGGGAGGAAGCCGGAGAGTCAGGCGGAAAACCCACCCGGTCTCAGGGAAAACGTGCAAACTCCACACAGATGATACCCGAGGTTAGGATCAAACTTGGGTCTCTGGGGTTGTGAGGCAGCATGTCTAGACTCTACTGACTCTGAAGAAGGGTTTCAGCCCAAAATGTTGTCTATTTCCTTCGCTCCATAGATGTTGCTGCACCCGCTGAGTTTCTCCAGCATTTTCGTCGACCTTCGGTTTTCCAGCATCTGCAGCTCCTTCTTAAACACTCTAGGCTCTACCTGCTGTTTCTTCACATCTCCTCTCTCTCCTCTCCCCATTTTCTTCCTGCAGCTTATCCTCGACCGACTTAATGGCATAAAGTTCCTGATGCGCACATCGAGGTCTTGTGTAACCGTTATCTTTTGGTTTAACTTTCAGCAGCTGCACAGAAACACGAGGTGTGACACCCGTCACTCTGAACACAAGAAGAGAGGCAAGAAGCACCGAAAACTAAAAGCAAAAACAGAAAGCAATGAGCAGCTGAGGATAGTCACTAACTTGTACTTGTGCTGGGAAAAGCTATTTGTCGGACCCTGTAAAAGCTGCCACCGGACAGGATGAGAGGCAAGACAACAGGCCATTGTCTGGCACGGACATCACTAATGATGCTGCTTTCCCCCACTGTATAAGAAGCTACCACTTTCATTCCACGTATTAAATCATTATTTACCCAGATGGTGATATTGTACATAGTTTAGCGTTTGCCGTGGCTGGTGAGGATGATGACCGACTGTTCAATGTCTGCAGGTCCCAGGCCACACGTTGCCTTGGAGAAACAAAGAACTGCAGATGCTGGTTCATACCCAAGACAGACACAAAGTGCTGAGGTTAGTCAGCGGGTCAGGCAGCATCTCTGGAGAAAAGGGACGGGTGACGTTTCGGGGCCGGGACCTTTCTGCAGACTCCTATGTTACGCCAGCATTTTGTATCATCTTTGGTAAACCAGCATCTGTCTGTGGAAGGGTCCAGATCCGAAACATCACCTACCCTTTTTCTGCAGAGGTGCAGCCTGACCTGCTGAGTTACTCCAGCACTTTGTGCCTAACTCGAGGCTGGTGCTATCATAACTTTTATGAAACATTTAGACAGGTGCATAGATAGGGTGGGTTTAGAGGGATATGGGCCAAACGCAGGCAGGTGGGACTAGTTTTGATGGGCATGTTGGTCAGCATCGACAAGTTGGGCCGAAGGGTCTGTTTCCATGCTGTATGACACTATGATTCTATAACTCATTGCCTCGTCCTGCTATTTAAAGTTGTTTATATTTCCCCCCAGTTTGAAAATATAGGGGAACACAAATTACTTAAATGCAAGCTGCCAGCTGTACATGTGGTTAAAAATATCTCTGAAACATTAGTGTATATCCGTACCAACAGTCTATACCCTTGCAATCAGTCTGAAGAAGGGTCCTGATCCAAAACGCCACCTATCCATGTTCTCCAGAGAGGCTGCCTGACCCACTGAGTTACTCCAGCATTGAGGAATTGACCAAGGTACAGAGAAATTGCAGAGGAGAAAATATAATGAAGGTACACAAAAAGGCTGGAGAAACTCAGCGGGTGCAGCAGCATCTAAGGAGCGAAGGAGATAGGCGACGTTTTGGGTCGAGACCCTTATATAATGGAATGTGCAGACAGGTACAGAAAGTAAAAAGGGGGAAGCTAAGAAAGATTTGATTAAGCAAGTGAAAAATCCAGAAAGGAATCATTAATTTAGTTTAGTTTATCGTCCTGTGTACCGAGGTACAGTGAAAAGCTTTTGTGTGCTACCCAGACAGAGGAAAGACAGTACATTATTACAACCGAGCCATCCACAGTGTACAAATACAGGATAACTGGAATAATGTATAATGCAAGATCAAGTCCGATTAAAGATGGTCCGAGGGTCTCCAATATATAAAGGGAATAACGTTTAGTGCAAAAAAAAAAATTCATTATCGTTTTTTAAGAAATCTCTGACAACAATTTTCAACCTTCAAGGGTGAGATTTGACAAGTTCAGTTGCTTCAATTCTGGTTTACCGAGGGCAGGAACTTGAAGCGACGTCACTAAGTGTGGCCTTGTGTCAGTAAACACCAATTCTAAACTTTTGCAGTGAGTTGCAAGGGTGATGTGTGCCCAAATGCGGCAGATTCTGGACCTTCACGGGGAAGTGACTGCAAAGCCCCGTTTCAGAAGGCTGTTGTCAAATTGTCCAGAAAACACTTGTATTTCTGAAGTTGCTACAACCACCCCTTATAGAGTGCTGGATGATTTGTACTCTGCTGCAGATGAGTACATTAAATCTATCGGTACATACCCAGCAAATTCTGCCTCACTGTACTACTCTGAATTCTGCTTCAGTTATAAAAATTTAGCACAATTGTCTGTGAAAAGTTAGTCATCTAGGCATGATTGGGTTCATGTTTGAGGAGTGTTAGAAGGCTCTGGGCCTGTGCTCGCTGGAGTTTGGAAGGATGAGGGTGCGCCTCATTGAAACCTAGTGAATAATGAAAGGCCTGGAGAGAGTGGGTATGGAGGCTGGTGGATGAGTCTAGGACCAGAGGGCACTGCCGCAGGATAAAAGGACGTACGTTTAGAATGGAGATGAGGAGCAATGTATTTAGCCAGCGGGTGGTGAACCCATGGAATTCACTGCTACAGACGCTGTGGAAGCCAAGACATTGGGTATTGTTGACTCCATTAATGCCCAATTGATGACCCAATGCCCTAGTACGTTATGAATTAGTCAGGGCAATATAAGGTTATGGGTGGAAAGCAGGAGGGATTGGGGGTTGAGAGGGAAAGAAGAGCTGAATGATCTAATTCTGCTTCTATGTCGTATGATTCACAACAGCATATATGAGTTACCAAATCATAGATGATTTACAACAGCATATATGACTTTCCTCAACGTTACCTTGAAAAGTTCAATGTAGAACAAGTCTGCAAATATAATTCTTCAATGGCCACATCCAATAACAGAGATGCAACTGTGACAATCTGTGACCCTGTGCTACTAACTATACATAGAAACATAGAAAATAGGTGCAGGACCTAGCCTGCGCCGCCATTCAATGTGATCATGGCTGATCATCCAACTCAGTATCCCGTACCTGCCTTCTCTCCATATCCCCTGATCCCCTTAGCCACAAGAGCCACATCTAACTCCCTCTTAAATATAGCTTCTACTGTAACTTCTACTGAGACAATCATCGACTAGCAAAGAAACCGAAAATTGGCCTCGATGGGACGTTAGCGGTCAAAATTGTCATCGTAATATACGTCCCCCAGTTGGTGCAGGTGCACGTGTCAACGCACATATTGGTGAAGGTGTTCACATGTTCCCAGACAGCATTCATTAGAGGTGCAGGACGGGCAGACAATGTCGATCTGATATTTCAGTTTAGTTTATCGTCACGTGTACTGAGGTACAGTGAAAAACTTTTTTGTGAGACGATACACAATAGGTGCAGGAGGAGGCCATTCGGCCCTTTGAGCCAGCACCGCCACTCAATGTGATCATGGCCGATCATCCCCAATCAGTACCCCGTTCCTGCCTTCTCCCCATATCCACGGACTCCGCTATTTTTAAGAGCTCTATCTAGCTCTCTCTTGAAAGCATCCAGAGAACCAGCCTCCATGGCCCCCTGAGGCAGAGAATTCCACAGACTCACAACTCTCTGTGTGAAGAAGTGTTTCCTCGTCTCCGTTCTAAATGGCTTACCCCTTATTCTTAAGCGTGCGAGCCAGTCAGCAGAAAGACAACACATGGTTACCATTCTCCATATACAGTGCACAGATGAATGATAAGGGCATAACGTCTAGTGCAAGGTAAAGTCCGATCAAGGATCGTCCGAGGGTCACCAAAGAGGTAGATAGTAGTTCAGCACTGATGAGCCTGCTGGGATAGTTTCATTCAGGTGAGATATCAAAAAGGTGATTGATGTCAAGTTTAGAATGTGTTGTATGAATTTTAAACATGAGCAGATTTTATAAGGTTCATAGGAGCAGAATTAGGCCGTTCGGCCCATCGAGCCTACCCCACCATTCATGCGTGGCTGAGCTAGCTTTCCCCCTCAACCCCATTCTTCCGCCTCTGCCCATAATCTTTACACCCCTACTAATCAAGAATTGGTCAATCTCCACTTTTGACAATATCCGAATACTTTTGCCTCCACAGCTGTCTTAGATTTCTCGCGTTTCAGAGCATCATCAACTATATTAAGGTAGGCAGAAATGCTGGAGAAACTCAGCGGGTGAGGCAGCATCTATGGAGCGAAGGAATAGGCGACGCTTCGGGTCGAGACCCTTCTTCAGACTGTATTAATGTTGTTGCACTTGGATTTCTACTGACGGAAGCTGCTATTCTCCAGATATATAGGGTGTGAACAGATAGCACAGCACAGTGGCTCAGCGGTGCAGTAGCTACCAGAGACCTGGGTTTCGACCCTGACTCTGGGTGCTGTCTGTACGGAATTTGTACATTCACCCTGGGACCACGTGGGATTCCTCTGGGTGCTCCATTTTCCTCCCATATTCCAAAGACTTGCAGGCTGGCAGGCTAATTGGCTTTGGGGAAAGTTGTAAAATTGTCACTAGTATGTAGGATAGTGCTGGTGCACAGGGTGATTGCTGGTGGGCACCAACTCGATGGGCCGAAGGGCCTGTTTCCACGCTGTATCTCTAAGGTCTATAGTGGGTTGAAGCAAAGCGAGAGGGAGAAAAGATTGTCCAAGTGGTCAGGTTTGTCCTGGTGCTCAGAGAACAAGCTTTTCCAACTGAATTTGAGTATAGGAGCAGGGAGGTTCTACTTCAGTTGTATAGGGTCTTGGTGAGACCACACCTGGAGTATTGCGTACAGTTCTGGTCTCCAAATCTGAGGAAGGACATTATTGCCATAGAGGGAGTGCAGAGAAGGTTCACCAGACTGATTCCTGGAATGTCAGGACTGTCTTATGAACAAAGACTGCACAGACTTGGTTTATACTCTCTAGAATTTAGGAGATTGAGAGGGGATCTTATAGAAACTTACAAAATTCTTAAGGGGTTGGACAAGCTAGATGCAGGAAGATTGTTCCTGATGTTGGGGAGGTCCAGGACAAGGGGCCACAGCTTAAGGATAAGGCAGAAATCCTTTAGGACCGAGATGAGAAGGACTTTTTTCACACAGAGAGTGGTGGGTCTCTGGAACTCTCTGCCACAGAGGGTAGTTGAGGCCAGTTCATTGGCTATATTTAAGAGGGAGTTAGATGTGGCCCTTGTGGCTAAGGGGATCAGACGGTATGGAGAGAAGGCAGGTACGGGATACTGAGTTGGATGATCAGCCATGATCATATTGAATGGCGGTGCAGGCTCGAAGGGCTGAATGGCCTACTCCTGCACCTAATTTATATGTTTCTATGTTTTTAAGAAACAACAGCAGGTAGGCACTGCTTTGAGAGAAGATGTCCTGAACCAAAATATGATGCAGTTGCAGACACACCACTGTCCTCATGACCAGTGTCCTGTGTCAATGAGACTTTGTGGATCTAAGATAGACACAAAGTGTTGGAGTAGCTCAGAGTGTCTGGAAGCATCTCTGGAGTAAAGGAACATGTGGCCTTTCAGGACGAACCCTTCTACAGACGGGTTGACCCAACATTCCGCCCCGAAACATCACCTATTCCTTTACTCCAGATGAGCCCCTGTCCCACTTTCACGACCTAATTGGCGACCTCTGCCGACTTTGCCCTTGACTCGTACTCGCAGCATGGTCGCCACGAGATCGTAGGAGGTCTTCGAAACTCTTCCTCGTGCTCGTGAGTTGTCTCCGCGTACTCGTGGCGTACAAGTAGGTCGCGGCGTTTTTTCCAGCCTGATCAAAAATATCCACGAGTAAAAAAAAGGTCGGCATGGAAAAAATTGATACTTTTTACTCGTAGGTAGGTCGTAGTAGGTTGTGATGGTAGTCGTAGATAGTCGTAGGTCGGTAACTGGCCCGAGAAAAAAAAATGCAAACATGACATCATTTTATCATGTGATCATTTTCCACTCGTAGCTAGTCGTAGTTGGTGTTGGGTGTGGAAGACTGAGGTCGAGGGGGGTTGTAGGAGGCCGTAGACATAGATGTAGGAGGTCTATTACTTCGGTGAGTCAACACCACCTTGCCATTTTTTTCAACTCGTCTAGAGTCTTCTTGCTAGGGCTTGCTATGGCCCGCCGGGGGCTCCGACATCAAGACCCGGAGCGGGGCCTTGCATCGCCCGGCGCGGCATGAATGGCCGCGGGACATTTACTATCACCCGCCGGGGGCTTTGACTCTGACCGGGAGAAGAATGGGGAGTGCAGGGGAGAGATACGACTTTGCCTTCCATCACAGTGAGGAGGATATTCACTGTGATGGATGTTTGTGTAAAATGTGTTGTGTCTTGGTTCTTTTCTTGTATGTATGACTGCAGAAACAAAATTTCGTTTGAACCTCAATGATTGTTGTTCTAAACTCGCGGATTAGGTCCTCTACCCTTTACCTGACCCACTGAGTTACTCCAGCACCTTCGGTATAAACCGGCATCTGCAGTTCCTTCCCTCACCTTCATGGATCTAACTCCTTTCAGACTGGGCTTGGAGATATTTTGCGAGTCGACATCCACTCAGTTGCAAGAGAAGTCACTGAGATTCCCAGCCAGAAGGTTGGCTGTGGACCGCAGGTTCTCGAGCGGCAGCAGTCAGGGCGGGCAGCAGAAGGCAGTGGTGCAGTGTCGGTCCTCCTGATGAGAGCAGGCTTGCGTCCCTTTGGTTATCGTAGAGCATGGAGCCTAGAACAGTACGACACAGGAACTGGCCCTTCGGCCCACAATGTCTGTGTTGAATGTGATGCCAAGACTTTTCAATTCAATTCAATTCAACTTTAATGTCATTGCACAGATACAAGTATGGGTACAATGAAATGCAGTTTAGCGTCAGTTCGTAGTGATAGCAATATAGAAAATAAATACAGAATGCAGATAATGTGGACGGAGAGACTGGAGAAATCTATCGGTGGGACTCCGAGTTCAGCAGTGTGATGGTGTTGTTGTAGAAGCTGTTCCTCATCCTACTGGTGCGGGACCTGAGGCTCCTGTACCGCCTCCCTGATGGTAGGAGGGCAAACAGTCCATAGTTAGGGTGGGAGGGGTCTTTGATGATCTTCCCGGCCCGTCTCAGACACCGTGTTCGGTGGAGGGCATCCATGGCAGGGAGCGGGGCACCGATGTTGTACTGGGCGGTTTTCACCACCCGTTGAAGTACCTTCCTATCTGCCACGGTGCAAGTGCTGTACCATACCATAAAGCAGATGGTCAGGATGCTTTCGATGGTACAGCGGGAAAAGTTGGTCAGGATCTGGGGGGACAGGTGGGCTTTTTTGAGCCTCCTCAGGAAGTAAAGGCCTGCTGCGCCTTTTTGATCAGCTTGGAGGTGTTCAGGGACCAGGACAGACCCTCCGAGATGTGTACCCCGAGGAATTTGTAGTTGGAGACCTGCTCCACCTCAGTCCAAGACCAACTCTTGTCTGCCAGCACGTGATCCATATCCCTCCATTCCCTGCAAATCCCAAAGTCTCTCAAATACCAGTTGTACCTGCCTCTACCACCACCCCCGGAGGGACTCACCACACCTCTCTGTAAAAAACTTGCCCCATACATCTCCTTTAAACTTTACCCCTCTCACCTTAAAGCTTTGCCCTGCAGTACTTTATTTATTTTTTTGTTTCTGACTTGGGGTGGGATCAGCCATCCAGTTAATCTGCTGGGGGTCAGGTTGCTGGAGTTGGTTATGGCCCAAAGATTGAAACATATAAGATTGTTATGGGTTTGGACATGCTAGAGGCAGGAAACATGTTCCCGATGATGGGGGAGTCCAGAACCAGGGGCTACAGTTTAAGAATAAGGAGTAAGCCATTTAGAACGGAGACGAGGAGACACTTTTCCCCAGAGAGAGTTGTGAGTCTGTGGAATTCTCTGCCTCAGAGGGTGGTGGAGGCTGGTTCTCTGGATACTTTCAAGAGAGAGCTAGATAGGGCTGTTAAAGATAGCGGAGTCAGGGAATATGTGGGGAAGGCAGGACCGGGGTACTGATTGGGGATGATCAGCCATGATCACATTGAATGGCGGTGCTGGCTCGAAGGGCCGAATGGCCTACTCCTGCACCTATTGTCTAATGTCCGACCTCCAACCTGCATTCTGCTGTGTTTAAGAAGCCCAATTTAACCTCGCAGTCTTGCTTTAACCATCACCGTCTATATCTCTCGTTTCCCTGATCCCTGACCAGTCTGAAGAAGGGTCTCAACCCAAAACATCACCTATCCCCTTCACTCCTTAGATGATGATGCTGCTGCACCCACTGAGTTTCTCCAGCTTTTTGTGTAACCCCCTAATTACTCAATGATATTGGCTGATGCATCTGGCCAGTCAGCAAAATGTCGTGTTCTGACTGGCCACTGCAATCACTGCAGATAGTATGAAGCTGAGATGTGGATGGACACAGGTTAGTCAGGTAGGGAGTGGACCTAAACATTTTAGAAGACTATTGAATTCAGCTGCCTTATTTAAACTGGTGAGTTAAAACAGTGCTCAGCTGCTAAACTAAACTCCTGATATTGTTGGAATCTATTAGTTTACTAGTTACTTTCCTTTATTTAACTAGCTCCGACAGTTTATATTGGGGGGTTTGTAATTTAATATGTGCATTCAGTGTTTGTCCGGTGTTACTTACAATTTCATGTTTATTATGGAGAAATTGTGTCAAATGTGTTTGTCCTGAGCTTCCTACTGGTGAGTTTGGTAATGTAGCACTTTTCCCACCATGTTAAGGCACAGCTGGTAGAGCTGCTGCCTCACAGCACCAGAGGCCAGAGTTCGATGCTAACCTTGGGTGCTGTCCGTGTGGAGTTTGCACGTTCACCCCATGACAATGTGGGTTTGTAGGTTAATTGGCCTCTGTAAATTGTCCCCAGTGTGTTGAAGTGGATGTGAAGGTGGGATGGCGTGGAACTAGTGTGAATCGGTGATTGTGGCCGGCATGGACTCGGTGGGCCATTTACATGGTGTATCTGTCAATCAATCAACAGTAGCAATGTGAGGGGAATTATTTAAAAACTACTATGAACGATAAGACAACGTTCACAAGAATGTTCAATTGAGCTTCCATTGATAGAAATCTGAAGTACCAAGAAATCATTTAAGAATTCCTGCATTTGCAAAGGTGTAACTAAGTTTATTGAAAAAAAAATATTTGATGCATTTTGAATATTCAAATTTTAATAAGCAAATATGTGAAGGTAGATCCTCCTGATTCTTAGAAAGTTGTTTGAGATTATCGGTTACTGTTATCGGTTATTGTCAAGGCCAATGCGATGTGGAATCTGCAGGCTCTTATCAGATGGGAGGGGGAGTTCCCAACGGGGAGGGTGGGTCCCTGGGGCGTTTGTGTCCGTTGTCTCCGTTGGCAGCTGTGTGGTTCCGGGGAATGGCCTTCAGGTTCTCTGTCTGTCCAGAATGGACCTTTCCACATTGATGGGCCAAATGCTGATGTACTCAGGAGTTAGTGGGGATGTTGCACTTCTTCAAGGATGCTTTGAGGGCACAATTTGAGCAGTTGACAGGCACAAAAGGCTGGAGTAAAAGGCAGCATTTTTGCAGAGGAGGAAGGACACACAGTTCCTCTGCCTGTCTGCTAATCTCTTCCTAAAGCTCAGCATAGAGTCTGGGTACAACAAGGGCACAGCAGAGACCATTGAGCTAACAAGGGCTTCAATGCTGGCTGCATTACCCTTGGAGACGACAGTTTTAAGTGCAGGTTTATTATTGGCAGGTGTACTGAGGTAGAGTAAAAGGCTTTCTCTTGCATGCTGTCAGATGACACTGTTAATGAATACAATCAAATCAAACTCAAGTACTATAAGTGGAACTAAGGAGAATATACAGGGTGCAGAATATAGTTCTCAGCATTGTAGCGCACATGTTCTATGGACAATGTTCAATGTCCACTAAGAGGTAGAGGTGAATGGGACAGTACCCTAGCTTATGGAAGGGCCGTTCAGAAGCCTGATAACAGAGGGGAAGAAGCTGTTCCTGAGTCTGGTGGTGCGGGGAGAAGAAGAAATGACTGGGGTGGAACAAGACTTTGATTATGTAGACTGGTTTTCCAAGGAACATATTAAGGACACATGAAATGCAGTATTTCCTGAGGGACTTCCTGCAGACTAAGAATCCATCCGTGTGTGTGTGTGTGTGGGAAAGAACATCTTGCATTGGAAAAAAATACACTGTTATTTCGCAGAGCCTGTGTGATTGATTTCTCCAACTTCAAGTAACCTCGGCATTCCCTCTCTCTCCATCCTTCCCCCACCCAAGTCGCACCAGCTTCTCGTTTTCACCCAACAAACAGCCTGTTTCCTTTGCCGTCGTTACTTTTTGCATATCTTTCATTCGTTGTTCTATTTCTCGCTGCATCGCCGTCCGTATCTCTCGTTTCCAATTTCCCGCCACTTTCATTCTGAAGAAGGGCCTCGACCCGAAACGTCGCCCATTCCTTCCCTCCAGAGGTGCTGCCTGTCCCGCTGAGTTACTCCAACTTTTTTGTGCCCATCTTCTGCATGCTACCTGGTTATCTACCTGAGGAGGTCTTCAAATTTCACTGTGATTTAAGGAACTTGTACTGGCTGTGATTTATGTTCGTTGCGGGTGGTGGGAACCACCATGAAGAACATTGGAGGACCCGGCGTGGGGGGGACTGCGTGAAGGACGGTGGCAGAACAAGGGGGGGAATTGGTGTGGGGGGGTGGTGGGGCACTCGAGTTTTAGAATCCTCTGCCCAGGGATTACGCCTGTGTCCGTTTGTCTGTTTGTTCGTTCGTTCCGGTCACGGCGCTGTGTACACGGCAGACAGACAACGCTCGCTTGTCTTTATCTTTTTTTAAAAATTCACTTTTAATTCAATTTTAATTTTCTTGTACCTTGTGCGTTGTGACTGTCGGCAGACCAATTTCCCCCGGGGATGAATAAAGTTCTGTCGTATCGTCAACCGTATCGCTATACTTGGAATCAACCTAGAAAAAAAAGCAAAAATAGTCAATTTTAGTAAGGAATGGGCCTTCACGTACTAAATTTTAGCTTCTATCTTGTGCCCGGTAAATTTATTGAAATGGTGAACTTTGACGAATTTTAAGATTAAATTAGATTCCATGCCTATTATTTTAACAGAATAATTTATTCATTCAAAATGAATAATTAAATTATGGACGAAAGCAGTCGGAGATGAGTGTCGCTAATTTGTTAAATATCTACACTGGAAACGTTACTAACTTATTATTTTGTAATTGCAATTATTCCGTCTTGGTTTTTGAATGTGCAAATAATTTGGTCTGACTTTTAATTATATGTAAGTAATCTGCATAATTCTGTACAACACCCCATCATGGGGAATGTATTTTTTGCTTTTAACAAAGTCAGAAGGTTTTGGCGGTCCATTCCAGTAATAAATCTTGATGTGGTTTATATTGGCATTAACCTATAAAACAACTCCCAATAGTAATCCATATAGACCCGGGTTCGATCCTGACTATGGGTGCTGTCTGTACGGAGTTTGTGCGTTCTCCCCATGACCTGCGTGGGTTTTCTCAGAGATCTTCCACATTCCAAAGACGTACAGGTTTGTTGGTCAAGTGGCTTGGCTTAAATGTAAAAATGTCCCTTGTGTGTGTAGCGTGGTGTTAATGTGTGGGGATCGCTGGTCAGTACGGACTGGGTGGGCCGAAGGGCCTGTTTCCGTGCTCTATCTCTAAACTAAATGAACACGTTAAAGTGGCGCAGTTGTTTATGACTGTGAATTTTCTATTCTGCAAAATCCATGGTTAAAATTCACAACCATTGCAAGTTTTCAGCACTGGAGTTGATATCATTGATATAATTTATCGTTGGTACATCTCCGGGGAGAAGGGAACGCCATTTGTTGCCATGGTGATATTGAACAATAGGATTTGAATTATAGGACTTCTTTCCATTTTGCTTGCCTTTTTTGTCTTATCTGCCTTGAAAATTGTTGGTAAACTGAGAGGATTTAAATTAGCAATTGAATACTGATTGAAAAGTGATATTCTCGTGAGCTGCGCCAATGTGCGCTAGGTTAATGTGGACGAGGTTAATGTTGCTGTCTGATGCAGATTTGATCCCTTGAACAAAATATGGAGTGCATTTGGATTTCCATGGCAGTAGTTCTTGCTGGAAAATGTTAAACAACATAATAAACATATCAGCCAAAGGACCTAATGAAAGACAGGCTTAAACAAGGACTGAATATTTGTATATAAAGTCAGGACAAACAACAACCCCTACACATTTTAGTTATGCGTCATCTCTTTATTAATAAAACATGGCAATCCAATCAAATTATGCTTCCAGCAGAATACTTTTTCAACCTTGATTTTTAAACTTTTTCACCCTTTTAGCATAACACAGTCGGCGTACTTCATAACAATTTTTTTTTGTGCCCTGCATTTTACAGCAACTTGTTTGGTCATTATTTACTCAAAGGTTGAATAGTTTAGTTCTGTTTCGAGATACAGCGCGTAAACAGGCCCTCAAGCCCACCATGTCCGTGCCGACCAGCGAGCTCCACACACTAACACAATCCTACACACTAAGGACATTTTACAATTCTACCGAGCCAATAGAGCTACAAGCCTGCACGTCTTTGGAGTGTGGGAGGAAACCGGAGCACCCGGAGAAAAACCCACGCAGGTCACGGGGGGAACGTACAAACTCTGCACAGACAGCGCCCGTAGTCTGGATTGAACCCAAGTCTCTGGCGCTGGAAGACAGTAACTCTACTGCTGTGCCACCGTGGTGCCCCACCAAATAACAATTTTGCGATGACATTTCCTTACTTGGGCATCTTAGTCAATCAGAGGGTAGTGGGTGTATGGAACAAGCTGCCTGAGGAGGTAGTTGAGGCAGGTACTATTAACAGCATTTAAAAGACATTTGAACAGGCATATGGATAGGAAATATTCAGAGGGATTTGGGCCTAATGAGCGGCGGCACGGTGGCGCAGCAGTAGAGTTGCTGCCACCAGAGGCCTGGTTTTGAGCCTGACTACAGGTGCTGTCTGTATGGAGTTTGCATGTTCTCGCTGTGACCGCGTGGGTTTTCTCCGGGTGCTCCGGTTTCCTCCCACACTCCAAAGATGTACAGGTTTGTCGGTTAATTAGCATTGGTAAAATTGCAAATTGTCCCTAGCATGTAGGATAGCACCAGAGTACGGGGTGATCGCTGGTCGGCATGGTCTCGGTGGGCCGAAGGGTCTGTTTCCGCGCAGTATTTGTAAATTAAGACGAAATGGGATAGTTTAAAAGGGGCATGTTGGTCAGCATGGACGAGTTGGGCCGAACGGCCTGTTTTCATGCTCTGTGACTGTAGTTCATGCCCTTGTGGATTTTCTAAAGATCTATCCAATCTTGGCAAACAATCTATTGAGGCTAAAGGTTTGCTTTTCTTCTTAACTCCAGCAAATTTTTCTCACTCTTTTTGCTAATTGACGAAGGAATTGTTTGTCAGGTTTTGCGTAAATCAAAATTAGACAAAATATTTCTGACATTTTCACAAGTAAACGGCTATTTTGAATGTTGACATGTTATTCAAAGACAAATGCCAGAACAGTACACTCTAATTAAGGAGGACTTTAAATTGATGAATACAATCTGTTTGGACTTTTATGCGGAAAGGGTGTGGCCCTCTTGTGGTAGGTGATGGTATGAAGTATTTCTGTCTGGTAACAATGCACAGACTGTCCTTGATGTTACTGCTTTTTGCCTCTCTTCCATTCATTTGTCATAAGTACTGTCTATATCTCTCGTTCCTCTTTCTCTTGACTCTCACCATGAAGAAGAGTCTCGATCCGAAACGCCACCTATTCCTCTTCTCCAGAGATGCTGCCTGACCCGCTGAGGTTGGTTTAGAGATACAGGCCCTTCGACCCACCAGGTCCGGACCGACCAGCGATCCCCGCACGCTAACATTACCCTGCACACACACTAGGGTCAAAATACATTTATACCAAGCCCATTGACCCACAAGCCTGTACGCCTTTGGAGTGTGGGTGGAAACTGAAGATCTCGGAGAAAACCCACGCAGGTCACGGGGAGAACGTACAGACAGCACCCGTAGGCGGGATCGAACCCGGGCCTCCGGCGCTACAAGCGCCGCGAGGCAGCAACTCTACCGTTGCGCCACCGTGCTGCCCGATCACTCCAGCTTTTTGTGACTATCTTCAGCAGTAGCACCGAAGCTTGGCGCCAACACGGAGCATGTGCCCTTTTGTAGGGCGGGCACCTACGGGTGACATCACCCTGCTGCAGACTTCTGCTGCATCAAACGCAACTAAACTATCACCTGCAGCTCCTCCCTACACATGAATTATGGACCTGGTCATCTTTCCTTCAATTATTTGACCATCCAAACTTTGCGTACATAAGTCATCCTGCATTAAAGCTCACAACATCTGAGATGCTGCATGCATTTGTGTTGCACTGAATAAGCATATAGGTGCCAAATATAATTACACATGGTTGGTTCGGCCATTATTCCATTTGTTTAGTCAACAAATATCTGCAGGTTTTGCTTATTTACAAAGCTAATTGCCTCTGGAAGTGTCCAGTATTGTTTTTTTTCTCTTTGTAGGATTTTTCTAAAACTACCATGTTTGTCTTGGGGTGGAGTTCTGGAGCAGATTAGTCATTGGGACATTTCTTTAATTTATCATGACTTTTTATAACTATATTACTATTTTATAGAGTGCGATTTTACACGGGACTGTTCAAATAAAATATTTAATGACAAAATTTCATACAAGTGTAGCTTGTGTCCTTTAGTTTATTATTCTTGCGTGTACCGAGGGACAGTGGGAAGTTTTTGTTGCGCGTTATCCAGTCAACGAAAAGAGAATACATTATCACAACCAAGCTGTCCGCAGTGTACCGACACAGGATAGAATAAATAACGTTTGGTGCAAGGTAACGTTCGATGGAAGGTAGACAAAAATGCTGGAGAAACTCAGCGGGTGCGGCAGCATCTGTCCTTCGCTCCATAGATGCTGCCGCACCCACTGAGTTTCTCCAGCATTTTTGTCTACCTTCGATTTTACAGCATCTGCAGTTCTTTCTTGAACAAAGTTCGATGGAAAGATAGAAACATAGAAATTAGGTGCAGGAGTAGGACATTCGGCCCTTCGAGCCTGCACCGCCATTCAATATGATCATGGCTGATCATCCAACTCAGTATCCCGTACCTGCCTTAGAAACATAGAAACATAGAAAAATAGGTGCAGGAGTAGGCCATTCGGCCCTTCGAGCCTGCACCGCCATTCAATGTGATCATGGCTGATCATCCAACTCAGTATCCCGTACCTGCCTTCTCTCCATACCCCCTGATCCCTTTAGCCACAAGTGCCACATCTAACGCCCTCTTAAATATAGCCAATGAACTAGCCTCAACTACCTTCTGTGGCAGAGAATTCCAGAGACTCACCACTCTCTGTGTAAAGAATGTTTTCCTCATCTCATCTAAAGGAATTCCCCCTTATCCTTAGACTGTGACCCCTTGTTCTGGGCTCCCCCAACATCGGGAACAATCTTCCAGCATCTAGCTTGTCCAATCCCTTAAGAATTTTGTAAGTTTCTATAAGATCCTCCCTCAATCTTCTAAATTCCAGCGAGTACAAGCCGAGTCTATCGAGTCTTTCCTCATATGAAACTCCTGACATCCCAGGAATCAGTCTGGTGAATCTTCTCTGTACCCCCTCTATGGCAAGGATGTCTTTCCTCAGATTTGGAGACCAAAACTGTACGCAATACTCCAGGTACCTGCCTTCTCTCCATACCCTCTGATCCCCTTAGCCACAAGGGCCACATCTAACTCCAAGATAGTCCGAGGGTCTCCAATGAGGTAGATGGGAGATCAGGACTGCTCCCTAGATGGTGAGAGGACGCTTCAGTTGCCTGATAACAGCTGGGAAGAAACTGTACCTGAATCTGGAGGTGTGCGTTTTCACACTTCTCCACCTCTTGCCTGATGGGAGAGGGGAGAAAAGGGAGTGACCAGGATGAGACTGGTCCTTGATTATGTTGCTGGCCTTGCCGAGGCAGCACTATTAAAGTATGTTTTAATCAAAACCCTTGGCCTGTTTCAAAAGTTGAAGCCAAGCCTGGTTATTTTTCAGTCATTTACATCATTGATTCAAAGCGATGAACACTTTAAAATAGGAATCTGGTGAAAATTGGAATTGAATGCAGAGAGAATGGATTGGTAATGGTAAGATGGTATAATAATTTGGAAAGGAGTAAATAATCAGTGTAATTAACTCTAAGGGGCTAATATTAACAAACTGACAGAAAAGAATAAGGTAAAATCAGCTGTGCATTTGTAATAAATAATACATCAAAGTTAATGGGATGGCAAACCAAAGCAGTCAGAAATGTAACTTAAGACGATAGATTTTTAAATTTTCTTAAATTATTCATTGACCAGGCATAGGAGTCAGTGACAATCCACCAATAGACCTTGAAAGGTGGTGCATTATTCATAGATTCATTGAGTTTTGCAGCAATGAAACGGACTTCCTGGCCCAATTCGTCCTTGAGTGCCAACAGTAGGCCTTGGCCATCAGAGCATGAGGGGCAAAATGGTCACTTGTTGTTGCATCTCCGCCCCTTCCCACCCTAGTCGATGTACTAGTTTCACTGTCGTCCTGGTGAGTTGCATTGTCTGTAACATGTTTTCACCTGGCCCACGGCTAACCAATGTCCTTTATGATCTTAACTTTATAGACAATAGGTGCAGGAGTAGGCCATTCGGCCCTTCGAGCCAGCACCACCATTCAATGTGATCATGGCTGATCATCCCCAATCAGTACCCCGTTCCTGCCTTCTCCCCATATCTCCTGACTCCACTATCTTTAAGAGCCCTATCTAGCTCTCTCTTGAAAGCATCCAGAGAACAGACCTCCACTGCCCTCTGAGCCAGAGCATTCCACAGACTCACAACTGTGTGTGAAAAAGTTTTTCCTCATCTACATCCTAAATGGCTTGCCTCTTATTCTTAAACAGTGGCCCCTGGTTCTGGACTCCCCCAACATCGGGAACATGTTTCCTGCCTCTAGCGTGTCCAAACCCTTAATAATCTTATATGTTTCAATGAGATTCCCTCTCATCCTTCTAAACTCCAGAGTGTACAAGCTCAGCCGCTCCATTCGCTCAGCATATGACAGTCCCACCATCCCGGGAATTAACCTTGCAAACCTACGCTGCACTCCCTCAATTGCAATAATGTCCTTCCTCAAATTAGGGGACCAAAACTGCACACAATACTCCAGGTGTGGTCTCACTAGGGCCCTGTACAGCTGCAGAAGGACCTCTTTGCTCCTATACCCAACTCCTCTTGGTGTGAAGGCCAACATGCCATTCGCTGTCTTCACTACCTGCTGTAGAATATGCAAAATAGTTCATTGATTTGCTCTATATTGCTGTCTATATCTCTTGTTTCCCTTTCCCCCGAATCTCAGTCTCGCGGTGGGTGGGTGGGTGGGTGGGTGGGGGGGGGGGGGGGGGAGAGAAACGTCACATATTCCATCTCTCCAGAGATGCTGCCTGTCCCGCTGAGTTACTCCAGCTTTTATGCGTCTGTCTTCGGTTTAAACCAGCACCTGCAGTTCCTTCCTACCCATACCAACCTGCCTGCCCTTGGCCTCTTCCATTGCCAGAGTGAGGCCATGTGCAAACTGGAGGAACAGTACCTCATGTTTCGCTTTCACCGCTTACAAAGCAGCGGCATGAGGATTAAATTCTCCAATTTCAGATAACACCCCAACTCTGACGATAATGGCATTTTACAGCACCTTCAGTTTCGAGATACACCGCGGAAACAGGCCCTTCGGCCCAGCGAGTGCTCACCGGACCAGCGATCCCCGCACACTAGCACTATCCTACACACAAGGGACAACTTACAATCTTTACCGAAGACAAATTATAAAAAAAACCTTCAAATCTGTACGTCTTGGGAGCGTGGGAGGAAAGCTTAGCACCTGCGGAGAACCCAGGCGGCAACGGGGAGAACGCACAAACTCATCACAGACAGCAGCCGTAGTCAAGATCAAACAGTGTCTCTGGTGCTGTGTAAGTAAGTAAGTTTATTGGCCAAGTATTCACATACAAGGGTTACACAAAAAGCTGGAGAAACTCAGCGGGTACAGCAGCATCTAAGGAGCGAAGGAGATAGGCGATGTTTCGGGTCGAGACCTTCTTCAGACTGGTTTTCATTGCCGGATGGAAGTTGGTGGTGAAATGGATGAAGTCAGTCAGTTGTGTGTGGGTGCAGGAGGTGACACCAAAGCAGTCGTCAATGTAACGGAGGTAAAGGTCGGGGGTGGGGCCCTGGTACACCGAGAACAAAGATTGTTCGACGTGCCCGACAAAGAGGTAGGCGTAGCTAGGGCCCATGCGTGTGCCCATAGCTACGCCTTGTGTTTGGAGGAAATGGGAGGAGTCAAAAGAGAAGTTATTGAGGGTAAGGACCAACTCCGCTAGGCGGAGGAGGGTGTCAGTGGACGGGTATGGGTTGCTCCTCTGGTCGAGGAAGTACCGGAGGGCTTTGAGACCATCCTGGTGGGGGATGGAGGTGTATAGTGACTGGACATCCATGGTGAAGATGAGAGGATGGGGGCCTGGGGAATGGAATTCGTGGAGCCGACGGAGAGTGTCTGAGGTGTCTAAATTCACATACAAGGAATTTGCCTTGGTGCTCCGCCCACAAGTGGCAACATGACATCCAGTGAGAGCTACGACTGACTCTGAAAATGTATGGCAGCAACTCTACCGCTGTGCCACCATGCCCCCCTGGGGCATCTGTGGAAGGAATGGACCGACACCATTTCTGGTTGGGGTGACTGGTTCTCGTCTGTTCTGATTCTCTTCTCTTTCCACAGAGCTCCCAGACCTGAAATTTGTGCAAAATGATGTCCTGATGCACGTTCCACTCCGTGTGCCCAGGCATCGCTGAGCAGCATGGCGTTATACACACCAAGGGCCTGAAAACAACATTAGCATAGATGATGTAGACAGTCAGAACCTTTCTCTTAGGGTGGAAATGTCAAAGACTAGAGGGCATAGCTTTAGGCTGGGGGGGGGGGGGGGTGAAAAGTCCTCCCTGTGACTGTGTGGGTTCTCTCCGGGTACTCCGGTTTCCTCCCACATTCTAAGGACATGCAGGTTTAGAGGTTAATTGGCTTCTGTAAATTGTCCAGAACCAGGGGCCACCGTTTAAGAATAAGGAGTAAGCCATTTAGAACACAGATGAGGAAACGCTCGTTCTCACAGAGAGTTGTGAGTCTGTGGAATTCTCTGCCTCAAGAGGGCGGTGGAGGCTGGTTCTCTGGATACTTTGAAGAGAGAGCGAGATAGGGCTCTTGAAGAGTCAGGAGATATGGGGAGAAGGCAGGAACGGGGTACTGATTGGGGATCATCAGCCATGATCACATTGAATGGCGGTGCTAGCTTGAAGGGCCGAATGGCCTACTCCTGCACCTATTGTCTATTGTGTAGGATAGAACAAGTGTAGGGGTGATGGTTGATTGGCGTGGACTCGTGAACTAAACTGTGTGCAGAGATTAACCTGCCATCCACAGACCAGTCAACTTGGTGCCAAGGAAACTATTTGAGAATGTAATCGGGATCGAAATTAAGTGGTACTTGGAAAACATGGGTTAATAAATGGCAGTCAACCCTGATTAGTCACAGGCAAGTGTGTTTGTCCAGTTTTGTTTATCTAATGATTGAGACCTCTGACCATGAAGGCTGATGAAGCCAGGGAGGGTGACATTCTGCATGTGTAAAGGGATTTGATAAAGTACCATATAATAGTAAGATTAACATAAAACATAGAAAATAGGTGCGGAAGTAGGCCATTCCGCCCTTCAAGCCTGCACCGCCATTCAATATGATCATCCAACTCAGTATCCTGTACCTGCCTTCTCTCCATACCCCCTGATCCCTTTAGCCTCAAGGGCCCCATCTAACTCCCTCTTAAATATAGCCAACAAACTGGCCTCAACTACCCCCTGTGGCAGAGAATTCCACAGATTCACCACTCTCTGTGTCAAAAAATGATTTTCTCATTTCAGTCCTAAAAGACTTCCCCCTTATCCTTAACTTAAATGAGAACTTACCAGTTTGAAGTTTGATCCTTATTTTATGGGGAGTTATGATGAGGGATTTCGTGAAGACCCCGCCCGCACGCATGCACGACAAAGCAGCGGTGTGGAATCACAGATAACAACAATGACTGAAGATAGTAAGATTTAACAGACTCTAATATACCAGTTGACCTTATGATAGAGGGTTGGGAGCGGAGGGCACAACATCCCTCATCGTAACTCCTCATAAAATAAGGATCAAACTTCAACCTGGTAAGTTCTCGTTTAATCTTACTATTTTACTTTGGAGTCACGTGAGTGACTTTGTGAAGATTTCAAAGCTCTGTGATTCCATGCCCTGGACAACGTCCATGCTCCACACTGCCGCAATTACTGATGGAGGAAGTATGTTAATGTATTTCAGACTTGAACAAGCTGAAAAATGATAATGTATTTATTAAAATACAAACAATAAACCCCTAACTCGGGGATAAACTTTTTTATGGAACAGTACTTAAAACTGATTCCGCAAACGTTGCGGGAACGGCCACCGGCTTGTTATAAAACCTCTGAAAGGTTGCCTCACTGGCCCAGCCCGTGGTTGCGAGGCCATGATCCACGGGAACCTCCATGGTCCTCGCCGCTGATGTGGATGCAGCCCTGGTAGAATGAGATTTTAAAACGTTAGTATCGATACCTGCTGCACCCAACACCACCCTGAGCCACCTGGAGATAGTCTGCACTGTCACCCGGTGAAGTGGGTTCTTGTGGCTAATGAACAGTCCCTGCTCCATCTTCCTGATGGTGTGTGTGACTTTGATATAATACCGAAGATGGGTGGCTATGCAGAGGGTAGCATCTGCGGGGTACGCTCGGAATTCCAATTGCAGCCCTGTAGATCCAGGTCTGTGCTGCTTCAGCAACTCTTCTATAAAGAAGGTTACTTTCCCAGGGGTCGAGACCGTACTGTCCAATCTCAGTTTCTGCAAAGTCTGGACCCGTTGTGCAGATGTCAGTGCCATCAACATCACCACTTTGTAGGTGAGTTTGTCCAGCGGTAACCCCATCATGGGCGACCAACTCCTGAGCAGGGTCAACACCACCCCTACATCCCAGGTAATGTTGTACCTTGGTCGTGGAGGGTTAGTATTAAAAATACTCCTCATTAGTTTAGAAACCAGCTGGTGTGATCCCACTCCTATATTGAGGTAGGACGATAGTGCGCTCCTAGCACTATTTATGGCACAGTAGCTGAGTCCCTCATCAAAATGAAGGCCCGCTAGGAATTCCAATACCTTTGGTATCGTGGCAGAGTTGTAGGTGGTCTTCGTCCGACTACAGTAGACTTCCCATTTTCTGATATGGGTTATACTGCTTCCTAGTGGATTCTCTGCACGACGCCGTTATGATGTCCATGGCCCTGGATGACAGTCCGAACTCCAGCAGTGGCCTCTTCAGAACCTGCAAGCCAACAGGTTCAGATGACCATGGCACGGATGATACTCCCCTGTGATGGGGTTGGTGACCAAATTTGAGGATTTGGTAATTTGTGCCCATGGAACTTTTAGCATATTGAGGACCATCGGGTACCATGGTTGTGTAGGCCAGTCGGGTATTATCAGAATGCCTGTTGCAGAATCCAGTTCAATTTTCTGCAATACGCGACTGATGACGCAGAATGGGGGAAATGCATAGAAAAACCATTTCCCCCAATGGAGCGAGAATGCATCCAGCGCCACTGCCCCAGGATCTGGTTCCCAAGATACATATGTTGGTATCTGATGCTTCAACTTGGACGCAAAAAGGTCAATATCTGGTGTTCCAAATTCGGCTATAATTTTAGCAAATATTTGGGGATTCAACATCCACTCGATGCTGTCATTGAATTGGCACTATCTTCCAGCACTCAAGACAATTTATGCCGTACAGAAGCCAATTAACCCACAAACCTGTACGTCTTTGGAGTGTGGGAGGAAACCGGAGCACCCGGAGAAAACCCACACAGGTCACGGGGAGAACGTACAAACTCCGTACAGACTGCACCCGTAGTCAGGATCGAACCCGGGTCTCTGGCGCCGTAAGGCAGCAACTCTACTGCTGCGCCACCGTGCCGCCCTGAAATCTAACCTGTATTCCGTACTTTCCCAGTTCTGACATAGAAACATAGAAATTAGGTGCAGGAGTAGGCCATTCGGCCCTTCGAGCCTGCACCGCCATTCAATGTGATCATGGCTGATCATCCAACTCAGTATCCCGTACCTGCCTTCTCTCCATACCCCCTGATCCCTTTAGCCACAAGTGCCACATCTAACGCTCTCTTAAATATAGCCAATGAACTGGCCTCAACTACCTTCTGTGGCAGAGAATTTCAGAGACTCACCACTCTCTGTGTAAAGAATGTTTTCCTCATTTCGGTCCTAAAGGAATTCCCCCTTATCCTTAGACTGTGACCCCTTGTTCTGACAAAGGGTTGCAGACCTGAAACATTAACTGTTCTCTTTCCACAGATGCGACCAAACCTGCTGAGCTTTTCCGCATTTTCTGTTTTCTGCATTTAGACTGTTCTCCAGCTGTCACAAGGATCTTATTGTCAGTGGCCTTCTTGTTGCCAAGTGACACTGTGGGTGGCTCTGAGACTCGAAACTTGGATGCTATTTAGAATCTCCTCCTACACGGTGGCGCAGCGGTAGAGTTGCTGCCTCACAGCGCCAGAGACCCGGGTTCGATCCTGCCTACGGGTGCTGTCTGTACGGAGTTTGTACGTCCTAAACTATATCAAACTTGGCTTTCATAGATGGGGGAAAAAAAAGGTATTAAGAACACAACACTAGAGATTGACACCTTTGTATTTATGGTTGCTCTGGAGACCAAATGCTCGTTTGCTAAAGGGTTCGGAGGCTTTGGTGATTTTTGCATCGAGTGTTCTATTACAACTGAACGATTTGGTAACAAGATGCCAGAGGTGATCCATCTTGTCCTGGGATTAACATTGGACATTGATTTTGGTTCGGGGTGTTGCTTTCTGTTGTGCAGTCAGCATTATGCGTTCATAAGTTCATAACCGGTGGGAGTAGAATTAGGCCTTCGGCCCATCAAGTCTACACCGCCATTCAATCACAGTTGATCTATCTCTCCTGCCTAACCCCATTCTCCTGCCTTCTCCCAATATCCCCTGACACCTGTACTAATCAAGAATCTATCTATCTCTGCCTTAAAAATATCCATTGACCTTGCCTCCACAGCCTTCTGTGTCAATGAGTTCCACAGATTCACCATCCTCTGACTAAAGAAGTTCCTCGTCATCTCCTTCCAAAAGGAACGTCCTTTAATTCTGAGGCTGTGACCTCTGGTCCTAGACTCTCCCACTAGTGGAAACATCCTCTCCACATCCACTCTATCCAGGCCTTTCACTATTCGTTGATCAACATTGTGGAGGGTCACAGGACTTTCTAAAATGGATCGGGATGGCAAATCAGGTCGAGCGGATGTGAATACGAGGGTGCCTCCATTAGCAGCTGGTAGAGCCACTGCATCATAGAGCCAGAGACACATAGACAAGAGGTACAGAAGTGTCCAAACTTCCAGATTCAGGGACCGTTTCTTCCCAGCTGTCATCAGGCAACTGAACAATCCTCTCACCAACTAAAGAGCAGTACTGGCTGACCATTGTGTGACCCTTGAATGGGACTTTACTGGACGCTATCTTACACTATGCCCTTTATCTGTGAACGGCTTGATTGTAATCACGTGTAGACTTTCTGCTGACTGGATAGCACGCAGCAAAAAAGTGCCGAGGTGCAGTGAAATAAACTCATAAACTAAACCCAGGTTTGATTCTGGCCTTGCGTACTCTCTGTGTGGAGTTTGCACGTTCTCCATGCGACTGCGTGGGTTTCCTCCGGGTGCTCCGGTTTCCTTCCACATCTCAAAGCTGTGCGGGGTTTGTAGGCTAATTGGCCCTGTGTAAGTTGCCATGGATACGTAGGGAGTGGATGAGAAAGTGGGATAACTTTGCACTAGTGTGAATGGGGGATCGATGGTTAGCATGGACTGGGTGGGCTGAAAGGCCTCTGCGGTGTCTTTCATAAGCGATAGGAGTAGAATTAGGCCATTCAGCCCATCCAGTCTACACCGCCATTCAATCACGGTGGATCTATCTCTCCCTCCGAACCCCATTCTCCCCATAAACTCTGACACCTGTATAGTGGCAGTTCATTATATCATTCAAGAAATTGCTCCCTCTAGCCCCTGGGAGTAGACACGGGGTTAAGGAGATAATGTCGTTTACGCACAGGAGCTCTCCACGAGACATTCAAAGCCATAGAAAGATAATTCTTCAAAACAAAGTCTCTCGATTAATAGTTTCTTTATTGTCGAAGTAAAACATTGAAATATTCATCCCAACTTCTTCTTGCTTAAGTTCATTTTAATCTTACACATAGTCAAACTCCAGCCGGTAGCTCTGACATGTTGGAAAGCTCGGAATGGTCGAAAGATATGCCTCCTCCGAACTAAATAAAAAAAGTACGAGCTTCTGCGCAAGAATCCCGGCAGCAAACACGCCTCCGACTACGTCATAAATCCCACCCGCGTAATTACGGGCCGACAAAACTTAAAGGCAAATGCCATAATTGATGGCACTCCAAGTTAAGCCAAATGGCCACTACAACCCGTTTCTAGTAATCAATTTGACCTTGTTGCGAGCGTGATCTATAGAACGCAATTGTGGTTTGGTCGCGACCTTCATGTGTGGATGAAGAGAGCCCCCGTTGTGTGGAGCCGGGTTTCAACAGGACCTTGCTGCAGACACGGGCTCCTGTTCTTCATGGTTATATTCCTGTGGTAATTATAGTGCGGAGTAATGCGCATGCCAGTCATGAACAAGCAATCTCGAAACCCACACTCGCTCGGAGAATAGACTCGTTCAGAAAATTATTTTTGTTTTAGCAGTCTTTTGCGAGCCGGACGTGGCTGCAATATTCACCAGCATTTGATGCACCAAATACCAAACCCCTTTATTTTGCCGGCTCGGTCAGCAAGGCGGCACAGTGGTGCAGCTGGGAGAGCTGCTGCCTCGCAGTGACTGATACCCAAATTCGATCCTGGCCTCCGGTGTTTTCTGTGTGGAGTTTGCACGTTCTCCCTGTGACCACATGGGCTTTTCTCTGCCTGCTCCGGTTTCCTCACACACTCAAAAGACGTGTGGGTTTGTCGGTTAATTGGCTTTGGTAAAAAGTACACATTGTCCCTAGTGTGTAGGATAGTGTCAGTGTGTGGGGTGATCGCTGGTTGGCACGGACTCAGTGGGCCGAAGGGCCTGTTTCCAAGCTGTATCACTAAAGTCTATAATTAAATTGGTCTGGACCTCTGCAGGGGATGGTAACACAGTGCAAGTTAATCGGGTTGCTGCAGTGTTATCTGATTTTTAGATTAATTTAGAGATACAGCGCGGAAATAGGCCCTTCGGCCCACCGAGTCCGCACCGACCAACATACACTTGTGCTATCCTACACAATAGACAATAGATGCAGGAGTAGGCCATTCGGCCCTTCAAGCCAGCACCGCCATTCAATATAATCACGGCTGATCATCCCCAATCAGTGCCCTGTTCCTGATCCCCGCACATCAACACTATCCTACACATGCCAGGGACAGTTTACACTTACACTCAAGCCAATTTACCTGCAAACCTGTACGTCTTTGGAGTGTGGGAGGAAATGGGGAGAATGTGCAAACTCCGTACAGACAGCACCCGTGGTCGGGATCGAACCCTGGTCCCCGGTGCTGCAAGCGCTGTGAGGCAGCAACTCTACCGCTGCGCCACCGTGATCACCCACGGTGATGATGATCAGCTTCAAGTGTGCGATGAGGAAACGCCATCTGTCCTGACATTATGCAGCGTCCCACATTTCGAGTGCTCTTAGTGCGTTACTACGGAAGCTAATTGTTTGGAGTGGCGGAGAGTGCTCACTTTACAGGTTGTCGGATAATTATATATTTTTAACTACTCCACATTCAACGCAATTCATCAGAGTTAAATGGTCTAACTGGTCTGGCTGTCCAGCTGAATTGACAGACTCCATCTTAACCTAATGTAAAGGGGACCTTCCTGAAGTTGCAGTCAGCACTTCATGTGTTGCCAACTTCAGCACGAGTAGACACAGAGCGCTGGAGTAACTCAGCGGGCCAGGCATGGACAGGTGTGGCGTTTCGGGTCGAAACCCTTCTTCAGATGAAAACATCACCCGTTCCTTCTCTCCAGAGATGCAGCCTGACTCGCTGAGTTTCTCCAGCATTTTGTGTCTGTCTTCAATATAAACCAGCATCTGCAGTGCCTTACTACACTTGGATAGGTGACATTTTGGGTGGGGACATTTCTTCAGTCTGAAGAAGAACTCTGACTCGAAACATCACCTATTCCCTTTCTCCAGAGATTCTGCCTGACCTGCTGAGTTACTCCAGCACTTTATGTCTTTTTCTGTTGTGGTAAACTTGCATCTGCAGTTCCTTGTTCCTACTGCTTAGTTTGGTCTGACTTGGTTTTCTGCATGGTTTCTCCTGCAAAGACCTAACGGCATCCTTACCCCTGCAGCATAGGTTCTTCTCCGTGGATTGTCACCTTGTCGTGGTGGAGAAGCTCGTGTGGTCCTGAGATCCTGAGAGCGATGGCGTCTGGAGCGATGCTCCTGGTAGGGCCACCCATGGCGGTAAGGTCGAGGGGGAGGTCCCTGACAAAGAGCGATCCAACCAAGACCTCAACGGTGGAACAGGCGGAGGACGATGGCTGACCTGAGTGGAGCGTCATAACGGCTGGGAAGGCGGATGAAGGCTGCAGCAGAAAAGGGTCTCCGGTCGTCTTGGACTCCATGCCACTGGATCCTGACCCAGATCTGTCAAGGACCGTGGGGTGGCTGTCTGTGCACCAGTCTCCCCACGTTAAACAAAGTCACGCACAGGCGTCCTCCAACCCTGGAGACCCCCATGGTCAGGTCAGCCATGACCGTGGGGGGCCTAAGAAAGAAGAAGAAGCAGCAGAGGTGGGCAGCTGAAGCATGCCGATTCATTATAGACAATAGAAAATAGACCATAGGTGCAGGAGTAGGCCATTCGGCCCTTCGAGCCAGCACCGCCATTCAATGGCTGATCATCCCCAATCAGCACCCCGTTCCTGCCTTCTCCCCATTTCCCCTGACTCCGCTAATTTTAAGAGCCTTATCTAACTCTCTCTTGAAAGCATCTAGCGAACCTGCATCCACTGCCCTCTGAGGCAGAGAATTCCACAGACTCACCACTCTCTGTGAGAAAAAGTGTTTCCTCGTCACCGTTCTAAATGGCTTACTCCTTATTCTTAAACTGTGGCCCCTGGTTCTGGACTTCCCCAACATCGGTAACATGTTTCCTGCCTCTAGCGTGTCTAAGCCCTTAACAATCTTATATGTTTCATATTATCTGCCACTGCGCACTCTATCTTCAACACCTCTGTTCTCTGGCTGGCCAGCACGCAACAAAAGCTTTTCACTGTACCTCGGTACATGTGACACTAAATGAAACTAAACTGTTCTATGGAAGAAATGGACCAAGAGCCTTTAAAGGAAGCCCTTGCTTTCAAATTTCCTAATGGGTTAGTCTTTCGAATGTTGGGCGGGTGATTAACTTAGTGGAGAGCTTTCCCCATTGCAAAACCACTCCAAGTTAAATTCTGCCTGAGTTCTTTGTTTATACACGATCTTGTTTATTAATGTAATAGCCTTTATTGATATAGCAACTTATCACTTCCTCAGCATTTCCCAAAGCTCCATGCCACTGATAGAACTTCACAAGAAAGCCAGCGGTGTTGTAAGGTCGGCAAACATCATCACCGCTTTTCACGGAAGGTCTTACAAACAGCAAATGAATGAATGACCAAGTAATCTGCTTGTGGACTGAGAAAGGAATGCTTATGAGGACACCTGGACCGCTCATGCTTTGGACCAGCATGAACTCTATGGGCCGAGTGGCCTCCCTTCAATGCAGTGACCATTCCGTGGGCTATTATTGCAAGGCTAAAGTTCTATAGATGGACACAAAGTGCTGGAGTAACTCAGCGGGTCAGGCAGTATGTTCATAAAGTGACAGGAACAGAATTTGGCCATTCAGCCCATCAAGTCTACTCTGCCATTCAATCATGGCTGATCTATCCCTTTGTCTCCTAGCCGCATTCTCATGCCTCCCACCCCCCCCCCCCCCCCCCCCCCCCCCATAACCCTTGACACCCATGTCTCATATCCATATCCATATGCAGCATCTGAGGAGAAAAGGAATAGCTGACGTTTCGGGTCAAAACCCTTCTTCGGGTCAAAGTTTTATAAATTAGTTGAGCTTGGTGTCATGTTCAGCATGGGCATTGTGGGCTGAAGGGACTGTTCCTGTGCTGTACTTTGCTATGTTTTAATGGAATACCCTCTGAAATGGGCTGGAATAGCAAGGGAGAAATAGTTATGTCACAGATATGTGAGACAATAGGCAATAGGTGCAGGAGTAGGCCATTCGGCCCTTCAATGTGTCAGCACCGCCATTCAATGTGTTCATGGCTGATCGTCCCCAATCAGTACCCCGTTCCTGCCTTCTCCCCATATTCCCTGACTCTGCTATTTTTAAGAGCCCTAGGGTTCTCAGTGTCGTCTGAAGAAGGGTCTCTTCCTGAAACATCACCAATTCCTTCTCTCCAGAGATGCTGCCTGTCCCACTGAGTCACTCCAGCTTATTGTGTCTATCTTCAGTTTAAACCTTCCGACATAGAACGATACACAATGGGTTGACCAGAATAAAGCGTTAAAGCAGTAACAATATAACAAGATGCTGTAGATGTGTGTTGCCAGCAAGCCTATGTCCACAAAAATTTGGTAGAGCGCTGGAATTTAAGCTGATGAAACAGTGAGATGTTTCATTGACTCTGTCGCATCTTTTCTGTCCCTTTGACCACTACCGTCCCCTGCCTCGCCCATGTATTGCTGAGTTACTCCAGCACTTTGGGCCCTTTTTTTTTGTAAACAAGCATCTGCAGTTTCTCATTTCTACAAACCTGGTCAATGATTATTCTGTCCGTCATCCTTTATCAGCTGATACGCGGAAAAATCCCAGCGCTGCATCCTATTTGCTGTAAATGGAGGAGTAGACTTGATGGGCCGAATGGCCTAATTCTTCTCCTGTCTCTTACGATCTTATGAACATACGCTTCCTGACCAAACGCCTCAGAAGCATCTTGTTGTTTTGTTAGTACTTTAACTCTTTATTCTGTTCCATTCATTGTGTGTAATGATATTGTGGAGTGGTATCCAACTAGAAGTTCAGTTATGAGTGAAAATGCCCTTAAACCAAACAAGCAAATGCCACTGGTAGACAAAAATGCTGGAGAAACTCAGCGGGTCAGGCAGCATCTATGGAGCGAAGGAATAGGCGACATTTCGGGTCGAGACCCTTCTTCAGACTGATGTCGGTTGGGGGGGGCGGGAAGATGAAAGGAAGAGGCGGAGACAGTGGGCTTGTGGGAGAGCTGGGAAGAGGAGGGGAAGGACGGAGAAAGCAGGGACTACCTGAAATTGGAGAAGTCAGTGTTCATACCGCTGGGGTGTAAACTATCCAAGCGAAATATGAGGTGCTGCTCCTCCAATTTGCGGTGGGATTCACTCTGGCCATGGAGGAGGCCCAGGACAGAAAGGTCGGATTGGGAATGGGAGGGGGAGTTGAAGTGCTGGGCTACCGGGAGATCAGGTTGGTTATTGCGAACTGTTGGGCGAAGCGATCGCCAGCCTACGCTTGGCCTCACCGACGTGGAGAAGTTGACACCTGGAACAGCGGATGCAATAGATGAGGTTGGAGGAGGTGCAGGTGAACCTCAGCCTCACCTGGAAAGACTGCTTGGGTTCTTGGATGGAGTCGAGGGGGGAGGTAAAGCAAAAATGCCACTGTTCGTTTGTGCAAACCAACTGTTTGTACAGGATAACAATGGAAAATAGTGGGAAGAATTGAAAGAATGGTAAGGAATAACAAGAGTTATAGCACGGTAAAAAGCAACCTTAACAAGGAGACACTTGGAGGCACAAGTACATCTTGAGAGTGTGATCAGTTTGTTAATATCTCCTCCTGGTGGCTAAAAGGTTGCAGTATCTCCTGAGCTAGGAATATAGTTTCCTTTAGTTACTGATGAAAATAGAAAATGTGCATTTCAATCAAAAGGGATGTAGTATCTTATGTCGTTCTGCATGTAATTGTCACTTGCGGGCGGGGCACCAAAGCAAATTCCTTGTATGTGAATACCTGGCCAATAAACTTATTCATTCATTCATTCATACAAAACATCATTGTAATTTCTAATCTTTGGTTGCAGAAATCTTTTTATGAACTAAGATCAGATAACCAGAATAATGAGTTTATTTTGTCTTTGGGGTGCAGGAGACGGAGGGGTGCCCTGATTGAGGTGTACATGATCGTGTGGGGGGCACGGAGAAAATGAACACTCAGTCTTTTTTTCCCCCGGGAATGAGGGTTTCTAAAACTAGGGGGAGTAGACTTAAAGTGAGAGGGGAGAGATTTAGGAGGCATCTTGGGCAACTTTTTCACTCAGAGAGTCGTCCATATGATATCAGGAATGAGCTGCACGGTGGCGCAGTGGTAGAGTTGCTGCCTCACAGCACCAGAGGCCCGGGTTCGCTCCTGATCACCGGTGCCGTTTCTGCATTCTCCCAGTGACCGCGTGGGTTTTCTCCGGGTGCTCCGGTTTCCTCCCGCATTTCAAAGACGTACATGTTTGTAGGTTACATGCCCCTCTGTAAATTGCCCCTATTCTGTAGGATGTGAAATTGGGATAACATAGAACTAGTGTACGGGAGATCGATGGTCAGCGTGGACTCGATGGGCCAATACAGATGCATTCTGTATCTCTAAACTGATACTAAAGCTGATACAAATATGATTTGTTAAAGATATTCGAATGGATATTCGGATAGGAAAGTTTTAGAAGGTTATGGGACCATGTAGGGAAATGGATCAATCCCAATATGCCTTGGTCAGCATGGCCAAGATGGGCCAAAGGGCCTTTTTCTGTACTGTACAGTTCTATGATGATCTATGGTAGTCTGAAGTAGTGTCTCGACCCGAAACGTCACCTATTCCTTTTCCCCAGAGATGCTGCCTGACCCGCTGAGTTACTCCAGCTTTTTGTGTACCAGCATCTGCAGTTCCTTCCTACATAATAAGATCTTATTGAAACATATAAGATTATTAAGGGATTGGACACGCTAGAGGCTGGAAACATGTTCCCGATGTAGGGCAGTCTAGAACCAGGGGCCACAGTTTAAGAATAAGGGGTAGGCCATTTAGAACGGAGATTTAGGAAAAACGTTTTCACCCAGAGAGTTGTGAATCTGTGGAATTCTCTGCCTCAGAAGGCAGTGGAGGCCGATTCTCTGAATGCTTTCAAGAGAGAGTTGGCTGGAGCTCTTAAAGATAGCGGAGTCAGGGGATATGGGGAGAAGGCAGGAACGGGGTACTGATTGTGGATGATCGGCCATGATCACATTGAATGGCGGTGCTGGCTCGAAGGGCCGAATGGCCTACTCCTGCACCTATTGTCTATTGTCTATTAGACCTCTTTTCGGTCTGCACTGAGTGCAGTGTTTTCCCAGCCTGAAAAACAATATCTATACACCACCTTGTGTTTTCAGTCTGAAGAAGGGTCCCAACCTGAGAAGTCGTCTGTCCATTCTCTCCACAGATACTGCCCGACCTGCTGAGATCCTCCAGCACTTTGCGTTTCACTCAAGAATCCAGCATCTGCAGTTCCTTGCACCTCCTTCCAAAACTGTATTGTTCCTGAATCATTCCACTGAGTGGTGCTACAGGCTAAATCCCTTGCAGAGCCCTGATATCCACCTCACTTAATACCTGGAAGAACAATTTATATGCATGGGAATTAAAAAAAAAGAGATCCCATATCCTCAACTACCCTCTGTGGCAAAGAGTTCCAGAGACTCACCACTCTCTGTGTGAAAAAAGTATTTCTCATCTCGGTCTTAAAGGATTTCCCCCTTATCCTTAAGCTGTGACCCCTTGTCCTGGACGTCCCCAACATCGGGAACAATCTTCCTGCATCTAGCCTGTCCAACCCCTTAAGAATTTTGTAAGTTTCTATAAGATCCCCTCTCAATCTCCTAAATTCTAGAGAGTATAAACCGAGTCTAACCTAAACCGAGTTTCTATGTATCACATGAAACACAGAAACATAGAAAATAGGTGCAGGAGGAGGCCATTGGGCCCTTCGAGCCAGCACTGCCATTCATTGTGATCATGGCTGATCGTCCCCTATCAATAACCCGTGCCTGCTTTCTCCCCATATCCCTTGACTCCACTAGCCCCTAGAGCTCTATCTAACTCTCTCTTAAATCCATCCAGTGATTTGGCCTCCACTGCCCTCTGTGGCAGGGAGTTCCATAAATTCACAACTCTCTAGGTAAAAAAAAAAATTCTCACCTCAGTCTTAAATTACCTCCCCTTTATTCTAAAACTGTGGCCCCTGGTTCTGGACTCGCCCAACATTGGGAACATTTTTCCTGCATCTAGCTTGTCCAGTCCTTTTATGATTTTATATGTTTCTATAGATCCCCCCTCATCCTTCTAAACTCCAGATAATACAAGCCTAGTCGTTTCAATCTTTCCTCATGTGACAGTCCCGCCATCCCAGGGATCAATCTCGTGAACCTACGCTGCACTGCCTCAATCACAAGGATGTCCTTCCTCAAATTAGGAGACCAAAACTGTACACAATACTCCAGATGTGGTCACACCAGAGCCCTGTACAACTGCAGAAGAACCTCTTTACTCCTATACTGAAATCGTCTTGTTATGAAATTTGTCTTTGATATGCAAAAAAATTAAAATGTCCACAGCTTGTCTAATGTACACCAGTCATACTGGCTGTCATGACCAAGACTAAGTTTCCATAACTTTAATTTTAACATGTACGAAACAACATTTGGGAGGTGATGTTAAAAAAAACTCAAAGGTTTTGCAATTCCTAGTTATTCCTGATCTTCGAACAGTGTCGTTCTCATTGCCCAGGAGTTCATGATTAAACTTAAATATAATTTGCCTCCTAAAATCAATTCATAAGTGATAGGAGCAGAATGAGACCATTCAGTCCATCACGTCTACTCCGCCATTCAATCATGGCTGATCTATCTCTCCCTCCTAACCCCATTCTCCTGCCTTCTCCCCATATCCTCTGACACCCGTACCAATCAAGAATCTATCTATCTCTGCCTTAAAAATCTCCACTGACTTGGCCTCCACAGCCTTCTGTGGCAAAGAATTCCGCAGATTCACCACCCTCTGACTAAAGCAATTCCTCCTCGTCTCCTTCCCAAAGGAATTTTTCTTTAATTCTGAGGCTATGACCTCAGTTAATATTGTCAGCAAAGTTCTCATTTCTGTACATTGAGCCTTTACATTGTGGGGTGTTATATTCCTCCCGAATTATGTTTGAATTGCGTTAGATTTATATAATTTAAAATCTGTGAGAATGCTGAAGCAATGGGAGGTAGACAAAAATGCCGGAGAAACTCAGCGGGTGAGGCAGCATCTATGGAGCAAAGGAATAGGTGACGTTTCGGGTCGAGAGATCCACTCTCATCCTTCTAAATTCCAATGAATACAAGCCCAGTCGACCCATTCTTTTGACACGCCGAGTTCCTCCAGCACTTTGTGTCTATCGTCGGTATAAACCAGCACCTGCAGTTCTTTCGGGTCGAGACCCTTCTGGGTCTGAAAAAGGGTCTCGACCGGAAACGTCGCCTATCTCCTTCACTCCTTAGATGCTACTGCACCCACTGAGTTTCTCCAGCTTTTTGTGTAACCCGCCCCCTGCAGTTCTTTGTTTCCACATTTAAGCAAAAATACTCTGCTCCAATCTGGACATCTGTATTGGGAGCAGTGTCAGATTTGGGCAAGAGTTTTTCGAGAATGTGCTTCACAGTGTGTGGGCAAGGGAAATGGTTGCGAAAAATGAAGAGAGTGTTCCTCGAATTCCTAGCTTGATCACGAGCAGGATCAGCGTTAAACAACAAACGGATTGCTGAATCTTCTGTTCCCGAATATCACTTTAATGTATAAAGTAAATTAAAAGGAACTGATATTCCATTACTTCATGCCGGTAAGTAGATTTCTATAATTCTATAGGCCATTCAACTGGTTCTAAATGTGAGTGCATTAAACTAATGAGGAATAACTTGCACTGGGGAAGAAGAGGTTTCTTATCCACAGACTGCTTTCCTTATTAAATGTATTATTTGATTTAAAAAAAAGCATGTTGCATTACCAGTTTGCACCTATGTATTTGGCTAAACGGTGAATCTGTTCTAGTTGTAGTGAAAGGTAGTCGCAAAACTAATAACGTGACTTGGATTCCCACCTATTCTTTTGTTATGCACTTGTCTCGACTAAATTATTTAAAAATAAATGACCTGACCTCATCTGATATCCTGCTGGTGTGCTGTTACCCGACTTGGTTGTCGTAGGTTCGTTTTTAGTGTAGAGATGCAGCACGGAAACAGGCCCTTTGGCACACCGATTCCACGCCGACCAGCGAGCCCCGCGCACGAACACTCTCCTACACACACTAAGGACAATTTACACTTATACCCAAGTCAATTGACCTACAAACCTAATGCACGTCTTTGGGGTGTGGGAGGAAACCAGAGATCCCAGAGAAAACCCGCAGGGAGAACGTGCAAACTCCGGACAGTCAGCACCTGTAGTCGGGATCGAACCTGGGTCTCCGGCGCTGTAAGGCAGTAACTCTACCGCTGTGCCAATGCGCTGTCCTAAAGGTTGTTAAACTTGGGTTAAGTACCGTTCTGGGATTCCTTTGTAAGCACCTGCTACATTTCAAAGCATTATTGGCTGCAAAGTGCTTACAGACCCATCTTGAAGTGGAAGCGATAGGTCTCAGTTTATTAATGTCAGGTGTACTGACTTACCTCCCCATTGGATTGCAACCTTGTCGTGGCCGGGGAGCTTGTGTGTCTCAGTGACCCCTAGAGCTATGCCAGCGGGAGATTCGTGTCCTGTTAGGCTCTCCCATGCTGGACAGGTCGAAGGGTAGAGGTGAGACGAAGAGCGATCCACTGGTCCTCCAGGTTGGAGGTTGAGCACAGAGCTAACAACCCTGTCTCGTAAAACAATTATGTTACGGAAACAGCAACTGAAGGAATCAACACTACTGGGCGTGATGGACTTCCAGGGCTATCGACAGATGCTGGGATGAATGTCAATGGTGAAAGAAGCAGACAGCATGCCAAGAATAACCCTGCACTGGACACTGGAAGGGAAAAGGAAAAGAGGGAGAGCCAAAACCACCTGGCGTCGAATTGTAGCGGAGGAAATGTAAACAATGGACCTGACCTGGGGTAGTGTCCAGACGCTAGCCCAGAACAGACAGGAGTGGGGGACCTTAGTTGCTGCCCTACATGCCAGCAGGCATAATAGGCTAAGTAAGTTAGTACTGAGGTACAGTGAAAAGCTTTGTTTTGCTATCCAAACAAATCAGATACTACTATACATAGATATATCAACCCGAAACGTCACTTATCCATGTTCAATAGAGATGTTGCCTCACCTGCTGAGTTAAGGGCCTGTCCCACTTAGGGAACTATATAGGCGACTGCAGGAGACTATGCAGTCACTACATGGTCGCCACATGCTCGCGGGTAGTTGCCGGGGAGTCGCTTCATGGTCGCGAGGAGTTCCCTCATTCTGGGAATTAGTCGAGGCCTCATTATGGTCGCCGTGAATTTTGCCACGTTGAAAAGAGTCAGTCTGTCAGTTGCATGACAGAAAGGAAGGAGTTACTTAAGGGCCTGTCCCACCAGCATGCAAGTCTATGCGATGAGCGCGACCTAACGTGTTCGCTTGAGCCGTCCGGCGTCGCGGGGCCGGTCCCACTTCGATCGCCGGAGCCATATAACCATATAACAAATACAGCACGAAAACAGGCCTTCTCGGCCCTTCCAATCCGTGCCAACCATTTATTTTCCCCTAGTCCCATCTACCTGCACTCAGACCATACCCCTCCATTCCCTTCCCATCCATATACCTATCTACTTTACTTTTAAATGTTACAATGGATCCTGCCTCCACCACTTCTGCTGGAAGATCATTCCACACAGCCACCACTCTCTGAGTAAAGAAGTTCCCCCTCATGTTACCCCTAAACTTCTGTCCCTTAATTTTCATGTCATGAGCCGTGCGGAATTGTGCGGAGTTCGTCCCGGCATCGCGCGGGGCTCCGAAAAACTGACTATGTTCGAAAATTTTGCGCGGCAACAGCTTGTTGGCTCGCAGTCGCCTCGACGCATTACACACCGTCTCGACGTCGTGCCTTCGTGACCCTATCTGTAGGTGCCTCCGTGATCCTCTATGTATGTGGCTCCGTGGCCCTCTGTGTGTGTGTGCCTCTGTGCCCCTCTCTGTGTGCCCCTCTCTGTCCTGGCGAACTTACCTTTAAAACTTCGCTCCAAGTTCGCCTCACTTTGCGCCGCGTTGCGCCACTCACCCAACCTCCGCGCGGCCCTCGCTGCCGGTTTGGTCGCGCTTGCCGCATGCAGGCGCATGCTGGTGGGAACAGCCCTGTACAGGGGATCACCCGACCTCTGCGCGGCCTCCGCTTCTAGTTTGGCGGCGCTCATCCCATGGAGTCGGTTGCTAGTAGGACAGGCCCTTTACTTTCCGTCGGATGGAGGAGGGAGAAGAAGGAATGGCCAGGGTGGGACAGGTCTTTGACTATGTTGTCGACATGAAGTGTAGTTGCAGCAGTTGGTGGAAAGTCTGAGTATCCACTAGGTTGTGCCAGTGTGATCTGTGCAGTTCAGCTAAATCAGTGAACAAAAGGAAAACGGATTTTCCTGGGTAAAAGATACATGCAGAGCAAATCAAGTTCCTATGATTAGTTTTAACAACATTTTGTTAGGCCACCCACTGACCTGATCAAATGTCAAATTGAATTAATTGTCCTGGCTAATCTAATCATGTCCGCTAATCACGCTCAGTTGTGAGGCTCTGTAAAGATCTGTTCAGGTACATGAAACTGGAAAACAGTTCAGTACACAAAGTGCTGGAGGACTCTACGGGTCGAGCAGTATCCGTGGTGGGAATGGGCGTGCGATGTTTCAGGTCAGGGCCCTCTGATGGCGGGCCATCTGTCCATTCCCTTCTTAGTTGCTGCCTGAGCCAGAGTTAGTCCAGCACTTGGTTTAGAGATACAGCCGGCCAATGATCAGCCCGTACACTAACAGCATCCTACACACTAGGGATAATTTACACAAGCCAATTAACCTACAAAGCTGCAGGCCTTTGGAATGTGGGAGGAAGCCGGAGCACCCGGAGAAAACCCATGCGGTCACAGGGAGAACGTACAAACAATAGACAATAGATGCAGGAGTAGGCCATTCGGCCCTCCGAGCCAGCACCGCCATTCAACGTGATCATGGCTGATCATCCCCAATCAGTACCCCGTTCCTGCCTTTTCCCCATATCCCCCGACTCCACTATTTTTAAGAGCCCTATCTAGCTCTCTCTTGAAAGCATTCAGAGAACCAGCCTCCACCGCCCTCTGAGGCAGAGAATTCCACAGACTCACAACTCTCTGTGAGAAAAAATGTTTCCTTGTCTCCATTCTAAATGGCTTACCCCTTATTCTTAAACTGTGGCCCCTGGTTCTGGACTCCCCCAACATCGGGAACATGTTTCCTGCCTCTAGCGTGTCCAAACCCTTAACAATCTTATATGTTATATGTGACTCCCCGCAGTTCCTTGTAATTCATTAAAATCAGGTTACCTCATGGTCATCGAGTAAATGATTGCCCATGTTTAGCTGCATTCATAAAAAATGCACCAGGTTACTTTACTTCAAAGGGCACAAAGTGCTGGAGTAACTCAGCTGCTCAGGCAGCATCTCTGGAGACGATGAATCAGGTGATTCATCGTCTTAAGGGGTTGGACAAGCTAGATGCTGGAAGATTGTTCCCGATGTTGGGGGAGTCCAGAACAAGGGGTCACAGTCTAAGGATAAGGGGGAATTCCTTTAGGACCGAAATGAGGAAAACATTCTTTACACAGAAAGTGGTGAGTCTCTGGAATTCTCTGCCACAGAAGGTAGTTGAGGCCAGTTCATTGGCTATATTTAAGAGGGCGTTAGATGTGGCACTTGTGGCTAAAGGGATCAGGGGGTATGGAGAGAAGGCAGGTACGGGATACTGAGTTGGATGATCAGCCATGATCACATTGAATGGCGGTGCAGGCTGGAAGGGCCGAATGGCCTACTCCTGCACCTATTTTCTATGTTTCTATGTTTCTATGTGATATTTATCATCGGGACTTTTTTGAAAGATTTCGGAGCCAGCCAGTAAAATTGTAGAAACAAGGAACCGCAGACGCGGGTTTATAAAAAAAAAAGGACACAAAGTGCTGGAGTAATCCGGCATGTAAACCAGCACCTGCAGTTCCTTGCTTCGACATTTTGACTGCTCCAGTGTGTAAGCTTCTCAAAGTCTGCCTACTTCGAAGAAGTTATCCTCCTCGCATGAAGAAGGGTCCCGACCCAAAGCTTCACCGGTCCACAGTTTCCCAGAGATGCTGCCTGGGCCCCGCTGAGTTACTCCAGCACTATGTGTGTCCTTTTTTTGTATAAACCCGCGTCTGCAGTTCCTTGTTTCTACAATTCTGTGCAAACCAGCATCTGAAATTCATAGTTTTGTCCTTTACCTGAACACTCCTTTATCAGGGGTAAAATACAATGTGCTCATAATGCACCTACAGTTAAAAAATAACTGAAACATAATTTGTCACGCAACACACATTATATCAACGTACAACACTTGAGCAGAACTGTAAATTCTGAAAAGGGGGTGCGTTTTGGCTCCAAGTTGCTACGCTGCCCGCATAGAAACTTTGAGTCTGTAACAGCATTTAGCAACTCCGTTAACCAAATATTTGTGCGTTTATAAGTTCTCCTTATAAGCACCTTGTTTAGAAGAGCTCGGGGCAGTGATATTACTGGTAATAATTAAACCTATCTGTTGCTCAATGATCTCGTATATTTGGATAGATGTTGTTATGCGGTAATCTGTTGTATTTATATAGAAATAAAATTGGCAGATACCATGAATGATCAGTGGTTAGAAATGTAAGGGTTTTGTTTGTGTCATCTGTGATCTCGGTTTCAATGATTTTTTTTTTGTATTGGCTCCCTCTATTATAAAGTTATCCAGAGATTTAACCCCCCTGTCCCACTTTCCCGAGTTACTCACGAATTCTCCCGAGTTTTCCCCCAGATTCACTCGGAGAATGTCCGTAGTGAGTCCGTAGATATTTCGTAGCGGCACGTAATGCCAGCCGTAGGTACTCAGGGCATCAGGTGAGTCGGGACGTTTTTTCAGCATGTTGAAAAATGTCCACGAGTAAAAACAAATAGCCCTGAGTAGCTACGGCTGGCATCTCCGAGTTTGAATCGAGGGGAAAACTCGGGAGAATACGTGAGTAACTCGGGAAAGTGGGACAGGGGCTTAAGACTTTAGACTTTTGAGATACAGCATGGAAAGAGGCCCTTCGGCCCACCGAGTCTGCACCGACCAGTGATCACCCCGAACACTAGCACTGTCCTAAACACACCGGTGACAATTTACAATTTATACCAAGCCAATTAACCTTCAAACCTGTATGTCTCTGGAGTGTGGGAGGAATCCAGAGCACCCGGAGAAAACCCACATGGTCCCAGGAATAACGTACACACTCTGCACAGACAGCACCCGTAGTCAAGATCCAACCCGGGTCTCTGACGCGACAGGGCAGCAACTCTACTGTGCTGCCCCAAATGTTGCCTGACCTGGTGAGTTAAGGGCCTGTCCCACCAGCATGCGATTGCATGCGTTTAGCGCGACCAAATGTGGGGCCGGTCCCAATTCGAACCGCGGAGGCGAACGGAGTTGTGCGGGGCTGGTCCCGACATCATACTCACCAACCAGCTGGGCAGGAGGCGGGCCGACTGAATTTGGACGTCGCACGGCGTCGGGCAGTGACGTCATCACGCAACGGCACAGCGGGCGGTAATGTTATTGCGCAATGCCACTCACGAGGGCGTACGTCATCGAGACGCTGCGTACGCCATCGAGACGCTGCGTACGCCATCGAGACGCTGCGTACGCCATCGAGACGCTGCGTACGCCATCGAGACGCTGCGTACGCCATCGAGACGTTGCGTACGCCATCGAGACGCTGCGTACGCCATCGAGACGCTGCGTACGCCATCGAGACGCTGCGTACGCCATCGAGACGCTGCGTACGACATCAAGACGCTGCGTCCGCCCGTCAAGACGCTGCATATGTCCTCAATGCGCCTGCGGGCCGACAGGCCGTTGGCGCGCAGGATTTTCGGACAGTGCAAGATTTTTGCTGCCCACGCGATGTCGGGATCAGACCCGCACAACTCCATATGCCTCCGCCGATCGAAGTGGGACTGGCCCCGCGAGGCCGTATGCCTCGAACGACCACGTTTGGTCGCGCTAGATGCATGCAATCGCATGCTGGTGGGGCAGGCCCTTTAGTCCAGCACTTTGTAAAATTCATGTTATAGGAGCTCAATTAGCCCATTTGGCCCATCAAGTCCACCCCGCCATTCAATCATGGCTGATCTATCTCTCCCTCTCATGCCCTATTCTCCTGCCTTCTCCCCATCAATCCCCGCCTTAAACATAGCCATTGACTTGGCCTCCGCAGCCTTTGTGTCTTTCACGTGAGAACATATTAATGCTGGCAGACTCCTGAACTCCAATTGCTTGTGGTCACATGAAGATGAAGATATCGGGCAAACGCTTAATTTATGTTTGTCCTTCGTTCAATTCCGGGAGTTACACCTGAGATAAACGACACATTGGACTTTTCCTCCCACACTCCAAAGACATAAAGGTTTGTAGGTCCCTAGTGTGTGTAGGGCCGTGATAATGTGCGGGGATCGCTAGTCGGGGCGGGCATGCTGGGCCGAAGGGCCTGTTTCCGCGCTGGATCTCTAAACTAAAACTAATGTTTAAGAAAGAACTGCAGATGCTGGAAAAATCAAAGGTAGACAAAAATGCTGGATAAACTCAGCAGGTGAGACCTGAAACGTCACCTATTCCTTCGCTCCATAGATGCTGCCTCACCCGCTGAGTTTCCCCAGCATTTCAGTCTACCTTCCAATAGTCTGAATACTCTTTTTCACACAGAGAGTTGTGAGTCTACGGAATTCTCTGCCTCAGAGGGCAGTGGGGGCCGGTCCTCAGGATACTTTCAAGAGAGAACTAGATAGGGCTCTTAAAGATAGCGGAGTCAGGGGATATGGTGAGAAGGCCGGAATGGGGTACTGATTGGGGATGATCAGCCATGATCACATTGAATGGCGATGCTGGCTCGAAGTTTCCGTATTCTCCAGAGATGTTGCCTGACCTGCTGAGTTACTCCATCCTTTTGTCTTTCTAATCTAACAGCTGATCCAAACATCACCTTTGAGTTGAGTTTTCACCTGTTAGTAACGTTATTGTCGTTACTGGCCAGTGACACCTGGCC
Source organism: Raja brachyura (assembly GCA_963514005.1). Next base: position 6,193,287 of record OY740802.1, read on the forward strand.
AGTGTTGGGGATAGAAGTTAATTCCTATCCTGCAATGTGAACTTATCGCCCTGGATGAAGTGTTGGGTAAACAGTGATGAAGTTGTCATTTTAACGTCCAAGCTTGGACCATGTACAAAGTAAAAATATTGGAAATTTCATACACATCCTCCACCTGTGCAGAACAAACTGACAAAAGGTCCCAACCTGAAACACCACCTGTCCATGTTCTCCACAGATGCTGCCTGACCCGCTGAGTTACTCCAGCACTCTGTGAAACGTCACCTGTCCATGCTCTCCACAGATGCTGCCTGACCCACTGAGTTACTCCAGCACTCTGTGAAACGTCACCTGTCCATGCTCTCCACAGATGCTGCCTGACCCACTGAGTTACTCCAGCACTCTGTGAAACGTCACCTATCCACGTTCTCCAGCACTTTGAGTCCTTTTTTGCAAACCAGCATCTGCAGTTCCTTGTTTATAGAATTGCATAGTTACACAGAGTGGAAACAGGCCCTTTGGCCCATCTTGCCCACACAGTCCAACATGTCCCGTCTACACTAGTCCTATCTGTTTGTGTTTGACCCATATCCCTCTAAACCTGTCCTATCCATGTACCTGTCTAAATGTTTCTTAAACGTTGCGAAAGTACCTGCCTCAACTACCTCCTCTGGCAGCTCGTTGCATACACCCACCACCCTTTGTGTGTAATGAAAATTACTTCTCGGATTCCTATTAAATTTTTCCCCCCTCACCTTAAACCTACGTCCTCTGATTCTCGATATTCTAGGCAACAAATGACCTTGGGCAGCGTTGTGCCCTGGTAGGCCCATTGTTGGCTAGGGAAGGTGTGACTTAGTTTAGTTTAGTTTCGAGATACAGCGCGGAAACAGGCCCTTCGGCCCACCGAGTCCGCACCGACCAGCGATCCCCACACATTAACGCTACCCTACACACACTATGGCCAATTTTACATTTATACTAAGCCAATTAAAGGGCCTGTCCCACGGTGCAAGTTTACCCAAGAGCTCTGCCGTGTATAAAACAAAAAATCAAACTCGTGGTAAGTACGTAGAATGTACGTAGCAGCTACGTCGGATGTCTCGTAGCGGCTTGTAATGTAACGGCAGGTACTCAGGAAACGCGGAAACTCGTGAACTTTTTTCAGCAATGTGAAAAATTTCCATGTGTAAAAAAACACTCGTGATGAGGTACCACGAGTTTGATTTTCTTTTTAAACTCGGGAGAGCTCTTGGGTGAACTCGCATTGTGGGACAGGGACCTTAACCTTCAAACCTGCACGCCTTTGGAGTGTGGAAGATGTCCGAGATCGCACAAACTCCGTGCAGACAACACCCGTAGTCAGGATCGAATCCGAGTCTCTGGCGCTGTAAGGCAGCGACTCTACTGCTGCGCCATCGTGCCACCATAAAGGGTAGGATGTGGAATGTTGACAAAAATGCTGGAGAAACTCAGCGGGTGAGGCAGCATCTAGGGAGCGAAGGAATAGGTGTCGTTTCTTCAGATTGACGTTGGGGGAGGGGGGGGCGGGAAGAAGAAAGGAAGAGGTGGACACAGTGGGCTGTGGGAGAGCTGAGAAGGGGAGGGGAAGGAGGGAGAAAGCAAGGACTACCTGAAATTGGAGAAGTCAATGTTCATACCGCTGGGGTGTAAACTACCCAAGCGAAATATGAGGTGCTGCTCCTCCAATTTGCGATGGGACTCACTCTGGCCGTGGAGGAGGCCCAGGACAGAGAGGTCGGAAAGTGGGATAACATAGAACTAGTGTGAACGGGTGATTGATAATCGCCACAGACTCGGTGGGCCGAAGGGTCTGTTTCCTCAGTGTATCTTTCAAAACCACGTGGCAAATGCTGTGCACATGTTAAAGGAATTTTGACAAAAACATTTTCCCCTCCTCGATCCCGGAGTGGAAACGTCATCCCCAGGCCCACGGGACTGCCGAATGTGAGCTACACAAGGACATTTCAACCATTCTGAAGGGTTTTTTTTTTTCCCTAGATGGATAAAAGAGTAAACCATTCTTTCTCCTCCGCCTGAATAATTGACTTTATCAATGTGATTAGAAGGTTGAAGAATGCGAAGATAAGTGATCAATGGTTAGAAAATAACAACATCAGGAAGTAAACAAGGTTAATGAGAGGGGCCGGTGTGTAATAACGTTACCGGCCCCAAAAACAAAGACGGGGGAAAAAAGTTTAAAGAAAAGTAAGGAGAAATGAGAATCTAAGAACAATGTGCAACTGATTAAATGCGGAATGAAACAAAACAAGATAATAGATAAGAGACTTTGTTCTCTTTCCTGCGCAGGAAGGAACTGCAGATGCTGGTTTAAACCGAAGATAGACACAAAATGCAGGAGTAACTCAGCCGGACAGGCAGCATCTCTGGAGAGAGGGTTTTTTGGCCCGAAACATCACCCATTCCCTCTCTCCAGAGATGCTGCCTGACTTGCCGAGTAACTCCAGCATTTTCGTGTCTATCTTATTCTCTTTTTTTTTTTTTTTCCTTTTCCAAAAACTTTATTCAACACAATCATATAATACAACACATCAAAACATAATCAAAAATAACACTATAACAAACAAATCATTGTAGTACAACAGTACATTCATTGTTTACAATACTCTCAACCCCACGCGGTGACCAGTTGACGGAAGGTATCTTATTCTCTTTCCCTCTTCTTTCGTTCTCTCTCCATTTCTCCTCACCTCCTCTCCTTCTTTCTCTCCCCACCTCTTCTGACCACCCACGTTTTATCTTTCCCACAGTACCGGCTCTCTTATCCTTTATAGCTGCCCATTTTGTAAATCGCTCGTTCTAAGCTCCCTCCAGTCTAGTTTCAGTCAATAAAATACTGAATCAAGCACTTGAACAAATACTGTAAACTTTATTTGGATAACACAACACAAATTCCCCTGTACAATACCTAACCACCGCGGGTTCGATCCTTGTGTCTGCCTGGCCAAGACCTTCTAGCCTAGTGCAAGCAGAGATACTCCAAAACGTCACACAGGCCCAAGCGTTCTTCCAGAATATTGACATCGGACTTTGTGGGAGCTACCTTTTACAGGTCCCCGAACCTTGAGGGGCCGAACTACATGGGGGTGGTCTCTATACAGTCCAATAACAAATATTGATTAACACGGTACATGAGTGAGTCCCACCACAGTCACAGCAGTGACTAGTGGGGTCCGCAAGGCTCAGTGCAAGGGACCCCAGCTATTTATAATATATATTAACGATCTGGATGAGGGAATTGAAGGCAATATTTCCAAGTTTGCGGATACAACTAAGCTGGGGGGCAGTGTTAGCTGTGAGGAGGATGCTAGGAGACTGCAAGGTGACTTGGATAGGCTGGGTGAGTGGGCAAATGTTTGGCAGATGCAGTATAATGTGGATAAATGTGAGGCTACCCACTTTGGTGGCAAAAACAGGAAAGCAGACTATTATCTAAATGGTGGCCGATTAGGAAAAGGGGAGATGCAGCGAGACCTGGGTGTCATGGTACACCAGTCATTGAAAGTAGGCATGCAGGTGCAGCAGGCAGTGAAGAAAGCGAATGGTATGTTAGCTTTCATAGCAAAAGGATTTGAGTATAGGAGCAGGGAGGTTCTACTTCAGTTGTACAGGGTCTTGGTGAGACCACACCTGGAGTATTGCGTACAGTTTTGGTCTCCAAATCTGAGGAAGGACATTATTGCCATAGAGGGAGTGCAGGGAAGGTTCACCAGACTGATTCCTGGGTTGTCAGGTCTGTCTTATGAAGAAAGACTGGATAGACTTGGTTTATACTCTCTAGAATTTAGGCGATTGAGAGGGGATCTTATAGAAACTTACAAAATTCTTAAGGGGTTGGACAGGCTAGATGCAGGAAGATTGTTCCCGATGTTGGGGAAGTCCAGGACAAGGGGTCACATCTTAAGGATAAGGGGGAAATTATTTAAGACCGAGATGAGAAATACTTTTTTCACACAGAGAGTGGTGAGTCTCTGGAACTCTCTGCCACAGAGGGTAGTTGAGGCCAGTTCTTTGACTATATTTAAGAGGGAGTTGGATGTGGCCCTTGTGGCTAAGGGAATCAGAGGGTATGGAGAGAAGGCAGGTACGGGATACTGAGTTGGATGATCAGCCATGATCATATTGAATGGCGGTGCAGGCTCGAAGGGCTGAATGGCCTACTCCTGCACCTAATTTCTATGTTTCTATGTTTCTATGATAAACAGTTCCCTAACCCAATAACACAGTAACTAATACATTGTATTCAAAAGGAGCTTCTGGAAGGAAGCAAACATGGCAACATGTGCCTGGGGATTCAGACAACCCAGACAAAGCTCAACATCTTAACCAATCAACAACTGTCCAAATAAAGCTTTGATAAATTATTTGCACTATGTATGTCTGGTTTGCAGCGACCCAATCAGTTCCACGCCAATTGAACCTTATTGTAAGAACCTGGAGATATCCCAGTCTTTCCCTGGAGATGTCCCAGCTCTTATCTAGGCTCCAGACATACTGGCAGCATTCAGGAGCTTGTCCCAGCTGTGCAAAAGGCACATTTAACTTGACCAAAATGGCCAAGCACCACACAATCCTTTACTCAATTTTAATGTCCTGGCAGCTCCAATTTGGCCAGAATTAACAATTTCATCTTTCTTTACTTTCCTTATCCCTTGTCTTGCTAGAGTTCAGCTTCTCGATGCATTCTAATTGAGTTTGACTAATAAAGACTCCTCGTGGGGTCATTTTGCTTTTGAGTGATGATGCACAATCCTTGTTAAAAAAGCAACTCCTTCCACCTCTCGCCCCCCCCCCCTCCCCCACGCCCCCGCCCGCTCCCGCCCGCCCCCGCCCGCCTGCTTTAAACTTTGCCTCTCACACCTGAAAGCCATGTCCTCTCGTCTTTCACACTCATTCTTGGAGAAATGTTCTGATCTGTGTATCTATGTCTCTCATAATTTTATATATTTCTATCAAGTCTATCAGTGGCGGCACGGTGGCGCAGCGGTAGAGTTGCTGCCTTGCAGCGCCAGAGACCCGGGTTCGATCCTGACTGTGGGTGCTGTCTGTACAGAGTTTCCACGTTCTCCCCGTGACCTTGTTGGTTTTCTCCGGGTTGTCTCCCACACGCCACAGACGTGCAGGTTTGAGCGTTAATTGGCTTCGGTAAAAATGATAAATTGTCACTAGAACCCCAGCCTGGAAACGGGCCCTTCAGCCCACCAGGTCCGCACCGACCACTGATCACCCGTACACTAGTTCTACCCGACACACTGGCCAATAAACCTACAAACCTGCACGTCTTTGGAACATGGGAGGAAACCTGAGAAAACCCATGCGGTCACGGGGAGAACGTGCAAACTCAACGCAGACAGCACCCGCAGTCAGGATTGACCCCGGGACTTTGGCGCTGTAAGGCAGCAACTCTACCGCTGCGCTGTGAGTATTAGCTACAACGAGAAGTTGGACAAACATGGATTATTTTCTCTGGAGTGCCGGAGGCTGAGGGGAGACCTGATAGAAGTATATAAAACTATGAGACATCTTGGTTGACATGGGCAAGTTGGGCAGAATGGCCTGTTTCCATGCCATTTGATCATATAACTCCACAACAAAGCTAATTATCCTTATCAATATGGGTATTGGACAATAATAATTATAAATACTTTATTGATCCCCTCAGGGAAATTCCATAGTCATAGTGATAAAGTGTGTAAACAGATGTATCGACCCAACTTGCCCACATCGGCCAACATGTCCCATCCGCACTAATCCCACGTGCCTGTGTTTGGCCCATATCCCTCCAAACCTGTCCCATTCCAAATCAAAGTGTCAATTCCTTTTCACAAGACACCTTGGGATCCATGAGTGGTCCTTTAGGTGAGACCCAGCCAATAAGAAGGGACTCAACCCGAAACATCACCCATTCCTTCTCTCCGCAGATGCTGCCTGTCCCGCTGAGTTACTCCAGCTGTTTGTGTCTATCTTCGGTGGTTTAAACCAACATCTGCAGTTCCTTCCGACACAATATCTAGACTGACTCCACAGCTGAACATGCAGACAGAGATTCACAGCAGCAAGTTGGGGTGGGAGATTGCAACCTTCGGCTCACCCTGTTTCGACGAATGCAATCAACCCGGCGTGCACAATCAAAATAAGATCAAATAGAACAAGTGTTAAAGAAGGAACTGCAGATGCGGAAGAATCGAGGGTTACACAAAAAGCTGGAGAAACTCAGCGGGTGCAGCAGCATCTAAGGAGCGAAGGAGATAGGCGACGTTTCGGGTCGAGACCCTTCTTCAGACTGGTCAGGGATCAGGGAAACGAGAGATATAGACAGTGATGTGGAGAGATAAAGAACAATCATTGTCTTACGCAAGAAAAGAAGAAGACTGCTGCAAGGTGAGCAGCGGAAGTGGCGGCGCTGCTTGGCAGCTGCGGCTCACCTGCAGTCCGTCTGTTTTTTATTTTATTTTTGTCTTTGTGTCTGTTTTTAGTGATTATTTTTGGTTTATTAGGTTGTGTATGTGTGTGTGTGGTGGGGGGGGGGGGGGTGGGAGAAACGGGGTTTTAGTCTCTCCCTTCGGGGGGATGCGACTTTTCTTGTCGTGTCCCCCGTCACCGTCGCCGTCTGTGCTAAGGCCCTAATGGTGGAGCTGGCGGCCTTCCAGCTTCCAGCGGCGGCGGCACGGCTTCGGTGCTCCAGCGGCGACCTGGCATTCGGGGCTGCGGTGCTCCAGTGGCATTCCGGCGGCGACCTGGCTTTCGGGGCTGTGGTGCTCCAGCAGCGACCTGGCTTTGGAGCTGCGGTGCTCCAGCGTTCCAGCAGCGGGCCCTGTGGCGGTGTTCCGGCGTTCCGCTGACGGCGGTGGCGGCGGCCCGGTTTCGGAGGCTCGGCCGCGGGCCTGGTGGACAGCAGCATCGGAGAACTGGATCTCCTCAGCGCAGAGGGAGAACAAGGAGGGAAGAAGACAGAGACTCTAAGACTTTTGCCTTCCACCACAGTGAGGAGGTGTTTGGTGAACTCACTGTGTTGGATGGTGAATATGTGTTTATTGTGTGGTTTTGTTATTTTTAATATATGTATGACTGCAGGCATGAAATTTCATTCAGACTGAAAGGTCTGAATGACAATAAAGGTAATTCAATTCAGTGAGGCTGAGATTGACGTATCCAGGAAGCTTGGGCAAGGAAACGTTGCAAAAGGAGACATTGGCAAAGAGACAGGTACAAACAAACACATGAGGTCAGGTCTTGGCTTGGAAACAGGGCACTGCTCATCTCACAGCAAAGTGCACACTCAGCAAAAATTTTAGAATCAACTCCACAAGCAGGCTCACTATTAACCCAAGGTGAGCACATCAAAGTCAGCACTGGGTTTGTTCCCGCAGCAGGGTAGGAAGTGCAGTTTGGCTGCTAATGACTCTGAGGTTTTTTTTTAACCAAAGATCTTGAACAAATCAACTGACATATTCCTTCACACATGGGATGGCTGATATGCGATTTTTTTTTCTCATGAATATCGGAGTGTGAAGTCTTAACGTGGTTTCCTTCAGATTTCTTCATCACCATTAAAATATAATGGGTCACTGCTCGCGAATGTTTCATTTCGAGCGGTTTGCCAAAGAATAGGATTTCAATCACACGGAATCAAGTTTGAACTGTTGAGTGGATTCAGGGGAAATCAGCAGAAATTGCACAGGATTTCATGTGGGGATGAGGGGTACGGCAGAGTTGAGGGCTAGAAATTCTGTCATGTGGCATGAATCTCGTATGCCCACTACTCTATCAGGGCTAGTGGGCAGGTGCTATAGACCTGCATGGAAAGGTAGACGTTCCCACCCCCACGAGTCTCGGGCAGATGGGGCTCGTCACCCTGGGAAGGCAGTCCATCTAGAAGAGGGAAAACCCTGATTTAAAACCTCCACTGTCTGTGGAATTCTCTGCCTCAGAGGGCAGTGGAGGCAGGTTCTCTGGATGCTTTCAAGAGAGAGCTAGATAGGGCTCTTAAAAATAGCGGAGTCAGGGGATATGGAGAGAAGGCAGGAACGGGGTACTGATTGGGGACGTCGCTTGGGGCAAAACTCCTCAGCTGGCCCGCCGGCCCTGGGCACACAAAGAATGCAAGAATGCAAAGATGCAAGAATCATCATGGCGTCCCAAAAGCCCCAGGCAAAATAGGACAGCGGGGGGGAATAGCAGAGAGCAGAGGGATAGCAACAACCAGGAAGGCTGCAGTGTGTGAGATAAGACAAAGTAAACAGCTTCATTCCTGCGTGTTTCTGATACAAGAGACTGTCAGACTTTAAGGCCTGTGACTGCTGTGTTTAGTCTGAGTGCCGTTCAGTATTAATTCTCTTTCCTGTACCATGGTCTCTCCTCTTCTGATCTTTGCAACCTCCTCTAGTCCCTCTGAGATATCGGGCTTCCTCTGACTCTGATTCCATGTCAGTGATTCTTTTAATTATTCCAGCAATAGCAGATGAGATGATTTCAGTGGCGAAGGAAAAGAGTTCTGCAATGCGCAGGTTCACCCTCTCTTCCCCACTGTATCTTCCTCCATCTTTAGGAAACTCGATTGAACGCAGTTGGAGTCACAACACAGAGCGTGGAGGGCCTCGGTGAGTCAGGCAGGAGGGAATGGATTGGGGTCCTTCTTCAGGCTGATTCATTCTGAAGAAAGGTCCTGACCTGAAACGCCATCTATTCATTCCCTCCAGACGCTGCCTGAACCGCTGAGTTCCTCCAGCACTTTGTGTTTTGCTCAAGATTCCAGCATCTGCAGTTCCTTCCATCTCCAGTTATTGATCAGCTGGGCTCACACTCCTTCTGAAGGTAAACACAGAAATGGTGGAGTAACTCAGAGGCTCAGGCAGCATCTCTGGAGAGAAGAAATAGGTGACGTTTTGTGGTGACCCAATTCCTTTTCCACAGAGATGCTGCCTTAGCCGCTGAGTTAATGTTCAATGGTTCTTTATGATCACATGTACCAAGGTACAGTGAGATTCTTTTTTTAAATACAGATAGAAACATATAAATTATGTAGGAGTAAGAGCAGGAGTAGGCCATTCGGCCCTTCGAGCCTGCACCGCCATTCAATATGATCATGGCTGATCATCCAACTCAGTATCCCGTACCTGCCTTCTCTCCATACCCTCTGATCCCCTTAGCCACAAGGGCCACATCTAATTCCCTTTTAAATATAGCCAATGAACTGGCCTCAATTACCCTCTGTGGCAGAGAGTTCCAGAGACCCACCATTCTCTGTGTGAAAAAAGTCTTTCTCATCTCGGTCTTAAAGGATTTCCCCCTTATCCTTAAGCTGTGACCCCTTGTCCTGGACTTCCCCAACATCGGGAACAATCTTCCTGCATCTAGCCTGTCCAACCCCTTAAGAATTTTGTAAGTTTCTATAAGATCCCCTCTCAATCTCCTAATTCTAGAGAGTATAAATCGAGTCTATCCAGTCTTTCTTCATAAGACAGTCCTGACAACCCAGGAATCAGTCTGGTGAACCTTCCCTGCACTCCCTCTATGGCAATAATGTCCTTCCTCAGATTTGGAGACCAAATCAGTCTCCAAATAATGGCGAGATCAGTAAGATTATCGCCATACATAATCCCAGATTAAGTAGAGAATGCATAGAATCAGCCCAGTGACTCCAATTGCAAGAGGTGCCAGGTTTTGGCACCATTTTGTTACTCCAGTTACACTATCATTTTGATTTTGTGTCTATCTTCGGTGTAAACCAGCATCTGCAGCTCCTTCCTCACATTCCTTCCTCTGGGTTTAGTTTAGTTTAGGGATACAGCACGGGAACAGCCCTTCAGCCCACTGAGTCCACACCGACCAGCGATCCCCGAGCATTAACACTATCCCACGCAGAATGGGGACAATTTACATTTATACCAAGCCAATTAACCTACAAACCTGTACATCGTTGCAGAATGGGAGGAAACCGAAGATCTCGGAGAAAAGCCCACGCAGGTCACAGGGAGAACGTACAAACTCCGTACAGACAGCGCCGGTAGTCAGGATCGAACCCGGGTCTCCGGCGCTGTGAGGCAGCAACTCTAGTGCGGCACGGTGGCGCAGCAGTAGAGTTGCTACCTTGCAGCGCCAGAGACCCGGGTTCGATCCTGACTACCGGCGCTGTCTGTACGGAGTTTGTACGTTCTCCCTGTAACCTGCATCCCTGAGACCTCCCTGTGACTAGCCCAGAGACCCGGGTTAGAAGATTGAGGGGGGATCTTATAGAAACTTACAAAATTCTTAAGGGGTTGGACAAGCTAGATGCTGGAAGATTGTTCCCAATGTTGGGGGAGTCCAGAACAAGGGGTCACAGTCTAAGGATAAGGGGGAATTCCTTTAGGACCGAGATGAGGAAAACATTCTTGATACAGAGAGTGGTGAGTCTCTGGAATTCTTTGCCACAGAAGGTAGTTGAGGCCAGTTCATTGGCTATATTTAAGAGGGAGTTAGATGTGGCACTTGTGGCTAAGGGGATCAGGGGGTATGGAGAGAAGGCAGGTACGGGATACTGAGTTGGATGATCAGCCATGATCACATTGAATGGCGGTGCAGGCTCGAAGGGCCGAATGGCCTACTCCTGCACCTATTTTTCTACGTTTCTATGATCCCGACTACGGGCGCTGTCTGTACGGAGTTTGTACGTTCTGCCCATGACCTGCGTGGGTTTTCTCCGAGATTCTCGGTTTCCCCCCACTCTCTAAAGACCTACAGGCTTGTAGGTTAATTGGCTTTGGTATAAATGTAAATCGTCCCTAGTGTGTGTAGGATGGTGTTAATGTGTGGGGATCGCTGGTTGCCGTGGACTCGGTGGGACGAAGGCCCTGTTTCCGCGCTGAGTCTCCAAACAAAACCAAAACTCTACCGCTGTGTCACCGTGCCACCCTGACACTGATAATGTTTTCCCCTTTACTGTCCTCATTCATCTCCCTCGATTTACATACCTTCCTGCCTGATGCCTGCCTTTAACGAGCAGTCATCACCCTCTCTCAGGCGACACCAACAGCATTGTGCCAGTTAGCACAATATTAGTCTCGACTCCCTCACTAATGTCCTCTTTGTTTTTTCTCCACAGCTCCCCCTCTCTGCAACTTAAATACACACAGTTTCTCCCTTTCTCAGTTCTGATACAAGGGCCTTCAATCTGAAGTGTTAACTACGTTTCTTTAGTTTAGAGATACAGCACGGAAACAGGCCCTTCGGCCCACCGAGTCGGCGCCAACCAGCGATCCCCGCACATTAACACTATCCTACTCGCACTAGGGACAATTTTTACACTTATAACAAGCCAATTAACCTACAAACCTGTACGTCTTTGGAGTGTGGGAGCAAACCGAACACCCTCAGAGAAAACCTACACGGTCACGGGGAGAACGTACAAACTCCGTACAGACAGCACCCGTGGTCAGGATCGAACCCTGGTCTCTGGCGCTGCAAACTCTGTAAGGAAGCAACTCTACCGCTGCGCCACCGTAACAGTCCGATCTCTCTCTACTGATGCTCCTGTTGTGATAAAAAAGACACAAAGTGCTGGAGTAACTCAGCGGGTCAAGCTGCATCTATGGAGCGAAGGAATAAGTGACGTTTCGGGTCAAGACCCTTCTTCAGACTTAAGGGCCTGTCCCACCAGCATGCGACTCCATGCGGTGAGAGCGACCTAACGTGGTCGCTTGAGTCGTCCGGCCTCGCGGGGCCGGTCCCACTTTGATCGCCGGAGCCGTATAGAGTTGTGCGGAGCTGGTCCCGACATCGCACGGGGCTCTGAAAAACTGACCGTGTTCAAAAATTCCGCGCGGCAATGGCCTGTCGGCCCGGTGGCGCCTCAACGCATTACGCACCGCCTCATGTTGTGCCTCCGTGACCCTCTCTGTGTGCCTCCGTGACCCTCTCTGTGTGCCTCCGTGTCCCTCTCTGTGTGCCTCTGTGACCCTCTCTGTGTGCCTCCATGACCCTCTCTGTGTGCCTCTGTGACCCTCTCTGTGTGCCTCTGTGACCCTCTCTGAGTGCCTCTGTGACCCTCTCTGTGTGCCTCCGTGCCCTCTCTGTGTGCCTCCGTGACCCTCTCTGTGTGCCTCCGTGACCCTCTCTGTGTGCCTCCGTGACCCTCTCTGTGTGCCTCCGTGACCCTCTCTGTGTGCCTCCGTGACCCTCTCTGTGTGTGCCTCCGTGTCCCTCTCTGTGTGCCTCTGTGACCCTCTGCACTGACACTGCACTGACCGGTTGTCCACAATTGTACTCCATAGAAGATCAGCAATTGTAACATTGTAGTCTAGAAGATACTGCCGATGTAAGTGCATCTTTTTGAAAGGTGTCAATGTGTTTTCTGAGCTCAATCTGAAGAAGGGTCTCGACCCGAAATCTCACCCTTTCCTTCTCTCCAGAGATGCCGCCTGTCCCGCTGAGTTACTCCAGCATTTTGTGTCTATCTTCGGTTTAAACCAGCATCTGCAGCTCCTTCCTACACAATCTACCTGCCCCCTGCTTGCTGTCTCAATGTCGTGTTGGTCTGGTGCGGAATGGTTTGTGGATGGCAAATTAAAATTTTAAAATCGAATTCAGTGAGCGCGTGCGTTTCCTCCGAGTGCTCCGCTTTCCTCCCACACGCCCAATAAGTGCGGGTTTGCAGGTTAATTGGGCCTTAAGTCGCCCTCAGTGTGTAGGGAGTGAATGCGTAAATGGGAAACCGAATGGGTGATCGTTGGTCAGCATGGACTCGATGGGCCGAAGGTCTTGTTGTCATGCTGTATCTCTAAACTGAACTAATCAATATACCCCAGCCATATCCAACCATAACTCCTTAAGGCTTATGTCCTGTTCAACGTTTAGCTGCAATGCTGAAGTCACACTTGATAACCCACTTTTGATCTACGTTTGTTTAAGAAGGAACTGCAGATGCTGGAAAAATCGAAGGTAGACAAGAATGCTGGAGAAACTCAGCGGGTGAGGCAGCATCTATGGTTTTGGAGAGAATTGAAGAAGGGTCTCGACCCGACCCGAAACTAATTGACGAGGGGTCTCGACCGGAAACGTCACCTATTCCTTCGCTCCATAGATGCTGCCTCGCCCGCTGAGTTTCTCCAGCATTTTTGTCCACCTTCGATCTGCGTTTGCTAGTTTGTGCAATCAGAGAAACACGAATGGTGTACTATCCCCCAACACTCACCACTGATAGAGCCTTGTTCTTGTGAGCAGGATTCTTGCGGTAAATATTGCTCAGGGAACAAAGATTGGGAGTGTTCACTTTAGTCCTTCAGTTAACGTCAGCTTTCAGGCTCCTACACTTACTTACAAAATTCTTAAGGGGTTGGACAAGCTAGATGCAGGAAGATTGTTCCCGATGTTGGGGGAGTCCAGAACAAGGGGTCACAGTCCAAGGATAAGGGGGAATTCCTTTAGGACCGAGATGAGGAAAACATTCTTTACACAGAGAGTGGTGAGTCTCTGGAATTCTCTGCCACAGAAGGTCGTTGAGGCCAGTTCATTGGTTATATTAAAGAGGGAGTTGGGTGTGGCTCTTGTGGCTAAAGGGATCAGAGGGTATGGAGAGAAGGCAGGTACGGGATACTGAGTTGGATGATCAGCCATGATCATATTGAATGGCGGTGCAGGCTCGAAGGGCCGAATGGCCTACTCCTGCACCTATTTTTCTATGTTTCTATGTTTCTAAGAGTAAAAAAGGCCTTTTCAGTCTGTGTTTGGACTGCCTCAAGATGTTTTTGATTTTCTTTTTTTTTTTACCTCTTTGCACGTAATTATCTGATTAATTTCTCAATATCACCTCAATTAATTGGACGAACAAGGAACTACAGATGCTGGATTACCAACAAAAAAAACGCACAAGGTGCTGGCGTAATTTAGCAGGTCAGACAGCATCTTTGGAGAACAGGGATAGAAGATGTTTCCGTTCGGGACCCTTCTTCAGAAGTTGGTTCGACAAAAGGGACACAGTGCGATGGGATTAACTCAGCAGGTCAGGCAGCATCTGGAGGTGCATCAGCACAAGGACAAATAGACTCAAGAACAGTTTCTTCCCAAAATCCATCATCTCCCTGAACTCACACATGCACTGACTTCACAGCCTAACCCCCGGACTTCCATCTATCCACCTACTGTAATTTGTACTGTAGCTGTAACCCATACTGGATATAGGAATCCTATTATCCATTCTATTTATCCATTGTCTTTTTATAGATATGTATATAGCGCTGCAGAAACTGTGCACCTTATCCCCCCCCCCCCTTTTTGCACTGAGTAGGAGCAGTTTTTAATCTCACTGTACATGTGTATAGTGACAATAAAAGGCATTCTGATTCTGATTCTGATTCTGAGAACGTGGATGGGCGACGTTTCTGGTCAAAGGATCGCAAAGAGATGTTTTTGAAGACGGATCCCGATCTGAAACGTCACCTGTCCACGTCCTCCAGAGACGCTGCCTGACCCGCTCAGTCATTCCAGCATTTTTGTGTCTTTTTTTGTATCTTAGCTTACAAGTTTTAACTGGTTTTGGCTAATTTACACGCAACAAAAGCTTGTCACCGGACCTCGGTACCTCGGTACGTGACAATAAATTAATCTAAACTTTTAATTGCCTATATTGCTTGGAAGCATCACTTCATTTAGATGCATCTCATTTTAAGCAGGGGCCGCCGAGTGTTTTTGCAAGTGGAGGGGGGGGGGGTGAGCGATCACTGATCACCGGCCTCGGGGGTACCCGGCGAGGGAGCGGGGCGATCTTTTTTGTTTGAAGTATTTTTAAGATAATGTAGTTTTTGGAGGAAATATAGATTAGAATGAGTGAAGGACTTGGGCAGCCCGTGCCAGCAGCGTGGCTATATTTCCGTACATGCGCACGTGCATGCAGAACGTGACGCATGTAGTACTTGTACACTGCGTGTGTTAACTATAGGCTACTCATTATGAAACACACGCATTAGCCAAGAAAGTGGGGGTTCTGCGGCCCATGTTAAGTACTTTGCCAATAAACTCTAATGCATGGATCTTATAGAAACTTACAAAAAATTCTTAAGGGGTTGGACAGGCTAGATGCAGGAAGATTGTTCCCGATGTTGGGGAGGTCCAGGACAAGGGGGTCACAGCTTAAGGATAAGGGGGAAATCCTTTAGGACCGAGATGAGAAGGACTTTTTTCACACAGAGAGTGGTGAGTCTCTGGAACTCTCTGCCACAGAGGGTAGTTGAGGCCAGTTCATTGGCTATATTTAAGAGGGAGTTAGATGTGGCCCTTATGGCTAAGGGGATCAGAGGGTATGGAGAGAAGGCAGGTATGGGATACTGAGTTGGATGATCAGCCATGATCATATTGAATGGCGGTGCAGGCTCGAAGGGCCGAATGGCCTACTCCTGCACCTAATTTCTATGTTTCTATGAATTATTAGTATGATACTAACTCTGGAACAGAAGTTGTCATTCATAGATGTGTAAGTAATATAAAGCTTTATACGTGCATGTAAATTTTAACTTGGTATTCACTTTAAAACCCCTATGCGCCTGGCTTCTTGCAGCAATGGGTCTTGGTGTTTGACTTGCTCTGTATCTGAATTAGTCATGCTAAAAACATCCCTTCAAGCTGAAAATGTTCAATCAAATGAACCAATTAATTAAAAGAAAACAACAAATAACCCAATCACGGTTGCGCAGCGCTAGAGCTGCTGCCTCACAGCGCCGGAGACCCGGGTTCGATCCTGACCACGGGTGCTGTTTGTACGGAGTTTGTACGTTCTCCCCGTGACCGCGTGGGTTTTCTCCGGGTGCTCCGGTTTCCTCCCACACTCCAAAGACGTGCAGGTTTGTAGGTTAATTGGCTTCGGTAAAAATTGTAAATTGTTCCCTAGTGCGCGAAGGATAGTGTTAGTGTGTGAGGTGATCGCTGCTCGGCGCGGCATCGGTTGTACGAAGGGCCTGTTAACGCATTGTATCGCTAAACTAAACTAAACTAAACACCTCACACTCTACAACTCTGACAAAATTGTGTGATGCAGATGGTTTAAATCAAAATCCTGAGATTAGTGGTGAAATATTCATTGCACTTTAACTACATGCCAGTCTTTATGTACTACATACAGTAGGCGTTGAAATATCCTGCAGTATTTGTACTTTAACCATGTACTCTATTTATTTCTTCTCCGTGGATTGTCACCTTGTTGTGGTGGAGAAGCTTGTGTGGTCCTGAGATCCTGAGAGCGATGCCGTCTGGAGCGATGCTCCTGGTAGGGCCACCCATGGCGGTAAGGTCGAAGGGGAGGTCTCTGACAAAGAGCAATCCAACCAAGACCTCAACGGTGGAACAGGCGGTGGACGATGGCTGACCTTAGTGGAGCGTCACAACGGCTGGGAAGGCGGATGAAGGCTGCAGCAGAAAAGGGTCTCCGGTCGTCTTGGACTCCATGCCACTGGATCCTGACCCAGATCTGTCAAGGAGCGTGGGGTGGCTGTCTGTGCACCAGTCTCCCCACGTTAAACAAAGTCACGCACAGGCGTCATACTCGTTTCGAGTGACCACCGATGAGATTTATGTGCAAAGTGACAAACGTTCCTGTCATTCCATATGTTTTTCCTGCATTACACATTGTAAACAGCTTCTTTATGTGTATTAAATCTATGCAGCTGAAATCAATAAGACCGAATGCTCGCATGTTACTTGCCATGCTGAGAAGAATTTTTCAAACTGTTTCAGTCCTGCCACAAGTTCATTGTTTTTTAATTGGATCGCTGGTCTAACAATTCAGTCGAAATTATTATTTAGTTTATAGAGACACAGCGCAGAACCAGGCTCTTCGGCTCACTGAGTCTGTGCCGACCAGTGATCCATGCACACTAACACTATCCTACACGCTAGGGACAATTTACAATTTTACCAAAGCCAATTAACCTACAAACCTGTACTTCTTTGGAATGTGCTAGGAAACCGGAGCACCTGGGGAAAACCCACGAGGTCCCAAGAAGAATGTGCTAACTACCCACTTTCTCATCCACTCTCTACACACTAAGAGCAATTTCTAGAGGCCTATTAACCTAAGGACCAGGACACAAAATGCTGAAATAACTCTGTGGGACAAGCAGCATCTCTGAATAAACAACGTTTCAGATCAGAAGCAGGGTCCCAAACCGAAACATCACCGACTCATGTTCTCCAGAGATGCTGTCTGACCTGCTGAGTTGCTCCGGGACCTTGTGACTTCTTTTATAAACCAGCATCTGAAGTTCCTTGTGCCTACAGTCTACAAGCCTGCGCGCCTTTGTGATGTGGGAGGAAACTGGAGCGCCAGGAGGAAGCCCAGCGATCAGAAGGGAGAATGTGCAAACTCTGCACCCGAGGTCAGGATCGAACCCGGGTCTCTGGTGCTGCCAAGGTGATAAAAAAAATTATCAATTAAAAGAATTGAAAGCAAAAGCTACTGATGATTATACATTTTTATCAGTTAATAAACAGCAAAAGCAACTTGAGAAAGTTTAATTGATAAAAGATTTCCTGTCTGAATTGGTTTAAATCTGGTATTTTTACCCATCTTTGGTATGTGCATAATGAGGTGTGGAAGGGACGGCTCTGACCTTTAGTCGTTCTTGTTATGCACTCAACATGCAGGTCTATTTGGTTATTTTTTTATCTTTATCCTGAGATAGGAGAAATAAACAAAAAGATCGCTATTGACATGCTCTGAGTCGTCAGCTATCCATGCAGAAACTTTCCACATGGTTAATACAAATGTTAGCGGCAGATTGTTAAATCTTTCTTCCCCATTTCGTCACAATAACTATTTTAATTTTGCGCATTGTTATTCTTATTACTTTGGATAAAAGATTTTTATCCCATTAATAAGAACCAATAATAGTGAGGTGTTTGCGTCAGATTCTTCTGTTCCTCTGAGTCTCTCCCTGTTCCTCTCACTCCCTCATTTCCCCCCCCTCCCTCATCCCCCCTCCCTTCCTCCCCTCTCCCCTTACCTCTCTCCCCTCTCCCCGTCCATCTCTCCCCTTCCCTCTCTCCCCTCTCCGCTTCCCTCTCTCCCCTCTCCCCTCTCCCCTTCCCTCTCTCCCCTCTCCCCGTCCATCTCTCCCCTCTCCCCGTCCCTCTCTCCCCGTGCCTCTCTCCCCCTCTCCCCTCTCCCCTTCCCTCTCTCCCCTCTCCCCGTCCATCTCTCCCCTCTCCCCGTCCCTCTCTCCCCGTGCCTCT
The DNA here is from genome assembly GCA_963514005.1 of Raja brachyura. Next base: position 6,211,506 of record OY740802.1, read on the forward strand.
CTCCCCTCTCCCCGTCTCTCTCTCCCCTCTCCCCGTCCCCCTCTCCCCGTCCCTCTCTCCTCTCTCCCCTTCCCTCTCTCCTCTCTCCCCTTCCCTCTCTCCCCTCTCCCCTCTCCCTCTCTCCCCTCTCCCCTCTCCCCGTCCCCCTCTCCCCTCTCCCCGTCCCCCTCTCCCCGTCCCCCTCTCCCCGTCCCCCTCTCCCCGTCCCCCTCTCCCCTCTCCCCGTCCCTCTCTCCCCTCTCCTCTTCCCTCTCTCCCCTCTCCCCGTCCCCCCGTCCCTCTCTCCCCTCTCCCCTTCCCTCTCTCCTCTCCCCGTCCCTCTCTCCTCTCCCCTTCCCTCTCTCCCCACTCCCCTCACTCCCCTTCCCTCTCTCCCCACTCCCCTTCCCTCTCTCCCCCTCCCCTCTCCCCTTCCCTCTCCCCTTCCCTCTCTCCCCTTCCCTCTCTCCCCTTCCCTCTCTCCCCCTCTCCCTCCTCTCCACTCTCTCTCTGTCCCACAGTTTGTAACATTAAGCGTGTATAAATTACGCTAATCTATGCACCATGGCTGTAGGGTAGACCCTGGCTTGCTCAGAGAGCCTGTTTACTCCAGTAATGGTGACTTGTGACCTGTTGCAGTGAGAACATTAAGAACGCAGGCTGGGCAGGCAGTCAGCACGGAGCGGGCCAATCGATGGCTTATCATTTCAATGATATAGTGAGAGAGAGCACGGGTTAAAGCTAAACTTGGATGACTTGCAGCCAGGTTGCACTTTGAGGCAGTGGGCAGAAACTGATTCTACCATGATGATGAAGTGGGAGATACATCATATTGACCCTCGAGAGGGAGCGAGCTCTGTGATTATAATTGACGCACAGATGGGAGAGATATCCTCTCTGTACAGGAGACCTGAAGGCATTTCACAAACAAACTCCGGGGTTAACGCAGAGACAAGGAACTGTTCTATCATCGACCTTAACGGTCCCGACCCAAAACGTCATCCGTCTATCTAAGTTCTCTGGAGATGCTGCTGCCTGGCCTGCTGAGTTACTCCAACACTTTGTGCCTTTTTAAGTAAAGCAGCGTCTACCGTTCCTCGGCCACAAGGTGCTGGTGTAACTCAGCGGGTCGGGCAGCAGTATCCCTGGAGAACGTTTTGGGTCAAACAGTCCTTCTGAAACATAGAAACATAGAAACATAGAAATTAGGTGCAGGAGTAGGCCATTCGGCCCTTCGGGCCTGCACCGCCATTCAATATGATCATGGCTGATCATCCAACTCAGTATCCCGTACCTGCCTTCTCTCCATACCCTCTGATCCCCTTAGCCACAAGGGCCACATCTAACTCCCTCTTAAATATAGCCAATGAACTGGCCTCAACTACCCTCTGTGGCAGAGAGTTCCAGAGACCCACCACTCTCTGTGTGAAAAAATGTCTTCTCATCTCGGTCCTAAAGGATTTCCCCCTTATCCTTAAGCTGTGACCCCCTTGTCCTGGACCCCCCCAACATCGGGAACAATCTTCCTGCATCTAGCCTGTCCAACCCCTTGTAAGTTTCCATAAGATCCCCTCTTTCCATAAGATCCCCTCTGAAGAAGGGTCTCGACCCGAAACGTCACCCACCCACGCTCTCCAGAGATGCTGCCTGAGTTACTCCAGCATTTTGGTGAGTTATGAGCCATGTTACCAGTAAAAGGTTCCTGTCATTCAGGGCTCACCCACTTTGTAATGCAATCCTTGGAGGACTATAGAACATAGTCTAAAAAATATTATTCATAGAAGCCATGCAATAGTTCCATGCTGAAATAAAATTGAAAGCCAAGCGCACCAATTCCCTCTCAATAAACATTATTCCCTTGTTCCTGCATCCGTACACTCTGGACGGCTCGATTGTTGTCATATATAGTCTTTCCGGTGCCTGGATAGCACGCAACAAAAGGCTTTTCACTGCACACTAGCTAAACTAAACTAAACAAAAGATAGGCACAAAATGCTGGAGTAATTCAGCAGGCCAAGCAGCACCTCTGGAGAAAATACATTAGGTGTTGTTTCGGGTCTAGACCTTGATCAGACCCAAGTGCATCCTTTTGCCCATAGATGCTGCCTGACCTGCTGAGTTCCTCCAGCATTTTGTGTGTGTCGATCTTCAGTGTAAACGGGTATCTGCACTTAATTTGGACACTCCTCACTTGCTCACATTTCTTTCTATGAACCTGAGTTTTTGAAAAGAGTATCTGAAGCATTTAACTCGGGGCAGACGTTAAACGCATCCGCAAAGAAACTTGCCCTCGTACATCATAGACTGTAGCCTGAAGTGTCCCCCCCCCCCCCCCCCCCCCCCCACCCTCCCTCCTTTTTAGTCAGTATTTCCCGACTGCTGACCTTTGCAAATTCTAGCCAGTTCACAGGCAAGGAAACAAAGCCAAACAGAGACACAAAAGAGTGTGAACACTGACACAGACTCTTGTCCATTACAGAAGCAAAGTAACTTTTTCTGTTGAGGTTTAGTTTCGTTTGGTTTAGTATAGAGATACAGGGCGGAAGCAGGTCTTTCGGCCCAGCAAGTCCGTGCCGTCCTTCGATCCCCGAACACTAACACTATCCTATACATGCGAGGGACAATTATAATTTACAAATTATACCAAGCCAATCAACCTACAAACTGTGGAGTGTGGGAGCAAACTGGAGCTCCCGGGGAAAAACGTACAAACCGCAGTCACGGGGAGAGCGTACAAACCCCGTACAGACAGCACCGGTAGTCAGGATCGAACCCGGGTCTCTGGCGCTGTGAGGCAGCAACTCTACCGCTGGCCACCGGGCAAGTATTTTGGATTTCACATCATCAGCTGCACGGATTAGCACTGTGATGAATATTTCGTTTATTTTATTGTCACGTAAACCGAGGTACAGTGAGACGTTTTTGTTTATTCCGTGCTTTACCAGTCAGCAGAAAGACTGTACATGATTAGAATCAGGCCGTCCACAGTGCCTGATACAAGATGTATAGTTTATTGTCACAGAATCAAGGGATATGGGGAGAAGGCAGGCACGGGTTACTGATTGGGGATGATCAGCCATGATCACAATGAATGGCGGTGCTGGCTCGAAGGGCCAAATGGCCTCCTCCTGCACCTATTGTCTATGTTTCTATGTTTCTATCGAAGTACAGTGAAAAGTTTTTTTTTGTCCAGTCAGAAGAAGAACTATACATGATTACAATCAAGCCGTCCACAGTGTACAGATACATGGTAAAGGGAATAATGTTTTAGTGCAAGGTGAAGTCCCATTATAGATAGTCCGAGGGTCTCCAGTGAGGTCGATGGTATGTCAGGACTGCTCTCTAGCTGGCGATGGCAAATATTCTGACTTTCATGATTAGTTTGGTTTAGTTTAGAGATACAGCGCGGAAACCGGCCCTTCGGCCCATCGAGTCCGCACCGACCAGCAATCCCCGCACATTAGCCTTATCCTATACACAATTGGGACAATTTACATTTAAGCCAAGCCAATTGATCTAGAACCTGTACATTATTGGAGTGTGTGAGGAAAGCGAAGATCCTCGGAGAAAACCCACGCGGTCATGGAGAGAACGTAATTCTACCTACAGACAGCGTCCGCAGTCGGGATCGAACCCGGGTCTATAGCGCTGGAAGTGCTGTAAGGCAGCAACTCTGTCGCTGTGCCAGCATGCTGGTCCATCAGTTTGCAAAGTATTTCTTGAATCATAGCGTAGGTTTGTACGTTGGCAGATTTTTTTTTTTCAAACCAAGGCTTTGACCACATTGAAAACTCACTTTGTAACTCCGCTGGTATTGATACTGCGTAACTTTGACACTTGAAGCATCTTTCCCAAAGGAACTTCCAAGTAGGGTAAAAGCCTCACTTTAATAATTACGCTGCAGATATACTTGGAAAGGAAGGAACTCGGAATGTTAGAAGCTGGGCTGCAGGAAGTGGTCCCTTCACGGTTTGCTGGGCAGGTCCGCTGATGGAATCAAGGCCCCGCTGTTAGTACCAGAAAAAGCTAACTGGGTAAACCTTCACAAACGCATTAGCGTTAATTTGAGGGCATATTCAAGCACTGTACATGCAAACTCTGATCTAATCCATGTACGCCTGACACTGTGAATAATTTCAAAGGGATCAACCTAACAGGGTCACTGCAAGACCAAAGAATGACTAAAAACACAATAGTGCCACAAGAGAGCAGAGGATTAAAATACATGGGGAGTTTTCATGGAAACTCACTGTAGAGTTCACAATGGTTCATAATAATTGAAGTGGCTTTTAATCATTTCTCTTTCCTTTAATTGCTCCTCCAAGATACGATTTCCCTTGCAGTGTGAGCAAGCAGTATCCTAGAAATGTTATAGGAATGGACCATCTGGGAGAATTCAAAGTCAAACACAGATTTAGTGCTAATAAAAGGAACACGGTGTAGGAGTCCATGCCGTCGCTCAAACCAGCCTCCCTTCCATTGACTCCATCTACACTTCACGCTGCCTCGGCAAGGCCAGCAACACAATCAAGGCCCAGTGTCACCCCGGTCACTCCCTCTTCTCCCCTTTCCCATCAGGCAAGAGGTACAGAAGTTTCAAAACGCACACCTCCAGAATCAGGGACTCATTCTTCTGAGTTATCAGACAACTGAGCCACCAGTCCTCTCACCAGATAGAGTGTGGTCCTGACCTCCCATACACCTCATTGGAGATCTTTGAACTATCTTTAATTGCGCTTGATCGGACTTTATCTTGCGATGTGAAAAATATACATCTTCTAGATGCGCTGGGACGCATCCTCAGTAATGTGACCCGGGGTCATCGGGTGTTTCGGGTCTCACAACATCAGACACCCTCGCCCAGGCAACCCAGCCGGGGTTGATCAGGCCCCGACTTGCGTCCCAGCAGCAACCGCCCACGGATCAGCCATCTTAGTAACCACTCTGCAGGGGTTGGGAGACTCTAGTGCGTGGAGGGACTGGGCTCTGTGAGGTGACTCCCGGCCGGGCTCCTCCTGCGCCTCACCAGGTTCAAGGCCTGTGCGCTCGCTGCACCTCTATAGCCCTGTATCCTGTAACGGGGTGTCAAGGGTTACGGGGAGAAGGCAGGAAAATGGGATTGGATCCGTCATGATTGAATGGCGGAGTAGACTCGGTGGGCCGAATGGCGTAATTCAACTGTGTATCTGTACACTGTGGACGGCTTGATTGTAATCCTGTATAGTTTTAGCGTTGACTGGATAGCATGCAACAAAAAAGGCCTTTCACTGTCCGTTAATAAACAAAGCTAGTCTATGAAAGGCAGAACCAGGAGGTTGAGAGGAAGGCGGGGAATAATCTAGGTGGTGATCAAAATCTGTTTATGGTCACGTGTACCGTGATGCGGTGAAAAGCTTGGATTCCCTGCAATCCAGGCAGACTATCTATGAGTACAAAAGGTTATGTAAAAGAGTCAAATAACAGAGTGCAGAATATAGTGTTACAGCTGCTGATAAAGTGCAGATAAAAAAAAGTGCAAGGGCCACTGCGTGGTAGATTGGAAGAGCAGGAATACTTTCTTAGCATATGAGAGGTTCGTTCAATAATCTGACAACAGTGGGGAAGAAGCTGTTCCTGAAACTAGTAGTTCTTACTTTCAAGCTTTTGTATCTTTTCCCCGACTCTAGCTCTGGGGGGGGGGGGAAGAGAGTATGGCTGTGAGTGGTCCTTGATTATATTGGCTGTTTTCCGGAGGCAACATGAAGTGTAGATGGAGTGGCTGTGGAGAGAATGGTTTGTGTGATGGACTGGGTTCTGTCCACAGAACCCAGTCCATCTCTGCAGATTTGCACAACACTAGGCCGAGCGGCTGCCAAAACAAGCTGAGATGGGGATCCAACATGCAGAAAGGAACTGCAGATGCTGTTTTACACCCAAAGATATGCACAAAGTGCTGGAGCAACTTAGCGAGTCAGGCAGCTTATCTGGGGTTTTTCTCCAGAGATGCTGCCTGACCCGCTGAGCTACTCCAGCCCTATCTGTGATGGACCCAAATAGGATGCGTTATGTTCTGCATCAGCAGAAATTGGTAAGGGTCATTGGAAATTCTTCCGAGGATGTAGAGGCGTTGGTGTCTTTTCTTGGCCATAAATGGCAAGACTGGGTGGAAAGGAGAAAGTCTCGGGCACCAGTACATTGGGGACACCGGTTCGCTGGGCAGAAGGAAAAAACAATTTGGAAGCAGGATGTTATGCCTCACCGAAAGCACTCAAAATCAGCCAGGAAGCCCGAAGGGGACAAAACATTTAGGATGGGCCAAGAAGAACTGAAGGGAACAAGGAATACTTAGGCCAGGAAGCATTTGCAGCAGGAAGTACTCAGGAAAAGTTGGCAGACAGCAAAACATGTGGGCAAAAGGTTTCGGGAAAGTTTAACAATGTTACAGGGCTCGGGGTAGTTTACAGGTAGATTTGTTATGTAGTAAGTTGTTTTTTATTTTTGACGTGTAGTTGAGCTGCAAACCAATGTTTTAATTTGTGTACAAAGGAACTGCAGATGCTGGAAAATCGAAGGTAGACAAAAACGCTGCAGAAACTCAGCGGGTGAGGCAGCACCTATGGAGCGAAGGAAATAGGCAACGTTTTGACCCGAAACGTTGCCTATTTCCTTCGCTCCATAGATGCTGCCTCACCCGCTGAGTTTCTCCAGCATTTTTGCTTTACCTGCATGATTTAATTGCTCATTTGAGGGGTTTTTTGGTGATATTTTCGGATTAGATTTTTAAACGTTAGAGATGCATCCCAGAGACAGGCCCATCGGCCCACCGAGTCAGCGTCGACCAGCGATCACCCCCCACACACACTAGGGACAACTTTATAATTGTACAAAGCCAATTAACCTACAAACGCGCACCGTAGGTCTTTGGCCTGTGAGGAGGAAGCCGGGGCACCTGGAGAAAACCCGCGCGGTCACAGGGGGTGTTCCGTATCAGTAGCACCCTTAATCAGGATCAAACCTGGGTCTCTGGCGCTGTAAGACAGCAACTCTACCGCTGCACCACCGTGCCGCCCCTTAAACTGATCCCTTATATTGTTCAATGGTCATTAACTTTACCGCCTCTAGATTAGTATATCGTTCTGCCATCTGTCACTGTAAACTGCTCCATTATTAATCTTCACCATATCAGTTGCGATCTACTGCAAATTAATAAAAATTATACTTGAGCCACATTTCCCCCCAGCCCAGTTATAATTTGATAGTATTCATTGAAATGTCTGTCTGAAGAAGGGTCTCGACCCGAAACGTCACCCATTCCTTCTCTCCGGAGATGCTGCCTGTCTCGCTGAGTTACTCCAGCAGTTTGCATCTACCTTTGATTTAAACCTGCATCTGCAGTTCTTTCCTATACAGTATTAATTGAAATGTATTTTTACAATTTGATATTCTGCAGGGTGACAGATGTCTTCCAAAATTCCAAACTTACAAAATTCTTAAGGGGTTGGACAGGCTAGATGCAGGAAGATTGTTCCCGATGTTGGGGAAGTCCAGGACAAGGGGTCACATCTTAAGGATAAGGGGGAAGTCCTTTAAGACCGAGATGAGAAAGATTTTTTTCACACAGAGAGTGGTGAGTCTCTGGAACTCTCTGCCACAGAGGGTAGTTGAGGCCAGTTCATTGGCTATATTTAAGAGGGAGTTAGATGTGGCCCTTGTGGCTAAGGGGAGCAGAGGGTATGGAGAGAAGGCAGGTACGGGATACTGAGTTGGATGATCAGCCATAATCATATTGAATGGCGGTGCAGGCTCGAAGGGCCGAATGGCCTACTCCTGCACCTAATTTCTATGTTTCTATGTCTTCGCTACCCAGGTATTGAAATAAAGTCACTTTAATGTTGCTTTGCTTGAAGGAAGATGAGGATTGATATTATGCTGTATTTGGAGTATTGTGTGCAGTTCTTACAGGAAGGATGCGGTGGCTTTGGAGAAGGGGCAGAAGAGGTTTACTAGAAATCTGCTTGGATTAGGAGGAATTGGCCTTCAGGAGAGGCCAGGCAAACGTGGATTGTTTTCTTTGAAACGTCACTGGTTGTGGGGAGATCTCATCATCATCATCGTTGAAAACACTAGCGACGCGGTGGCGTTGGTTTCCGACGGGAACGGTGACGGACGCACCGCACATCTCTGTCCTCCAGTTCCTGTGGACTTCCGCCACTGGAAGTGCAGGATTTTGGTGTGTGCGCTTTATCATCATTCCTTACAATGCTATGTACGACGGTGATCGCAACTTCTACTGAAGTGTGGATGGCCGTTGGTCGCTAGAAGCTCATCCGCCCTTTGACGGGTCTTGTTTTTGGTCCTGCTGGGGGTCCATAGCCCCCTCCTCACCTGGCAAACCAGGTGGGGGGGAGACGGTTTAGTCGCCGACTATCCAACCATGGAGCAGGTGGCACGGGATTACATGGTACCCGTGGCGGCGGGGGGGGGGGGGGGGGGGGGGGGGGGGGGGAAGATCTGATAGAAATTTATAACATTATGAGACGCATAGAACAGCACAGCAAAGGAACTGGCCCTTCGGCCCACAATGTTTGTGTCAAAAGTGGTTTCTTGTTAAACTCAACTCATTCGCCTGCAAGTGACCCATATCCCCCCATTCCCTGCACTTCCTTGTGCCTATTTAAAAGCCTCTTAAATGCCACGATTGTATCTGCCTCCACCAGCCCAGGCAATGTATTCCAAGCTTCCACACCACCAGTGTAAAAAAAAACTTCCTCTGCAAACCTCCATTGAACTTTCCTCCTCTCATTTTATAGCTACGCCCTCTAGTGTTGGTCATCCAGAGAAAAAGGTTCTGACTGTCTACTCTACCCATGCCCTAAATCATTATATATTGAATGTTGCGATCACTGTCCAGACCTCATCCAGGCCACTACTGTACCTCTATTGAGTCTCCCCTCAACCTCCGACGTTCTGGAAAAAAAATACAAGTCTACCGAACTTCTCCCTGTAGCTTAAAGCCTCTAATCCAGCCACCATTCTGATGAAGGGACCCGACCTGAAATGTCACCAAGTGTCTATCTTGTAACCCGCTGAGATACAAGATAGACACAAATGCTGGAGTAACTCAACGGGACAGGCAGCATCTCTGGAGAAAAGGAATGGGTGATGTTTCGGGTCGAGACCCTTCTGAAGGACAAGAAGTCCATATTTGTTCGGCAATAAGAAAGTAAGTTTAAAATTATAAAAGTTTACAGCTTTAATGTTTATCAACACAAAGGCGCAGCAAGAGGTACAAATTATAATGTAGACACTGAGCATCTTAATGGGCACTTGGACTTCAGTAAAAGTCATGTCTGAGCCACAATTACAGGTCCAAAAGCAAGAATCCAACAAATATCCTCAATGTAGGCAGAGTCTACAATACAGAACATAAACCATATTCACTGGAATAAATAACGATATCATGATGGCAGGCAGAAATCACAATGTGAGGCACAGCCAACAACTGTACAAAAGCTTAGCAAACTCGCCCAACCCATTCACTGCTTGGGCAATGTCTTGGCTGCCTTGTATAAGTAACTGTCCTCTCACCAACTAGTGAGCAGCCTGACCTCCTATCAACCTCGGAGGAGACCTTCGAGCTATCTTTAGTCGGACTTTCCTGGACTTTATCTTGCACTAAACGTTACACCCTTTATGGTGTAGGAAGGAACTGCAGATGCTGGTTTACATCGAAGATAGACACAAAAAACACTGGAGTTACTCAGCGGGACAGGCAGCATCCCTGGAGAAAAGGAATGGGTGACGTTTTGGGTCGAGACCCTTCTTCAGACTGAGACTCGGGGGGGGGGGGGGGGGGGGGGGAAGGGGAACGAGAGATATAGACGGTGCGGCTGGGAGATATAGACCAAAGAAATGATATGCAGAAAAGTAAAGGGCCTGTCCCACCAGCGTGAGACTCCATGAGGTGAGCGCGACCAAACTGGAAGCGGGGGCCACGCGGAGGTCGAGTGATCCCCGTACAGGGCCGGTCCCACCAGCATGCGCCTGCATGCGGCAAGCGCGACCAAACCGGCAGCAGGGGCCGCGCGGACGTCGGGTGCGTGGCGCGGCGTGGCGCGAAGTTGGAGCGAAGTCCGCAAGGTAAGTTTGCAAGGACAGAGAGGGACACACAGAAAGGGGCACGTAGGCACACAGAGAGAGGGCCACGGAGGCACATATAGAGAGGGTCACGGAGGCACACAGAGAGAGGGCCACAGAGGCACATATAGAGAGGGTCACGGAGGCACATATAGAGAGGGTCACGGAGGCACGACGTCGAGGCGGTGCTTAATGCGTCGAGGCGACTGCGGGCCGACAGGCCGTTGCCGCACGGAATTTTTGAATACGGTCAGTTTTTCGGAGCCCCGCGCGATGTCGGGACCAGCTCCGCACAACTCCATACGGCTCCGGCGATCGAAGTGGGACCGGCCCCGTGAGGCCGGACGGCCCAAGCGACCACGTTAGGTCACGCTCACCGCATGGAGTCGCATGCTGGTGGGACAGGCCCTTAACGATGGTCAAGGAAGCTGTCCATTGTTAGCTGTGGGCTGGGTGAAAACAAGTTAAGCAGACAATGAGACTCAGCAGGACGTCAGTGAAACTAGGGTGGGGGAGGGTCAGAGAGAGAGGGGGAATGCAAGGGTTACTTGAAGTCAGAGAAATCAATATTCATACCGCTGGGTTTGTAAGTCAACTCTGCGCGCTGGCCCTGAATGTGATCTGCAATCACACATTATAATCGCTCCACTCGTTTAAACCTCGACTCCAGCAGCAGACTGGACTTTATCTTGCACTAAACGTTATTCCCTTAATCCTGTATCTGTACCCAGTCGATGGCTCGATTGTAATCATGTATGGTCTTTTCGCTGACTGGTTAGCCCATGATAAAAACTGTTCATTGCATCTTGGTGCAAGTAACAATAAACTAAACTACACTAAAGATGGTGGATGACTGTAATATACGAGTAGACTTTTCGCTGACTGCATAGTCTCAAGGTGAGAGTGGCAAAGATTAAAGGGCCTGTCCGACTTATGCGGCCTTGGCTCACAAATTACGCGACCTCGTGGTCGCATGAGGCGTACGGGCACCGTATGGCCGCGCGGGGCCGGTCCCACTTAGAAGCGCGGAGTTGTGTGGGGCTGGTCCCGACATCGCGCGGGGCTCCGAAATTCTGACAGTGTCCGAAATCTTTGCGCGCCAACGGCCTGTCGGCACGCAGGTGCATTGCGGTCGTATGCAGCGCCTTGACGACGTACGTCTAGCACGTGGCGTTACGCGATGACGTCACTGCCCGGCATGGTGTTGCGTGTTGACGTCACCGCCCGAGCCCATGCGACGCTGAAAATCCGTCGGCCCGCCTCCTGCCCAGTTGATTGGTAGGTATGACGCAAATGACGTCACGCGCATACTTAGCGCGAACTTTGCATGAACTCCGTTTCTGTTTGGTCCCGCCAAACGCATGCAAGTGGGACAGGCCCTTAAAGGAGGTGTGCGGGGCAAGTTTTTGTCCACAGAGGGTGGCGGGTGCCTGGAGCACGTTGCCTAGTGTAGATGTGGAGGCGGATACGATAGTGATGTTCAAGAGGCTTTAGATGGCACATGGATATGCAGAGAATGGAGGGATATGGATTAAATGCTGGCAAAAGTGGATAAGCTTTTCCCATTGAGGGTAGGGAAGATTCAAACAAGAGGGCACGACATGAGAATTAAGGGACAGAAGTTTAGGGGTAACATGAGGGGGAACTTCTTTACTCAGAGAGTGGTGGCTGCGTGGAATGAGCTTCCAGCAGAAGTGGTGGAGGCAGGATCGATTTTAACATTTAAAAGTAAAGTGGATAGGTATATGGACGGGAAGGGAATGGAGGGGTATGGTCTGAGTGCAGGTAGATGGGACTAGGGGAAAATAAATGGTCGGCACGGACTGGAAAGGCCGAGAAGGCCTGTTTCCGTGCTGTAATTGTTATATGGTTATTATATGGTTAAAAGAAAAGATTAGTTTATTTTTACATCCTTTTCAGCACAGACATTGTGGGCTGAAGGGCCTGTTTCTGTGCTATGTTCCATAAAAACAGATTTAGCATGTTGCATTTCATCTTAAGGGCTTGTCCCACTTTCACGACCTAATACACAACCTTTTTTACTTGTGGACATTTTTCATCATGCTAGAAAAACGCCCTGACCTGCTTGATGCCACGAGCACCTACGACTAGCATCACGGCCCGCTACGACCTACCTACGACCTCCTACAACTTCCTACGACCATGCCGCGAGTACGAGTCAAGGGCAAACTCAGCAGAGGTCGTGAATTAGGTCGTGAAAGTGGGACAGGCCCTTTAACTTCTGGCTTTATGGCATTGCAAGAAAAAAGATTGTCTGCTCTGTCTTTAAAAAAATGATGTTATTGAACATACCAATTTATGCTTTCTAACAGAACATAGTTTTGCAGGAACTATCGCAACGTTTAAGAAATATTTGGACGGGTACCTGGAGAGATAATGGCCAAACGCAGGGACTATGCTGAGAGAATGGAGCGGCTGGGCTTGTATACTCTGAAATTTAGAAGGATGAGAGGGAATCTCATTGAAAGATATAAGATTGTTAAGGGTTTGGACACACTAGAGGCGGGAAACATGTTCCCGATGTTGGGGGAGTCCAGAATCAGGGGCCACAGTTTAAGAATAAGGGCCAAGCCATTTAGAACGGAGATGTGGAAACATTTTTTCACACAGAGAGTTGTGAGTCTGTGGAATTCTCCGCCTCGCAGGCCGGTGGAGGCCGGTTCTCTGGATACTTTCAAGAAAGAGCTAGATAGGGCCCTTAAAGATAGCGGAGTCGGGGGATATGGGGGGAAGGCAGGAATGGGGTACTGATTGGGGATGATCAGCCATGATCACATTGAATGATGGTGCTGGCTCGAAGGGCTGAATGGCCTACTCCTGCACCTATTGTCTAGTGTATATGGGACAGATTGACCAGTGTGGGCAAGTTGGACCGAAGGCCTGTTTCCACACTGTGAGACTCCGTGACTATAAGTCTATATTTATTATATCAAGCTCACCAAGTTGATTGCCTGCGACCTATTGATCTTTGGAACTAACTTCCTTCACCCCACCCTTGCTCATACACAAGACTTCATAGCACTCTTTGGTTCCTACCAAGTGTTATTGTAGAACTTTAATCTTCTCTCAAAGTACCAAAGCAATATGATTAAACTATTTATTAGATTGTTGATTAAATTGTTATTAATCATAGAGTCAGACTGCACGGAAACAGGCCATTCAGCCCAACTTGCCCACGGTGACCAAGGTGCCCAGTCTCCAGTAGTCACATCTATCAGCATTTGGGCCATATCCTTACCAACTTTTCCTCTCCATGTACCTGTCCAAATGTCTTTTAATTGTTGTGATGGTACCTGCCTTAACTACCTCCTCCGGCAGTTCGTTCCATGTACCCACTGCCCTTTGTGTGAAAATGTTACCCCTCAGTTTCCTATTAAATCTTTCCCCCCTCACCTTAGACCCATGTCTTCTGGTTCTTGATTCCCCCACCCTGGGTCAAAGATTCTGTGCATTTACCCTATCTTGAAAGATTCAAGGTCCCAGATGCCTAGTTCCAGGAAGGTATCCAGGATAGTGAAGATGGCATATGGCATGCTTGCCTTCATCTGTCCGGGGATTTGAGTATAGGAGTTGGGACATTGTGTTACAGTTGAGCAAGACACTTGAAAAGCTGCATTTGGATTGCTGTACTTGTCCTTATCTCCCTGCTGTAGGAAAGATGTTATTAAACTGGAAAGCATGCAAAAGAAGCTGAACAAGGAAATTACCTGGTCTGGAGGGATTGGGTTCTAAGGAAGGCTGGATAGGGTCAGAGATTTTTCCCTGGAGCGTACAAGGGTGAGGGCTAACCTTATAGAGGTTAATAAAATCATGCTGGACATAGATAAGGTGAACGGCCATGGATTTTTGTCCAAGGTAGGGGAGTACAAAACGAGAAGGAATAGGTTTAAATTGGGAAGGGAAGGATATAAAAGGGGGATGAGGGGCAGTTTTCACAAACAGAGGGTGAAGTGTGTATATGGGACAAACTACCAGAGGATGTAGTTGAGGCAGGTAAGTTTTAAAGATATTTAGACAGGTACATGGATAGGAATGGTTGAGAAGGGAAATGGTGCAGATGTACACAGGCACATGAGGCTGATTCGATGAGGGAACTTGATCAGAATGGACAAATTAGACGGAATGCTGTACAGCTCTGGTTCTATAACATGTTACACTGAGACACAAGAGATTGGAGATGCTGGAATCAGGAACAAAAAAGAATAGTTATATATTTGGTTTTATAAAGACTAGTGAAAGAAGCTGCCCCTGTATTCCGATATGTTTACGAAAGAACTGCAGATGCTGGAAAAATCGAAGGTAGACAAAAATGCTGGAGAAACTCAACGGGTGAGGCAGCCTCTATGGAGCGAAGGAATAGGCGACGTTTATGGTCTCAAGAAGGATCTCGACCCAAAACGTCACCTATTCCTTCGCTCCAGAGTTCTACCTTCTAAACCCCAGCGAGTACAGGCCCAGTGCTGACAAAACGCTCGACATGTGCTCACCCAAGTTTCAAGTATCAAGTTTGATACTTTACCAGCTTTTTATTTTATGTGGTGCTACTCTCCTCACTCGCCCTCCCACCCCACCGAGCCCCATTGTGATTGCACCACTCTCCATTGTACTTGATGGCTTCCTTTACTAACTGCAACAATCCAGTGACCTGTGGACTTGTCAACGATAGCTTATTAGCTGATAAGGTTTCTCCATTGAACTCCATTGCACCTGGACTTACAAATACTCAAGCAAAACTCACATAGAACCAGGGGTCACAGGTTAAGAATAAGGGGTAGGCCATTTAGGACTGAGATGAGGAAATACTTCTTCACCCAGAGAGTTGTGAATGTGTGGAATTCTCTGCCACTGAAGGCAGTGGAGGCCAATTCACAGGAGGTTTTCAAGAGAGAATTAAATTTAGCTCTTAGGGCAGGGGTTCCCAGCCTTTTACGTCCCGTTTACCCCTGGCAACTTTAATAGCACATAACAATGTTATTTCACTTATATATGAACAACTAATGATGAACAGATACCGGTGTACCAGAACCCAACACAGTCCAGTCAATGAGAACAAATATGTACAAATCCAGAATCAACAAATGTACCCCCTGGTGGGTGAAATTGGTCCCCTGGGGGTACATTTACCCCTGGTTGGGAACTCTTGTCTTTGGGCTAATGGGATCAGGGGATATGGGGAAAAGGAAGGAATGGGGTACTGATTTGAGATGATCAGCCATGATCATATTGAATGGTGGTGCCGGTTCGAAGGGCCGATTGCCCTACTCCTGCATCTATTTTCATAACAAGAAGAGCTGAGTATAGGAGCAAAGAGGTCCTTCTGCAGCTGTACAGGGCCTTAGTGGGACCACACCTGAGTATTGTGTGCCGTTTTGGTCCCCTAATTTGAGGAAGGACATTCTTGCTATTGAGGGAGTGCAGCGTAGGTTTACAAGGTTAATTCCCGGGATGGCAGGACTGTCATATGCTGAGAGAATGCAGCGGCTGGGCTTGTATGCTCTGAAATTTAGAAGGATGAGAGGAGATCTTAATGAAACATATAAGATTATTAAGGGTTTGGACACGCTGGAGGCAGGAAACATGTTCCCGATGTTGGGGGAGTCCAGAACCAGGGGCCTGTTTAAAAATAAGGGGTAAGCTATTTAGAACGAAGATGAGGAAACATTTTTTCATACAGAGAGTTGTGAATCTGTGGAATTCTCTGGCTCAGAGGGCGGTGGAGGCTGGTTCTCTGGAAACTTTAAAGAGGGAGCTGGATAGGGCTTTTAAAAATAGCGGAGTCTGGGGATATGGTGAGAAGGCAGGAACGGGGTACTGATTGGGGATGATCAGCCATGATCACATTGAATGGTGGTGCTGGCTCGAAGGACCAAATGGCCTACTCCTGCACCTCTTGTCTATTGTTTATTGTCTATTGTCTATTGTTTACTTAGCATAAGTGAAAATTGAACATAAAACAGTACAGCACAGGAACTGGTCCTTTGGCCCACAATGTCCGTGCCGAACATGATACCCAGAGAAGCTAAACTTGTCTGCCGGCTCGTGATCCATCCCCCTCCATTTCGTGCCTATCTAAAATCCTCTTGAATGCCACTATCGTATCTGCCTCCGCCACCCCACCCCCCACAAATATCCTTTAAACTTTGCCCCTCACACCTTAACGCTATGCCCTCTAGTCTTTGATATTTCCACCTTGAAAAAAACACGAGTAACGTAAGAAAAATACGAAAGTAAGAAATAGAAGAAGTGGCCCACTGCCCATGGAGCCCTCTCTGTCATTCACTAAAATCAAGGCCAATCTCTAATGACAACGCCATCCTCCAGCACTAACCCTATAGCCCCCTTTTAGTATCTAAAAATCTATTGATCTCAGCCATGAATACATTGAACGCAAGATTTCATAAGTCCCTTGACTGGACAATTCCAAAATATTCACTACAATCACGGAGGTAAAAAGGTTTCAAGTGTGATTCTTCTTGTTCCTGTGTTGCATGGGCAATTCTTTATCAAGAATTCATTTCACTGCACCTTCTGTTGCATGTGACGAATAAAGTTGACTTTGACTTTGACTTTGAAACTGTGGCCCTGATTTTCGATGCCCCGGCGATGGAACATTTCAAATTCACATCTATCCTATCTTTTCCAAAGAAGTTGCCCCACCTTCTCCTGAAGTAAAGCCATGCCATTCCCAATCTGTTTCATTTCCCCTTGGCTCACCATCCCAGCAGTCGCTCCGCTAAACCATCCTTGCATTACCTCTTTGCAATATATCCTTCCTGGTGTATGATAGCCAGACCTATGCACAATAGTTAAATAGTTAACTAGAGGCTTCGGATGCTGGAATCTTGAGCACAGAACAAAGTGTTGGAGGGTCAGGCAGTGGCTGTGGAGGGAATGGAGAGGAGATCTGAAGAGGGGTCTTGACCTTGAAACATCACCTGTCCATTCCCTCTGCAGATGTTGCCTTGCCCACCTGCAAATTGATTGTTACCCATTAGATAGATACGATTTCTCCAGAGCTCTACATAATTGGAGCAAAATATTTTTTCTCTTGCATCCAAATCATCTGTTAGATAGAGCTCTTAGGGATAGCGGAGTTAAGGGATATGGAGAGAAGGCCGGAACGGGTACTGATTGTGGATGATCAGCCATGGTCACATTGAATGGTGGTGCTGGCTTGAAGGGCCAGAATGGCCTACTCCTGCACCTATTGTCCACTGTCATTGTCTATTGTCTTCCAAAAAAGGTCAAAATATGATTTGCCTGCCTCATTGCTTGCTCTCTTGGATGTTCAATTACATGAGCAAGGACATCCAGTTTCTTCTAAGCAACAACACCCTTCCATCATTTTTTTTTTCTACCGACATGCACGACCTTCACGTTTTGTCCACATTATATTCCTTGTACCATGTGTTTTTCATTCACTTGCCCTGGCTACGTTCCTCTGAGGGTTTCCTATAATCTTACAGCCCAGACTGCCATCAATTGTGCACCATTTGCAAATGTGAATACTTCATACTTGGTCACCCACTCATTGATATAGATTATGAAAAGCAGAACCGGACGCTGAGTGGTCCATTGAATGCACTTTGAGTCAAAGTTACCAACTCCAAAAAATGACAATTTTCTTTGTACTTTCTGAATCTGTCCATTCACAGCCCTCAATATTGACACGTCTATTCTTACATTACATTGTGCTCCAAGTTTGTTTAATAATTTATTGTGTGGCTTCTTATCAAAGGCTTTTGGAAGACCAAATGCATCACATCAACTGATCTTTCCATGGCTATCCAGATAATAAAGATCTCTAAAAACTCTAGCTGTTGGGTCAACATGATTTCACTTCAATAAATCCATGTTGACCATATTATTCCCTCATTATATTCTAGGTAGCTTGTTACAACTTCCCCACTAATTAAATTCCTGAACTTTCCCTGCCGCTAATGTGAGGCTATCTATTCAGTAGTTACTTTTCTTTTCTCTCTTCCTTCCTAAATAGTAGGGTTTTATTTGCTACATTCCTACCTGCGGGAACCATTCGCGAATCTGTCAATGTACCCATTATGTCTATAGTCATCTCAAACAAATCCTTTGAGTATAGACAAAAATGCTGGAGAAACTCAGCGGGTGAGGCCGCATCTATGGAGCGAAGGAAATGGGCGACGTTTCAGGTCGAGACCCTTATTCACCCTTCTCCTCCTTCATCAGTCTGAAGAAGGATCTCGGCCCGAAACGTCATCTATTTCCTTCGCTCCATTGATGCTGCCTCACCCACTGAGTTTCTCCAGCATTTTTCCAGCTTCTACCTTCGATTTTCCAGCATCTGCAGTTCCTTCTGATATAATCCTTTGAGTATAGGTCATGAAGTCCTCGGCATTTATTACTTTTCATATTAAGTTCAGAGTTTAGCCATACAGTACGGAAACAGGACCTAAGCTCACATGGCCATCAATCACACATTCATGCTAGTTCTATGTTATTTTACTTTTGCATGCAGACTTGACACATTAGGGGAATTTCTTTTTTCAGGGAACATATTAACCAACAAATCTGCAAGCCTACAAACCCATTCCGAATCCAACACCAGTGGCCCAGCACTTCAACTCCCCCTCCCATTCCGAATCCGACACTTTCTGTCCTGGGCCTCCTCCATGGCCAGAGTGAGTCCCACCGCAAATTGGAGGAGCGGCACCTCATATTTTGCTTGGTCAGTTTACACCCCAGCGGTATGAACATTGACTTCTCCAATTTCAGGTAGTCCTTGCTTTCTCCCTCCTTCCCCTCCCCAGCTCTCCCACACTCACTGTCTCCAGATCTTCCTTTCTTCTTCCCGCCCCCCCCCCCCCCCCGCCCCCCACATCAGTCTGAAGAAGGGTCTCGACCCGAAACATCACCTATTTCCTTCGCTCCATAGATGCTGCCTCACCCGCTGAATTTCTCCAGCATTTTTGTCTACCTTCGATTTTTCCAGCATCTGCAGTTCCTTCCTACACATCACTTAGCTCTATAGTTTGTGTTATTTAGACTTAAGGCCAGTTTCAGATTCAACAAAATAGCTTTTTTATTTTACATTATCCTGTCAAACACAATATGCCTTGATCTTTCAATGTACTGATCTAAAAACATATCTCTTGTTTACTTGCAGATTTATAGAATTTTCTACTCTGTTAAGACTTCTGTTCTGATGTAATAATCTTTTGAAACTATTCTCAGGGTTTTCCATAGAAGTCATCAATAAAATACTGTTTTCTTTTTTAAATGGGCAGCTACTTAGCGTGAAATGGCCAACAAGTGGGTTTACTGAGTTTAGACTTCATATTCCTTGAGAATAAATCTTAACACATTTCCTTACAATAGTAAAACGGACCATTCAGCCCATCGACTCAAAGTTGGCTCACAGTGCAGTCCTATTCCCCTGTTAATATTCCTTATATACTATTCTTCCCCACATTCCAATCAATTCTAAATCTCACCTACACAGAGACATAGTCACACAGGATGGAAACAGGCCCTTTGACACAATTTGTCCACGCCAACTAGCTTGTCTCATCTACACTAGTCCCACCTGCCTGCGTTTGGCCCATATCCCTCTAAACCTACCCTATCCATGAACCGGTCTAAATGTTCTTTAACGTTACGATAGTACCTGTCTCAACTACCTCCTCCGGCAACTTGTTCCATATAGTCACCATCCTTTCCTTCTGCAGTTGTACAGAGCCCTGGTGGGACCACACCAGGAGTATTGTGTGCAGTTTTGGTCCCCTAATTTGAGGAAGGACATTCTTGCTATTTAGGGAGTGCAGCGTAGGTTTACAAGGTTAATTCCCGGGATGGCGGGACTGTCATATGCTGAGAGAATGGAGCAGCTGGGCTTGTATACTCTGAAATTTAGAAAGATGAGAGGGGATCGCATTGAAACATATAAGATTGTTAAGGGTTTGGACGCTCTAGAGGCAGGAAACATGTTCCTGATGTTGGGGGAGTCCAGAGCCAGGGGCCACAGTTTAAGAATAAGGAGTAAGCATTTAGAACAGAGACGCGGAAACACTTTTTCTCACAGAGAGTGGTGAGTCTGTGGAATTATCTGCCTCAGAGGGCGGTGGAAGTAGGTTCTCTCGGTGCTTTCAAGAGAGAGCTAGATAGGGCTCTTAAAGATAGCGGATACGGGGAGAAGGCAGGAACAGGGTACTGATTGGGGATGATCAGCCATTATCACGTTGAATGGCGGTGCTGGCTTGAAGGGCCGAATGGCCTACTCCTGCACCTATTGTCTATTTTCTATTGTCTATAAAACAAGTTACCCCTCAGGTTCTTATTAAATCTTTCCCCCCTCACTTTAAACCTATGTCCTTCGGTTTTCGATTCCCCAACTCTGGGCAGGAATTGCCAATCTATTCTTCTCACCCTTATGTACACCTCTATAAGATCACCCCTCACCTTCCTGCACTCCAAGGAATAGTCCTCGCCTGCACAACCTCTCCCTACTGTGATGGACATTGAAGGACATTATTTTTACAGTGGTCACTTAACATCCCTTCCCATGATAGACACAAAAGGCTGGCGTAACTCAGTGGGTCAGGCAGCGTCTCTGGAGAGAAGGAATGGGTGACCTTTCGGGCCGAGAAGAAGGATCTCGACCCGAAACATCACCCATTCCTTCTCTCCAGAGATGCTGCCTGTCCCGCTGAGTTACACCAGCTTTTTGTGTCCATCTTCAGTTTAAACCAGCATCTGCAGTTCCTTGTCACACGTAATCTCCCTACCCACATGCCTCCAGCATCTAAGAGAAACTGGAACGCGTGATAGATATGGGTGCTGAAGAAGGAACTGCAGATGCTGGAAAATCGAAGGTAGACAAAAATGCTGGAGAAACTCAGCGGGTGAGGCAGCATCTATGGAGCGAAGGAAATAGGCAACGTTTCGGAACGAAACGTTGCCTATTTCCTTCGCTCCATAGGTGCTGCCTCACCCATAGACATGTGTGCGGTCATTAGAGGACATAAACACCAGACAGGGAGCACAAGAGGTCAGGAATGAACCTGGGTTACTGGAGATGCGAGTCAACAGCAGGGGCAAAAGTCCCTTTGAAATCAATGTAAGGCAGCCTTGACCCGGGTATAATTATATTGCACCTGGATATTGCGGAGTTATCTTATTAATACATGCTCATGCCTTTATCTATTTCAGCAATGTGGAATCTTAAATATTTGGAGGTGCATATGGGGCAGTTTATGTGAAGGATAATGGGCACTGATTACAGTACTAATAAATTATTAAAGGTCAGACACCTTGAACTTTGGAGTACACCTCGTGTTCTGGGTTGTGCAATGAATAATTGTCGCAATAGAAATTAATGGTCCTTTCTGGGACTTGGGCCCATTTACAGATGTTGCAATCTACTTACCAAACCAAATGGCAACAAAACGTCTGTGGGGACTTGGGGAGAAGGCTGGAACGAGGTACTGACTGGGGATGATCAGCCATGGTCACATTGAATGGCGCTGCTGGCTCGAGGGGCCGAATGGCCTACTCCTGCACCTATTGTCCATTGTCTATTGTAGAATTATTTCTAGCATTAAGATCATTCCATGGTGTGAAAGATTGGATTTTGAGAGCTTCCCATCCCTAAGCAAATGGATTCAAATTTGTATTTTTAAAGGTCTTTGGAAACACTTTCCATATCAACGAAAGATATTGGTGCTAGAACACGGAAGAACATAGAACAGTACAGGGCAGGAACGGGCCCTTCAGCCCACAATGTTTGTGCCGAACACTGTGCCAAGTTAAACTGATCGAATCTGTCTGTACATGATCCATCTCCCCTTATTCCCTGCAATTCCATAAGCCTATCCAAAAGCATCTGTCGTATCTGCCTCCATCACCATAAGTTCATAAGTGATAGGAGCAGAATTAGGCCATTCGGCCCATCATATCTACTTCTCCATTCAATCACAGCGGATCTATCTCACCCTCCTAACCCCATTGTCCTGCCTCCTCCCCATAACCTCTGACACCCGTACTAATCAAGAATCTATCTATCTCTGCCTTAAAAATATCCATTGACTTGGCCTCTACAGCCTTCTGTGGCAATGAATACCACAAACTCACCACGCTTTGACTAAACAAATTCCTAGGTTGACAAAAATGCTGGAGAAACTCAGCGGATGAGGCAGCATCTATGGAGCGAAGGAATAGGTGACGTTTCGGGTCGAGACTCAAAACTTCTCCAGCATTTTTGTCTACCTTCGATTTTTCCAGCATCTGCAGTTCTTTTTTAAAATAAATTCCTTCTCATCTTCTTCCTAAAGGAACGTCCTCTAATTCTGAGGCTATGACCTCTGGTCCAAGACTCTCCCACTAGTGGAAACATCCTCTACACATCCACTCTATCCAGGCCTTTCACCATTCTGTGTTCCAGACCACTATCTGTGTAAAAAAATTGCCCCATACATCTTCATTAATGTTTACTCTTCTCACCTTAAACTGTAAGGAGATATTTTCTGAATGACAAAATCATGATATTTCAACTGGTCTGTCCGTGGGCAACTAAGGTATTTTAGTCAATACTGGTATTCGGAATGGAAAAAGAGTCGTTCCTAGAATATTGTGTTCTGTTTTGGTCTCCTAATTTGAGGAAGGACATCCTCGTGATTGAGGCAGTGCAGCGGAGGTTCACGAGATTGATCCCTGGGATGGTGGGACTGTCACATGAGGAAATTGAAGAGACTAGGCTTGTATTCACTGGAGTTTAGAAGGACGATGGGGGATCTTATAGACACATATAAAATTATAAAAGGACTGGACAATGTTGGGCGAGTCCAGAACCAGGGGCCACAGTCTTGGAAGAAAGGGGAGGCCATTTAAGATTGAGGTGAGAAAAACAAATTTCACCCAGAGAGTTGTGAATTTGTGGAATTCCCTGCCACAGAGGGCAGTGGAGGCCAAATCACTGGATGAATTTAAGAGAGAGTTTGATATAGCTCTAGGGGCTAGTGGAGTCAAGGGATATGGGGAGAAGGTAGGCACGGGTTATTGATTTGGGATGATCAGCCATGATCACAATGGATCGAAGGGCTGAATGGCCTCTTCCTGCACCTATTTTCTATGTTTCTATGTAATAATTTCAGCTTAGTTTAGTTAGTTTAATATCACATGTACCGAGTTACAGTGAAAGGCTTTTGTTGCGTCTCTTTTGGGCAAGTCTCACATTATCAGGCAGATGGAACATCATATATGCTTGCTTAAAGGTTCCTTTTACAGCCATGTATACAAAGAGAATGAAAAAATGAGCATTGATAGGTTGTGAAAAGATTGCTCCCACCCCAACATCAGCAAATGAATGATCGATGAATGATCAATGTTACAATCTAAAATATGCGGTTCTTACTCGAAGGACCGAATGGTCTCCTCCTGCTCCTATTTTCTATATTTTCTAGAAAGGAACTATTTAGCCAGGCTATAATTAATTTTGTGCATGAATATACTGATCTCAAAGCGTGCCAAAGATGCCTTGTGATATAACATTGGAGGTGCAGTAACTGAGAGAGGAATAGGAATTTACATACTCTGTGAATGAACAAAAGTTTATTAATCACTAGACTAAGTGGGACCCATTGGGTCCCATGTTCACATGGGAGGGCTGGTCCCCCGATGCAATATTCCATCTCTCCACCAATATTGGTGGCCAGTGGGGGGGCTTTCTGTAGTACTGATATGGGTTCTTGGGGTGACAGCTCAGTCCCTCAAGCCTGATGTGCTGGCAGCTCACTCATGGCTGGTGGGCTGGCAGTTGGCTCACGGCTATTCCTTTAAATTCCATTTCAAGCAAGGTGCAAGGCCACCAAATTCAAATCCATTTTCCTACCATTTCAAGCACGGTGCAAGGCCACCAAATACAAGTGCAGTTTCTTACCACTTCAAGCAGGGTGCAAGGCCACCAAATTCAAATGCAGTTTCATACCATTTCATGCAGGGTGAAACCACCATAAAACCACACAAAACACCAAACACACAGTTCAGTAGACATTCAGTGTGTTCAGTTGATTCGCAGCTCAGACAGAGTTGTGACCTCTCCCTCCCCCATCATGCAGAGACTCTGCCACACCCACACTTCTGGGTTTTATAACCCCTCCCCCTCCCACCAGAAAAGGTGTGGCCTTCATGGCATGATTGACAGGAGAGAGATTCTCAACATTTGTTAAACACTAATAACACTTTTATTTTTCATTAATGGGAAGAATCCTCTGCACCTGATGAGCAGAGGGGGGCTGAGTAAGATGGCCAAAAATCACAGCCGTAAGTGGTAGCGTTTTATCTAAAATCAATATACAGTGCAAACAGGAAGTTGTCAAGTGCACCCAAACCACCATTTGCAGTGCCTTTTACTTCAACCTAAAGCATCCAAACCACCATTTGCTGTGCTCTTTACTTCAAGCCAACCATATTTTCATTTTCAAACCACATTAAAGGCACTGAAGGCAGTAAAACCACACTCACAGTTTAGTGGACATGTGTTCACTGTTATTCACCACTCAGACTGAGAGACATGACCCTCTCACTTCCCCCATCTTGCAGAGACTGACTGAGGCACAACGCTTCCGGGTTTTATAGTCCCTCCCCCCTCCCACCAGCAGGGGCAGCAGAGAGAATGTCAACATTTAAAAATATATATTAATAAGTCTTTTATGTTTCATCGATGGGTAAAATCCTCTGGTCCAGCTCAGCGGAGGGGGACTCTGAGCGAGTTGGCCAAAGATGATGGCCGTAAGTGGCGGCGTTCTCACGGAAATCAGATCGCAGTGAGTCAAAAGCGGTCAAGATCTTGATATTTTAGATATTTATAGATGTTTAGCTCACACCTAACGATGTGTCCCAAATGGATTGTGTTATTCGAGGACTGTGACAAAATGCGAATTCATTCATATTTTCTATCTTGCCTTAATTTAGGCTTTAGACTTTAGAGATAAAGGGTGAATATTATTTGGCCATTCGGCCCACTGTGTCCACTCCGACCAGCAATCACCCGTACACTAGCACTATCCTACACACTAGGGACAATTTCCAATTTTTACCGAAGCCAATTAACCTGCAAACCTGCACGTCTTTCGAGTGGAGGGAGAAAGCAGAGCACCTGGAGTTAACTCATGCGGTCACAGGGAGAACGTACAAACTCTGTATAGACAGCACCCGTGGTCAGGATCGAACCCTGGTCTCTGGCGCTGTAAGGCAGCAACTCTACCGTTGCACCACTGTACCGCCTGTTTTCATAGATAACTTAGGCTGATAAAGAGAATCAACTTGAAGTTGACTAAACCTATCAAGAATAGAACTTTGATTTCTCGTTGGCTGAACTAACACAACTAGGCTTGAGGATCTACTTTTGCTCAGATTTATTAATATCAACATTTACGCTATTATTCAGCATTATTCGCTATCACAATGTAAATCCATTTACCAGGGCAGACAACTGTGTACCAGAGAAGATAACTGTAATATATTTAGTTCTACAATGCATATAAATAAACCATAAATGTTTTAACTGAAAAAAAAACTATATCAATAACTTATATTCACTGATAAAGTTATAAAATAGAGCATTTTATATTCAAAATTAATTTAATATCCAATTTGATATATTAGATCTATTCACACACACACACAAGTACTGTTGGTCCATTAATAACGGACCGTGAAGAACATCCAACCGAGTGATTCAAGGGCATGGACTACTTAGGGTGGTGGGTATATGGAACGAGCTTCCACGGAAGGTAGTTGAGGCTATAACTTGAGGTTATATACAATAAACAGCTTTTAAAATATATTTGGACAGATACATGGATAGGAAAGATTTAGAGGGATATGAGCCAGGTTTACAAGGGTGATCCTAGGAAGGAGAAGGTTAACCTATGATGAGCGTTTGTCGGCACTGGGCCTATACTAGCCTCAGAATTTAAGGGTGTTCTTTTAGGAAGGAGATGAGGAGAAATTTACTTATTCAGAGGGCGGTGAATCTGTGGAATTTGTTGCCACAGAAGGCTATGGAGGCCAAGTCAGTGGATATTTTTTTAAGGCTGAGATAGATAGATATTTGATTAGTACATGTGTCCGAGGTTATGGGGAGAGGGCAGGAGAATAGGGTTAGGAGGGAGAGATACACCTGCCATGATTGAATGAAGAAGTAGACTTGATGGGTCAAATGGCCTAATTCTACTATCACCCATGACCTTATGACCTTACACATGGGCAAATGGGACTAGCTGAGATGGGGCATCTGGGTTAGCATGGACGAGTTGGGCCGAAGGGCTTATTGTGTACTGCATGACTCTATGACTACAATTTAAAACAAACCTTAAAATGGATTGGGGGACAGATATAGAAAAGAAAAGGAAACTTTGGCTAAAATGTAAAAACAGAAATACAAATAGAATCGTCGAGGAATCATATCTCTAATATTTCTCGGCCTGAGAAAGAAATAGGTGGGAATTTGTAGGAATAACATAAAAAGTAATAGATTCAAACTTGAAGTTACAGAAACAAAGTTTCTTCATGGAAAATAATAATGGTCCCTTGCAGTGTAGATTCACGAGGATAAAAAGATACGGCAAAAAAGGTGTTACTGGAATATTTAGTGGGGGGTTCACTGGAAGACCAAAGGATAAGGCTGTAGTTTTAAAAAGTGAGACAAAAGGTAAATAATTGTCTCAGAGCCAACAATAATTACTATGAGTTAGAAAAACAGAGGTAGAACAAGTGTTTTTTTTATTAATGTTAAATCTGGATGTTGTCTACATGAATAATGAAGTTAAATCAACCATGACATTAGAAAGAGAATTGAATAAGAAAAAAGGGATCTAGAAGATCTGAATAAAAGTTGGGAGGTAACACCACCTTAAATATAGGCACAGGTACATGGGTATAGTGGAATTGTGAAATGATGTTCCATACTTGATGCACCTAGATTACTGAGAGCATTACTATTTATTCCAGTGTCATGGAGTTAAGAATGGAAACTAATTTAAAAATTAATGCAAAGTTCATGTTTGGCCTTGCATCAAAGCAACACTGATTCCGTTAATTTCTAATCAAAACCCTCTCTGAGCAAACTTCTGAGGAAACGAGGAAGTGCAGATGTTCGTTTACACAACGGGATACAAAGAGTTGGAGTAACTCAATGGGTCAGGTAGCATCTCTGGAGAACATGGATAGGTGATGTTTCAGGTCGGGACCCTTCTTCGGGCCGATTGTTAGAATCAGTCTGGAGAAGGGTCTCAACCTGAAAAGCCATCCATCCATGTCCTCCAGATATGCTGCCCAATATGCTCCAACTCCTTGTGTCATTTTAGGAAGTGAGGTATCAGGATAAGGGAGCTGGAAGTTCATTCTCTGTAAATTAGTATGAGGATTTCTCTGGGGCACACGGGAGAAGAGAAATAAATGATGTAGGGTGATACAGAGCTCTGAAGAGGAGCCAGATCTAAATAGGAAAAATTGGATCACTGTTTGTAAGGAAATAATCTAACGTAAAACAAAACTTGCAATGGATAGGGGTACAGAGATAGAACAAAAATGCAAAAGAAGAATGTGCAAATTAGCATAAATACATTTTCCTATATATTCGCAGAACAACACATTACTAATATCAATTCATATAACAAATTTTATGACCTTGAGATTTCCCAAATGCACGATGACGTATTTATGAAGAGTGGCTGGCATTGTAATGAATTGGGGCAGTTGGGAAAGGGCATCGAAGGTGTGGAGTCGAGAAAATAAAAGCCAACTTGAATTTCAGTTCATTGTGTGGATCAGAGGGAAATGGTTTAGTATAGTGGAGGCGCGAATGAAGGAAAAGATGAAAGGTTAATCAAAATCAGTGGGGAAATGGTCCGACATATTTTAACATGTGTTTTCATATAATTAACTTTCAAAGGAAAAGTAAGGGTCATAGATATTAATGTCTGCAAATGAAAGCTTCAGGTCTTTAAGGCAGGTAGAGAGAGGCTAAACAAGGGATATGGGGAGAAGGCAGGCACGGGTTACTGATTGGGGACGATCAGCCATGATCACAATGAATGGCAGTGCTGGCTCGAAGGGCCAAATGGCCTCCTCCTGCACCTTTTTTTCTATGTTTCTATGCTAATGGGATAAAGGAGGAAAGGGTTGCAGTCTTGGAGGTTCAATTGGCACAGATGATGTCAATTTGGTGTGTAAATATCAGGGGGCATCAGCTTTGATTTCAGTCTATGGTGTATATACTCCAGGGTGTTAATAGTTAGCCATCAGTGACTCCTGCATAAAAATATATTTTCTGGAATTTTTTTTGGGGGGGGGGGGGGTGAAGGGGGGAGGTGGGTGGGGGGATGATAGGTGGCGCTGGAGAGAGAGGTTGAGGGCTGAATGGTCTTCCTCACAAGTTCAATGGCAGGAGCTGGCACAGAGGTGAACCTCCCTCCCACAGAGAGCCGGTGAAACCTGCCAACACTCATTATCTGGGCTTGCACATTAAGACTGGTGAGTGGTGGAATATTCTGGAAGGTCCCGTGGAACTGCTCCTTCTGGGAAAAGAAGGCGGGTGGAGCAAGGACCCTGTCAAAACATTTACAACATTTGGGTAAAAAGAATACTGAAACACAGTCAGCAACATTTAAACCAACTGTTGTGGAAACATTGAAATTACTGAGCACTCCGAATCATTTTGTTTGAACAACTTTTATTTGAATTTCTTAAAAACTATTCATTACCTTATTGCATTGCAAATAAAAATTCATTTTCAATATTAACTCGTCTTAGAAGTCTCCATTTAAAATCTTATAGCGTGAGTTAAAGACCAATCAGTTACTGACGTATAAAAAGGAAACATAGAAACTCACTCTTACACAAGGCTCATCAGCACAGATTGGGAGCGGACCTGGTCAGTAGCAGAGACTGACTGATATTAATGATTAGCGTGCTACTCAGGCAGGTCGAAGTTAGCTCAGACTTTGTGAATCTGTGTCTCATTTCGCCGCATGTTGTAGGCAGGAAACTACAGTAATCATTTTTTTTTTTTTTGTCTTTCTAAATAAAAAAGCAACAGGTTTTGAGAAACATTCTCTGATTCGCATTCCGAGTAACGTTTTTAGTGTATAGCTCAGATAAGAACATGCGGGAGTTGTGAATGATTTTGGAGGAGTGAATTTCTTGTTTTTCAATCTTGAATTGTTTGTATTTTTGTCAAATCACTTCTAAAAAATAGGACGCTCCGCGATGCCCCAGACAGTACAATTTTTCAACTCAATTCAGGCTTAAAAAGGCTTCTCTTTAATAAGTATATCTGGTAAAAAGTATTCGGACAATTAGCACAAGACATGCTAACCGCAGCAGGTCTTTCTACCGCTCCCCCTCTTGGACAACATCCGATGCTCATACATCCTAAAGAGTTGTTATCACACTGGAAGTTTAAGTCCTTGGTTATTGTTCGCGATGGTTTTATTAGTAAACTCAAATTCTTCTTTCTCTTGCAATTCTGGCACCTCGAAATAGGGGTCATCGTTGAAGCAGTACTCGTCTTTGGGTTGGGCTAGGAAGGGTAATTTTAAGATGAATCCGGTGATGGTCCCTCCAAGGACAGCGATTCCCAGACACACCCCGATGGCCGCTGCCTGATATTGGGCTTGGTCCCAGGCCGTTCGGCCCCCGCCAGCCTTCAACCTCGGTAGGAGGCGGACCAGTTCTGCCAGCCTCTCGTCTCCTTCCTTGGGCACCCTCTCCGGGAAGGTGTCGTACAGGCCGTGTCCGTAGCTCTGGTCGTCGGTCAGCAGGATGGTGGCGATGCCGGCGATCGCCCCGACGAAGCCGGGGATGCCGTGCAGGTTGTTGATGCCGCACACGTCCTGGATCTTGAGCTTCTTGGCCAGGAACGGGGTGAGGTATTTAAATCCCAAGGTGCACAGGACGGAGGCGATGCAACCCAGCGTGAAGGCCCCGGCCGCGGTGACCATCATGTCCGCGGCCGAGCCCACCGCCACCCCGCCGGCCAACGCCGCGTTCTGGATGTGGGCGATGTTGATCTTGCCCCGTTTGTCCAACAGGCTGGAGATGGCGAAGGTGGTGAGGGTGCACGAACTGAGGCCGATGTACGTGTGCAGCACCGCCCGGTGCTGACCATCCCCCGTGGAGGCGAAGACCGAGTTGAAGCTGGGCCAGAAGACCCAGAGCAAGAGCGTCCCCAGCATGGCCAGCTTGTCTGAGTTGTAGTCCGGGACCTCGTCCTTGTGCCCGCCCTTCAGGCCCGGCCTGTACAGCACCGTGGTGACACTCAGGCCAAAGTAGCAGGCGAACAAGTGGATGGTGATGGAGCCGCCGACATCCTTGATCTTCAACAGCTCGACGATCACCCACTCGGTGGCGGTGAAGATCGGCACCTCCAGCAGAGCCAGCACTAGGATCTGCACCGGGCTGGTTTTGCCCAGCACCGCCCCGAAAGAGATCATGACCGTGGCGCATACGGTCTCGGCGGTCAACAGGTTGTACACCCCGATGTGGATCTTGCCGTGGTGGAAGTGGTAGAACCAGCCTTGCACCAGCAGTGCCCACTGCACGGAGAAGACGGCGATCATGAAGTTGAAGGCGATGCCACCGTAGCCGTACTTCTTCAGGAAGCCCATGAGGAGCCCGAAGCCCACGAAGATCATCACCTGGATGTCTTGGAAGACGGGGAAGATGGCATAGAGCTGGTTGCGGCTGTGGTCCGTCTCGTTGCTCTGGGCGGCCGCGTCCGAGTGGTCGTCGTAAGTGACGAAGAGGGCGATCAGCACCAGCAGCAGCCCCTCCAGGAAGATGACGAGGAAGGGCAGGCGGCAGCGGACGGCGGACATCCCGAGGTGGTGTGGTGTGGTCTGCCCCGTGAGAGCTCCGGGCTCCGGGCACCGTGCAGCAGGCAGGCAGGCAGGCAGGCAAGCAGGCAGACAAGCAAGAAGCAAGCAGCGCCTCGGCTGCACCAACTTCAACACCAACGCTTCCCCCACCCCCCCCCTCCCCCTCCCCTCCCCTCCTCTCTCCTCCTCCTCCTCCTCCTCCTCCTCCTCCTCCTCCTCCTCCTCCTCCTCCTCCTCTTCCTCCTCCACTAACCCCGCTTTGCTCGTTCCCCGTCCTAGCGCGACTGACTGCACAGAAAATACCACTTGAAACTGGACTTTTATACCAGCCCCAGAGGAGCACGTGACTCGAACTTAGACCGTTCACTGCAACCGCTTATCTTCTCATGAGCAAAGGAGCAACACATATATGAGTCTGGAGAAGGGTCTCCCCCCCCCCCCCCAAAAAAAAAGCGGGACCAGTTCCCCCTGCTGTCCGGAGATGCTGCCCTGTCCCGCTGAGAGCTGGGGAAACCAGCATCTGCAGTTATTTCCTGCGCACACACACACACACACACACACACATACAATTTTGGCTTAATGTTAAAGAAGGAACTGCAGATGCTGGAGAATCGAGGGTTACACAAAAAGCTGGAGAAACTCAGCGGGTGCAGCAGCCTCTAAGGAGCGAAGGAGATAGGCGACGTTTCGGGTCGAGACCCTTCTTCAGACTGGTTTGGCTTGTTTTCAGGCTGGGTTAAATTCTCCACTCCACCCCCCCCCCCCCCCCCCCCTTTCCCTTCACTTACAAATTACTTTCTAAAGAGGTGTCAAAGGCCAGTCAAATGTCCCAACCCCCAAGTGGACAAACAGCACTTCTCAAAGGGGACTTCTTTGTGTAGGAAGGACATGCAGACGCGGTTTTAAACCGAAAATGCCGGAGTAACTCAGCGGGCCAGGCAGCATCTCTCTGGAGAGAAGAATTGGGTGACGTTTCGGGTCCAGACTGACCAGACTTCTCCAGACTGACTTGAGAGTCAGGCATCGTTACTTTTTTTTGTGCATATCTTTCATTCATTTGGTCTACATCTCCCCACATCACCGTGAACATCTGTTTAAGAAGGAACTGCAGATGCTGGAAAATCGAAGGTAGACAAAACTGCTGGAGAAACTCAGCGGGTGAGGCAGCGTCTGTGGAGCGAAGGAAATTCCCTCGCTCATTAGATGCTGCCTCCTCGCCCGCTGAGTTTCTCCAGCACTTTTTGTCTACTTTCCCTGATCCCCAACCAGTCTGAAGAAGGGTCTCGCTGAGTTATTCCAGCATTTTGTGTTTATCCTTTTTGTTATAACCCCCCCCCCCCCACACACACACACACACACGCACACACACACACACACACACACACACACACACTGTCACGCACATACTCGAGGCAGACCGTTTCCTGTTTCCAAAGGAGTCGGGGTCCCAGCAGCGGTTTGAACTGGACCGGGGTGGAAGTCCAGAGTTGATTAACATTCTGGAATGCTTCCGAAATCGGTGCATGGTTTCCTTCTGCGAGTTTGTGGCCGCTGTTATTTTGTGGTTAATTTACCAACCGCCGAGGTAAATCACAGTTCATGCGATCAGATGATACTGCAGTTTGTTGATTAGAGTAATCTCTAGCGTCTGCGGAATTTAGCAGTAGTATTTACCTGCAGCGCTCCAAGAAGTTTGGTGGGAGTGTTGGGGAGGAACTCAGCGGGTCGGGCAGCATCTTTGGTTCCGGGTTCTTCTTGAGTTCCCCCAGCACCATTATTGATCCGAAAAAGGGTCACCTATTCACCTTCTCTAGAGATGCTGCCTGACCCGCGGAGTTACTCCAGCACTTTGTCTATTTTCGCTGCTATTTCCTACACTATTATCAAGTTCAAGAAGGAACTGCAGATGCTGGAAAATCGAAGGTAGACAAACGTTTTGGAGAAACTCAGCGGGTGCGGCAGCATCTATTGGAGCGAAGGAAATACTATGGAACGTTTCGGATCGAAACCCTTTTACCTACATTATTATTATATGTTTATGTGTATGTATTATATATATACTGAACATTTTGTGTAGGAAGGAACTGCAGATGCTGGTTTACACCGAAGGTGGACGCAAAAAGCTGGACTAACTCAGCGGGACAGGCAGCATCTCCGGAGAGAAGGAATGGGTGGGTTGCACAAAAAGCTGGAGAAACTCAGCGGGTGCAGCAGTATCTAAGGAGCGAAGGAGATAGACGACGTTTCGGGGCGAGACCCTTCTTCAGACGGGTGACGTTTCATAGAAACATAGAAAATAGGTGCAGGAGTAGGCCATTCGGCCCTTCGAGCCTGCACCGCCATTCAATATGATCATGGCTGATCATCCAACTCAGTATCCTGTACCTGCCTTCTCTCCATACCCCCTGATCCCTTTAGCCACAAGGGCCACATCTAACTCCCTCTTAAATATAGCCAATGAATTGGCCTCAACTACCTTCTGTGGCAGAGAATTCCAGAGATTCACCACTCTCTGTGTGAAAAATGATTTTCTCTTCTCGGTCCTAAAAGACTTCCCCCTTATCCTTAAACTGTGACCCCTTGTTCTGGACTTCCCCAATATGGGGAACAATCTTCCTGCATCTCGCCTGTCCAACCCCTTAAGAATTCTGTACGTTTCTATAAGATCCCCCCTCAATCTTCTAAATTCCAGCGCGTACATGCCGAAGGAGACTAAACACAATGCTGTGTAATATTCCTGCAATTATCCCACTTCACCGTCGATCAGCTGTGCACAGAGCAACCCGCTGAATATCTTGAGTAAAGAGAGCGTACTAATAGTGTTGAGCAAACGTGTACTTCCAACATGTCTCCTTCTCTGACCATCGAGAGAAGGAATGGGTGGTTTCTGGTCGAGACCCGGGTCGACCCGACTCAGTCTGAAGAAGGGTCTCGACCCGAAACGTCAGCCGTTCATTCTCTCCAGAGATACTGCCTATCCCGCTGAGTTACTCCAGCATTTTGTGTCTATACTGAACTATTTAAAAAATATATTATATTGTTTACAGTGTACGATGTTCACATCTTGTGGTGTGCAGCCGCAAGTAAGAATGACATTGTTCTATCTGGGGCATATGACAGGAAAACATTCTTGGCTCTTTGCATTTTTGCTCCAGATTACAGCATCTGCAGCCTCTTGTGTTTCGTGTGCGTTCGCGCTTGAAGAGCCCGCAGGCTGCATCAATACACTGTAGTCAATGAAGTGATTGACCCCTAGGTGTTGCCGGCTCTGGTGTTTGTTACAGACTTGCTACACTGTTGCAGACTGGGGGTTTCTTTTGTATCAAAACATAATTTACTTAATTTCAACACGATACAAAAACCAATTAAAAAAAAACCCCAAACCGTGGTGACATACCCACCACCATGTTACAAAATCAACTATCTTACAAATATTCTAATAACTTCCCAATCGGCCCAATGTTGGGCGAGTCCCGAACCAGGGGCCACAGTCTTAGAATAAAGGGGAGGTCATTTAAGACTGAGGTGAGAAAAAAAACCTGTTCACCCTGAGAGTTGTGAGTTTGTGGAATTCCCTGCCACGGAGGGCAGTGGAGGCCAAGTCACTGGATGGATTTAAGAGAGAGTTAGATAGAGCTCTAGGGTCTAGTGGAGTCAAGGGATATGGGGAGAAGGCAGGCACGGGTTATTGATTGGGGACGATCAGCCATGATCTCAATGAATTGCGGTGCTGGCTCGAAGGGCCGAATGGCCTCCTCCTGCACCTATTTTCTATGTTTCTAGACAACCCCGGTAAAGAGGCACGGTTGAAGACTGTTGGATGGAGCAGGTGAAGTTCGTCCCGTTTGTGTATGAACATAATTTGACGGCATATTTTAGTGCGCTGAGCTGTTATAATCGTTTGTAGTCTGAGAAACGCCGGCAGCGTTGGTGGGAAAGTGTGTCGGGTGTGGATATAATAATCACAGAGTCATTTAAAAATGCATTTACAGTTTTAGTTCTAGATATACAGCGTGGAAACAGGCCATTCGGCCCAACGTGACCATGTCCCTGCTACACTGACCCCACCTACCCGCGCTTGTCCCTGATCCCTCGAAACATGTCCTATCGAACCCGGGTCTCTGGCGCTGTAAGGCAACAACTCTACCGCTGCGCCACCGTGCCGCCCCTAATGTGGCAACTCTCACAATCCAAAACTGTTTTTGCAGCAAAGTCCAGCCAGCACGGTTTGGGGGGTCGCTTGTTTGGTGGCAGCTTTGGCCATTCCGTGAGAGGCTCCGTTAATGCCCAGAGCTGAAATCCGAGGGTCTCAGTCCTCCCTGCAATGACCCCACAGCACCGTCCATCAGGTGAGCACAAAGCAACCCGCTGAATATCTTTGAGTAAAGAGAGCGCACTATTAGTGTTGAGCAAGCGTGTACGTTCAGCTGGTCTTTCTCTGACCATCGAGATGAATGTCTAGCCCCCGTGTTCCCAGCGATGTGGCGGGTGGAAGCAAGGAACTGCAGATGCTGGTTTGCAGAAGAAAAAAGAGGCGAAGTGCTGGAGTGACTCAGATGGTCTGGGACGCGGAGTTACTCCAGCACTTTGTGTGGATTTTTGGTGATGTTTTTTTTTAGTTCAATCAGTCAGTCTCTTCAAACCTCTGCGTCAGTGCGTGCCGCCACAATAATAACTTTACAGGCGGTCCTAAAACTCACATTCGTTGATATAATCATCCATGCAATCACGGGGCTGGAGGTGCCAGCGATTTTACCCTCTTCACTGAGTCTAAGGGTGTTGATTGATTCTTTACTGATCCTCGCTACTAATGATTCACACCCTTTCCCCGCGCGCCGACCCCTGATGTTTCTGACATTTGCCCCCCATGTCTGCGTTGCCCAATAACCCTGAGGTGAAGGTTAAACTTATGTCACGATACTGGCCACATCCAACTGTGCATCACTCGACCTGACAATCATTTTTGTCCAGGTGGATTGCTTGACTGATGCTCAGATTTAGATGAACTAGAAATTCCTCCAGATGAGATTTAGTTAAGCTTATTGTCGCGTGTACCGAGGTACAATGAAACGCTCCTGTTGCAATTAAACCAGTCAGCAGAAATACAATGCATGATTACCATCGAGCCGTTTACAGCGTGTGGATACATGATAAGGAAATAACGTTCAGTGCAAGGTAAAGCCGGCAAAGTCCTATCAAGGATAGTCCAAGGGACACCAGTGGTGGTTAAACCCTGCTCTCTGGTTGTGGTAGGATGACTCAGTTGCTGGGAAGAAACTCTCCCTGAATCTGGTGGTGTGCGTTTTCACACTTCTACACCGTTTGTGGTGTGGGCTGAATTACCCGCAGCTCAGCACTGATAAGACCAAGGAGTTCATGATGATCAGCCATGGTCACATTGAATGGTGGTGCTGGCTCGAAGGGCCGAATGGCCTACTCCTGCACCAATTGTCTATTGACACAGTGGTGGACTTTAGGAGGAGAGGAACAAACCTGTCCCCTGTCCCCATCAATGGTGTGGATGTGCAGTTTACCAGGGAGTACAAATACCTGTGAGTGTACCTGGACAGTAAACTGGACTGGTCCAGGAATGCTGAGGCCCTTGTACAAGAAGGGACAGAGGCGCCTGTACTTTTTGAGAAGGTTCCACTCCTTCAACATCTGCAGTGAGATGCTGCAGATGTTCTACCAATCGGTGGTAGCCAGTGCCATCTTCTTCATTGGCAGGTGCAGGGGCAGCAGGGCGAAGTCTGCAGATTCCAATAGGATCAACAGACTCATCGGGAAGGCCGGCTCTGTCCTGGGGGCAGAGTTGGAGTTGGATTCATGGGAGGGAGTCTTGGAGGGGAAGATGCTCCTCAAACTGCAGAGAATCCGGGCCAATACAGCTCACCCCCTCCATGACACACTGGTCAACACACAACGGGGCATGCAGTTCAACCCTTCCAAATGTGAAACCATGCATGTCACCAGAAAGAGGAATCCAGGCGTCACATCTTACAACATACTTGGTGTCACCCTTGAAGAATCCAAACAAACCAAGTATCTTGGCATCAAATTGCAGAATGGTCTACATTGGAATGGTCAGACTCATCATGTAACAGTGAAAGCAACAGGTGTCCTAAACTTCCTGAGGCGAAACTTCCATCATTGTTCAGCTTCTGTCAAGGAGAAGCTGTATTTCACCCTCGTTAGACGTCATCTGGACTACATAGTTGCAACTTGGGACCCATGCACAGATAAAAACATTTCATCCATCGAATGTGTCCAAAGACAGGCCGCTCGATTTGTTACTAACACCTACGAGAGAGAAGCGAGTGTCACCAAACTTCTGAATTCTCTGGGCGGGGTGGAACCCTCCCCAAGACAGACGTGAAGCTCACCGTTTGACCTGTTTTTACAAAATGTTAAATGGTCAGCTAGACATAGATCACAAGACCTACACCAACCCCAAACCAATTAGGAGCAGAAGAGGGCATTCGATCCAATTTGTGGTCCCAGCCTCAAAGACAGATGTGTACAGCAATTCGTTCTTTCCACGCACTATTAAAGCATGGAATAATCTCCACCAAGCCACGGTTGCCCAGCCAGATGGAACTAAATTTAAAGTGTCACTTTCTTCCCAATAACCCTCTCTGGCTAAACCCCTCCCTTCACCACCTCCAGTTTAAATTCCAGTTGGAATATTTTGGAGGACCAAGTAACCAAGAACCAAGAACCTGAGGAGCACCTTCAGCAACAAACTGGTTCCACCAAGATGCAGCACAGAACACCACAGGAGATCCTTCTTCCCTGTGGCTATCAAACTGTACAATTCCTCCCCCTTCTATTGTGGGGTAGACTGAGACTGAGACTGACCCCCCCCCCACTCCCCCCCCCCCCACCCACCTCCTCTATCTTTGCACATCCCCAAAGCCTTACCACTCGTCACTTTATTTCCATGTTTCATGTATTTTGTGTTTTTTATGACAGCTGGCAAATTAATTTCCCTCCTGGGATAAATAAAGTTCTATTGTATCGTAGCGTTCCAAATGGGAGAGGGGAGAGGGGAGAAGAGGGAGTGGTCAGGGTGTAACTCGTCCTTGATTATGCTGCTGGCCTTGCCGAGGCAACGTGAGATATCAATGGAGTCAATGGAAGGGAGGCTGGTTCGTGTGATGGTCTGGGATGCGTCCACAATTCACTGAAATTTCTTGCGGTCTCGGATGTAGCTGTTCCCAAACCAAGCAGTGATGCATCCTGATAAAATGCTTTCTGTGATGCATCTGTAGAAGTTGGTGAGAGTTACAGGGGACGTGCTGAACTTCTAAAGAAGTAGACACATTGGTGAGCTTTCATGGTCGTTGCCTCAATATGGGTGGTTGTCCAGGAGAAGTTGTTGGTGAAATTGACTCCTAGGAATTTGAAAATTTCAACCAAATGATGAGAAAGATTAGTCAAAAACACCTTAAAGCTATAATCCTAGACATTTCCATCAAGGGAATAGGTCTACCCTATCTATGCCTCTCCTACTTTTTCACTTGTCTATCAGGTCTCCAGCAAAACAGCTGTTGTTGTTACATTTATCCTGTTTGTTATGACATACAGTTTTTGCACAAAGTTTGAGTCATATTCACTGGTATATTCCTCATTGTCATACATGGTCTCATCACTGTACATGCATCACTGTTGATATGTAACAATAGCATAACATGCTACACAATTTTAAAATAAATTCAAAGGAGTTGAAATCATTTCAGGGTCATTCCAAACAGAATCACAGTCAGTTGAAATTGCTTCACTTTTGACCCCGCACTATCAGTGGATAATTCAATATGATTACATTTATGTAGCGTCTT
This sequence comes from Raja brachyura, assembly GCA_963514005.1. Next base: position 6,250,312 of record OY740802.1, read on the forward strand.
ATTCACCCGGTTGACATATCGATCATCTGGAGACATCTGCTCATGTCTGTACACTGTTCCATTAATGCCGGTAGTTCATTAAGTAACTTGACAACTAGTCTTTTTTTCACCATTAAACAATAGTGACCTTTGAGACCAGAGACAGCCCTGGTTCAGATAGTTTGGATGATTAAACATTGACTGAGAATCAATTGTTGAAAAGGAAAGCTTTATGGTTAGTACAGAAACCGTTTCAAACAGTTGTGAGACTTAAAAACTTTGCGGTAACAGAAATAAAAAAGAATCTGTGATGATTGCAAACCTCTGGGGAACTCAAGTTATTGTTTGACCCCTTGCTCTCTCCTTATTTTGAGTGGATTTTTCATTGTAGCTATGTGGTTAATTGGTTAAATATTAATGGTTTCTAAAAAGTTAAAAATACAATATATTTATACTTTTCTAAGATGTTGTAAGTGTTTCATTTTGCTCTACAACTGAAGGCTGCAAATCCTCTTTTGGGTGCATTGTTTTTGAATGAACAGCAAATATCTACATACCACAAAGTGGTAAATAGATTAAATGATGTTCTCTTGTTATGTGGAGGTTCAGTTTCCCATTTTCTATCCATTGCTGAAAAATACACAGCACCATCAAAAGCGTTTAGAGTAAAGGGTGTTTAATTATCATATGTCGACAACAGACAATGATTTTTTTACTTGCACCAGCTAAACAAGCCTGTAAATGCAATACCCAGAGATAAATGTAATAATAAAAAATCCGATAAATAAATAACCATAGCACTAGTGCAAAAAACCCCACAAAGTCCGTAGTGCAACCATAGACACAGTTCATGAAAGTTCATAGTCGCTGAGGTTAGTGTTGTGTAGTATTCAAGAGCCTATGATCACTGGGAAGAAGGTCCCCATAGCAGAAGCATCCACGTCGCGGGGCTGGAAACTGGAAGTATCCCAAGCTAATTCTGCTACCACCGTCATCTATTGCGACAAGTGATGGCTCCCACTGATTGTCGCCGGAAGCTTGCGTCCTTTTCAGGACAGACGATGACAGCGATGTCAACATTTGAAACATGGAAGATGGACACAAAAGTAGAAAACTGGGAAGAAGCTATTCTTGAACCAGGTGAAGTGCACGGCCAGGGCGGTGTGGGTCTTTGATGGTGTCGGATGCCTCTTTGAGGCTTTGCCTCCTATAGATCCCTTTGATGGTGCATGGCCTCTCGAAATGGACCAGGCAGTACCTGCCACTCTGTAATCTCTTTTGTTCCAAGGCGTTCAAGTCAAGTCAAGTTTATTCGTCACATACACATACGGGATGTGCAGTGAAATGAAAAGTGGCAATGTACGCGGACTTTGTGCAAAAAAACAAACAAACAACCAACAAGTTGCAGAACCAAGTCATGGTGCAACCAGTCCGTGTGGTCTCTACCGAAGATGGACACAACATGCTGGAGTAACTGAGCAGGACAGGCACGCATCTCTGGAGAGAAGAAATGGGTGAAGTTTTGGGTCAAGACCCTTCCCCAGACTAGGTACCTATACGTTCAATAGAGTATTCATCCACATACCGAATCTCCTCAATCTTCGAAGGAAGTAGAGTTTTTAAGAAATGTCTCGACCCGAAACATCACCCATTCCTTCTCTCCAGAGATGCTGCCTGTCCCGCTGAGTTACTCCAGCATTTTGTGTCTAGCGAGGTTTTAATGAGCTCTTTTTGTGATTGCATCTAGGTGCTAGGTCCAGGACAGATCTTCAGGGATATGCACGCCCAGGAACCTGAAGCTGTGGATTCTCTCCAATGCCATCCGTCAATGAAGACAGGTTCATGGATCCTTGACTTTCCCCTCCTGAAGTCAACAATCGACTCCTTGGTCTTGCTGATGTTGAGAGCAAGATTGTTGTTCTGGCACCATTCAATGAGATTTTCAATCTCTTATCCACAAAGTTCGATTCACCTTTACTCATTATGCATCCAACAACGTTGGTATTGTTAACAAATGGGTATTGCTACACAGTCAAGGTGTAGAGAGTGCAAAGCCAGGGGCTGAGCACATGGCTTGTGATGATCCTGTGTGGATGGTTATCGAGGGGGAAGAGTTATTGCCAATTCCTACTGAGTTTGGTTTGCCAAGGAGGAAGTCAAGAATCTAGTTACATTCGAATGAGCAGAGAATGATATGACTAAAGCAGATGATTTGGTTGAACACCAAGCTGGAGTTGATGAACAACAGCCAGGTGTACATGTTCTTGTTGCCCAAGTGGCCCAGTGCAGAGTGGAGAGCCAGTAAGATTGTATCCTCTGTTGATTTATTGGAGCAGTAGGAGAATCCGCATCCTTACAAAGGTTGCAGTTCACGTACATTGTAACCAACCTTTCAAAACACTTCATCTCCATGGATGTTAGTGCCACTGGTCAGTATTCAGTGAGGCATGTCACTTTACTCTTCTTGGAGAGCAGTATTGTTGATGTCTTTTTAAAACAGGTGGGAATCTTGGAACCTTAGAAGTTGAAGATGTCTGCGAAAACTCCAGCCAGTCGGTCCAGGTCCACCATCAGGTCCAGTTGCCTTCCAAGGGTTCACCATCATGAAGGATCCTCTGACATTGGCCTCTTTGACTGAGATTACAATGTCGTTGGGGATAAGGGATGTCCCTTTCTAAGGCGTGTGTCCATTGTAAGGTTCTTGGTCACTTGTAATGGAAAGCTTTGGAAAGGAAAATAAATTCCAATAGTTCGATTTGTTATCACTTGAAGCAGTTTGGTGGCTTGTGTAAATAATATCTGGCAAGATTCTGCATTTGAAACTAAAACCTTTACAGATGGTGTTTAGTTTTTGAATGTTCTGTTTTTATTTAAATGATGATACTTGTCAAACTGGAGTTATATTTATGTGCGATTCTATTGTTCATTATTTTGGACAAACTGTCTAACCATTGGAAAAAAGTATTAATACTTTGTTAACATGATCAACAGAGGATGTCAGTACTAATATACATCTGTGCCAATGTCACAGAGTGTGGGGTTATTCCATTGTTTTCTGTATTAGAATCCTCACCTTACAAATGGAGATAATAGCAAACCCAAATTCATAGAAAAATATTGAAATAGGCACAAAAAGCTGGAGTTACTCAGCAGGCCAGGCAGCATCTCTGGAAAAAAGGAATAGATGATGTTTGGGCTCTAAACCCATCTTCAGACTCTCCGCTGAGTTACACCAGCATTTTGTATCTATCTTCGGTGCAAGCCAACATCTGCAGTTCCTTTCACACATAAAATATTGAAATGTTAGCTCAATGTAAATTAGACCACCGAATGATTTACATTCTAAATCTTTCTTGCCATACTTTTCTGGATCCATTTAATACTATTAATTCAAAAGGTCGTGTCTGCCCTGCCATTCGATCATGGCTGATCTATTTTCCCCTCTAAACTCCTTCTCCTGCCTTCTCCCTGTAACCTTTTACACCGTTTCTAATCAATAACTGTGGTGTACAATGGTGTACAATTTTGGTCGCCTAATTATAGGAAGGATGTCAACAAAATAGAGAGAGTACAGAGGAGATTTACTAGAATGTTGCCTGGGTTCCAGCAACTAAGTTACAGAGAAAGGTTGAACAAGTTAGGTCTTTATTCTTTGGAGTGCAGAATGTTAAGGGGGGACTTGATTGAGGTCTTTAAAATGATGAAAGGGATAGACAGAGTTGACGTGGATAAGCTTTTCCCATTGAGGGTAGGCATGTCATGAGAATTAAGGGACAGAAGTTTAGGGGTAACATGAGGGGGAACTTCTTTACTCAGAGAGTGGTGGTTGTGTGGAATGATCTTCCAGCAGAAGTGGTGGAGGTAGGATCGATTTTAACATTTAAAAGTAAAGTGGATAGGTATATGGACGGGAAGGGAATAGAGGGGTATGGTCTGAGTGCAGGTAGATGGGACTAGGGGAAAATAAATGGTCGGCACAGACTGGAAGGGCCGAGAAGGCCTGTTTCCGTGCTGTAATTGTTATATGGTTATATGGCTATATGGTAATAACTGATCAATGCTGTCTGTGTGGAGTTTTCGCTTTATTAGGTTAATTAATCGGCCTCTGTAAATGTAGTGTAGGGAGTGTATAGGGAGTTGTATGTAGGGAGTGAATAGGAAAGTGGGATAATATAGAACTGGTGTGAGCGGGTTGTCGATGGTCGGAGTGGCTCAGTGAGCTGAAGGGCCTGTTTCCTTTCTATATTTCTAAACTAAATGAATGATGTTAAAAGAGAACAATAAATAGAATATTACAAAAATGGTATAAAATAATAGATTGTATAAATCATTGATCAGAAGACAGTCAAAAGTGAATATTTCTTATGGGATGAGTAAGGCAATTGTAATATCTATTATCATGACATTAACCATTATCTCACAGCATCAGATACATGGGTTTGATCCTGATCATGGGTGCTGTCTGTGAGGAGTTTGCTTGTGACCATCTGACCACATGTAATCCTGTTCTTCTGGTGATTGCATGGGTTTCCTCCAGGTGCTCCGGTTTCCCCCCACATCCCAAAGATGTGTAGGACTGAAGATTGATAGACACAATGTGCTGGAGTAACTCAGTGGGTCAGGCAGCATCTCTGGAGAAAAAGGATTGGTGACGTTTCTGGTCAGGACCCATCCTTTTTTTCCAAGGATGCTGCCTGACCTGCTGAGTTACTCCAGCACAAGTCTATCTTTGATTTCAACTAGCATCTGCCATTCTTTGTTTCTACACTAGGACTGTGGGTTAATTGGCCTCTGTAAATTGCCCCTAGTGTGTTATGAGTGGATGAGAAAGTGGGATAGCATTAAATTAGTGTAAATGGGTGAATGAAGGACATTTTCAGCGACAGTCTGAAAAGAGATTGTCATGGCGTGGTATGACGCGGGGTGACGCGTGTAGTGACGCTCGGTGTCTGCATGTCGCCCCTGAATTTTGGAATGTTCAAAATCTTCAGGCGACATCTGGGTGTCTTATCATATCGTGCGCCCTGTCCCACGCTGACGTGTGCTGTCCTGCGGTTGACGTCCGGTGACGCGGGTATATACAGCGCCGACTTATCCATGAAAAAGTTATTGGTCCCTAGATTTATTGTAGATGAGCTCATTTCCAATGTGATTATTATACTTCGGGTGTAACTTTCTCTTCTTGTGAAGGCGGGTGATCGGGGCGTGATCATAGCGGAGGGTCGTACAACCGGACGGTTTTTAGGGCGTCAGTCACTGACGTTCGCAGTTGCCGAAAAAATCGCAAAGTTGGACAGGCCATTGATTGTTGGTGTGGGCACACAAAAGGCTGGAGAAACTCAGCGGGTGCAGCAGCATCTAAGGAGCGAAGGAGATAGGCGATGTTTCCGGTCGAGACCCTTCTTCAGTGTGGACAGGGTGGGCCATAGAGCCTGTTTCCATTCTGTGTCTCAAAAATGAAAGGACGAGGGCCAACCAGAGTAATGATCATAGGTCACTTTGTTAGCATGTGCTGGCTGGGTCAAATTTGTGATTATTAAAATGACCAAAGTATCTGGAACAAGTAATTACAAAGAACCAGTAGGGATTTTGAAAATGAAAACTGTTCTCTGCAAACCTGTGAGAGTTGTTGAGGAGAAGGCATGCTGCACTTTAAGGAAAACGTGGCATATGTTATAAAGATTATGCAGTCGGAGGAAGAAAAATTGCCTGTCCCGCCTATAAAGAAGTGTAGCAGTTAAGAGTTTTTTTTCCTCAGTGTAGTTATAAAACAGAAGAATTGCATTTATACTGCACCATTCATGACCTCAGAATGTCCCACGGCTTTTTGCATCAAATTAAAAGATTTTTGAAGCGCGACATAAAAAAGCAGCCAATCTGCGTATATGTGGCCAAAAATAGCAGTGCAATAATGACCAGGTAAATATATGGGTAGGAAGGAACTGCAGATGCTGGTTTATACCAAAGATAGACAAAAAATGCTGGAGTAACTCAGCAGGTTTGGCAACATCTCTGGAGAGAAAGAATAGGTGATATTTCGTGTCGGAACCCTTCTTCAGACTGAAATTAGGTGGGGTGAATAAGATGGGGGCGAGAAAAGATCAGAACAAATCATATCAAGGTCATCCATATGGGTTTAGTTTGGAGATATAGTGTGGAAAGAGGCCCTTCGGCCCACCGAGTCTGTGCCGACCAGCAATCACACATATGCTAGCTCTATCCTGCACACTAGGGACAATTAAGAGAAGGCAATTAACCTACAAAACTGCACATCTTTGGAATGTCTGAGGAAACTGGACTAGCTGGAAAAATCCCACGCGGTCACAGGGAGAACGTACAAACTCCTGTACAGACAGCACCCTTAGTCAGGATCGAACCCGGGTTTCTGGTGCTGTGAGGCAGCAACTCTACCAATAGACAATAGGTGCAGGAGTAGGCCATTCGGCCCTTCGAGCCAGCACCGCCATTCAATGTGATCATGGCTGATCATTCCCAATCAGTACCCCGTTCCTGCCTTCTCCCCATATCCCCTGACTCCGTTATCTTTAAGAGCCCTATCTAGCTCTCTCTTAAAAATATCCAGAGAACTGGCCTCCACCACCCTCTGAGGCAGAGAATTCCATAGACTCACAACTCTCTGTGTGAACTGCTGGGCAACTGTGTCTCATTGGCACAGGGGTCGAGGGATTGACATTGGTCATGTTGCCAATGGTAACCCCTTTGCTCTACTTTGTTATAGTGCCAAAAGATTGTTTAATCTGAATTCAAGAAAGCCGCAAGAATCTTAGTTTAACATCTAAAGCAAAATGATTTTGACAGTACTTTGGAATGCCAGTTCTGATTTTTATGTTTCAATTTCTGAAGTAAGACTCCACACCCACCAACATTTAAATTTGTGGGGTCTTCCATGGTCCCTTCAACTCAATAACAACTCTCCACTTTACACTATATCTTATCACTTGTCTATATTCTTGGAATGAATATCTCCAATAAATATCCTCCGGTTGCTAAGTCATTGATTAGTGGAAACAAATGTTATTTACCTTGACAAAACTTCCCATAATGTTCCGTATTTATTTTTAACATGTGATACTTTTTTGTTTTTGTAAGTCTTCCAATTTCCTTTTGTCACACATCATAAATGAACCTTATATCAGGAAAACCAATACTCTAATGGTATGGATTTGTTTGTATTTTGGATGTCTTAAGTTGGTTTGAAGTGAACTGAAAATGTAACGGAAGGAAAAGGTTAAATCAGAATGGTGAACAAAATAGTAAACTTAACAAGGTGTCAGTGTATTTGTTTAATGGAACATTGCTAAATTAGATTATCACAAACAACAGACTGATCAGACCACCTGCACAGAATAGCAGATCTAATAAAGTATAGAACGTTTTGATTAATGTAGTGTGGCTAAATCATTTATATTTCTGTTATTTGGTAATTCAGTAAAATTGATTTACTGAAAGAGATCTTACACTTATTGTAGACTTAAAAAGGTTAATTGATTTAAAAGGAAAGAATAACTTGTAGGTTATAGTTTAAGACTAGAGAATGCATTGGATAATACCTTCTGTAAGGCTTCACTGATGTCCTACAAGTTGAATGGATATTGAAGGGTGCACTTTACATTCTCTTTGTACTCTTATATCTCGGGTTTTCCTCTCCCCTGACTCAATCTGAAGAAGGGTCTTGAACCAAAATGTCACCCATTCCTTCTCTCCAGAGATGCTGCATGTTCCATTGAGTTACTCCAGCATTATCTGCAGAATAAAATGTTGCACCTAGAGAATGTCAAGAGTCATGAGTATTTTATTGTCAAATGTCACAGGTAGAACAATGAAATTCTTACTTGCAGCAGCACAACAGAATAGGTAAACTTTGTACACTGTAGACAATATGTCATATGCTGTCATATGTTGAGAGAATGGAGCAGCTGGGCTTGTACACTCTGTAGTTTAGAAGGATGAGAGGGCATCTCATTGAAACATATAAGATCGTTAAGAGCTTGGACACACTGGAGGCAGGAAACATGTTCCCGATGTTGGGGGAGTCCAGAACCAGGGGCCACAGTTTAAGAATAAGGGGTAAGCCATTTAGCATGGAGACAAGGAAACACTTTTTCCCACAGAGAGTTCTGAGTCTGTGGAATTCTCTGCCTCAGAGGGCAGTAGGGGCAGGTTTTCTGGATGCTTTCAAGAGAGAGCTAGATAGGGGTCTTAAAAATAGCAGAGTCAGGGGATATGGGGAGAAGGCAGGAACGGGGTACTGATTGGGGATGATCACATTGCCATGGCCACATTGAATGGCGGTGCTGGCCCAAAGGGCCAAATGGCCTACTACTGCACCTATTGTAATAAAAAAAACAATAACTATATTTAATAAACAAGTTCAGTGTGCACACTGTTCTAAACCTGAAATGTCATCCATTCCTTCTCTCCTGCCTCTACTGTGTCCAAGCCTTTAACAATCTTATATGTTTCAATGAGATCCCCTCTCATCCTGGGTTACACAAAAAGCTGGAGAAACTCAGCGGGTGCAGCAGCATCTAAGGAGTGAAGGAGATAGGCGATGTTTCGGGTCGAGACCCTTCTTCCCCTCTCATCCTTCTCTCCAGAGGTGCTGCCTGTCCCGCTGAGTTACTCCAGCATTTAGTGTCAATCTTTGGTGTAAACCAGGATCTGCAGTTCCTTCCCACACACACATGATTAGTATGGGTGTCAGAGATTATGGGGAGAAGGCAGGAGAATGCGGTTGAGAGGGAGAGGCCTGAATGGCTTAATTCTGCTCATCACTTAGGAACTATTGAATAAACACACACATATACATATACTGGAGTGGTGGACAGGTTCAGGAGAACATTATTCATCTTAATAATGTGTGTGTGTATATATATATATATGGTGATAATGATTAATAATATTTTCCTGAACCTGCCCACCACTGGGGACAGGCTGTGTGTGTGGATATAGCCAGCCCTCTCAGGGGCAGCACCAGCTCCACACTGGGCCAAAGATACCAGAGGAGCTCAGGATCCTCCAAGCAATGGGCGGGGCCTGGACATACAGGGGGCGTGTCCAGGCGGCGCTGCCCCTCCCCCTCCCCCCCACACACAATGGGCGGGGCCTGGTCCCACAGGGGGCGTGTCCAGGCGGCGCTGCCCCCCCCCCCCCGCCTCCATCGCGTCATCAGCGCCGATCACCCGGCAGCCTCCGCGGCTGCAACGTCGCCAAAGATGGCGGCGACCCTCATCTGACGGCTCCGCGTCCGCGCTCTTCCCGGCTCCATCGGCCCCGTCTCTCCACAGCCGCCGCCTTCCCGCGGTAGATCGGCGCTGTCCGCGCGCGGTGACATTGGTGTGGTGAGGTGAGGTGAACTGGGGGGGGGGCGCGGGGTTTCTCGCCGCCGGTGAGGTGAGGTGAGGGGGGGAGGGGAAGGCCGGCGCCACCGCCACCAGGTCCCGCCCCCCCCGGGCCCGGACTCGCCGCTGATTGGCTGGCGGCTGAGGGGCGGGCGGCTGTGACTGGTCACTGGCGCTGTCAATCGCGGTAAGGCTTGTCCCCGCCCACTGGGCTCCTGTATTTCTCAATCTGAAGCAACGTCGCCCATTATCAGTCTGAAGCAGGATCTTGACCCATTCCTTCTCGCCACAGGTGCTGCCTGTCCCGATGAGCTACTCCAGCATTTTGTGTCCCCCTTCGTATTTCTCTTGGTCAGACACAGTTCTGTTCCTTAATTATGGGAGGTGGACAATTCCACCATATTGCCCGATCTGTAAATAGTTGCAAATGCAACCTGATGGGGGAGGCTCTTTATGTTTTTAACGCACTCGTTGCGGGATGTCCTCGCATCACAGTGCGATAATAGACGTACGTCTTACCGTCTTCAACAGAGAACATGCCGTTTCCCCTTCCTTAATTGTGTAGGAAGGAACTGCAGATGCCGGTTTACGCTGAGGACAGGCGCAACATAGTAGAGTAACTCAGCGGGAGAGGCAGCATCTTTGGAGAGAATTGAATGAGTGACGTTTCGGGTCGAGACTCTTCTTCAAACTGAGAGTCCGGTGAAAGGGAAACGAGAGATATAGACGGTGATGTAGAGAGATATCGAACAAATGAATGAAAGCTATGCAAAAAAGTAACGATGATGAAGGAAACAGGCCATTGTTAGCTGTTGGCTAGGTGAGAACAGACAATGAGTCCCAACAAGATGAATATTGTTCTCTAACTTCAACTTACCCTTGCTTCCCCCCCCCCTCACTCTCCATCCCTCCCCTTGTTCTCCGACCAGACCAACCCTGATTAAATATTTTCTCTATTCTGCATTTTCCTTTATCTGCATCCTCTTTGTTGTTTCGTTTTTACGGCCATGTATATATCTGTGTCTCCCTCTGCCTGCCTTTCAGTCTGAAGAAGGGTCCATGCGCAGCCCCGGCCTCCATGAGCACCAGGCCACGCTGGGTGCATTCTTTTGTGATATGAGAAGAATTAGGCTATTTGGCCCAACAAGTCAACTCTGCCATTCAGTCATGGCTGATCTGTCTTTCCCTCGCAACCCAATTTTCCTGCCTTCTCCCCATAACTCCTGACTTCCATTGATTTGGACTCCACAACTTCTGTGGCAACTCTTTACAAAATGCTGGAATATCTCAGCGGGTTAGTCAGCATCTCTGGAGAAAATGGATATATGATGAAGGTGACTGAAGAAGGGTCTCGACCCGAAACATCACCTGACCCGCTGAGTTGCTCCAGCATTTTGTGTCTATCTTTGGTGTCAACCAGCATTTGGAGTTCTATTTTGCACCTTATACTGAGACTCATGTAATACTGTATAAATACAGAACCAAGGAACTGCAATTGATGGTTAATACACAAAAGGACACAATCTCCTGGAGTAACTCAGGAGCGGGTCAGGCAACATCTCTGGAAAGCGTAGATAGTGACGTTTCGCGTGAACTAAAATGTTGCTTATCCATGTTCTCCAGAGATGCTGCTCGACCCTCTGAGTTTCTCCAGCACTCAACCTTGTGTCTAATCTTGCTGAAGTTGTCAGCAGATGAAGTGTTGAATGCAAATTCACCAAGGCCCCCATCCATTAGTTTAAGATGGAGTCTTGTCAATTCACCTAAAGATAATTTGGTCACTCTTTGCATTGAATGTGGAATATTTAAAATAAATTGGCCGGAATCCTGCAAAGTGAGCACACCCCGCAACTTTAAGTAATTAGCATCTGTTCGAAAGTACTTAAAGCACACGTAATGTGGGTTATAGCATAATATCAGAACTCATGGTCTTTCCACGTTGCACATTTGAAGCTGATCATTGCGCAATTTGTGAATCTGGGATTCATTGCCACAGACGGCTTTGGAGGCCAAATCAATGAATATTTAAAGTTGGAGATTGACAGATTCTTGATTAGTAAAGGTGCAGGGGCTTATAGTGCAAAGGCAGGCAAATGTGGTTGAGAGGGAATTATATCAGCTATGATGGAATGGCGGAATAAACTTGATGGGCAGAATGGCCTAATTTTGTTCCTTATCCTTATGAACAATCCATACAGTGAGGATGTGACTTTGTCTCCACCAATATTGGTTCAGTGGCAGTTTCAGCTGATGGACAGATGAACCTGGAATGCGTAGATGGATAAGAATGAGGTCGTAGCTTTATCCCTTATGTTTTGCAGCAGATTCAGTCTGTTACCCGAGTCCTTCACGACTGTGTTATTTTGGCTACGACTTATGCTATTATTCTGAAGGATCACTGATTTATCAATTAGATCTGACAGGACATTGCCCGGAACACACTTTACCTGAAGCTATGGGCCTGGAATTATTGTTGAGGATTCCCCTGGCTACGTGTCGTGTTATATACCATTGCAGCACCACCTCCGGTGTATACATCCTGTACTTTGGGCAGGGATTACTCAGCAAATGTGATAGGGTGTGGCATAATTGCATGTCAAACAGTGTGGCCCTTTAATCCACCAAACCTGCACAGACCATGATGCCAATCTAAATAATCCCACTTGCCTGCATATGGTCTATGTACCTCAATTCTCTTCATGTTCATGTGTCTAATTGCTGCTTAAATGTCACTATTTTATCTGCCTCTTCTATCTCCCTGTGCACTCCAGGCACCACTCATTCGGTTTCTGAAAAAAAAAAAATGCTTGCATGCTGGGATGCTTTCTAATGAGCATCCGTAGAAGTAAACGAGACATGCTGAACTTCCTTATTTGTTAGAGTATTCGGTGACATGCTGAATCTCTTAAAAATTTTAAGAGTCTAGAGGCATTGACTTGCCTTCTTTGTGATTACATCTATGTGCTGGGCCCAGGACGTCATTTGAGATGTTACATTCTAGGAATTTGAAGCTGCGAGCAGTGCTCTACTGATACATCAAGGAAAACTGATGTATGGTATCCTGACTTCCCTTTTATGAAGCCAACAATAAGTTGAGATCTGAACATTATAACATAGTTTTTGACATTTCACTGTGCTTAACTTCACTGGTACATTAATTATGAGTTGGACATCATAAACTATAGGAAAGTTGATCCATCCCAACCAGTTATGAACATGCTTCAGATTGTGGCAGGTCTATCAGGTTTAAACTATTAATGATATTGCATTATGAATTGATTGTAAATTAAGTTCATTTTTCAGTTGAATTTAATAATTCAATAAATATCATTGCTGGTTCGTTATAAATTTTAATGTTTGTTCATAATATTGATATAATAGATTGTATGCCGTAGTCAGTAATTGTGTGTATTAACTGACTAATCGATTATCTAATCATTATTTGTTAAACTTGGGTAAATATTGTTAGAAGTTCAAGTATGTGGAGAGCTGTTTAATATTTCAGCTGAATAGAATGTTAAATATTTTGTAGAGATAGGAAATTGGATCAGAAAAGATGCATTGCAGTTTTATGTCTTCATCTTTTTTTAAATTTATTTTGAAAGAATTAAGAGTCCATGGCCTTTCTGGGTTCTGGCAAGGTTCCCATTCCTGAAAACCGTTTGTAACCTGAACAGTTTGCAAGTTGGTAATGTTGCCGCAAACTGAGTCCCTATACGACAGAAGATGCTTGCAGAGGTGCATTGTTCCATGGGAAAAGATAGTGTGGATGAGCATTTTAAATCTGGTTTTGCCGTTTCTAATAATTTAGCCCAAGCATATCTTAAGCTAATACTTACATATCTTTAAACAATTTTATTGCTGATGAAGTTTCAAATGCTATTGATAGATTTGAAAAAGGACACTTGTTTCTCCGATCCTTTCCCATGTTCTTTTCCAACTTAGAAACATAGAAACATAGAAATTAGGTGCAGGAATAGGCCATTCGGCCCTTCGAGCCTGCACCGCCATTCAATATGATCATGGCTGATCATCCAACTCAGTATCCCATACCTGCCTTCTCTCCATACCCTCTGATCCCCTTAGCCACAAGGGCCACATCTAACTCCCTCTTAAATATATCCAATGAACTGGCCTCAACTACCCTCTGTGGCAGAGAATTCCAGAGACCCACCACTCTCTGTGTGAAAAAATTCCTTCTCATCTCGGTCCTAAAGGATTTCCCCCTTATCCTTAAGCTGTGACCCCTTGTCCTGGACGGCCCCAACATCGGGAACAATCTTCCTGCATCTAGCCTGTCCAACCCCTTAAGAATCTTGTAAGTTTCTATAAGATCCCCTCTCAATCTCCTAAATTCTAGAGAGTATAAACCGAGTCTATGCAGTCTTTGTTCATAAGACAGTCCTGACATCCCAGGAATCAGTCTGGTGAACCTTCGCTGCACTCCCTCTATGGCAATAATGTCCTTCCTCAGATTTGGAGACCAGAACTGTACGCAATACTCCAGGTGTGGCCTCACCAAGACCCTATACAACTGAAGTAGAACCTCCCTGCTCCTATACTCAAATCCTTTTGCTATGAAAGCTAACATACCATTGGCTTTCTTCACTGCCTGTTGTACCTGCATGCCTACTTTCAATGACTGGTGTACCATGGTGTAACTTGTGAGCAGTCAGGGTGACAAATAGTTATCTGGAACACAACCCTGCTGTGGTCATAGTAATATCATGAGCTAAAGCTTCAAAAGAAGGAAATAGCATTTTGACAATTCTAATAACGCAAGTTTGTAACTAGGTTGCCAGATAAGGGGAAACGGTAGATGGATTTTTTTATGGGGCTTTTGATGAGGTGTAATGCAGAGATTGTTTTAAAAGATCGGTGTTCATGGAATTATGGGATAATAACACAGGTGGAGGATCAAAAGGCAGAAAAGAGAATAGAATTATGTGAATTGTTTGGGGTTGACAGATTGTTAATGGTTGAGTGGTGCTGAGATCAATGTTTGAGCTTTACATCATTGTCTTTGAGGGCGTGATGTAGTGTAATATATCCAAGTTTTCTGATGGTACACAACTAAGTAGGGAGGACAGTGAGGAAAACAAAATGAGGCTGCAAAGGATATAGTCGAGTTGCATAAGTGGGCTATCATTTGACATTAGAATATAACGTTGTGAATTATTCAACATCTACTTTGGTGAGAACAATAGGAAAAAACATGTTTAAAAAAATATGAGAATAGTAAATATCCTGAGAAACCTGAGCATCATTTTACATGATTCATAATATTTAACATGCAAGGACAGCAAGCAAATGGAAAGGTCAATGGTATTTTAATCTGTCGCATGAAAATGGTGTTTAAGGAAGAACAATTTGTAGTATTGTGGAGCTTTGATGAAATCGGGCTGGAGTATAATGCATAAAAAATACATGTTTTGGAGAGGTTATAACCAAGATTCTAGTCACAGAGCCCATGGAGTGGGAAAGTGAACAGAGAAGATTATGCAAAGTGTATGCAAAGGGCTGAACAGTTTGGCAAGCATGGGGTTTGAGTATAATATTGGGAAATGTAATATTATTAATTTTGTTGAGCAAAGTAGAAAAGCACTACTAGTGACTAGTAAAAATAGAGGAATTCTGATGTTTTTCATCAAAGGCATAGATTTAACAAGCATTTGCAGAGAGGTTAATGGTATAGCAACCTTTGTTGCTAAACATTGGTGTACATAATTTAGAAAGTCTATTTGCCATCACACTGGTGTTGGTAAGACTACAATGAAGTTACCATGCAATTTGAGTCCTCGTACTAAAATAAATGTGTAATGTCCGCTCTTCACATTGATTATCAGGATTGTTTACAAAGACAGATGAGTCTTTGCCTCGATTTATTAAGGCCTGAAAGAATGAGAAGTTGAAATGCAAGATTTTGCAAAAGGTGGATGTTGATAGGTTTTTTTACTTGAAGATGGAGTGGTTATAAACAGATGTTGGTTCTGGACAAGGGGCTAGCCATTTAGTGGAGATGTCTTGTGGGCGGTTGTAAAACTGTATACCAAAGGCCTGGTTCAGCTTTTGGTTATATTGAAGGCAAAGAGATTTTGGGGAACTAAGAGAAGAAACGGATATGGGAATGGCTCTGGAAAATAACAAGGTGTAGCATCAGGCAATTAAATGATGGGGGACTAATGGGGTAATAAGTGTGTCACATTAAAGGTGGATTGATGTTGATATCATCAGGATGAATTATTGTCATGGGGTCAGAAACGGTCATCAACACTATTCCTGATTCACTGTTTAAGATTAATGGACTTGTTTTGGTTAGTTTTTATTTACAATCTTTCTCCCTCATTATTTTGCGCTGTTATAAATGAATTCTGCAGCATAAAGAGTTGAGCTCCTTAATGAACGCATTGAAAGAAGGTGGTGACCTGACTCTTGCATTTCAGGCTGTACATCACATACATCGTCCATGTCGTGCCTTTTCTAAAGTGACTTCTTCCACAGGGACTGACTTGCAATTACACAACAACACTCTTTTATTTGCTTCTAGGCACTATGGCGAGTCCAAGGACAAGGCGGGTTCTTAAAGAAGTGAGGACTCAAGATGAAAACAATGTATGTAAATAAGAATGTGTTCTCACAAGTGTCAATTGCAGTATGAATTCACTGAAACATGAATGTTCTGCGTTTATAGAGGCTTGGATTTTTTAATGGCTTTAATCTCACACTTGTGTCACCTGACAGTTCTCTATGAGGCTATTTTGAGGCCCTTCAACTCAATAAGGGATTCTCCAGCAATAGTGTCGGTGCTTTATCTTTACTCTTTTCCCCCTTTTCACCAGCGTTTTGGATGCATCAAGACAAAAAAAAATGCCAAAGCGGAAATTTTGTAATTGGTGGCAATTCAAAATAAGTGCATTACAAAATAACCATATAACAATTACAGCATGGAAACAGGCCTTCTCGGCCCTTCCAGTCCGTGCCGACCATTTATTTTCCCCTAGTCCCATCTACCTGCACTGAGACCATACCCCTCCATTCCCTTCCCGTCCATATACCTATCAAAATGGTGCTTCTCCGCACTTCCAGACCATTAAAACGGCCACGTGTATTAAATATTATCATCATTATCAAACCGGTAGAACTGTTTTTTTTTAAAATTCAGAATTTTTAAAGAATCGGAAAATATTCTGCAGAATTGGAAGTGGCAACTTCCCACTTTTTGACTTTCATTACTTAGCTATTCCCCACCATTGCATACTCCAATGTAGGATGTGATACCAATTGAATTTGGAATCGTATAGCAGTTAAATAATTTTACATATTATTTTAACCAATTTTCTCATTGATAACTTCATAAATGGTTATTTTGGTGGTTGTATGTGAATTTTCATTTTTGTTTCTCCAGAAAATCTTTTTTTTTGTCCAGGTTCTCTTAACACAAGTAATTTTTAAGTGTTTAAAAGTGTCTTAAGAAAATAAAATGTCCTTTTTTGTTGGGAAGTTGCATTATTTTTCAAATTGTCTTCAATTTTGTGCATTGCCTTTTTTTCTTTTTCTAGGTTTGCTTTGAATGTGGGGCTTTCAATCCACAATGGGTCAGTGTGACCTATGGAATATGGATCTGTCTCGAATGCTCAGGAAAGCACAGAGGTCTTGGAGTCCATCTCAGGTACATTGATGAAAAATGCAAGCCCCCCACAACTGCAAAATATAAACTAGTGTATCTCCTCTTCAGTTTGAAGAAGCGTCCCAACCCAAAAATATATCTGTCCATTCCCTCCACAGCTGCTGCCTGACCCGTAAGCATTCATTTTGAGTTGCTTTGTCTATTGAGTTCCCAAGCCACAGGGCACTGTAAACTTGCCTGCAATTGTAAAATAAGGCTGTTTCAGTACCTGTTCTAGGGTTTTTCGGGACTATTGTTAGATAACATTTCTGGATACAATTCATCTTTGTGAGGTACGGTGGTCACGATGATTTAAGAGATGTTCGGATAAGCCGATGGATATGCAGAGAAGGGAAGGATATGGATTATGTGCCTATAACATGGATATGGATTAAATAAGAAGTGGACTTGGCATCGTGTTCGGCACAGGCATTGTAGGCCGAAGGGCCTGTTCTTGTGCTGTACTGTTCTATAAGGTGTAACATATTCGGACCGGTTCTTGTCAGGTCAAGACTCCAAATCCCAGTTGTATAAAATATGAATTATCTGAAGTCCATTAAGTATTCAGTGCAGGAAAGGATAATGATAGGAAACACAACATTTCCTTATGAGAATTTGATTTTTTTTAAAAAGAATGGTTTTCGATTTTCACTCAGGGATGTTAATGTTAGAAATTAGAACTCGTTCTACAATCAAAATAACATTAACTGCTTCCTACTGTCCTCTAGCTTTGTACGGTCCGTTACTATGGATAAATGGAAGGATTTAGAGTTGGAGAAAATGAAGGCTGGGGGCAACACAAAATTCCGCCAATTTTTGGAATCGCAGGATTACGATCCACATTGGTCACTACAAGAGAAATACAACAGTCAGGCTGCAGCTTTTTTCCGAGACAAGGTACTTTAATCATTGTGAATATTGTGGATTAAATACAAGTTATTTGGATCTTAACTATGAAGTGAAACAAATTTGAACCGTTTTTTAAAGCGATAAATTTCATTGCATTAGCTACAACTAAAATTAACTTAGATTAAATATGCAACCTTAAGTGAAATTTGTCCAGCTTAATTATTGTTACTTTGATGTCCTGCTTGAATTTCCTGATACAAGCTTCTACTAATTGTAAAATGTGTAAGATGGAACTGCAGAAGCTGGTTTAAACCGAAGATAGACACAAAAAACTGGAGTAACTCAGCGGGACAGGCAGCATCCCTGGAGTGAAGGAATGAGTGACATTTCGGGTTGAGACCCTAATTGTAAAATCTTTGGTCCAGGGCATTTCTGAAGTGCCGAAGTCCATAAAAGACTAAGTTTGTTATAACTGTCCTCTTAAAATACATTTTGATCTCTTTGTACTAAATTATGTTTAAATACTTGTTGAATGATTGGCAGGGTGGAGTGAGGAATGGTTGATGGAATTTAATACAGAGAAATGTGAGGTGTTGCATTTTGGGAAGTCTAACATGGGCAGGACCTGCACCGTGAATGGCAGAGGGAGTATTGTAGAGCAGAGGGATCTAGGAGGTCAGGTGCATGGTCGAGTCGCAGATAGATAAGGTGGTCAAAAAGGTTTTTGGTACATTGGCTTTCATCAGTCAGAGTATTGAGTATAGAAGTTGGGAGGTCATGTTGCTGTTATACAAGATGTTGGTGTGACCGCATTTAGGGTATTATGTTCATTTCTGGGCACCATGTTATAGGAAAGATGTCAAGCTGGAAAGAGTACAGAGAAGATTTACGATTATGTTGCCTGGGTCTGAGCTACAGGTAGAGATTGAGTAAGCTGGGAGTCTATTCCCTGGAGTGCAGGAGGATGAGGGGTGATCTTATAGAGGTGTATAAAATCATGAAATGAATAGTTCGGGTGAATGCAGAGTTTCTTGCCCAGAGTAGGTGAATCGAGGACCAGAGGAGACAGGTTTAAGTTGATGGGGAAAAGATTTCATAGGAATCTGAGGGGTAAAGTTTTCGCACAAATGGTGGTGGGTGTATTGAACCAGCTGCCAGAGGTGGGAGTTGAGGCTGGGACTATTTCAATGTTTAACAAACAGACGGGTACATGGATAGTAGATCTGTCTGAAGAAGGGTCTCGACCCAAAACATCACCCATTCCTTCTCTCCAGAGATGCTGCCTGACCCGCTGTGTTACACCAGCATTCTGTGTCTACCTTCGATTTAAACCAGCATCTACAGTTCTTTCTGACACCGGTATATGGATTGGACAGCTTTGGAGGGATATGGACCAAACGCAGGCAGGTGGGACTAGTGCAGCTGAGAGACGTTGAACGGTGTGGGCAAGTTGGGCCGAAGGACCTGTTTCCACACTATGACTCTCTATTTGATTATCTTCAGTTTAATACCATGTTGCCATACAACAAGTGATTATAATATCTGTGGTAGGTAATTATGTTGTATCTCATGTCTCAATATTTGTACCAAAATATGTTTAAAAGCATAAATTGTCCTTTATTATGTTTGTCTTTTGTAAATGATGATTGCCAATATCAAGTTTTGTATACTGTCATCCATTGCTTAGATGCAGGTGAATGAATGACTTGTTATCTTACAACATAGTACCTTTACTTCTAAAAATTGCAAACTTTGTCTTAAGCTCTTAAATGTGGGATTTGTTTAGTCTCTTAATCTGAATAATTTTGTCTAGACTTTCTTAGACTCCACACCTTAGGCCAAGCTAGAGTATTCCTTAAATGAGCGTTGATGCTTCGGATAAATTTAATTTAGTTTGTTATCACGTGTACTGAGGTACAGTGAAAAGCTTTTTGTTGTGTGCTATCTAGTCAGCGGAAAGACTATACATGATTGCAATTGACCCCTCCTCAGTGTACAGATCCAGGGTAAAAGGAATAACATATAGTGCAAGGTAAAGTCCAATTAAAGATAGTCCGAAGGTCTCAATGACATAGATGGAAGCTCAGGACCGTCCTCTAGTTGTTGATAGAATGGTTCAGTTGCCTGGGAAGAAACTGTTCCCGAATCTGGGGCTGTGCGTTTTCACAGATAAATGTTCAGTATTTCATCATACTATTTGAAAAGTATAATTATTATTGTTTATCTGATTTTTTTTGTGAAAGTTAGTTTCCAACTCTGGACGAAGATATTTATATCCTTGAAAGGCTGCAGGATTAATCTGTCCAGATTTTCTAGAGCCTTGTGTTGCTGTTAATTCAAGCAAGTTGTATCTTGTTTTAACTGAACAAAAATAAATTTTCATTTCATTGTGATAGCCAAAGAAGTAATCTTTAAAATGCAGGTTTGGACACATTTTGGGGTGTTAGATGGATGTTATAATAAATAGGACTTTCCTGTGCTGCTTTCCACAGTGGGTGGGGGGGGGGGGGGGGGGGGGGAGGCGGGTTGTTTTAGTGATTTTACTGCCAATGCCATTGTCTAATGCATTGGTAATGCAATGTTTTTCTCCAGATGCTTTAGTGGCATATTAACAGTGAAGACAATGTGTTAGTATTGTGCATTTTTAACATGGTGATGATGGCTGCAGAGTTGGAAATCACTTTTTCAGATGAGCATTTCCCAGTCGTTCCAATTAATAGTTGAAATCATTGAGTGAATGCGTAAAATTGCTATTAATAAGCCATCCACACCTGTACAGAATAGGATTTTTTTTCTCTGGTAGAAATTTATAATTGCGATTTTTCAGCATCAACTTGTGTACGATTTGATGCTTTGTGCAAACAGTGAAGCTTGGGGTTCAGCGTAGATTTTCCAGTTGTTTCTTGGCAACCGCCGTCACAGATTAGTTTCTACATCATTAACAACGTACACATTCATATTAGCACGTTTTTCTTTTCAAAAAAAAAAATGTCAGGGTGCATTATATGTTTTGAAATTATGAGTTAAAAAAAAAAATTGCAAGCTGACCCATCTGCCACTGACAGAGAACCAAACATGCACTTATTTTTCTTGTTGCCTTTCAGGTTGCTGCCTTGGCTGAAGGTAGGCAATGGTCCATTGAAACGTCAGAAGCTCGGAATTGGACGCCACCACGGCCTAAAACAGCTATTTCTTCAGCACATTGGTATTTAGTCCTCACTTTTGTTATTAATATGTGACAGTTGCATTTAATGTTTAGTAAAAGACTGATGCGAATACATAGGCTTTAGTAAAACGTTTAACCTTTGTGTTTGCAAAGATTTGTCCCATGGAGGCAAGCCACGTACTAACCGTGGAGATGTCATGTGGAAGTTTTACCACATAAAGTCAATTTTTGTTAAAAAGCAGTGCCACAGCAAAAATAATTAAAAACTAAAAGCAGGTGCTATCACAATGTTTTAAAAAACTTTTGAAAAGGTACATGGATAGGATGGGTTCAAAAGGATATGGGCCAAACTCGGGCAGGTTGGGATTAGTGTGAATAGGCACATTGGTCTGCATGGGCAAGTTGAGCTGAATGGCCTGTTTCCAAGCGGGATCATTCAAAATACGTTTGATTACATGGTTTGTATTGCACAAAAGACCTTTGATCTTGGAAGCATATTGAGCATAAACCAAATTTGCAGATAATATTTGGGTTCTGAAACCCGATTATCCGGGCTTCTTTGTGTCGTTCCTCTCGGAGTCATTAGTTCTTGTGCCCAGTCTCTCCAGTAACCTCAAAACTGCTAACCACTGTGGTTAGGTTTCTGGTTAACATCCGGTGGCCTGAAATTATGGACCCAGGAGCCCCTGATGTCCATAAGATAAACCAAGATGTCCATAAGAACAGGGGCATTAACCTAGTCGCATTCCAGCCTGACTCAGAATGATATGGCTAAAGTTAAGGCTGGGTCAAAATTTCATATCTCCCTACCAAATGTATTTGGGATTTACTGTCAACACACTGATTGCAGCGGCTCAAGATATCTACACCACTGTCCCTTAAGGCGAGTTAATGATAGGGAATGCATGTTGCCTTTGCTTGAAATGCCTGTATTAATGGGAAAATATCCTGTTACAATCAATTTTCCATTGCTATGGATTAGATGATACAATTCATAAATTTGCTTAGCTTTTGACAACAAATGGTTGTCATACTAAGCAAAAAGCTGAGCGTGTCAAAATATTTAAGTATTAATATATAGCTCGGCTTTGTGTGTTTAAACATATGGAAAACAGACATGCATGAGTGTGTCAAGTGCATATAATAAACAGTTTAACATGTACGTCTTAGCATTCGCATTAACTTTGGAATATTAGCAGAAAACTGGCTTAAAGAACAAATGATGAGTGTAAAAAAAAAAAAAAAATGCTGCAGGCTCTGCAACTTGTGGGCACTCTTGACGCGTGGCACAATGTTAAAGCTGGTAATGTTACTGCCTTAATTCCGTAAATTCAGTGACCCAGATTTGAACCTGACCTGCAGTGCCTTCTGTGTAATGTGCATTCTCCATGCGATCACGTGCATTTTCCTCTAAGTGCTACCAATTCATCCCACATCCCAAGGATCGTTAGCTTTGGTTAATTGCTATTGTGAACCACCCATAGTAAAGTTGGGTGGTAGGAGAATTGGGTGAGGTTTGTGGACGGGGTGGCACAGAGGCGCAGTAGTAGAGACCAAGGACATTTATTATAACAAACACCAGTTGGTGCAGTGACATTTGAGTTACAATGCAGCGCACACAAATAAGATAAACACAGCACTATAGAATTTAACATTAAACATAAAAGCATCCCCCCACAGCAGAATCGACGTTTCCCACTGAGGGAAGGCAATAAAGTTCAGTCCCCTTCCTCTATGTTCACCCGTGGTCTCGGCCTATTGAGGTTGTTGCAACGGTGGCCCGATGTTTCAGGCCCTCTCTCCGGATGATGGAACTCCGGTGTTGGAAGAACACTCTCAGCAGCTTGGAGTTGCCGAATCAGCCGCTTCCTACCGGAGACCGTGGCTCCCGAAGTCCACAGGTCGTGCTGGGCGGAGCTCCAACACGGCGATCCTCGACGGAAGATCCCAGGGCTCCGCGATGTTAAAGTCAGCGCTGCCCGCAGCTGGAAGCTCCGCCAAGCACAGCTCCACGGTGTTCAAGTCAGCAGTCCCAGCACTCCGGAGCTCCAACACGGGGACCCCGGTAAGGCATCGCCTGCTCCGCGATGGTACCTCAGTGCTGCGGCACCGCTGAAGCTCTGGCCGGTCTCCAGATGATAGGCCGCGAGGAGAGGGCGAAGATGCGGCTCGGACTAAAGACGTATCCTCGACCAGGTAGTGACTGAGAAAAACAGCTTTCCCCCATCCCCCCCACCCCCCCCATACCCCCCACCCCCCCCATCCCCCACATAAAAAGACAAAACATAACATAACATAACTTTTGACCGACTAAAAATAAAAAAGACCGATTAAAGAACGAACAGCTGCAGGCGAAGCTGCCACACTCGATGGCGCCACCACTCGACTTACAGCGCCAGAGACCTGGGTTTGATCCTGACTATGCATGCTGTCTGTACGGAGTTTGTACAGAATAGTGGGGGAAAGGTGAACCTGTCACATTGGGCCGTTGTGAACACTCACTAACCTGTTCCAGAAAATGCTTTTTTATAAATTTGAAAACTAGATTGTAATGGGGCATGTTGGTCGGCGTGGGCTGTTGGGCCGAAGAGCCTGTTTCCGTGTAGTATGAGAACGGAACAATAAAACACACTTGACTCTTGACTGGTGAACCATCTGTAGCTGACATCTCAGGCCCCAAGCACTGTTTGTATCGATCTGCCAAATGCACTGGAAGGGTTTGTGGGCCATTGGTTCTCTTCTAGACTAGCATTTAAAAACCAAATTACTCTTATCGGCTTCATTGTCAATCTAGTCATTCATACATCTTCCGTCAGACTCCCAAAACAGAGACACATTTTGTTTGATAATTGTCCTGTAAGGTATTTTGGAATATTTTATTTTGTTAAACCTGTTTTCATTGTTAACATGGCCCTGGCAGATCTGGTAATGAATGGCTAAGCTGGTTATGCACCATAAAATTTCATGTGTTTCCCTTGGACTTAAGGGAGTAAAGGTGACAAAGGCTGAGAACTGAATTGTTGACAGAAGCATTTGGCAATAAAGAGGAAGCAGATTTAACAAAGTTTAGTTGGGAATTTCATTGGAAGAGACAGTGAGGCATGGATTTTGATTAACAGAGAAAGGGCTAATGCTTTGACTCAAATGCAATTGGTAATACAAGACTGGTACAGGGCCGATAAATTGTACTTCAGGGAAGTGTGAGAGGCTGTATAGATGTAGTCATTGATCGATTGGCCTCAAGAGATGCAACATAGTTTGAAGCACTTTGAAAGGAGTTGATGAAGGTAGAAAGTTTGGAAAGGTTTGTTTGATGAGTAAATGGGGACATTAATAAAGAAATATTTTTTTAGGAAAAAAGCGATATTTCCAAGCACAAACAATACATAAGAGAAGATGCAACATTTTTTTAAATGGCTGATGTTGAGTTGGTTTCTTCGTGCAAAATGATAAACAAATGATAACCATATAACCATATAACAATTACAGCACGGAAACAGGCCATCTCGGCCCTTCAGGTCCGTGCCGAACAACTTTTTTCCCCTAGTCCCACCTGCCTGCACTCATACCATAACCCTCCATACCCTTCTCATCCATATGCCTATCCAATTTATTTTTAAATGATACCAACGAACCTGCCGCCACCACTTCCACTGGAAGCTCATTCCACACCACTACCACTCTCTGAGTAAAGAAGTTCCCCCTCATGTTACCCCTAAACCTCTGTCCCTTAATTCTAAAGTCATGTCCTCGTGTTTGAATCTTCCCTATTCTCAAAGGGAAAAGCTTGTCCACATTAACTCTGTCTATCCCTCTCATCATTTTAAAGACCTCTATCAAGTCCCCCCTTAACCTTCTGCGCTCCAGAGAATAAAGACCTAACTTATTTAACCTATCTCTGTAACTTAGCTGTTGAAACCCAGGCAACATTCTAGTAAATCTCCTCTGTACCCTCTCTATTATAAATGATAAACCTGGTAAGATGGCAGAAGCTACAGTTGGATTTTTTTTTACAATGAAGCAGTTATTATTTGGAATCATCTACCTATTTAGGCTCAATAACCTCTTAGCGTTACTTATATTTACGATTGATGTGAAGATGGAACAACTCAAGGTTATTGGATATATTTTAGAACTGATAAGATCATATTATTGGATTTCCCTTCAGCACAGAATAATGTGATCCTTCTCACAAGGAAAATAAAGTTTGTAATTTACTGCTAGTAGTGCAATATTCCATCAAACATTAATGTGAAAAAGAAATATTTGGAGGTAGTAAAATAAAATCAATGGAAGGTTGTGGCATGAAAGAAAAATACTATTAACACGAAAGATATCACTGTTTATCGATAGAGTTCGGAATAGTTAACTATTGTGGGTTAAGACAGTTAAATTTGAAAATCTGCTAATGCCCCTGTCCCACTTAAGAAACCTGAATGGAAACCTCTGGAGACTTTGCACCCCACCCAAGGTTTCCGTGCGGTTCCCGGAGGTTTTTGTCAGTCTCCCTAATGGTCGAAAGTGGTTTCCATTTAAAAAATCTGTGGTTTTTTAGGTGAAGCCGGTTGCGATGCTAGTTGAAGGTGGTTGCTGGAGGACAAAAACCTCCGGGAACCGCACGGAAACCTTGGGTGGGGCGCAAAGTCTCCAGAGGTTTCCGTTCAGGTTTCCTAAGTGGGACAGGGGCATAAGAGTTCTAATACAATGTTCAAGATGACAGTTTCTACTATTAGGTTTCTTCATTATAAAGTTGTAACTACAACTTGTCAGAGAACTTGAGTTTTCGTAACATACTAAGAATGATCTAATGGGTGATAATAGCATACTGAGTTGAAAATTCTAGTTACTCGAGCATGCATCCAGTTTTCTAGAAGGTGTTTGCAATATTTAGCTGAATACAATTCTGTCTCATAATTGTCTCTGACCGGGTGTTCCCTTGAGGAACATAATCCTTTAGATCCTCTGGTTCGATAAGACATTGTTTTAGGGTGATTTCTTCCAATTCCTAGTTTCATGGTTCCTTTGAGTAGTAAGGAACTGCCGATGCTGGTTTACATTGAAGATAGACACAAATGCTGGATAACTCAACAGCAGCACGATGAGAGAAGCACGATGAGAGAAAGACTCTGTGTTAAAGAAGGAACTGCAGATGCTGGAGAATCGAGGGTTACACAAAAAGCTGGAGAAACTCAGCGGGTGCAGCAGCATCTAAGGGGCGAAGGAGATAGGCGACGTTTCGGGTCGAGACCCTTCTTCAGACCCTGAAGGTTCTCGACCCGAAACGTCGCCTATCTCCTTCGCCCCTTAGATGCTGCTGCACCCGCTGAGTTTCTCCAGCTTTTTGTGTAACCCCCGAGAGAAAGACTCTGTCTGAAGAAAGGTTCCAACCCAAAACATCACCCATTCTTTTTCTCCAGCGATGCTGCCTGACCCGCTGAGTTACTCCAGCACTTTATGTCATATATCATGATTCATTTTCTGCTGTGCACAAGTGCGAAGCAACATAGCAGGGAAATAACTAATCATTTTATTTAGAACACAAAAAATATTTTCATTGCTCAGACATAATGTGTTGGTATTTTATTTAAATCATGAAGTGTTATAATTCCAGTATCGTAGAATACCAATAATAGGTAGTTTGATTACTCCTATTATAAAATATTATAGCCTCATCATATATCTTCACTGATATATAACCCATTCTCAACCTAAAGCATGATTTAAAAAATCTTTATTGCAGCATAGTTTATGTCTCTGTCACGACTAAAGTGTGTGCATGTGTATTTGTATTTTGTTTTTGTAGTTCTGGACCTAAACAAAATTCCGCCTTATCCTCTGATAATATGTTTGAGGACTGGTTGAATGACGATAATTCCTACCAAAGGTAAATCGATGCATCTCATGTTATATTGCTGTTCTTGCTCTTGTTTGCAACAAAGCACTAGCGATTAATGACCTTTCATTATTTCAAGTGGTGGAGGACAAGCTAGTCAGGATAATCGCTACGTTGGATTTGGAAACACCGCTCCGTCTTCGAAAAAGGACGACGATTTTCTCAACAGCGCCATGACTTCTCTCTATTCGGTATGAAAATATCCCCGTTTATTCTGGTTATAATTTTACTTCTGGATTACAGTCGATGATTTCTGTGGGCTGCGAGTTAATGCTTAATTTTAATTGAGCATGACCATGCAGTGACATAGTTTCATATAAATGTTATCTTCTCATTCTACAAGGATTTTGGATTAACCGTGCATCTAATCTTAACTATGCACTCAATGTAAATCAGTTAAGTATGTTTATTGAACAAACTTAATCTTTAATTGGCTTTAACAACCTGTCTTCAGACTAGAGATTTGTTTTGCTGGAAATTGATATTGAGGGTTTATTGCAAGCTTTCACAAATAAAAAGAATGTGAAAATATGTTGCAGGCATTTTAATGAAATGGGCAATTTCTGAAGATCGGCAACAGTGGAAGTTGTGGCAATATTACTGCGCTTATTGTAGTATTAGGAAAGGGGAAATGTGCAGAAGCTATTATAAATTTGTTTATAACCTTGTTCAGTATATCTATTTACAGCAGCTATATTTCCTAGCCTTAGAGATGACATTCTGATAACAATAATGTACTTGTATAATATTGTTTCTAGTGGTACGTAATATACCTTGAGAGGGAAGGAGAGAGGTGTAAAGGGTCTTTGCCACTTTGGGCAGCATTTGCATGTCATGCAGGTGGCACGCGAGGATATTGAGAATACCAAAATCCTGGGGCGCTACCGCGCGTCACTGCCTATGGCTCCACGTCTCACCGCATGCCATGCGCGCGTAATGCACGCTATGCGCGTCGTGACATGTAAATGACACGCAAATAACGCCCAAGTGGGACAGTCCTTTAACTTACTGTTTCGTTCTCTCATTTCTGTACTTTTTAAAAATACCTCACTTGGCAATGAATTATTTTAGAATTTGATTTATAAGCAAAAACAGTAGCCAGTTTATACAAGGATCTCTGAAGAAGAAAGGAGACAAAACGATAGTTGTTGTTTTTAGTGGTGTTCAGCAGTGAATACTATTTCCACTGTCGTTGTGGCATCTCCGATGGGAATTTAGTGTGGGGTCTGAAGGTAGCATCTCAGACCGTAGCTCATTTCCACAAGACTTGTGTGCCAGCTTGAATTTTGTTCTGAAAGTCTTGGCAACAGAGTTAGACCATTTGGCTAAAGAATTCGGCTGGGTTTGGGAGATGAGGTGACATGTGCAATGTAATGGGCCTGTCCCACTTGAGTGACTTTTTTGGCAGCTGCAGGAGACTATGCGGTCGCCACATGTTCGCGGGTGGTTGCCGGGGAGTCGCCTTCATGGTCGTGAGCAGTTCCCGTGTTCCGGGAACTAGTCGCGGCCTCATTATGGTGTGTGTGTTCCTCTCTGACTGTCGCCTGAAAAATCGCCAAGTGGGACAGGCCCATAAGGGATCAATTTTCGAGAGTCTCCATGTAGCCTTCTAGTTTTCTTAAGTTCTCAGTTTTGCCTACCGTATTTTGAGGTAAGCAAACCTCCAATAATAACTGGAATGTCTACTCGCATACATAAATGTGTGTAATATTTTAATCTTCAGCGAAGGCTGAGTGTTCAGATCCCTCTCCTCTCCTCTCCCGGACCTCTTTGTGACCCTGGGGCACCTCCTGCAGCCGACCTTAAAGGTGCTGGATGCATTACCCCGATCCGCCCTCCTACTGGTCTTTGGAAGCCCCATCTTCTAGTTGTCACCTGCACTGCCTGCCAATTGACTGGAACCTACAAAGGACGGGGGGAATTATTGTTTAGCCTGGACTGGAGGCTTCATGTGACTGATCATTTCTCAAACGTAACTACTCGTTTAATTACAAACCTAAATTACAGCATGGAAAAGCTAATTTAGTTAATAAAGATGAACAAAGATTAATGATGTTGAAGCATTTCATTCGATTATATTCACTTATTTACAGGGTTGGAGCAATTTTACTGTTGGAGCTACCAAGTTTGCATCTGCAGCAAAAGATGGAGTAAGTAATTCTTAATATAAGTTTACTCGTACACAAATCTGTTTTCCAATTGGAAATGTGCAAATTGACAGTTTTTTAATTAATGAACATTCAAATGTATTAAATCTTGATCTTCTGAAGAGAATTTAATGTATTTAGGTTAGCAATTCATAGGTGGGTATATGCTTTGGCAGGCATGTGTAGGAAAGAACTGCAGATGCTGGTAAAAATCAAAGGTAGACACAAAATGCTGGAGTAATAGACAATAGGTGCAGGAGTAGGCCATTCGGCCCTTCAGCCAGCACCGCCATTCAATGTGATCATGGCTGATCATCCCCAATCAGTACCCCGTTCCTGCCTTCTCCCCATATCACCTGACTCCGCTATTTTTAAGAACCCTATCTAGCTCTCTCTTGAAAGCATCCAGAGAACCTGCCTCCACCGCCCTCTGAGGCAGAGAATTCCACATACTCACCACTCTCTGTAACTCAGCGGGACGGGCAGCATCTCTGGGGAGAAGGAAAGGGTGACGTTTCGTGTCGAGACCCTTCTTCAGACTGAAGAAGTGCCTCGACCTGAAACGTCACCCTGTCCTTCTCTCTAGAGATGTTGCCTGTCCCGCTGAGTTACTCCAGCATTTTGTGTCTACCTTTGCTTTGGCAGGCAAATAGGTGAAAATCTATTAAATTATCCAGCTAATTGCAATTGCTGAAGGAAGACTAAATTAAACAGTATTAGAATGAAGGCATGTGGATAAATATAAACAATTTTATTTTATTCAAACAGGCAGTGAAGTTTGGAAGTCAGGCAACACAAAAGGTATGTTCATTTAATCCAGGACTATTTAGGGTGTTGGTTGGTCTGACTGATATAGTTAACTATCTATAGTTAATAAAGGTTTATTTTTCTGCGTCAATTCAAGCTCCATTTCTAATTTGATTATTGTAAAGACTTTCAATGGTTTAATAGTGCTTCATTTGTCATACATGCAATCGCACAGTGAAATAAGTTTTGCATATATTACACATACAGGTGCTGCCATTTTAGTGCATTATTCAAAGTCTGGTCTGCCCGCATGCTCGATGTACTGGAGCAGATCCTGCGACACACCATCCCTCTCCACTCCTCCTCCGGGGTCGCCTCCTGCAGCCGATCTTGAAGGCGCTGGAGGCATTACCCCAGTTCATCCACCTTTGCTCCTCGTGTCCGGTGCCTCCAGCTCCCTCCGCGGTTCCGATGTCCGATGAGCCTTCGAGCGGGCTCCCGGTCCCGCCCACCAGCAATCATCCACCAACTTTGGGGGCGGGGGGAGTGTTTGATTATCATTGTGGTGCTGTCCAACTGTTGGTGGTTTTGCACCTTGTGGTATATTTGTTGTTGGTAATCTCTTTAGTCGGGGCAAGGATGCAAATGCTGAGCTGCTAAAAAACACTTGTTCTGTCCTTATTGCTGCTGGATAAAAGGTCTGGGGCCCAAAGCAGCAGCTAGAGCCGGTAAAGTTCTTAACTTCTGCATGCCTTGTTCTTTAGTCCAACTGTATCCAATATCACGTGCCATCAATATTTTCTCTTGCATTGTTCCACAGCACTTGATATTCCAACAAGTCATTTTCCAGGCATTTAATTTAAGCCAAATGTTAGGCTATGTAATTAATACATCTTTATTGTATAATAAGGTAGTAACTTCATTATATTTGCTTAATATATAACTGCAGATGCTGGTAAAATCGAAGGTAGACTAAAAAATGCTGGAGAAACTCAGCGGGTGGGGCAGCATCTATGGAGAGAAGGAATAGGTTACGTTTCATCTTTGGTTTTGAGGTCCGTTGAGTACAAGATGAGCAAAAACATGTATCACAAGTGTACTAATGATGGATAGAGACGTACAACACAGAAATAGATCCTTCAGCCTAAACTGTCCATGCCAACATACAACACAGAAAGAGATCCTTCAGCCCAAACTGTCCATGACCATCTGTGCTAGTCCCATTTGTGTACATTTGGCCCATATCGCTTTCCAAGTGTCTTTTAAATGTTGCCTCACCTTCTTCCTCTAGCAGCTCATTCCATGTACCCAAGACGCCCTCAATAAAAACGTTGCCCCTCAAGTTCCTATTAGTTCTTTCCCTTCACACCTTAAACCTACGTCCTCTGGTTTGTTGATGTCCCTACCCTGGGCAAAAGTGCAATTCACGTCATGTTTTTATACAACTTTATGAGATCACCTCTCGGCCTCCTGCGCTCCGAGGATTAAAATCCTTGCCTCCCCAATCACTCCTTACAGCTCCGGCCCCTTCAAATCCCTGCAACATCCTTGTAAATCTTCTCTGCACTCTTTACACTCTGATGCAATATAACTTTCTTCCCTCAATGCATTGTAACTAATCTTGATCTTATCTTTGTGTCCGGTTTATGTTAAAGTTGACTGAAATATGGACAGATGTTGGACTATATTCAGCAATCAATGGACAATAGGTGCAGGAGAAGGCCATTCAGCCCTTTGAGCCAGCATCGTTCAATGTGATCATGGCTGATCATCCCCAATCAGTACCCTGTTCCTGCCTTCTCCCCATATGCCCCGACTCCTTTCTTTAAGAGCCCTATCTAGCTCTCTCTTGAAAATATCCAGAGAACCGGCCTCCACAGCCCTCCGAGGCAGAGAATTCCACAGACTCACAACTCTGTGTGAAAAAGTGTTTCCTCATCTCCGTTCTAAATGGCTTGCCCCTTATTCTTAAACTGTGGCCCCTGGTTCTGGACTCTCCCAACATATGGAACATGTTTCCTGCCTCTAGATTATTCAACTCCTTTATAATCTTATATGTTTCAATAAGATCCCCTCTCATCCTTCTAAATTCCAGGGTATACAAGCCCAGCCGCTGCATGCTCTCAGCATATGACAGTCCCGCCATCCCGGGAGTTAACCTTGTAAACCTACGCTGCACTCCCTCAATAGAAGAATGTCCTTCCTCAAATTAGGGGACCAATACTGCACAAATTGTTTTTTTTCCCTTTACAGTCAGTCACCTGAAGTGTAGAATTCTGATTAGCAGTCCTGGTGACTAACTGTACCTTGTGTCAGCCTGGACACTTGTCCTAGAGTAGACTATTTAACTTTAGTAGTCATCAGATCGTTTTCGCATGATGACCTTATGCCCAACTGTGCCTGATTAGCAAGCTTGAAAATAATTGAAAACATTTATGTTGCCAACTAAATTCGATATGAAATTTAAAATAATATTGATATAATGAAGTATATAAGCACTTTACTAACATATTCTTCCTGTTTCTGTGGAACAATGTTTGTAACTATTATAGCTTTATTACTGTTTTAGATAGAAAGCTTCAAAGGTCATAGTGTCAAAGTAATTCCAAAAGTTAATGGCTTACAAATGTGATTACATACTTGTACAGACATTCTTTACAACAGTGGAAGTTTAGCGAACTAGTCAATAATTTTTGTTAAATGGATTTGGAGATTATCCAGTAAAATTTATTCCAAGGCCTGGGGGTAAAATGCAGCTTCTGATTTAACGTAAAATAACACCATCTCATAGTAGAGTAAGCCCATTTTTGGTGCTTTGTATTACATTTTGTATTCATGGTGAGGCTAAAACTGCCCGCTCCAACTGATAGAAAAATAAAACTATAATGGTTTATTGGGGAAAAAAGTGAAGTGAATGTCCATGTATTTTGAACTATTTTGTAATCTAACCTTGACCTTTTTATTGGGAGGCCTTTTGGAATACTTTTCTCAAGTGGAATAACATTAGGCTGTTTTTGCTGGCTGTCAGAAATACTATGTGCATAGCTCGTCTTTCTTGCACTGAGTAGAGTTCAGAGTGCAGTGGGATAGATGTCTGGCTGAAGTCTTGCTTGCATGTCACGAGCCTGCAGCATTGGCTTTGTCTGCATGTAATGTGACTGTAGTTCATGCTGAAGTTGGGCTGTTTGTTTCCTATTGTTGTACAAGAATCTAAAGTGCATGTTTCAGTACTGATGACTTCTTTTCCTTTAAATAGGCAACAGAGCTAGGACAGACTTTGAATGAGAATGTGATCAAACCTACTCAAGACAAGGTAACGTGATCCCCATTGAAGAGCTCAAACTAATAGATAGAAACATAGAGAATAGGTGCAGGAGGAGGAGGCCATTCGGCCCTTCGAGCCAGCACCGCCATTCATTGTGGTCATGACTGATCGTCCCCAATCAATAACCCGTGCCTCCCTTCTCCCCATATCCCTTGATTCCACTAACCCCAAGAGCTCTATCTATCTCTCTCTTAAATGTATCCAGTGATTTGGCCTCCACTGCCCTCTGTGGCAGGGAATTTGCACAAATTCAGAACTCTCTGGGTGAAAACGTTTTTTCTCACCTCAGTCTTAAATGGCCTCCCCTTTATTCTAATACTGTGGCCCCTGGTTCTGGACTCGCCCAACATTGGGAACATTTTTCCTGCATCTCGCTTGTCCAGTCCTTTTATAATTTCCACAGTCAATTTTATTCATGTCATAGGAGCAGAAATGGGCCATTCGACCCATCGAGTCTACTCCGCCGTTCAGTCATGGTTGATCTATCTTTCCCTCTCAACTCCATTCTCCAGCCTTCTCTCCATAACCCTCGACACCCTTACAAATCAAGAAAGTTATCAGAAATTATGATTTAACAGGCATTAGCAAACTTGGATAGGATACATTTTCTTCTAAGGGAGAGTACTAGGTCTTGATGTAAAGGTAAACAGCAATTTATTGCAACTTTCTCTTCAGATCGGTCAGCCATTTTGCAGTTCACACTAAAATATCTCCCCAAATCTGCATGGTCTTTCCTTAATATTCTTCAATGTGGCACCATATGAGATGCGTACTGAAAATGAAGATTGACCTCATCTACAGCTCTCTCCTTATTATTTACTAACAGTAACAATTTCAAATAAAAACACTTGGATTTAGTTTAGAGATAGAGTGTGGAAATAGGCCCTTTGGCCGACTGAGTCCTCGCTAACCGTCAATCGCCCGTTCACACTGGTTCTATGTTATCACACTTCGTATTCACACCCTACATGTCAGTGGCAATTTTACAGAGACCTATTAACCTACAAACCCGCCCTTCTTTGGGATGTGGGAAGAAACCGGAGCACCCAGAGAACAATAGACGATAGGTGCAGGAGTAGGCCATTCGGCCCTTCGAGCCAGCACCGCCATTTACTGTAATCATGGCTGATCAACCACAATCAGTACCGCGTTCCTGCCTTCTACCCATATCCCTTGACTCCGCTATCTTTAAGAGCTCTATCTAACTCTCTTGAAAATATCCAGAGAATTGGCCTCCACAGCCTTCTGAAGCAGAGAATTCCGCAGATTCACAACTCTGGGTGAAAATGTTTTTCCTCCTCTCCGTTCTAAATAGCCTACCCCTTATTCTTAAACTGTGGCCCCTGGTTCTGGACTCCCCCAACATTGGTTTCCTGCCTCTAGCGTTTCCAATCTCTTAATAATCTTATATGTTTCAATAAGATCCCCTCTCCTCCTTCTAAATTCCAGTGTGTACAAGCCCAGTCACTCCATTCTATCAACATATGACAGTCCCGCCCTGCCGGGATTTAACCTTGTGAACCTACGCTGCACTCTCTCAATATCAAGAATGTCTTTCCTCAAATTTAGAGACCAAAACTGCACACAATACTCCTGGTGTGGTCTTACTAGGGACTTGTACAACTGCAGAAGGACCTCTTTGCTCCTATACTAAACTCCTCTTGTTATGAAGGCCAACATGCCATTAGCTTTCTTCACTGCCTGCTGTACCTACATGCTTACTTTCAGCGACTGATGAACAAGAACCCCCAGAATTCGTTGTACTTTCCCTTTTCCTAACTTGACACCATACAGATAATAATCTGCTTTCCTGTTTTTGCCGCCAAAATGGATAACCTCACATTATCTGCCATGCATCTGCCCACTCACCCAACACATCCAAGTCACCCTGCATCCTCATAGCATCCTGCTCACAGTTCACACTGCCACCCAGCTTTGTGTCATCTGCAAATTTACTAATTTTATGCACGTGGTCACAGGGAGAAGATGCAAACACCACACAGACATAGAAATTAGGTGCAGAAGTAGGCCATTTGGCCCTTCGAGCCAGCACCGCCATTTAATATGATCATGGCTGATCATCCAAAATCAATGCCCCGATCCTGCATTCTCCCCATATCCCTTGATTCCATTAGCCCTAAGAGCTATATCTAACTCTCTCTTGAAAATATCCAGTGAATTCGCCTTCACTGCCTTCTGTGGCAGAGAATTCCAGACAGCACCCAAGGTCAGGATTTAATCTGGGTCTCTGGCGCGGTGAGTCAGTGGCTCCACTACTTACGCCACGGTGCTGCCATGTGTTCTGGGGAAGTGGTGGAAATATCTTTCCAAAAATGGCTCTATGTTAAGAGTTCTCTCTCTTTATTTCTGCCTATCTTCCAATGGGGCTATCACCAGATTTCATCAATATGATGAAGACTACTTTGCACATGGTACTGTTCATAAGTAACTGAAGGCAATTTTTACATGCAGGTTAAAGAAGGAAAATTTTTAGATGACGTTTCTGTTGGCATGTCACAGATTGCCAATAAGGTATGAAGAAGGTTGTCACTGGGCACGAGTCACAGCCAGCTTTCATATTTTGTGCATCTGCTGCAAACTCAGTCCTGGTTGGAAATCAAGCACCATTTTCTTGGAAATGGTTCAATGTCGCACTGAAACGGTATTAAACTAACTCGTGAACCGGGGCAAGTTCTCACACAACACTGTGCGTCAGAAAGAATTTCAGATGCTGGAGACAGACACAAAATGCTGGAGTAACTCAGCGGGACAGGCAGCATCTCTGGAGAGAAGGAATGGGTGAAGTTTCGGGTCGAGACCCTTCTTCAGACTGAATCTGTCTGAAGAAGGGTCTCGACCCGAAACGTCACCCATTCCGAGTTACTCCGGCACTTTGCGTTTATCTTCTAAGAACGCACTATTAGTTGAGTTTGCTACATTACGCTAACCCAACTCTTGTGTATGTGACATCCCTTGTGCGCAGTTGCCAAATATGAAGACTGGCTTGTGGACGCGCAGACGCTTTGAGTTTGTTGCTAATCTGTTTCCTTTTCCTTTGTTTGTGGCTATCATTGATAATTGCTGCGGTGAGTCTCTCCATTGAAAACGTTGCCGGTCAAAATTAAAGTCTTTTTGTCTGCCTCCTCACTCATAATTAAAATTGAAGCTATGCTTATTATTTGTGATTTCATAGCGTCGCGGGGTCATACAGCACTTGAGTTCAAAAGGCCATAAAGGATACGGGTAGAATTAGGCCATTCAGCCCATCAAGTCTACTCCGCCATCCAATCATGGATGGTCTAACTCTCCTTCCTAACTCCATTTTCGTGCCTTCTCCCCATAACCTCTGACACCTGTACTAATCAAGAAACCATCTCTGCCTTAAAAATATCCTCTGACTTTGCCTCCACTGCCTTCTGTGGCAAAGAATTCCACTGATTCACCACACTCTGACTAAATAAATTTCTCCTCCTCTCCTTCCTAAAAGGACTTCCTTTAATTCTGAGGTTATGGACCTCTAGTCCTAGACTCTCCCACTAGTGGAAACATCCTCTCTATATGCACTCTATTCAAGCCTTTTGCTGTTCTGTATGTCTCAAGGAGGACCCCCCTCATTCTTCTAAACTCCAGCGTGTACAGGCCCAGTGCTGTCAAACGCTCATCATCTGTTAACCGACTCATTTCTGGGATCATTCTTGTAAACCTCCTCTGGACCCTCTCCAGATCCAGCACGTGCCCAAAACTGCTCACTACAAGCCCTACAGCCCAAGTCATCCATGCTGGCCAAGATGCCCCATCTTAGCTCGTCCTTTTTGCCCGCATTTGGGCCATATCCCTCCAAACCTTTAGTATTCATGTACCTGTCCAAATGAATTAATACCACTATTATTTGCCATTTCCCAAATTTCCAGCTAGTTAATTTTCTTCACTTGTTTGAACTGGATCCTTCGTTCTCCCGTATTTTTGAATTCAGACACAAAATATCTATTGAATTCCCCTTCTTGGATATTTTAATTAACAATCTCATTGGAATGGTGTCATGATTTGGGGAAGTCATTATCAAGTTTAAAATGAAGGACGAATCTGTGATTAACGTAATGTCTTCTGAAGTCTACTTATAAATGTTGGAAATGTAATTTTCTCAGCCTAATGCTTAGTAAGCTAATTACTAATATTGTGAGTTTTTTTTCCACTGGTCTATCCATTTCATATATATTTAAACATGATCTTTGATTTACACAACTGTGAAAGGTCTATTCATCCTTTTAATGTTCCTAGGTTCAGGGAGTTGGTGTGAAAGGATGGCAAGATGTCAGTTCCCTTTTTACCAACAAAGAATCTGTTCCACAAAGGTAATATATATGACGATCACATTTATACATTACAATGCTTTGATATGTAACGTTATGAATTCTAATTAAAAATATTATTTTCTCTATTTGGATTTAAGTCATGAATGTGTTTTAAAAGAAGCCTTCCCAACTAAAGTATAACTTAGAGCAGGGTCGAGCAGTGCAGCACTGGAACAGGTCCTTGAGCCTACAATGTCTGTGACAAACATGATGCCAAAAATTGTTTTTCAAATTTAGGGGTGGCACAGCGGTGCCTCCTTACAGCGCCAGAGACCCAGGTTTGATCACGACTTTGGGTGCTGTCTGTACGGAGCTTGCACATTCCACCCGTGACCTGCGTGGGTTTTCTCCGGAATATCTGGTTTACTCCCACACTCCAAAGGCGTACGGGTTTGTTGCTCAATTAGCTTGGTATAATTGTAAATTGTCCCTAGTGTGTGTCGGATGGCGTTAGTCTGCGCGAATCGCTGGTCGGCATGGACTCGGTGGGCCGAAGGGCCTGTATAACTAAACTAAATTCTTGTTGTAGTTCATCTTTGAAAAGGCTGGAACATTGCCATTCGCTTTTCAGATGCCCGAACATTTACGGTTTGCTGTGTCCTCTGTGTTACAGCGCCCCGGTTGGAGAAAGTTACCAGAACAGTGGATTCGACGACGGCTTCTGGGATAGCTTCGGTGCGAACGAAAATGCTAAAACGAAGAGCCCCTCGAGTGCGAACGCTTGGGGCTCTGGGGAGAAGAACGATGAAGCTTGGGGTGTGGTGGACGCTACAGCAAAGCCAAGCAACAACAGTGATGCCTGGGACGACTGGGACAATAACTGGGCTGCAAGCGGGGAAAGCAAGAATAAAAAGTCCCCAAAAAGAGAAAACAGAGGAGCGGTAGATGACGGATGGGACAACCAAAACTGGTAGCAAGGGGGGAAAAGTGCCTCGAATTGGAATCACCCGCACTTCACTTTACTTAACCTTGCTTTGTTGCTGTCATAAGCCATTTGGTATTCCTGTTCATAAAGAATCAATGTTTCGGGAAATATAACTCTCTAGAGGCTGGTTACTTGCATATCTCAAACAAAAAGCAACTTGCACAAAGACCAGTCAGTATTGTAACCAGAGAAATCTCCTTTCAGTATGTAGCTTAGGCTCAAGTGTTATATTTTTACACTGAATGCATTGACAATACATTTTTCTATTTAAGGGAATATGTTTTTTTCCATTAACTCACAGATTTATTTTTGTGTACATAAATAGTTAAATCCACAGGGTATCATGGCAAAAAAAAGTTAAATAGGGCAGTGATTATTTTTTT
Source organism: Raja brachyura (assembly GCA_963514005.1). The sequence goes on from OY740802.1 coordinate 6,289,106, forward strand.
TTTTTTGTTAGCTCAGGTTTTCTTTGGAAATGCAACAAACAGCATTTGCTGCATGTGCTATAGTGTGTGTGTGTGTGTGTGCGCAGCTTTGATGTGTATGGTTGTACAGAGCGAATAGTGTTTACAAGTTCTTTCTTCGTGTTCTCTGTGATTACTGTAGGTTTGGTGCCTAGCCGATTGAAGTAACGTTTTAAGATTCCCACTCCAATAATAACTGTCTCTACCTATTGTCTAACCCTACCTGCCTTACCAAGCGATCCGTGATCTTGAAGTGGCTAATACCGGCAAACAAATGCTCTTTACATTTACTCACCATTTCGTTGTCTACTCAACGTATACAGCGTTTGAAGGGAATAGTGCCCCTGTCCCACTTAGGAAACCTGAACGGGATCCTCTAGAGACATTGCGCCCCACCCAAGGTTTCCGTGTGGTTCCCGGAGCTTTTTGTCAGTCTCCCTAATGGTCCAAAGTGGTTTCCGCTTCTTCTTTGTTCTATAGTTGAGCGCATGTTCTATAGAAGAAGCGGAAACCACTTCAGACCATTAAGGGCCTGTCCTGCAAGCATGCAACTCTATGCGATTAGCGCGACCTAACGTGGTCGCTTGAGCCGTCCGGCGTCGCGGGGCCGGTCCCACTTCGATCGCCGGAATTGTGCAGAGTTTGTCCCGACATCGCGCGGGGCTCCGAAAAACTGACTATGTTCAAAAATTCCGCGCAGCAACGGCTTGTCGGCTCGCAGTCGCCTCGACGCATTACGCACCGCCCCGACATCGTGCCTCCGTGAACCTATCTGTAGGTGCCTCCGTGACCCTCTATGTGTGTGGCTCCGTGGCCCTCTGTGTGTGCGCCTCTGTGCCCCTCTCTGTCCTGGCGAACTTACCTTAGACTTCGCTCCAAATTCGCCTCACTTTGCGCTGCGTTGCGCCATTCACCCGACCTCCGCGCGGCCCCTGCTGCCGGTTTGGTTGCGCTTGCCGCATGCAAGCACATGCTAGTGGGAACAGCCCTGTACAGGGGATCACCCGACCTCCGCGCAGCCCCCGCTTCTAGTTTGATCGCGTTCATCGCATAGAGTTGCATGCTTGTAGGACAGGCCCTTTAGGGAGACTGACAAAACCTCCGGGAACTGCACGGAAACCTTGGGTGGGGCACAAAGTCTCCAGAGGTTTCCGTTCAGGTTTCCTAAGTGGGACAGGAGCATAACACTATTACGAAAAGAGATAGTAGATAGAGGAATGTTTGAATGTATTCAATATTTGTTTCCAAATGCCGAAAGCAGCCATTTCTCTGCCTGTATCCGTTTAAAAATGTTTTAAATTGGAACACTTTATTAGCTTATTGTTATCCGCCTAGGATAGAGGTCTCCATTCCTGCCTTTTAAATGTACGTATACAATTACACCTATTACTTGTGTAGTGCTCGGAGATCACCTGCATTCTCTGATCATTCCATTTATAATCTTCAAAAGTACATTGATCTGCAACTGTGAACGCGTTGTGTCTAATCTGTGATGGCCCCAGATCTTAACTCTAAACATTCCAGTTGCTTATGATGTGAATGCAAATCTAGTATGGGCGGTTGATCTTTTAAGTATTGGAGATATTTTTAAGTATCTGTGCAATATTTTCGAGCATGGTCATCGGACTAATCTTTCTGTAACTTGGAGATTACTGAACACTTAAGACCTAAAATATTATGTGGGTTTTCCCTGATATGATGGTCGTCTAGAATTATAGCAACTTATAAGTTGTTGGTAACTTTGCACCCATTTTTGTGTGTGATTGCCTTTGATGATGTATTACAATAAATAAGATTTAAAACAAAATCTTTTTGTTTCCTTTAATTCTAAGCTATCCATTTGTGTGTAAGATTTCATTTGTTTGTTGAACCTATTATCTGGAAGCTTTTTTTGGCACAAATATCTTGGAACATTGTAGTAAAATTAATTCAAAAGATCTCCTTGGTGGAATAAAGCAATCTTTCAAAATTATTTGTAGCTTTTCATTCACAGTTGAAACTTATTTTCTGTTATTTTTCACCACATTTTTAGATTCTGATCCATGCAAGGTCTTGGCTTCTGGTACTGAAGCTAATTGTTTTATTAAATGGATAATGATATATCAACAAGTTATAATATAGAGAGGTGTTCTTTGTCAATATGAATATGATTTTGGGCTCTCACATGTAGGAATTAAATACGTTTTTGATTTTACAGATAATTATATCTCCAAGTTATATAAAGAGATGTTTTGTTAAAGTGAATGGGATTTTGGCCCCTCTCAACTGTCGGAATGACAACGGTAGAGTTGCTGCCTTACAGTGAATGCAGCGCCGGACGCCCGGGTTCTATCCCGATTATGGATGCTGTCTGTACGGAGTTTGTACGTTCTCCCTGTGACCTGTGTGGGCCTTCTCCGAAATCTTCGGCTTCCTCCCACACTCTAAAGACGTACGGGTATGTAGGTTAATTGGTTTGGTAAATGTAAAAATCGTCCCTACTGGGTGTAGGATAGTGTTAACGCTCAGGGATTGCTGGTCGGCGCGGACCTGGTGGGCCAAAGAGCCTGTTTCCGACCGTATCTCGATACTAAAATGATCTTTCGATATTTGTTTATAAAGATTCCTCTTGACCCATGATAGACACAAAAATACTGGAGTAACTCAGCAGGACAGGCAGCATCTCTGGAGAGAAGGAATGGGTGGCGTTTCAGGTCGAAGTCTGAAGAAGGGTCTCGACCCAAAATGTCACCCATACTTTTGCTCCATAGATGCTGCCTGTCCTGCTGAGTTACTCCAGCATTTTGAGTCTATTTTCGGTGTAAACCAGCATCTATAGTTCCTTCCTACACCCCTCTTGACCCATCTGGGCTTACTCTGATGCATAATGTACTTGGACAATGTGCTTCAGTCCTTCCCTCATACAGGTACTCTATTTCTTTGAAACTATTTTGTAGGAAATTTATCTGTGGGGAATTTGGGTGCTAATAGTTTTGATCAAAATGGTGTTACTTGTTGGTAGTCTTTCAATTGGAGAGGGTGAGTGAGAAGTCATGTTGTTTTAGTTGGGGGACGAATATCATTGGCCAGTCGAGGAAGAGATGTAGAGTAGAATCTGAACAATTTATCTAATTTTAAAAATATTTGTAATTGGGCTGAGGATGAATCTAGGAGGTTGGATAGTTTAAATGAATAACAATATTGAAATTCCAGGAATATAAATTTTTGGAGAGACAAGGAACTGCAGACGTGGGATCTTGCGTCGAACATCCAAAGTGCTGGAGTAACTCAGCGGGTCAGCCAGCATCGCTGAAGGGCATGGATAGGTGAAGGGCCAGGTTGGAACAATGCAACTTGTATATTCTCTACCACTAGATGGTGTTTCAATCAGTTTTAAAATTTGCTAAATTTGAATCCATCTTTTATTTAACTCTTGACACAGCTGGTTATTATTCAAGGCAGCATTTTATACAGGAGATGTGGAGCCACATATTTAGAGTTGGACTGTAAAATTGAAGTAAACAGGTACTCTATTAGTTTCTATTTAAAGGGACTATTTGAAGAAAAGATTACATATGTCAAAGTAACTAACTATACCAGTAGCTCATGATTTTTAAAAATAAATCATTTTATGTTCCACAATTGTATATGTTCTGCAAACAGAGAGCTATTTTGGAGCTGAATTGTTAAAAATGAATTTTGATTTTTTTATTTTTCTAATAACAAAAGCAAGAGAATTGGCAAACGAGGAATTTAACCATAGTCAACCTTGCTTTTCTGAGGTCATAATCATAATTATTAGATGGACTGAATTTGAGAACCTTCCAATAAATGATTCTTTTCAAGTAGTACGTTTTTTTCCCTTGTAGATCTGTAGCTAATAATCCTACTGAACTGTATGCAAAAAAAGAATGTCACTACCGTGCCGATAATATACAATTGTAAGGCAGTATTGTTCAGTATCATAACTAATTGTGAATTTAGTTATGAATAATTGCACCTGACTACAAATTATCAGGTATATTGAACATGTGATCTCAATATTCACTCATTATTGGATCTGGCGACAGTCTGAAGAAGGGTCTCGACCCGAAACGTCACCCATTCCTTCTCTTCGGCGATGCTGCCTGTCCCGTTGAGTTACTCCAGTATTTTGTGTCCATCTTCGACAATATGAGGTGCTGCTCCTCCAATTTGCGGTTGCGGTGGCACAAAAAAGGGGAGGGGGGGGGGGCAGTGAGAGAGGGGGTTGCTAAACCGTCTTCGGAGAGAGGAGGAAAACTTCTGCAAAGTAGACATACCTTGAGATTTTGCAGTGGAATAAACAAAATGTTTTAAGAAAGAACTGCAGATGCTGGAAATCGAAGGTAGACAAAAATGCTGTCGAAACTCAGCTGCTGAGGCAGAATCTATGGGACAAAAATGCTGGAGAAACTGATAAGTGAAGTCAATTATTTGTGTGCATGCTGGATGTTAAAAGTGCAAATGGTTAAAATTGTTACCAGAATCATATTTATGACTAGTCAGCATTTATTTTCTTTTTTCAATTGGGCTGCAAAGTTACAGACAGCTATTTAATATGACTGGAAAAAGTTGAGTTGATAATTGTTAGTCTTGCAATCCTTGAACCTGGATTTTAAAAGGATGAAAGGGTTCCCTCTGCAGGCTACAAAGTGAATCCAGTGAATTCTCAGCCATAAACTGTGTCACAATTTGGCAAATTCACTAAGAGAGGAGAAAATTGCACCTCCTGCTGGGGAAATGAAGAGAAAGCAACTTAAGGTTCAGGTTTATTGTTATTGCCACGTGTACCGAGGTATAGTGAAAAACCTTGCTTTGCATACTATCCTATCAATGGACAATAGGTGCAGGAGTAGGTCATTCAGCCCTCTGAATGGCCCATTTGATGTGATCATGGCTGATCATCAACCTTAAGCACATGGTATTGGGGGTTCAACGTTGATGTGGATAGAGAACTGGCTGGCAGACAGGAAGCAAAGAGTAGGAATAAATGGGTCATTTTCAGAATGGCAGGCAGTGACTAGTGGGGTACCGCAAGGCTCAGTGCTGGGACCCCAGCTATTTACAATATATATTAATGATCTGGATGAGGGAATTGAATGCAACATCTCCAGGTTTGCGGATGACACGAAGCTGGGGGGCAGTGTTAGCTGTGAGGAGGATGCTAGGAGGCTGCAAGGTAACTTGGATAGGTTGGGTGAGTGGGCAAATGCATGGCAGATGCAGTATAATATGGATAAATGTGAGGTTATCCACTTTGGCGGCAAAAACAGGAGGGTAGACTATTATCTGAATGCTTGCCGATTAGGAAAAGGGGAGATGCAACGAGACCTGGGTGTTATGGTACACCAGTCATTGAAAGTAGGCATGCAGGTGCAGCAGGCAGTGAAGAAAGCGAATGGTATGTTGGCATAAATAGCAAAAGGATTTGAGTACAAGAGCAGGGAGGTTCTACTGCAGTTGTACAGGGTTTTGGTGAGGCCACACCTGGAGTATTGCGTACAGTTTTGGTCTCCTAATCTGAGGAAAGACATTCTTGCCATAGAGGGAGTACAGAGAAGGTTCACCAGACTGATTCCTGGGATGGCAGGACTTCCATATGAAGAAAGACTGGATAGACTTGGCTGGTACTCGCTTGAATTTAGGAGATTGAGGGGGGATCTTATAGAGACTTACAAAATCCTTAAGGGGTTGGACAGGCTAGATGCAGGAAGATTGTTCCCGATGCGGGGGAACTCCAGAACAAGGGGTCACCGTTTAAGGATAAGGGGGAAGTCTTTTAGGACTGAGATGAGAAGATCATTTTTCACACAGAGAGTGGTGAGTCTGTGGAATTTCTGCCACAGAAGGTAGTTGAGGCCAGTTCATTGGCTATATTTAAGAGGGAGTTAGATGTGGCCCTTGTGGCTAAAGGGATCAGGGGGTATGGAGAGAAGGCAGGTACAGGATACTGAGTTAGATGATCAGCCATGATCATATTTTATGGCGGTGCAGGCTCGAAGGGCCGAATGACCTACTCCTGCACCTATTTTCTATGATTCTATCCCCAATCAGTACCCCGTTCCTGCCTTCTCCCCATATCCCCTGACTCTGTGATCTTTAAGAGCCCTATCTAGGTCAAATCAGACTACACATGAATACATCGACCCAAAATGTCACCGATCCACATTCTTCAGAGACGTTGCCTGAACTGCTGTGTTACTCCGGCACTTTGTGTCTGTGCATGAATAAAATCAAGTTAAACTCAAGTACAATAGAGAGAGCAATGGGGAAGATACAAAGTGTAGAATGTGGTTCTCAGCATTGTTGCGTATCAGTTCCAGAGAGGAAAGGGGTAGGGGTGAATCAGACGGTACCCTTGCTTAAGGAAGGACCGTTCGGAAGCCTGCTGACAGAAGTGAAGAAGCTGTTCCTGAGTCTGGCGGTGTGCGCTTTCAAGCTTCTGGATATAACACTGTCTCTGTGTGCATGCTAGCATTCTACAAGATGGTGCATGGTGATTCTAGGCTGAAGTGTTTCGGTAGATTGCTGCAGTGCATCATGTAGAAACAAACCGCATTCCTGGTAATGTCAACGGGTTCAATTATGCTTTTATGGTTACGAATATTACAGACAATCCAGTAGAGCCATACCCAAGAACATCCCCCATTAGCAAATTGTTCAGAAATAGTTTACTAATCCCGCATGCAAGAGGCACCATGTTTTGGTGCCATTTTCAACGTCCAATCCACGCTCCAGGTCTTTTGAGCAGCGCTCTTGCCAGGCAGTGGTAGAGAAGTGTGGAATCTTTAATCTAGTGTACAGAGTATGGGTCCCATACACCAGCTCTAAACATTCCTGTTGCTTATGTGAATGCCAATTAGTACAGGACAGCACTGCAGAACCATTGCTGCCTTGCAGCGCCTGAGACCAGGGCTCCATCCTGACTATGGGTGCAGTCTGTATGGAGTTTGCGTGATCTTCCTGTCACCGCGTGGGTTTCCTCCTGCACCCAAAGCCGTGCAGCTTTGTAGGTTAATTGGCTTAGGTGAATTGTACATTGTCCCTAGTGTGCAGGATGGTGTTAGTGCACAGGGTGATTGCTGGTCGGCACGGACTCGGTGGGCCAAAGGGCCTGTTTCCACACTGTATCTAAAGTCTAAAGTATGGACGATTGATTTTTTGAAAATATAAGTATTGAAAAAAGTCTGCGTGATATTTGTGTATTAATATAACAATTTTCTAATGTATTGACTATACCAATTCTTAATTTCTAATATTTATGAAAAGTATTTTTGAGCACACAGTATTCTGCATTGCTCCATATAATATGATTTCCATGTTGATAAACAAATTAATGTTTTCTATTTAAAAAAAAAATATTTCAAACACCTTTTCCCGCACGACAAAATATTTTATGGGAAGCTTTCAGAAACCTACATTTGTGCGTCGCTTGCTTTTCTTCTCATCTCTTGAACGCTATTCCTGGGGTAATTTTCCATCAGTTGTGCTTTATGTAAACAATGGCAACCTATAACATCAGGTGAACCTTGGTGGAAGATTTACAGAGCTCAGCCGCAGCAACGGGCAAGTGGGAGACAACTGATGGATACCATTATGAACACACGAGCCAATTTACTGGTCTACTGCTCTTGGCGAATAACAGTTACCTGGACACGGTGAAGTGGGAAGGTGAAAGGAGACAGCTGTCGTCTCGAGCCATCAATGGCCCCTGCGTTTTAAATCCATGATAGATGCAGCAGCTCCCAAATCTCATGTTCAATAGCCTTTGGGATCAAGTCATTGCTGACCTTGCATTGGGCCATGCCACTCAAACCCTGAGGACTTCTTGCCCCGAGTCTTGTATGACTTGTATGAAGGATGGTGCAGTGGTAGAACTGCTTCCTTGAGCACCACAAACCCAGGTTCAATCCTGACTCCGGGTGCTGTCTGTACGGGTTCAGCACGTTCTCCCCGTGACTGCGTGGGTTGCCTCCTGTTTCCTCCCACATTCATTCCAAAGACGTGCAGGTTTATAGGTTGGTTGACCACTGTCAATGGTCAACATGGACTCGATGGGATGAAGGGTCAGTATACCAGCTGTAGCTCTAAACTATCACCAGGAGACCGTGTGGCTTTACTGTGTGGACAAGACTGGTTGAAGACGAACTCCATGATCGTGCCAATAAGCGCCCAGTTTGTCCAGAGGGTGCCTTGTTCTCTCTGTTACATTGGCCGCAGGTATCAACAGTAAGGTGGCGGCATCGTGGCTCAGCGATAGATGCCTTCAGGGCCTGTCCCATTGCAGGGACCTAAGTGGCGGGTTTAGACGAGTTTGCCCTCGACTCATACTCGCAGCATGGTCGACACGAGGTCCTAGGAGGTCTTTGTAACTCTCCTTCATGCTCGAGAGTAGTCCCACGTACTTGAGGCCTCAGCTAGGTCGCGCCGTTTTTTTTAGCATGCTGAAAAATGCCCGCGAGTAAAAAAGGGTCGCCATGGAAAAAATCAATATTTTTTTTACTCGTAGGTTTAGTGGAAGTAGGTCGTAGATAGGCCGGCATGTTATTAGTATGGAATTGAGGGTAGTCGAGGGCAATCGAGAGTAGTCATAGATCGTCTTCTACATAGTCGAAGGAGATCGAAGCTAGTCTTCTACATAGTCGAAGGAGGTCTTCAACGTGACACTTTTTCATGGGTACACAAAAGGCTGGAGAAACTCAGCGGGTGCAGCAGCAACTAAGGAGCGAAGGAGATAGGCGACGTTTCGGGTCGAGACAACTTCTTCCTTTTAAAGATAATAAACGTGGAGGCTTCAGGCCCGCTGCAGAGTCCAGTCTGCAGGTGAGGCGACGGCACAGGTGAGGTGACACTTTTTCATGCTCTTCTAAACTCGCAAATTAGGCCCCCGCAGTGGGACAGGCCCTTACAGCGCCTGGGGACCCGGCGTGAGAGATGGTGGGAGAACAAAGGGGGGCCCAGTGGGGGTGGGGGCAATTGTATTAGAATCCTCTGCCCAGGGGATAAGCCTGTGTTTGTTTGTACGCTCGTTTGTCTTTTTCTTTTTTTCACTTCTCACTTTTAATTTCATTTTAATTTCAATTTTCCGTCTACCTTGTGTTATGACAGGAGGCAGACCAATGTCCCTCTGGGGATGAATAAAGTTCTATCGAGTCGTATCCGGGTTCAATGCTGACTAAGGATGCTGTCTGTATGGAGTTTGTACGTTCACCCTGTGACTATAGGTTTCTCTGGGTGCCCCAGTTTCTTCCCACATCCCAATTTTGGTCGATGGTTTCTTTAAGATGACTACAATAGCATTTTTGAATTCTTCTGCAACTATTGTTTAATGTAGAGATACAGCATGGAAACAGGCCCTTCGGCCAACCATCGGACACCCGTTCACACTAGTTCTATGTTATCCCACTTTCTCATCCACTCCCTACACATTAGGGGGGACATTTACAGAAGCCAAGTAACCTACAAACCTGCACGTTTTTGGGATGTGGGAGGAAACTAGAGGAGCTGCAGGAAATTACGCGGTCATAGGGAGAACATGCAAACTCTGCACAGACAGCATCTGAGGTTGGGATCGAACCTGGTGCTGTGAGACAGCAGTTCTACCCGCTGCACAATTGTACTGCCCTAATATGAGGTACAGTATATTTGACATGAAATTGACCCATTGAGTGTGGAAGGCTCGCCAGCAGCTATCTGTTCTTTCACCTTCACGTTATTTTTTTAGTCTGTCAAAAAGTATGTTTTTGGAGGTCTTTTAGTCTTTTTTATGGGGGGGGTGGGGGGTGGGGAGAAGTGGGGAAACCGTTTCCCAGTCACTTCCTAGTCAAGGATGCGTCTTTTCTCCGAGCCGCATCTTTATGCCCCTTCCCCTCTCCCCTCGCGGCCTACCGTCTGGATTGGCGCGGCCTTTCCTGCTGGAGACCAGCCAGAGCTTCGGTGGCGGCGCAGCGCTGAATTCCATCGCGGAGCAGGCGATGCCTTACAAGGGGTCGACGAGTTGGAGCTTTGGAATGTTGGACCTGCCGACTTCAACACCGTGGAGCTGTGGTCTGCGGAGCTTCCAGTCGTGGGAGGCGCTGACTCTAACGTCGCGGCGTCCTGGGATCTTTCGCCGGGGATCGCCAGTGTTGGAGCTCCGCCCAGCTCGGCCTGTGGACTTCGGAAGCCGCGGTCTCCGGTAAGGTGGCCGATTCGGAAACTCCAAGCCGCTGAGAGTGTTCTTCCGTTTTCCGACGCCGGATCTCCGATCATCCTGACGAGAGGGCCTGAACATCGGGCAGCCGTAGCGGCGACTGCAGAGGGTTCAAAGGCCCAGACCACGTGTGAACAAGAGGAAGAGGACTGAACTTTACTGCCTTCCCTCACAGTGGGAAACGTTGATTCCGCTGGGTGGGGATGTTCATATTAAATTCTATAGTGTTTTGTTCATTTTATTCGTGGGCCTGCATGGTAATTCAAATTTCACTGCACCAATTGGCGTATGTGACAATAAATGTAACTTGGACTTGAACTTATGTGGCAGCTATTTGCATACCTTGGGTGAGCAAACAAAGGATTTCACTCTGAGCTATCACGTATGACAATATAGTGTACATTCATTCACTTGTTCAAGATCCTTGTAATTGCCCTGTCCCACGGTGCGAGTTCATTCCAAGAGCTCTCCCGAGTTAAAAAAAAATCAAACTCGTGGTAAGCACGGAGAATGAACGTAGCAGGTACGTCGGAGCTCGGGGACGCCTCTTAGCGCTAACGGCAGGTACTCGGGAAGACTCGCTAACGGCAGGTAAGCACGGGAAGACTCGTGAAGATTTTTCAACATGTTGAAAAATGTCCACGAGAGCCCCGAGTACCGACGAGCGGCCATTACCGTAAATCTCCGAGTTTGAATCAGGGCAAACTCGGGAGAACTCTTGGAATGAACTCGTACCGTGGGACAGGGGTTTTACTATTACACAAGAGGCTTCCGGAAACAATTTATTTACGTGTGTGTGTTGTACTGAGGAACAGTGAACAGATTTCTTTGTTGCGTGCTATCCAGTCAGTGGAAAGACTACACGATTACAATCAAACCGTCCACAGTGTACAGATACAGGATGAAATGACTAACATTTTGTACATTATTTATATGGAATCTGAAATCATTTTGCCAAGTAGTTTGGTCAGTTGCCTTTTTTATTCTGCATTTAAATCCCACGTCAGCAGAGAAAACTGTGACTGAATATTAACCGTCTCCTGTGAATCAGAATGCAGGAAGAGTTACCTGAGATTTTCTGAAGTGAACATGAATCACTAAAGTGGTTTGAAAAAACGTTTCAATTGCTCTATCAAAGGCATTCATGATTTAATAAGCAAGGCATTATAAGGTTGTAAGTAAAAGGAGCAGAATTAGGCCATTCGGCCCATCAAGTTTACTCTGCCATTAAATCATGGCTGATCTATCTCTTCCTCCTAACCCCATTCTCCTGCCTTCTCCCCATAATCCCTGACACCTGTACAAATCAAGAATATATATATCTATTCCTTGAAACTAACCATTGACTTGGCCTCCACAGCCTTCTGTGGCAAGGAATTCCACAGATTCACCACCCTCAGTCGAAAGAAATTCCTCCTCATCTTCGTAAAGGAACATCCTTTAATTCTGAGGTTATGACCTCTGATCCTAGACTCTCCCACTAGTGGAAACATCCTCTCCACATCCAAAACATCCTCACCACATCATGTTATCCTTTTGTGCTATGAATTTTTATAAATGCTTTTGGAAGTTTGCATATTCTTGTTTGAGGTTTCAGAGAATATTGGGCATGCTTTATTGCCAATTGGGGTGGGAGATTGCAACCTTCAAGTGGTCCGCTCTGTTTCGATGAATGCAATCAACCCGGCGTGCACAATCAAATAAGATCAAATAGAACAAGTTGTCCGAGGCTGTGCATGCCGTATACAAGAAGAAGAGAAGGTTGCAAATTGAAATTCAGAATGGGGATTAATTGACAACTGTTTGAAGTTATTCCACCTTAATGTAGCAAAATACCCCCTTCTATATCAGAGGCCAAATAGAAACTAATAATTAAAATCAGGAAGGAACATTTTTGCATATATCAGGTCCCGACACAAAATGTCAAGTGTCCATTCCCTCCACAGATGCTGCCTGACCCACTGAGTTCCTCCAGCACTTTGTGTTTTGCTCCAAGACGACAACATCTGCGGTTCCTCACGTCTCCACTATTGCCAGTTCATCGGTTTCCTCCGTGAACAAAATACTGCATTCATTTTAATAAGGTGAATGGTGTACTTTTTCGCTGTCTTAAATAGTTAACATTGTATGTGCTTGTTGACCTTCATATTCTTCTCACTAATTGTAATTGCACAGAAGCCGTAAGTAATAGGTGAATAGTAAATAGACCATGCACACAAACAGCTGACTGCGATAGATTGTTAAAGAAGGAACTGCAGATGCTGGAAAATCGAGGGTGCACAAAATGCTGGAGAAACTCAGCGGGTGCAGCAGCATCTATGGAGCGAAGGAGATGGGCAACGTTCCTGGCCGAAACCCTTCTTCAAAGGAGATAGGCAACGTTTCAGGGCTGAAACCCAAAACCCTGACTGCAATAGATTGTCCATTGGTAGAAAACGGAGTGACCTATTTATTAGCAGCAAATTTCTTCGTACTAGGAACCTGTTATTTGAACAGCAGCCTTATCTGTAACCGGAGAGATCTGTTCTGCACAGTGAATGGTGCCATATTAATGTCAGCAGAATGTATCTGTAAAAACTCTACGATGAACGGCTTAGAGATACAGCGCAGAAACAAGCGCTCCGGCTCACCGAGACCACAGCGATCAACGATCACCCCACACACTACACGCATGCATGCGCTCACACACTCACAAACACATTTTTTTTTAAAGTGCAGTCATTTGTCACATTATTTCCAATCTCCCATTGCTTCAGTTTAAGAAAGAACTGCAGATGCTGGAAAAATCGAAGGTAGACAAAAATGCTGGAGGAACTCAGCGGGTGAGGCAGCATCTATGGATCGAAGGAATAGGTGACGTTTCGGGTCGAGACCCTTCTTCAGACTGATGTGCGGGTGGGAAGAAGAAAGGAAGAGGAGGAGCCAGTGGGCTGAGGGAGAGCTGCGAAGGGGAGGAGAAAGTAAGGACTTCCTAAAATGAGAGAGGTCAATGTTCATACCGCTATCCAACCTCTCTTTATAGCTACCATAGACACAAACTCTGAAGAAGGGTCTCAACCCGAAACGTCGCCCAATCCTCCTATCCAGAGATGCTGCCTGTCCCGCTGAGTTACTCCGGCATTATGTTGTAAACCGGCATCTGCAGTTCCTTCCCCCTCTCTTTATAGCTCACACCCTCTGAAGCAGACATCGAGGTAAACCCTTCATCCCCAGTTTTGGTTTTGTGTTATTGGCATCTGTCTCCACAATGTATTCCACGAGAGAAGACTATTAACGGTCTGTCCCACCTGCATGCGACCTGCACGCGACCTGCGTGCGACCTGCGTGCGGTGAGCGCGACTAAACTGGAAGCGGGGGCCGCGCGTAGGTTGGGTGAGTGACGCGAAGTTGGAGCGAAGTCCGTGGTAAGTTCGCAAGGGGAGAGAGGGTCACGGAGGCACACACAGAGAGGGTCACGGAGGCACACACAGAGAGGGCCACGGATGCACACACAGAGAGGGTCACGGAGGCACATAGAGGGACACAGAGGCACATAGAGGGACACAGAGGCACATATTGAGAGGGCCACGGAGGCACATAGAGAGGGACACGGAGGCACACACAGAGAGGGACTCTGAGGCACACAGAGAGGGACACACAGAGAGGGTCACGGAGGGACGACGTTGAGGCGGTGTGCACGTCCTTGATGCGGCTGCGGGCCGACAGGCCATTGCCGAACCGAATATTTGAACACGGTCAGTTTTTCGGAGCCCCGCACGATATCGGGACCAGCTCCGCACAACGATTGAAGTGGGACCGGCCCCGCGAGGCCGGACGGCTCAAGCGACTGCGTTAGGTCGCGCTCACCGCATGGAGCCGCATGCTGGTGGGACAGGCCCTGGGTTAACAGAAGACACAACAAGAAGGTTGCCGACAACACTCCCATCCCCAGTCATAAAGTAATGAACAAACCTGGCTAAAAGTGCTGGAGCAACTCTGCATGTCAGGTAGCATCTCTGGAAAACATGGATGAGCGACTTCTTTAGGTTGGGACCCTTCCACGGACTAGTTTTGGGGGGGGGGGGGGAGAAAGCTGGAAGAGAGATGGGGGGGGGGCAGGGCACAGCCTGTCAAGTGATGGGTGGAGACAGGTGAGGGGGGCTTGAATGGCATACGGTTGGTCAAATGAAAAGACAAAAGGAATGAGATAGGGATAGAGATGGGAAAAGTGAAGCTGGAGGAAAGAGTGCGGGGGGGGGGGAGAAATAATAATTGGGTTTGCATCCAGGTGGGGTACAGGCAAGAGGAGAGGAAGAGGGGAAGAAAAGGAGAAAATTGAATTGAACACTTAATTGCTGCATGTGACTAGTCACAGTGAATTTCTTTGCTTGGATATCCAAGGTATGTAAATAGTCACCACGCGAAGGGCAGTTACAAAGTGCCGCACGCCAGGTCCTCCTTTGTTCTCACAATGGGAAGAAAGTGGTGGTGAGTCGTAAGGAATAGCAGTAGAATGAGGCCATTCGGCCCATCAAGTCTACTCCGCCATTCAATCATGGCTGATCTATCTCTCCCACCCAGCCCCATTCTCCTGCCTTCTCCCCCATACCCTCTGACACCCCTACTAATCAAGAATCTAACTATCTCTGCCTTAAAAAAGATCTACTGACTTGGCCTCCACAGCCTTCTGCGGCAATGAATTCCACAGATTCACCGCCCCAAAAAGAGGGAATGCAACGCAATGCAGAAAGGGAGGAGGGAAGAAAGGGGAGGGCAGAGGAAAAAAGAAAAGGGGGTGGGATAAGAAAAGAGAGGAGGGGTGGTGAGAAGCAAAAAAAAGGGGGTTGTTTGCCTGAAGTTGGAGAATTCAATGTCCATGGTGCTGGGGTCGTAAGCTGCCCGAGCAGAATATGACCAGAGGGGGTCTCGACCCAAAACGTCACCTATTCCTTCTGTCCAGAGATGCTGCCTGACCCGCTGAGTTACCCCAACACTTTGTGTTTATCACAGAATGGTGTTGATTACGAGAGTTACTTGTGGCACAACTCAGAGAGGGCGCCGTTTGTTACAATAACCTGAAGTAACGCTTTACTCCGTGTCATTTTGAAGCATTTATCTGTGGTTTGAAAACGTCAGGTTATATATAAGATCATAATAATGAATAGGAGCAGAAATGGACCACTCCGCCCATCAAGTCTACTCCGCCATTCAATCATGGCTGATCTATCTCTCCCTCCCAACCCCATTCTCCTGCCTTCTCCCCATAACCCAGGTTCGTGGGCTTCATCTGCTGCCTTTCTCGAGGGTAATTTCTGAAATGGTTCTTACTTTCAGCCCACAGAGAGTCAAAAAGGGAAACATAGACAATAGGTGCAGGAGTAAGGCCATTCGGCCCTTCGAGCCAGCGCCGCCATTCAATGTGCGCACGACTGATCATCCACAATCAGTACCCCGTTCCTGCTTTCTCCCCATATACCTTGATTCCAAAGTGCTAAATCCAACTCTCTCTTGAAAACTTGAAGACTCTCTCAGAAACTGTCGTAAAACTCTGCCACACTCAGCGACAAATGGTTCTCACCGCCGGAGTCGAGTCAGTCTGAAGAAGGGTCTCGACCGAAAATGCCACCCATTCCTTCTCTCCGGAGATGCTGCCTGTCCCACTGAGTTACTCCACCATTGTGTGTTCTGCCTTGAGTGCTGCGAGCGGCATTATCTTCCGAATTTGAGGTGCTGCTGTTCCTCTAGTCCAGGGGTTCCCAACCTTTTTTCGTCCCGTTTTTTTCAAGCACAGAGTGGCAAGTCTGTGGAATTCTCTGCCTCAGAGGGCAGTGGAGGCTGGTTCTCAGGATCCTCTCAAGAGCGAGCTAGATAGGGCTCTTAAAGCTAGCGGAGTCAGGGGATATGGGGAGAAGGCAGGAATGGGGTACTGATTGGGGATGATCAGCCATGATCACATTGAATGGCGGTGCTGGCTCGAAGGGCCGAATGGCCTACTCTTCCACCTATTGTCTATTGTCTATTTACCCCTGGCAACTTTAATAGCATTTAACAATGTTATTTCACTTATTTATGAACAACTAATGATGAACAGATACCGGTATACCAGAACCAAACACAGTCAGTCAATGAGAACAAATATGTACAAATCCAGAATCAACAAACTTACCCCCAGTAGGTGAAATTTACACCCCCTGGGGATAAATTTACCTCAGGTTGGGAACCCTGGGTCTGGTCTGTGCGTGACCCTAATCTGGCAATAATAACAAATAATAATATTTTTTAATCATAAAAAACTGTTTTTATCCACACAGAGAGTGGTGGGTCTCTGGAACTCTCTGCTACAGAGGGTAGTTGAGGCCAGTTCATTGGCTATATTTAAGAGGGAGTTAGATGTGGCCCTTGTGGCT
This sequence comes from Raja brachyura, assembly GCA_963514005.1. Next base: position 6,305,702 of record OY740802.1, read on the forward strand.
AAGGGGATCAGGGGGTATGGAGAGAAGGCAGGTACGGGATACTGAGTTGGATGATCAGCCATGATCATATTGAATGGCGGTGCAGGCTCGAAGGGCCGAATGGCCTACTCCTGCACCTAATTTCTATGTTTCTATGTTTCTATGTTAAGGGGTTGGACAGGCTAGATGCAGGAAGATTGTTCCCCATATTGGGGAAGTCCAGAACAGGGGGTCACAGTTTAAGGATAAGGGGGAAGTCTTTTCGGACCGAGAAGAGACTACTCCTGGCCTACTCCTGCACCTATTTTCTATGTTTCTATGAGTAGTTGCTCTACTCAACAGCCAAAGATCTGTAGCCTCCCTTTGATCTGGTATTTTGTTGGTTCACATGCTTGATCAATGGTGTTTTATCATTAATGTCTTATTATTATTAATGTTTAGTGTTTTCTGAGTCATTCGTAACTGTCACTGTATGTCATGTTGTTACTTGTGGGCGGAGCACCAAGGCAAATTCCTTGTATGTGAATACTTGGACAATAAACTTACTGACTTAATAATATTTAAACGCCAGATTACAGAGGGGAGAAGAAAAAAAAAATGCCCAGTGACAGTGTGTGAGATGCAAGGGAGGCCGAGAGAGGGCAGAATACGAGAAGATATTGGGCATGGAAGCGGGGAGGTTGTGAGACCGGCCGCGGAAAGCGGTGAATCCTGGGCTCAACCCCTCTCTCTCACTCACTCTCTCTGTGTGACCATCAGCTCTTGCAAGTGCCGCCAGCACTGAGCTCAGAGCAGCGTTCAAGCTGAAGGGACTTCGTATTATCCGCAAACCATGGACAGCCTTCAGAGCAGCGTGAAGAAAAAAGCGACCGAGATTCACTACAAAGCCGAGGTGCTGATCACGGGCGAACAATTAAGGTAGGGGAAAAAGGTAGGACAACATTGGGGGGAAAATGCACCCAATTCCTTCTATCCAGGAGTCTGAAGTAGGGTGCTCGACCCGAAACGCCTCCCATTCCTTCTCTCCTTAGATGCTGTGTTTAAGGAACTGCAGATGCTGGAAAATCGAAGGTAGACAAAAGTGCTGGAGAAACTCAGCGGATTGATAGATGCTGCCTGTCCCGCTGAGTTACTCCAGCATGTTGCGCCTGTATTCGGTGTAGACGGGCATCTGCAGTTCCTTCCTACACAATTAAGGTCGAGGAAACAGCATGTTGTCTGTTGGAGACAGTGGGACGTCTATTGTCGTACTGTGTCGCCAGGACATCCAGCAACGAGTGCATTTTTAAAAAAACTATTAGAAAGAGTTGCATTTCTCCCCCCCATCAGGTTGCATTTGCAACTATTTGCAAATCGGGCACTCTGGTGGAATTACCCAACTCCCATAATTAAGTTTGTACATTCAGGTCGATTTCAGAGTGCAGGAAGGAACTGCAGATGCTGGTCTACGCCGCACAGGCACGAAGTGCTGGAGTAACTAGCTCAGCGGGACAGGCAGCATCTCCGGAGAGAAGGAATAGGTGACGTTTCGGGTCGAGACCCTTCTTTCTTTAAGTAATATTTTTTTAGAAGTCATATACAATAGGGTACATTAAGAATAATATAATACCTTTCATATACAACCTTACATAGAAACATAGACAATAGGTGCAGGAGTAGGCCATTCGGCCCTTCGAGCCTGCACCGCCATTCAATATGATCATGGCTGATCATCCAACTCAGTATCCTGTACCTGCCTTCTCTCCATACCCCCTGATCCTGTAGCCACAAGGGCCACATCTAACTCCCTCGTAAATATAGCCAATGAACTGGCCTCAACCACCTTCTGTGGCAGAGAATTCCACAGATTCACCACTCTCTGTGTGAAAAATGATTTTCTCATCTCGGTCCTAAAAGACTTCCCCCTTATCCTTAAACTGTGATCCCTTGTTCTGGACTTCCCCAACATCGGGAACAATCTTCCTGCGTCTAGCCTGTCCAACCCCTTAAGAATTTTGTAAGTTTCTATAAGATCCCCCCACAATCTTCTAAATTCCAACGAGTACAAGCCGAGTCTATCCAGTCTTTCTTCACGTGGAAGTCCTGCCATCCCAGGAATCAGTCTGGTGAACCTTCTCTGTACTCCCTCTATGGCAAGAATGTCTTTCCTCAGATTCAGAGACCAAAACTTGTTTTTGAATTTAATAACAAAAAAGCATTATAAGCAAAAAGAGAGAAAAAGAAAGTTAGGTGAAGTGGTGAAAGTGATAGCCCGTGAAAAGACGAAGAGAGGAAGGAGGAGAGATATAAAATTAAAACAACATTTAACATGAAAGTAAAACAAAAAAGATAATAAAAGGAAAATAAAATGGAAGGGATGTACCTGCTTCATATCTTTGTGCACCCCTCACCCGGTTCTGAAACAGTTTATTTTCAGGATTATGTTGCACCTAAAGGGCCTGTCCTACCAGCATCCGAATCCATGCGATGAGCGCGAGCATACTAGAAGCGGGAGCCGCGCGGAGGTCGGGTGATCCCCTGTACAGGGCCGTTCCCACCAGCATGCGCCTGCATGCGGCAAGCGCGACCAAACCGGCAGCGAGGGCCGCGCGGCGGTCGGGTGAGTGGCGCAACGCGGCGCAAAGTGAGGCGAACTTGGAGCGAAGTCTTCAGGTAAGTTCGCCAGGACAGAGAGGGGCACACAGAGAGGGGCACAGAGGCACACACACACACAGAGGGCCACGGAGCCACACACATAGAGGGTCACGGAGGCACCTACAGAGAGGGTCACGGAGGCACGACGTCGAGACGGTGTGTAATGCGTCGAGGCGACTGCGAGCCGACAAGCCGTTGCCGTGCGGAATTTTTGAACATAGTCAGTTTTTCGGAGCCCCGGGCGATGTCAGGACGAACTCCGCACAATTCCGCACGGCTCCGGCGATCGAAGTGGGACCGGCCCCGTGACGCCGGACGGCTCAAGCGACCACGTTAGGTCGCGCTCATCGCATGGAGTTGCATGCTGGTGGGACAGGCCCTTTATGCTTGTAATAAATCGGTAAAGGGAGACCAAATGTTTAAGAATTGGTCAGATTTAACTGCTGGGACGAGTCACATATCTTCTAGGTGTAACAATTCAGACATGTGCGACCCTTCTTCTGAAGTTGATTTCGGCAACAAGAACAACACAAACCACTAGTCGTCTTTGGTGTTTATTGCAAAAGGAAAAGAGTGCGTTGGGTAAAGCTGGATAACAAGTTAAACTGCAATTACTGGAATCTGGAAAGCTAAGCCATCTCGGCCAGTGGGGGAGTCAGTCAGCATCTGTGGGGAGAGAAGGCAGTCAATGTCAGACTTGGGTCGGCAACGCTCCACGTTCACAAGTTATAGGAGTAGAATTAGGTCGTTCGGCCCCTCGAGTCTACTCCGCCATTCAATCATGGCCGGTCTCTGCCTCCTAATCCCATTTTCCTGCCTTCTCCCCATAACCCTTGACACCCGTTCTATTCAAGAATTTTTCTATCTTGTCTTAACAATATCCACTGACTTGGCCTCCACAGCCCTCTGTGGCAATGAGTTCCACAGATTAACTAAAGTAGTTCCTCCTCACCTTTCTAAAAGAGCGCCTTGTAATTCTGAGGCCGTGACCTCTGGTGCTATACTCTCCCACCAGTGGAAACATCCTCTCCACATCCACTCTATCTACGCCTTTCATTATTCTGTAAGTTTCAATGAGGTCCCCCCTCAACCTTCTAAATTCCAGCGAGTACAGGCCCAGTGCCGTCGAACGCTCATCATATGCTAACTCACTCATTCCTGGAATCATTCTTGTAAACCTCCTCTGGACCCTCTCCAGAGCCGGCACATCCTTCCTCAGATACGGGGCCCAAATTTGTTCACAGTACTCCAAATGTGGCCTGACCAGCACCTTCTAGAGCCTCAGCGTTACATCCCTGACAACTAAAGTCATAGAGTGATACAGTGTGGAAACAGGCCCTTCGGACCCAACTTGCCCACACCAGCCAACATGTCCCATCTACTCTTGTCCCACCTGTCTGCAGTTTAGCTCATATCCCTGTAAACCTGTCCTATCCATGCACCTGTCTAAATGTTTCTTAAAGGTTGCGATAGTCCCAGCCTCAACTGCCCCCCATGGCAGCTTGTTCCACACACCCACCGCCCTTTTCGTGAAAATATTATCCGTCAGGTTCCTACTAAATCTCTTCCCCCCTCACCTTAAAGATATGTCCTCTGGTTCCCGATTCCCCTACTCTGGGCACAAGACTCTGAGAGAGTGTAGGGTCTCATATGATCATGAAAAGATCATGTGATAGAAGTAGAATTAGGCCATTCGGTCCATCAAGTCTACAACCCATTTTACTGCATGCAGTACATATTTACTGATCTCACTATAGGATCATGTGATGAGAGCAGAATTAGGCTATTCGGCCCATCATATCTACGCCATTCAATCATGGCTGATCTATCCTTTCCCCCCGAACCCCATTCTCCTGCCTTCTCCCCATAACCTCCAACACCCATTCTAGTCACGTCTAAGGTAGACAAAAATGCTGGAGAAACTCAGCGGATGAGGCAGCATCTAAATAGGTTGAAATCATTCAGATGAGAAGCACATGATCGTTGATCATTACCCAGGCACTAGGTGCAAGTGTGCAGGGAGGAGGTGCGAGAGTGGGATATCATAAAATATCATGTGGATGGCCGAAGGGCCTGTTTCCATGCTGTATCTTGAAACTAAATTTTGTACATTATGTTTGGAAAAAGCCACCTTGTTTATAATAATGGCTGCGTTCAGCTACCAAAAGGTGGTAGCCAGGAGGAGAAATGGGAGTCCAGATCAGCAGGAAGTTTACTTTTCAATGTTGACACAACGAGTTGAGGCAAAAAGCCTCCCGTGTCATCGGACTGAACAAACAGATCCACACACTGACAGAGATTTGATTAATGCACGAGGTTTAGGAAGACATGACATTTATTGATTGATTGAATGGAAGATACAGCCTGGAAACAGGCCCTTCAGCCCATTGAGTCCGTGCCGACCTTCATTTACCCGTTCACACACTAGTTCTGTGTTATCTCCCTTTCTCCTCCACTCCCTACACACTGGGGCCAATTAACCATTTTGTGGGTAGGTAGAAGCAAAGAACTGCAGGTGCTGGTTTATAGCAAAGACCGACACAAAGTGCTGGAGTAACTCAACGGGTCAGGCAACATCTCTGGAGAAAACGGGTGGGTGGCGTTTCGGGTCGAGACCCTTCTTCAGACTGACGCGAGATAGCGCCCATCATTTGTCTCCAGAGATGCTGTCTGACACGTTGCGTTACTCCAGCACTTTGTGTCTGTCTTTGGGTTGCCACACATATATACAATCACGTTAAACTTAAGGACAATAGGTAGAGTGAAAGTGAAGATACAGAGTGCAGAGTATAGTTCTCAGCATTGTAGCTCATCAGTTCCATAGACTTCTTCTTGTGTATGGAGTGCACAGCCTAAAGTTGTAGGACAACTTGTTCTATTTGATCTTATTTGATTGTGCACGCCAGGTTAATTGTATTTGTCGAAGCAGGGGAGACCACGCAAAGGTTACAATCTCCCACCCCACGTTCCATAGACAAAGTCCAATGTCTGCAATAGGATAGAGGTGAATCGGACAGTACCCCCTAGCTCATGGATGGACCATTCAGAAGCCTGATCTCAGAGTGGATGAAGTTGTTCCTGAGTCTGGTGGTGCACGCTTTCAAGCTCTGCACCTTCTGCCGGATGGGAGCAGGGAGAGGAAGGGATGTCCGGGGTGGGACAAGACTTTGGTTACTTTAGCTGCTGTTCTGAGACAGCGTGAAGTGTAAATGGAGGCAATGGAGGGAAATCTGGTCTGTGTGATGGACAGACTAATACGCAAGAGTTATAATGATGTAGGTATGGCAACGGAGAGCTGAATTTTCCTTGACATTTAAAAGAAGGGAACAGCATTGCCCTGTTAGTTTATTTAAAGCTCCATGCATGGAAGGCTAAATACGTAGACATAGACCATCTGTAAAATGATGCGAGTTTCAGCATTATAGATCACATTTGTTTCGTTCACTCTAGTTTAGAGATACAGCTTGGAAAAGGCCCTTCGACCCACTGATCCGTACTGACCACCCCGCCGAATAGGGTCGCCAACTTTCTCACTACCAAATAAGGGACAAATGGTCAAAATAAGGGACAAATTCCCGACCGACTCGGCCGTGGCTGGGTGAATGATAGAAACATAGAAAATAGGTGCAGGAGGAGGCCATTCGGCCCTTCGAGCCAGCACCACCATTCGTTGTGATCATGGCTGATCGTCCCCTATCAATAACCCGTGCCTGCCTTCTCCCCATATCCCTTGATTCCACCAGCCCCTAGAGCTCTATCTAACTCTCTCTTAAATCCATCCAGTGACTTGGCCTCCACTGCCCTCTGTGGCAGGGAATTCCACAAATTCACAACTCTCTGGGTGAAAACGTTTTTTCTCACTTCAGTTTTAAATGACCTCCCTTTTATTCTAAGATATAAAGAAGCCCCTGGTTCTGGACTCGCCCCACATTGGGAAAAAATTTCCTGCATCTGGCTTGTCCACTCCTTTTATAATTTGATATGTTTCTATAAGATATCCCCTCATCCTTCTAAACCCCAGTGAATACAAGCCTAGTCTTTTCAATCTTTCCTCATATGACAGTCCCGCCATCCCAGGGATCAATCTCGTGAACCTACGCTGCACTGCCTCAATCACAAGGATGTCCTTCCTATCACAAGGATGCCCTACCTGAGTTGGTCCGGGTGCTGGACTGCACACAAAGCCGAGTCGGCGGGCCAGCTGAGGAGTTGACACGTGCCGTTCGGCGCAAAGTCCGGTGCCCCGTCCAACTCATGAACCGACGATCGTCCATGAGAAGTAGGGGTGGTGGTGTCGGCGGTAAGCGAAGGTCTGAAGGTCAGACAGTTGGCCGGCTGCCGACCGACCGACGGGCGAGGCGCTGCTGCTGCTGCTGCACTCCATGGGCTGCACTACGTCGGGACGGGTGAGGCGGGGCTGGACGCGGCGCTCCGACCCGACAGTCCCCTCGACCCGAGCAGTAGCGGCCAAATACGGGGCAAGGACGGTCCCGTACGGGACAAACCAATTTAGTCCAATATACGGGATATAAGGCAGCAACCCTACTGCTGCGCCACCGTGCCTCCCTTGTTCATCTACTTGAATTCTATATTTCTACTTTTATCCTTACACGTTATAATATTTATCGGGATTCCCTTTAATGCCAGTTTAATTTGACTTTAGTAGCTACTTGTGTCGAATGCGTTCAGTGCTTTAATCAACCTTGGCGGGTGGAAGCATTCCTCATTGCAACCCCTTCATGCTTCCAGTACTAATCCTTGATTCATTGTTACTGATGCAGCGCTGTGGAAATAATCTTTCACTAATTGCACCCTTTTCTGATTCCAGCATTTTGATCATTTTATTAGATTTTCATTGACCTTGTCCTGGATAAATAGTTATTTGTCACAACCGTACGTTGCTAGTGTTAACCTTCACAGATGAGTGCCACACATAGTTCTGTATGAATTATTTTTAACTCCTTATTTATGTACTGCGCTTAAAATACACAGTGTAAAATATGGACCTCTTTCCATGGGAGTCGATCTATTTTTAAGGATCGGTATATTTGTACCACTTGATCTCTCACATGTTTGACTTTAGACTTTCGAGATACAGGCCCATCGTGGAAACAGGCCCTTCGGCCCACCGAGCCCATGCCGATCGGCGATCACCCCGTACACTAGGACTCCAGAACCAGGGGCCACAGTTTAAGAATAAGGGGCAAGCCATTTAGAACGGAGATGAGGAAAAACGTATTCACACAGAGAGTGGTGAGTCTGTGGAATTCTCTGCCTCAGAAGGTGGTGGAGGCCGGTTCTCTGGATGCTTTCAAGAGAGAGTTAGATAGGGCTCTTAAAGATAGCGGAGTCATAGAAACATAGAAACATAGAAATTAGGTGCAGGAGTAGGCCATTCGGCCCTTCGAGCCTGCACCGCCATTCAATATGATCATGGCTGATCATCCAACTCAGTATCCCGTACCTGCCTTCTCTCCATACCCTCTGATTCCCTTAGCCACAAGGGCCACATCTAACTCCCTCTTAAATATAGCCAATGAACTGGCCTCAACTACCCTCTGTGGCAGAGAGTTCCAGAGACCCACCACTCTCTGTGTGAAAAAATTCCTTCTCATCTCGGTCCTGAAGGATTTCCCCCTTATCCTTAAGCTGTGACCCCTTGTCCTGGACCTCCCCAACGTCGGGAACAATCTTCCTGCATCTAGCCTGTCCAACCCCTTAAGAATCTTGTAAGTTTCTATAAGATCCCCTCTCAATCTCCAAAATTCTAGAGAGTATAAACTGAGTCTATGCAGTCTTTGTTCATAAGACAGTCCTGACATCCCAGGAATCAGTCTGGTAAGTCAGGGGTCAGGGGATATGGGGAGAAGGCAGGAATGGGGCACTGATTGGAGATGATCAGCCATGATCACATTAAATAGCGGTGCTGGCTCGAAGGGCCGAATGGCCTACTCCTGCACCTATTGTCTATTGTCTAGTCTATTGACTATCTTTCACACTAGGGACAGTTTACAATTTTTACCAAAGCCAATTAGCCTACAAACCTGAGCGTCTTTGGAGTGTGGGAGGAAACCGGAGCACCCGGGGAAACCCACGGGGTCACAGGGACAACATGCAAACTCAATACAGATAGCACCCGTGGTCAGGATTGAACCCAGGTCTCTGTCGCTGTGAGGCAGCAACTCTACCGTTACGCCACTTCACTGCCCACTTGTGATTTCCAATAGATGCCAAGGAGAGGCAGATAACTCAAGCTACCGAGGATACTTTATAAAATCAAAGATCACTTTCTTCTCTAGGTGTAGTGCTACGCTGGATATTTTAGCATGAAGCATTTTTGCAGTGTCATGGTGAGAGTTGAATACCTGTTATGATAGATAAAATGATACATCTGTAAGGCAATAATAATTAATAAAAGTTGAAATACTGCAGATACTGGTTTGCACAAAGGGACACAAAGTGCCGGAGTAACTCAACGGGTCCGACAGCATCTCTGGAGAGCATGGATAGGGATAGGGATTCCCCATGTGTTGGAATTGGGACCCTTCCTCAGACTATCCTTGTCCGGACTTTGCTGGCTTTACCTTGCACTAAACACTATTCCCTTATCATGTATCTGTATCATCGGGAGAAAGCGAGACTGTCATATGCTGAGAGAATGGAGCAGCTGGCCTTGTACACTCTGGAGTTCAGAAGGATGAGAGGGAATCTCATTGAAACATATAAGATTGTTAAGGGTTTGGACACACTATAGGCAGGAAACATGTTCCCGATGTTGGAGGAGTCCAGAACCAGGGGCCACAGTTTAAGAATAAGTCAAGTCAAGTCACATTTATTTATATAGCACATTTAAAAAACAACTCTCGTTGACCAAAGTGCTTTACATTTGTTATAAGAGTAGTATACACAAGGGGTAAGCCATTTAGAACGGAGATGAGGAAACACTTTTTCACACAGAGAGTTGTGAGTCTGTGGAATTCTCTGCCTCAGAGGATGGTGGAGGCAGGTTCTCTGGATACTTTCAAGAGAGAGCTAGATAGGGCTCTTGAAGATAGTGGAGTCAGGGGATATGTGGGGAAGGCAGGACCGGGCTACTGATTGGGGATGATCAGCCATGATCACATTGAATGGCGGTGATGGCTCGAAGGGCCAAATGGCCAACTCCTGCACCTATTGTCTATTGTCTATTTTCTGTGGTCTATATTGTAAATGCCTCGATTGTAAACATGAATTGTCTATCCGCTGACTGGTTAGCACGCAACACAAGCTTTTCGCTGTACCTCAGTACACGTGACAATAAACTAAACTGGACTAAGCTTCTTCGGAATTATTGTGGGGGTAGGGGAGAAGAAAGCTGGAATAGAGGAGTGGCTGGGGCAGTTATCTCTGGAGCTAAAGAGGCAAAGGGGGTGACCTTATGGTGGGTTACAATATGATGATGGTCACATATACGCTGGATAGACACAATCTATTGGCCATTTTCATCGCACTGTTTACTTGAATCTTTCTCTACTCTTTCATCACCCCTTTCACTCCACATTTTACATGCTTAAGTGGAACATGCATTAAATATTGGAGTAGAAACAAAGAACTGCAGATGCTGCTTAGTAAACAAAAGGACACAAATAGACAATAGACAATTGACAATAGGTGCAGGAGTAGGCCATTCGGCCCCTCGAGCCAGCACTGCCATTCAATGTGATCATGACTGATCATCCGCAAGCAGTACCCAGTTCCTGCCTTCTCCCCATACCTCCTGACTCCGCTATCTTTAAGAGCCCTATCTAGCTCTCTCTTGAAAGCATCCAGAGAACCCACCTCCACCGCCCTCTGAGGCAGAGAATTCCACAGACTCACCACTCTCTGTGAGAAAAGGTGTTTCCCCGTCTCCGTTCTAAATGGCTTACTCCTTATTCTTAAACTGTGGCCCCTGGTTCTGGACTCCCCCAACAACGGGAACATGTTTCCTGCTTCTAGTGTGCCCAAAGTGCTGTAGTAACTCAGTCTGGAGAACATGGATAGGGTCGAGACCCGAAACGTCACCCATCATGTTCGACAGTAATACTACCCGACCCGCTGAGTTACTCCAGCACTTGGTGTCGTTTTGTGTATAAAATATTTTGCCTTTATTTCTGATTGATTTCTTTGTCTTTCTTTAATCATATATTTTCTTTGACACTATGCTTGCCTTTGACGTTTAAGAACGTCTGTGGAATTGTCCGCCTCAGAGGGCGGTGGTGGCCAGTTCTCTGGATACTTTCAAGAGAGAGCTAGATAGGGCTCTTAAAGATAGTGGAGTCAGGGGATATGGGGAGAAGGCAGGAACGGGGTATTGATTGGGGATGATCAGCCATGATCGCATTGAATGGCGGTGCTGGCTCGAGGGGCCGAATGGCCTACTCCTGCACCTATTGTCTGTCTATTGTCTAACTGTAGATGCTGGTAAAATCGAAGGTAGACACAAAATGCTGGAGTAACTCAGTGGGTGAGGCAGCATCTATGGAGAGAAGGAATTGGCGAAATGTTGCTAATTCCTTCTCTCCATAGATGCTGCCTCACCCGCTGAGTTACTCCAGCATTTTGTGTCTACCTTCGTGCTTGCCTTTGACATTTTTTATGCAATCAGCTGTTTGCCATTTTAATTATGTCTTCATTTTTTTCCAGTTTTTTCCAGTTTTCCTATGTGATGTTCTCATTTTTCATATATCTGATTTCAACTATTAAAAAAAAAATGTTTTACTGAGGCCCACCTTCCTAAACATTGTAGGCGTTAGAGATACAGCGCAGAAATACGCCCTTCGGCCCGTCGACACCATGCTGACCAGCGATCACCCCATACATAGAGATATAGAATGGAAACAGGTCCTTGTGTTCCACCAAGTCCATTCTGACAGGCAATCACCCCGTACACTCGCACTATCCTCCACAAAGCACTGGAGTAACTATGCGGGTCTGGCAGCAACTCTGGAGTACATGGATGGACAAAGTTTTGGGCTTGGCACCCTTTTTCAGTCTGAAGACCCGAAACATTGCCAATCCACATTCTCAGAGATGCTCGCTGACCCGCTGAGTTACTCCAGCACTGTGTGTTCCATGCAAGATCCTTGTGTTCTATTATAATATTTATGCTAAGATAACGGTGTTTATACAAATCTTTCCTGGAAAGTTACTCGAGAAAACTTTGCACAGTTTTCTGTGTATCGTATCATAGTGCTGGCAATAAACACAAAAATGTTGAAAGCGCATAGTGGGTGTATCAATGCAGAGAAGGTAGACCCAACATGCTGGAGTAACTCAGTGGGACAGGCAGCATCTCTGGAGAGAAGGTAAATCTGATTGGAGCTCGTGTAATGTACGTAGCGGGTACGTAGGAGCTCGTGGATGTCACGTAGCGGCTTGTATGAGTAATGGTAGGTACTCGGGAAATCCGGGAAACTTGTGACGTTTTTACAACACTGAAAAATGTCCACGAGTAAAAAAATACTCGTGATGAAAAAAATGGTTACTTTTTACTCATTCGAGCCCCTATGTACCCGCTACATACACTACACAAGCTCGAATCAGGGGAGAACTCGGGAGAACTCTTGAATTACCTCGTACAGTGGGACAGGCCCTAAAGGGTGGCTTTTCAGATCGAGACCCTTCTTCAGACTGATGTCAGGGGAGTGGGTGGGACAGAGATAGAATGTAATCGGAAACAGTAAAGGGCCTGTCCCACCAGCATGCAACTCTATGCGATGAGCGCGACCTAACGTGGTCGCGGGGCCGGTCCCACTTCGATCTCCGGAGCCGTGCGGAATTGTGCGGAGTTCGTCCCGACATCGCGCGGGGCTCCGAAAAACTGACTATGTTCAAAAATTCCGCATGGCAACGGCTTGTCGGCTCGCAGTCGCCTCGACTCATTACACACCGTCTCGACGTCATGCCTCCGTGACCCTCTCTGTAGGTGCCTCCATGACCCTCTATGTGTGTGGCTCCGTGGCCCTCTGTGTGTGTGTGTGCCTCTGTGCCCCTTTCTGTGTGCCCCTCTCTGTCCTGGCGAACTTACCTTTAAGACTTCGATCCAAGTTCGCCGCACTTTGCGCCGCGTTGCGCCACTCACCTGACCTCCGCGCGGCCTCGCTGCCGGTTTGGTCGCGCTTGCCGCATGCAGGCGCATGCTGGTGGGAACGGCCCTGTACAGGGATCACCCGACCTCCACGCGGCCCCCGCTTCTAGTTTGATCACGCTCATCGCTTGGAGTCGGATGCTGGTAGGACAGGCCCTTAAGACTGGTGGGAGAACTGGGAAGGGGAGGGGATGGAGAGAGAGGGAAAGCAAGGTTAGAGAAGTCAATGTTCATACCGCTGGGTATTAAGCTACCCAAGCGAAATATGAGGTGCTGTTCCTCCAATTTGTGCTGGGCCTCACTATGATAGTGGAGGAGGCCCAGGACAGAAAGGTCCAATTGGGAATGGGAGGGGGAGATGAAGTTCTGAGCAACCGGGAGATCAGGCAGGTTAAAGCGGACTGAGCGGAGGAGCTCAGCGAAACGTTCGCCGAGCCTGCACTTGGTCTCGCCGATGTAGAGAAGTTGACACATGGAACACGGATACAGTAGCTGAGGTTGGAGGAGGTGCAAGTGAACCTCTGCCTCACCTGAAAAGACTGTCAGGGGCCTGGGATGGAGTCGAGGGGGGAGTTAAAGGGACAGGCATTGCATTTCCTGCGGTTGCAGGGGAAAGTACCTGGGGAGGGGATGGTTTGGGTGGGAAGGGACGAGTTGATCAGGGAGTTACGGAGGGAACGGTCTCTGCGGAAAGCAGAAAGGGGAGGAGATGGGAGCATGTGGCCAGTGGTGGGATCCCGTTGGAGGTTTGGTCTAAAATGTGATCAAAATTTAATTGTGGGCTTGGACAATGGATCTTCAACAATATTAGATGCGTAGAAAATATTAATTTACTGATAATTCATAATATGGCTTTATTGTATTATTTAGGCTTCGCCTACATGATGGAAAGTTAATCAAAGATCGTCGCTACAATCTACGAACTTACCCAAACTGTTTTGTTGCAAAAGAGCTGATGGACTGGTTGATAGACCATAAAGAAGCACCAGACAGAGGAACGGCCATTAAACTAATGCAGAAGTTAATGGATCATAACATCATTCATCATGGTATGTTACCGTCCATGTCCATTTGCTTTGCTACACCAAATGGGCTTAATACGATAAGATTAGTTCCCTTCTCGGCCGTGCTCTTAAGACCAACAAGCCTAATGAAAGATGAGTGATTTGGGCTGAATGTCATTGATTAACTCGTCTGCTGTCTTCTTCGTCTGTTGTGTCCATCAACCATGTTTCAAATGTTGACCTTGCTGTCATCGTCCGTCCTGAAGAGGACGCGAGCTTCCGGCGACAATCAGTGGGAGCCGTCACTTGTTGCAATAGATGATGGTGGTAGCAGAATTAGCTTGGGATACGTCCAGTTTCCAGCCCCGCGACGCGGACGCTTCTGATATGGGGCCGTCTGCTGTCTTGTATGTCAAGTATTCGCTCCTGCTTTGCATGGTACTGAGTCTTTGGTAGAAAATGAAAGATATTAAAAACTTCTTAATTGACCCATTGGGGTTCAGGAAGGCTTTTTTTTTGCACAGAGGGTTGCGGGAGGCTGAAGTTGGTCTACTTCAGGAGGCGGTGGTGGAGGCAGATACGATTGCGGCATCTAAGAGACTTCTGGATAGGCAGATGGTTATACGGGGAATGGAAGGATATGGATTCTGTTCAGGTAGATAAGAGATGGTCTTGACATCATGTTTGGCACAGACATTGTGGGCCGAAGAGCTTGTTCATATGTAGTGATGTTCTAGGTTCTATAAGGGTAGCACAATGGCGCAGCAGTAAAGTTGCCAGAGACACAGGTTCAATCCTGACTATGGGTGATGACAGTGCGGAGTTTGCACGTTCTCCCTGTGACTGCGGGGGTTTTCTCCAGGTACTCTGGTTTCCTCCCACACTCCAAATACGTTCAGGTTAGTAGGTTATTGGCTTCGGTAAAAGTGTAAATTGGTTTTAGTTAAAGTGTAAAGTGTTAGTGTACGGGGTGATAGCTGGTTGGCACTGACTCGGTGGGCGAAAGGTCCTGATTCTGTGCTCTATCTCTGAGGTCTAAAGTTTACAATACTCATTTACAAACCCCAGGAGAAGCTTAAAATGACTCTTTCAGCTGCAAGGACATTAATAGACATGTTGTTATATTTCTTGAATGCAGTTTCAATACTTTACCTCAATAACTTTAGCTTCAGTTAGTTAAAACTATACAGTAACTCGCAGGGATTTCACTGAAGTATCTGATTTTATGAGAAACTATTGGCAGCATGATGGCGCAGTGATAGAGTTGCTCCCTTACAGCGCTAGAGACCCGAGTTCGATCCTGACTGTGGGTGCTGTCTGTACAGAGTTTGTACATTGTCCCCATGACCTGTGTGAGTTTTCACTGGGATCACCGGTTTCATAGAAACATAGAAACATAGAAATTAGGTGCAGGAGTAGGCCATTCGGCCCTTCGAGCCTGCACCGCCATTCAATATGATCATGGCTGATCATCCAACTCAGTATCCTGTACCTGCCTTCTCTCCATACCCTCTGATCCCCTTAGCCACAAGGGCCACATCTAACTCCCTCTTAAATATAGCCAATGAACTGGCCTCAACTACCCTCTGTGGCAGAGAGTTCCAGAGTTTCCTCCCAGATTTGTGGGCTAATTGGCTTGGTAAAATTGTAAATAGTCCCCAGTGTGTTTAAGCCCCTGTCCCACTTAGGAGACCTAAACAGCAACCTCTGGTGACCTTGCCCGCCACCAAAAAAAAAATCAAGGTGGAGGTGACCTGCAACCTCCTACCACCTCCCACGCATATGTTGAAAACCTTCCTCGACTATGAAGAAAACCTCCTTCGACTAGACCTGCAACAAAAAAATTATCAATTTTTTAAACGGCAACCTATTTTTAGTCTAGGCCAGTTTTCATCTTGATGGAAAAATCGCAGCAACCTAGATGAAGCCTCGACCACGCGGAAACCACATTCGACCATTAGCTCCCGTGACCTCATGGAAACCTTGGGTGGTGGGGCAAGGTGACCAGAGGTTGCTGTTTAGGTCTCCTAAGTGGGACAGGGGCTTTGTGTGCGGGCATTGCTGGTCGGCGTGGACTCGGTGGGCCGAAAGGCCTGGCTCCGCGCTGTATCTCTAAACTAAACTTTTAGTTTAGCCGGCCAGCGATCCCCGCACATTAACACGGCCCTCACACACTTGGGGACAGTTGGCGTTTACACCAAGCCAATTAACCTACAGGCTTGTACGTCTTTGGAGTGTGGGAGGGAACCGGAGATCCCGGAGAAAACACACGCAGGTCACGGGGAGAGGGTACAAACGTTGCGCTGACAGCACCCGTAGTTAGGATTGAACCCGGGTCCCTGGTGTTGCAAGGCAGCAACTCTACCGCTGCGCCACTGTGCTGCCCGTGTTAATTAGGCTGAAGCATCCTGTCACTGTTAAGGAAATCATTGTAAGAATTTTATTTTTATTAAACGTTGCCCTGGATTTTAATGGTTGGACATTAGCCAATGACTGAATGGAAACTTGAGGGGGAGAGAGAAAAAATACTTCTTGAAACTGACGCAAGCAGAAATTCCAGGAGATTATGATTAATTCAAGAAGTAAAATATTAATAAGGGTGTACACTCAACAAAAGCTTTTGAAGGGAGCTTACTTCGTAGCGTTAAGGAATCCTTTGGGGCTCTACCGACGTCTCGGCTAATCTCCTGCAGTCTCGTCTGATTAATTTGATGTTTCAGCTGAACAGAGAGTTGGACTGCACACATTACGCAGGTCTTTATGAACCAAGTCAACTGTTCCGGATGCTGCTGGTGGCTGAGGAAGCATCATTAACATTCCCCCGAGTTCGGGAGGGGGAAAATTGATTTGACTTACTGTTCAGCTCTGGATGATGTCTAGCGTTGGGGCAGGTCCACTACAGATCTTGGATGCCAAGTAGATTGAACCTGTTTGTGAAGTTCACTGTGATCACACAGACCACTCATAGGGTCATACAGAGTGGAAACAGGCCCTTTGGCCCAACTTGCCCAATGTGTCCCATCTACACTTGTCCCACCTGCCTGCATTCGGCCCATACAGGGCCTGTCCTACAAGCATGCAGCTCCATGTGATGAGCGCGACCTAACGTGGTTGCTTGAGCCATCCGGCGTCGCGGGGCCGGTCCCACTTCGATCGCCGGAGCCGTGCGGAATTGTGCGGAGTTCGTCCCGACATCGCGCGGGGCTCCGAAAAACTGACTATGTTCAAAAATTCCGTGCGGCAACGACTTGTCGGCTCGCAGTCGCCTCGACGCATTACACACCGTCCCGACATCGTGCCTCCGTGAACCTATCTGTAGGTGCCTCCGTGACCCTCTATGTGTGTGGCTCCGTGGCCTTCTGTGTGTGCCTCTGTGCCCCTCTCTGTGTGCCCCTCTCTGTCCTGGCGAACTTACCCTCAGACTTCGCTCCAAGTTCGCCTCACTTTGCGCGGCGTTGCGCCACTCACCCGACCTCCGCGCGGCCCTCGCTGCCGGTTTGGTCACGCTTGCCCCATGCAGGCGCATGCTGGTGGGAACGGCCCTGTACAGGAATCACCCGACCTCCGCGCGGCCCCCGCTTCTAGTTTGATCGCGTTCATCGCCTGGAGTCGGATGCTGGTAGGACAGGCCCTTACCCCTCTAAAGCTATTCTATCCATTTACCTGTCTAAATGTTTCTTAAATGTTGTGATAGTACCTGCCTCATCTACCTCCGCCAGCAGCTCGTCCATCTACATGTATGTTTGAGGATCTGACCCTCCGTACAACAGCCAGGGTGCCACCTTCCTTGAGTAAATATCTTATTTAATGTTTCTTTCTCAAAGATCATCCCCCACTGGCCCAGTGATCTCCTCAACCCTTGTTTGTAAACTTGCCTTCTTATGCCCCTGTCCCACTTATGAAACCTGAACGGAAACCTTTGGAGACTTTGCGCCCCACCCAAGGTTTCCGTGCGGTTCCCGGAGGTATTTGTCCTCCGGCAAACACCTTCCACTAGCATCGCAACCGGCTTCAACTAAAAAATTACCGATTTTTAAAATGGAACCCACTTTCGACCATTAGGGTGACTGACAAAAACCTCCGGGAGCCTCACGGAAACCTTGGGTGGGGCGCAAAGTCTCCAGAGGTTTCCATTCAGGTTTGCTAAGTGGGACAAGGGGCATTAGCATTTCTGTGTCTTCACTCAGAGAGCGGTGGGTCGATGGAATGGCCTGCCGGAGGAGGTAGTTGTGGCAGATACTATAATAACATTTAAAAGACACTTGGACACGTACATGGTTAGGAAATGTGTAGAGGGATCTGGGCCAAACCTGGGCATGTGGGACCAGCTTTGATGGGTAGGGTTGCCAACTGTCCCATATTAGCCGGGACATCCCATCTACTGGGCTAAATTGGTTTGTCCCATATGGGACCGCCCTTGTCCCGTATTTGACTGCTACTACTCAGGTCGTGGGGACTGTCGGGTCGGAGTGCCGCGTCCGGCCCCGCCTCTCCTGTCCCAACGTAGTGCAGCCCATGGAGTGCAGCAGCAGCAGCGGCAGCGCCTCGCCCGTGGTCCCGTCGGTCGGTCGGCAGCCGGCCAACTGTCCGACCTTCGGACCTTCGCTTACTGCCGCCACCACCACCACCCCTACTTCTCATGGCCGACCATCGGTTCATGAGTTGGATGGGGTGCCGGACTTCGCGCGACATTGAGCGGTACCCGCGGCCAAAACTCCTCAGCTGGCCCGCCGGCTGGGCTTTGTGTGCAGTCCAGCACCCGGGCCAACTCATCATTCACCCAGCCATGGCCCAGTCAAATTGCCGTCGGGAATTTGTCCCTTATTTTGACCTTTTGTGCCTTATTTGGGAGTGAGAAAGTTGGTAGCCCTATTGATGGGGCATCTTGGTCGGCATGGACCAGTTGGGCCGAAGGGCCTGTTTCTATGCTGTGTGACGTTGTGGCTACAATCCAAAGATGCATACCTTGGTCTGCTCATCTATTACTCTCTTGGAACTTGCTCCTCTTTTCCATCACCCCCCCCCCATCCCCCCAATGCCCCTGATCTATTCCACGGATCCATTCCACTGCCCCACAAGGTTTCCTCTCCATACTATCCCACTATCCTCTCTCCGCTCTCTATAATTCATTTCCCTCCTCTGCATCTCACGTGCAGGGGGTCGTGAAGTCACCCTGGCTCTGGGGAATACATTGGATTGGGTTACATGGGAAAGAATAGTCGGGGCTGATAACTGGTAAACAGGGATGTGGATTGTACCTGTGTGGTGACAGGGAACCGTAAACAAAACCTTGAAGTAGAGATGTGGAGATGTGGAATGCAGCAGTGACTATGTTTCAGAGACGTCATTGATGATATTATAGCGTGCATTCATCGTTGTAACAGGAAATTGGATCTACTGTCAACTAAGTTAGACTTGTGGATAATCATTTTATTCTGTCATCAACACCTGCTTTGTTACCTAATTCAGTCTTTCTGTAAACTCCATTCTGTAAGCAAGACCCAGTTTTACTGTTAATCAAGTTTCAGTGCAATCTTGTCAGCAGAGAGTGTAAAGGGCCTGTCCCACCAGCATGCAACTCTATGCAATTAGCACGACCTAACGTGGTCGCTTGAGCCGTCCGGCGTCGCGGGGCCGGTCCCACTTCGATCGCCGGAGCCATGCGGAATTGTGCGGAGTTCGTCCCGACATCGCGCGGGGCTCCGAAAAACTGACTATGTTCAAAAATTCCGGCGGCAACGGCTTGGCGGCTCGCAGTCGCCTCGACGCATTACACACCGTCTCGACGTCGTGCCTCCGTGACCCTCTCTATAGGTGCCTCCGTGACCCTCTCTGTAGGTGCCTCCGTGACCCTCTCTGTAGGTGCCTCCGTGACCCTCTATGTGTGTGGCTCCGTGGCCCTCTGTGTGTGTGCCTCTGTGCTCCTCTCTGTGTGCCCCTCTCTGTCCTAGCGAACTTACCTTAGACTTCGCTCCAAGTTCGCCTCACTTTGCGCCGCGTTGCGCCACTCACCTGACCTCCGCGCGGCCCTGCTGCCGGTTTGGTCACGCTTGCCGCATGCTGGTGGGAACGGCCCTGTACAGGGGATCACCCGACCTCTGCGCGGCCCCCGCTTCTAGTTTGATCGCGTACATCACATAGAGTTGCATGCTGGTGGGACAGGCCCTTAACAGCTGTACCAAAGTGGCGGGCAGGAGATCAGCTTTGACTGGTCTCCTGGTTCTACTTCTGTCATATGTCTGTTAGACCTGCAGCTCCGTTGTGGCGAGCCAGGCCAACGTGCCATAGTCCTGGTCAATCACACCTCGTTCACCATTGGGTGGCCGGTGTTTGGGGCAACTGGCGACGATGTGCTCCACTGTCTGTGTTGGGACCCCACACTCGCAGGAGGCCCCACCTCTCCTAGTGCACACTAGGTTTAATGAATCGCCCGTTAATTCCAACACCAACTCTGCGTGGCCTTTCCATTCGCTCCGACAGATCTCACACCTAAGAGTAATTAAACAGGCAAAGCTATGAAGTTCCACAGCTAAAGTCAGGAAGTTTATGGGTTTCCATCTCTCATCAAGCTCATTGGAGACCTGTGACCGTTCTTTGATCAGACTTTATCAGACTTCAATGTTGTATCTGTGCCCTAAATTTGGTCGTTAAATCCTTTAACGTTGCCCTGTGGAAGATTGTATTCATGCATTTTAAAGCTCCTGTCCCACTAGGTGATTTTTTTAGGCGACTGTCATAGTCGTAGCAGGTCGCCGAAAAACCAGCGACTGGACTAATGGGCCTGACCCACTTAGGCGATATTTTAGACGACTGCCGGCAACAACGACAATGAAATTCACCGAAGCCAGCACCGGCGACAACCTACGTCAGGAGAAGACAAGCTTCGACAAGCCCACTGTCACCAAAAAGTTTTGAACATTTCAAAATCCAGAAAAATGCTTCGACTCTTTGAGCGACTGAGGAGACGACTCACGACCAAACAGGCGAAAACCCGACGACCATATGGCGACAGCCTAGTCGCCTGTAGTCGCCTAAAAAAATCGCCTCAGTGGGTCAGGCCCTTTAGTCTTTTGTTTTTGACAGGATAACACGGAAACGAAAACTTTTCACTGTCCCTCTGCACACATAACAATAATAAACAAAACTAAACTAAACTAATGGTCCTATTTCCTTCGCTCCATAGATGCTGCCTCACCTGCTGAGTTTCTCCAGCATTTTTATCTATCTTCGATTCTTCCAGCATCTGCAGTTCTTCCTTGAACTAATGGTCCATTACATTGCAGAAACCACAGTACAATTCCCCATTTTCTCTGTATCTTTCATTTGCAACTTATTTAGTTTTTAACATTGTAGAATCTGTGTTAAGACCTTGCCAACTCTTGCACTGAAAATATGTTGTCACATCTATCATTACTGCGTGGTCCGATCAATGAAAACAGTACGTTCCTGTATTGTGGTCATGCAGAGTAACGAATCCAATTCCATGTTTAATATCTCTCTCTTTATTGTTTGTGTGTAGGACTATTATAGAATTGTGACATTTTGTCCTGAATTACAATCACTAAGCAGAAATGACTGAAGTCTGTGGTATAAAACATCGATGCCATTCACCGCATGACTTCAGGAGTACTTACTATTTACAATGTTTGTAATTATTAATGAAGCGTAATTCAATGTCACCTTGCATGTAGGTTAATGGGACACTTGAGGATTGGAGTGGACTCGGGAGGAGAGCGAGAACATTGGGGAGTGGTGATTTCACAATTAGATGTTTCCTACATAGCTTAGCACAATGCAAGGGCAGGCTGAAAACTTGGAAGCAAAGGCTTCAAGTAACCGCTGCATTTCAGACGATGAAAGAATGGGTCGACTGGGCTGATATATTCACTGGAATTTAGAAGGATGAGAGGCAGATTTTGTAGAAACATCAAAAATTCTTAAAGGATTGGACAGGCTAGATGCGGGAAAATGGTCCCGATGTTCGGGGAGTCCAGAATCAGGGCTAACAGTGTAAGAATAAGGGATAGGCCATTTAGGACTGAGATGAGGAAAAACATTTTCACCCAGAGAGTTGTGAATCTGTGGAATTCTCTGCCACAGAAGGCAGTGGAGGGCAAATCACCGGAATCAAGGGATATGGGGAGAAAGCAGGAACAGGGTACTGATTTTGGATGATCAGCCATGATCATATTGAATGGTGGTGCTGGCTCGAAACGGCGAATGGCCTACTCCTGCATCTATGTTTCAGTGTTTCCCCCTCTTCCCTTCTCCCCCCCCTCCGCCACCTCAGTCATCCTACCAGTTCCACTGTATCCCTCTTATTAGGGTACGTTCCCCAGCCAACAATGGACCATTGTGAGCTCCACCCTTCCTGAGGTCATTCCGCCCCCCCCCCACCTGAAGAAGGGTTCTGACCCGAAACAGGTGTCAGAGGTTATGGGGAGAAGGCAGGAGAATGGGGTTAGGAGGGAGAGATAGATCAGCCATGATTGAATCGCAGAGTAGACTTAGTGGGCCGAATGGCCTAATTCTACTCCTATCCCTTATGACCTTATGAAATGTCACCTGGTATTTTGCTCCAGAGATGCTGCCTGACCCACCGAGTGTTGTGTCTATCTGCATTTGAGCCGATTTGAATTCCCGCATATTTTTCAGCGAATAAAATTAATAGATGGAAAATTAGTCGAGTCGAGAATCAACTGGTCCGACCCCTCCCTCTCTGTGTGTTCTACTTGTGTGAAACTTTGGATGGTGAGAGCTGAATTGTGAAATGCATTTTTAATATATTCTAAGGGTGGACTGATCCCTCTGACACATAATTTGGGGACATTTTTAACCTCAGCCCAGCACTCCATTACATTTCACTGGGCAGTTTTTCACAACTGCAAGCCTTTCATTGTGATAAGCTTACAATAAGGAGAAAGGGATATTTTTTAAATATTTCACTGGTCAACAAAGTTACTGTTGCAACAATATATCAAGAGAGACAAGAGTGTTTTATTGTCAAACAGAACAATTTCAACTGGGCTGTACGGTGGCGCAGCGGTAGAGTTGCTGCCTTACAGCGCCAGAGACCCGGGTTCAATCCCCACTACAGGCGCTGTCTGAATGGAGTTTGTACGTTCTCCCCGTGACCTGCCTGGGTTTTCACTGGGTGCTCTGGTTTCCTCCCACACTCCAAAGACGTACAGGTTTGTAGGTTGATTGGCTTGCTAGTAAAATTGTAAATTGTCCTCAGTGTGTGTAGGATAGTGTTAGTGTGCGGGGATCGTTGGTTGGCACGGGCTCGGTGGGCCGAAGGGCCTGTTTCCACGCTGTATCTCTAAACTAAAACTGAACTAGACTATTTCAAGCATAAAGGAAGGGTCTGACTGGGAGGTCCCTAATCAAGGACAGCCAAGCAAAGTCTTGGTGCTTGTTGGTAAGTTCTGGCAATGAGGCATTTTGCCAGATGAATTGGCCAGTCCGCTCAGGGGACCAGCCCCTAGGAACCATCGAGTCCTCGTCCCACATATTAACAATAACAGCTACTGATGTACCACCGGAAGCATTTTATCGGGATGCATCACAGCTTGGTTTGGGAACAGATCCATCCCAAGGCCGCAAGAAATCACAGCCAATTGTGGACGCAGCCCAGAGCATCACACAAACGGGCCTCGACCTGAAACGTCACCCATTCCTTCTCTCCAGAGACGCTGCCTGTCCCGCTGAATTACTCCAGCTTTTTGTGTCTATCTGCAGTTCCTACCTACACAAACCAACCTCCCTTCTATGGACTCCATTTATACCTCTCACTGCCTCGGCAAGGCCAGCAGCATAATCAAGAATGAGTCGCACCCTGGCCATTCCTTCTCCCATCAGGCAAAACAGGTATAGAAGTGTGAAAACGCACACCTCCAGATTCAGGGCCAGTGTCTTCTCAGCTGTTATCAGGCAACTGAATCATCCTACCACAACCAGAGAGCAGTGCTGAACTACTATCCACCTCTTTGGTGACCCTCGGACTATTCTTGATCGGATTTTGCTGGCTTTACCTTGCACTAAACGTTATTCCCTAATCATGTATCTATACACTGTAAATGGCTCGATTGGAATCATGTATTGTCTTTCTGCTGACTGGACAGCATGCAACAAAAGCCTTTCACTGTACACGTGACAATAAACTGAACTAACCAATAACCCCATTTCTGCAAAAATACTAAGCAGTGAATAAAATATATTCTTGTTGCAGTTTGCGATGGACATTCAGAATTCAAGGATGCAAAACTTCTCTACAGATTCCGAAAAGACGATGGAACATTTCCCTTAAGTAAGGAAGTGAAGGTGTTCATGAGAGGCCAAAGCTTGTATGAAAAGTGAGTTGCTCATAAAATCTTCAGTTATAGACTCAAAGCTGAGTTTGAAGGGCCTTCATCACCTTTCATTGGCAGCACGGTGCCGCAGCGGTAGAGTTGCCACCTTTGAGCGAGGGAGACCTGGGTTCGATCCTGAGTATGGGTGCTGTCTGTACAGAATTTGTACTTTCTCCCTGTGATCTGCGTGGGTTTTCTCTGAGATCTTCGATTTCCTCCCATGTTCCAAAGACGTACAGGTTTGTAGGTTAATTGGCTTGGTATAAATGTAAAAACAAAATTGCCCCTTGCGTGTGTGTGTAGCATAGTGTAAAGGGCCTGTCGCACTGTACAAGGTAATTCAAGAGTTCTCCCGAGTTTCCCCTGATTTGAACTCGGAGAATTACAGTAATAGCTGCTCGTAGGTACTCGGGGCTCTCGTGGACATTTTTCAACATGTTGAAAAATCTTCACGAGCTTACCGCGTTTCCCGAGTACCTGCCGTTAGCGTTACGAGCCGCTAAGAGACGTCCCGAGCTCTGACGTGCCAATTACGTTCACTCTCCGTGCTTACCATGAGTTTGATTTTTTTTTTAAACTCGGGAGAGCTCTTGGGTAAACTCATATAGTGGGACAGCCCCTTTATAGCCCTGTCCCACGGTACGAGTTCATTCCAAGAGCTCTCCCGAGTTTGCTCTGATTCGAACTCAGAGATTTACGATAATGGCCGCTCGTCGGTTCTCGGGGCTCTCGTGGACATTTTTCAACGTGTTGAAAAATCTTCTCGAGTCTTCCCGTGCTTACCTGCCGTTAGCGAGTCTTCCCGAGTACCTGCCGTTAGCCTTATGAGCCGCTAAGAGACGTCCCCGAGCGCTGACGTACCCACTACGTTCATTCTCCGTGCTTACCATGAGTTTGATTTTCTTTAAACTCGGGAGAGCTCTTGAAATGAACTCGTACCGTGGGACAGGGCTATTAGTGTACGGGGATCGCTGGTCGGTGTGGTCTCGGTGCGCTGAAGGGCCTGTTTCTGTGCTGTATCCCTAAACTAATGTAAACTAAAATCTTTTACTTATGTATTTTATACTAAAAGTATTAACTTTTACACTAAAATTATTAATATTTTCAATTTTAATTAAGTTGATCGTTCCCAAAACTTTGAGTTGGAGGCAAGTGGAGTCAAATTGACCAGTAACTTGAGCACGAACGAAGATAGGACGTCGAAGAGTACAACACTGGCTTGAAGGGCCTGAAGAGCCGAATGGCCTACTCCTTGCTCGAAGGGCCGAATGGCCTACTCCTGCACCTATTTTGTCAATTGTCTAACACAAGAACAGGTCCTTCGGCCCACAATATCTTTGCCGAAAATGATGCCAAGATCTGCAGTGCTCTTATCTGCCTGCACTTAATCCACATCCCTCCATATCCATGCACCTCTCCAAATGCCACCATCGTCTCTGCCTCAACCACAACCTCCGACACTTTATTCCAGGCACTCATCATTCTCGATATTTAAACAAACATTCCCTGTAAGTCTCCCTTAAACTTTTCCCCTCACACCTTGAAGTTATGCCTTCTGGTATTTGACATTTCCATCAGGGAAAAAGGTTTTGACTATCTACCCTATCTATGCGTCTCATAATTTTATGTACATCAATCAGGAAGGATGTGGAAACTTTGGAAAGGGCGTAAAGGCAGTTTACCAGCATGCTGCCTGGACTAGAGGCTATTCGCTATAAGGGAGAATTTGGACAAATTTGGAATATTTTCCCCCCACCATCATAAGTGATAAGAGAATTAGGCCATTCAGCCCATCAAGTCTATTCTGCCAATCTATTAAAATCTCCGTTTTCTGAGGAACAGTGGGGGTTCACTGTTAAGCGCTTGTTAAATGTCTTTATTAACATCGTATTAACACGATGTGTCACCAATTGTGTTTTGACCTTCAAGTATTACTGAAGGTATTCACGGATAATTTCTTAAAACTGTCTGACGTGGGTACAATTACCATTTGGACTAATTGGATGTATTGGTGGATGGGAAAGATTTAAACATGTATCAGATTTAAATGGATTGGGTCATTGAGGGCTCCGGTCGAACGGGTTTCCTGGCTGGCTTGCAGGTAAGTCCCTCATTCACGGTCACTCACGTTATTTAGTATTTTTTCCCCATCTCACGCTCTTCCCCCCTCAAAGGTTGGTTCTTCTGTTTGCTTTAATTTGCTTCAGTTTGTTTCTTCAAGTGTTATTAATCGCATTGTAGCTTTTGAAAGATTCAAGCAGGTATCAGACACTTTCTCAGGGCTGAATCGGCCCGTTGGCGGGGCCTTTCATCACCGGCGCGGCTTAAAATCAAACTGCAGCGTCGAGGTGATCGAGGATCCCGATGTTGAAGCCTCCGCCGGCCGATTATAAGCCGCGCCAGGCGATGAAAGGCCCCTCGAACGGGCCGTTTCAAGCCCCACGATTCGGGGCGGACAAAGCTGCTGTTGCTGGAGTTCGGAGTCGGTCACCAATGGGTCAGCTCCCCACGGTAACAGGTCAGCTCCCTATGTTACCGTGCACAAGGCTCACGGCTGAAGCCTCGCGTGTGTGTTTGAGCCATCAAAGCTCCGATCCTAGACTCTCCCAATAATAGTGGAAACATCCACTCTGCATCCACTCTATCCAGGCTAATCAGACGTTGAGACGATATCTCCTAGAAGTATATAGAATTGGATGCCAGTGCTGGGGATCAGAGCAGCATCCAAGGTAGAGGTGCTGTCACAGGTCGTAGAGACATAGAGCTGTGCGGCACAGAAACAGGCCCTTAGACCAAGTTGGCATATTGGCCTGGTCCCATTTGTTTGCATTCGGCCCATAAACCTTCGTGATGTCCCAAGTTATTGGAAGCAGGAAAGAAATATCATCAACTTATCTCTGTCCTGAACTAAAGTCAGCCGCTTCACCTGCTCCCTTTGGACTTTAGTGATACAGTGCGGAAAGAGGCACTTCGGCCCACCGAGTCCGCACCGACCAGTGATCACCCTGTACACTAGCGCTATCCTACACAGTAGGGACAATTATCAATTTTTGCAGAAGCCAATTAACCTACAAACCTGCACATCTTTGGAGTGTGGGAGGAAACCGGAGATCTCGGGGAAAACCCACGCAGGTCACGGGGGGGAATGTGCAAACTCCATACAGACAGCACCCATAGTCAGGATCGAACTCGGGTCTCTGGCGCTGTGAGGCAGCAACTCTACCGCTGCGCCACCACGCTGTCCACCCCTTGTGTTTGTGTATTGTCCCCTCAGGTTGGCTGCATTTTGCTGCTGAATCAGGATGTTACACGTTCAAATTCCCTTCCAGGACCAGAGCATGGAAACAGGCCCTTCAGCCCACCGAGACCATGCTACCCATCAAGCATCCAGGCACACTCATTCTGCACTGTATTTTATCCATTGAGTTATACAGCCCAGAAACAACCCAGAGAGCGACTGCCTGTAGTTTACCCACAGCACTGCCCTGTATTGTGCCTGGTGAACTTGCACTAGCTTGCATGAATCGCTGCAGGGAAATTTCAGTGGCAATGTCAATTGCAAGATTGGGAAATTGACTGCTGCAAGGGAATTCTGGCCCATGTTGTACATGAAATATGTATGTAATACAGAGACACGAGAGCTGGTTCAGACTGACAGTGAGATTTATACTGGCAAACTCTACTATGGAAGTTGCTGAACTTGTTTTGAGCATGGTGCTTCAAGGTAAGGCTTGAGTATGAGCCAAAAGACCAGGGAGTCTAATCTATGAAGTGCTTATCTAAGGTACTGGTTTCGAACCAATGTTTATGCCTTTTAAAAAAATGTTCTGGACATTCCTAGTTCTAGTTCAGATCAGAGAATCAACATGGAAACAGGGCCTTTGGGTGAACCCACCGAGTCCACACTCACTATCGATCACTTGGTATTAGTGGTGGCGCGGTGGCGCAGCAGTAGAGTTGCTGCCTTACAGTGCCAGAGACCTGGGTTCAATTCCGACCATGGGTGCTGACTATATGGAGTTTGCACGTTCTCCTTGTGCTTGGTTTTCTCCATGTGCTCCGGTTTCCACTTTTCAAAGACCTGCAAGTTTGTAGGTTAATTGACTTCTGTAAATCGTCCCTAGCGTGTAGGATAGAACTAGCATACAGGTGATGGTGGGTCGGTGCGGACTCGGTAGGCCAAAGGGCCTGTTTCCACGCTGTACCTCTAAAACTATAATCGACCATCGCACCAGTCCTATGTCATCCCACTTTCTCATCCACTCATGCCACACGAGGGGCAATTTACAGAGGCCAATTGACCTACAAGTTTACATGTCATTGGGAAGGGGAGGAGACGCGCGCGGTCACGGGGAGAAGGAGCAAGGTCCGCACCCGAGGTCCGGGTCGAACCCGGGTCCCGGCCGCAGTGACGCGACCGTTTTGGGATCTGTACAACGCTGCACAACTGTCCCTACCGTTGACAGGCTTATTAACTCTGACAACACCATCATGAAATTGCAAGAGGAAAATGGCGTGAAGTACCACCGCAGTGTCTCTGGTTGCGATATGATCGACTGGCTGATGAAGGAAGGCGAAGCTTCCTCAAGAAAGGAGGCCGTGGAGTTATGCCGAAGGGAACTTGAACACGGAATTATTCAACATGGTGAGAACCCTGTGCTAATTGTTGTCTAAATATTATGTCTTAGCTATTAAATATGAGGTCATGCATTTACGTTTGTTGCCTTTATATTTCAAGAGACAAGAGTCAATTGTGTTTAATTTATAACTCCCCCTACGATCTACCTGTTGCACCTGAGTTTGCTTTGGTAGTATTGATGAATTATATTATTATAGTTTAGCTTAGACATACAGCGCGGGAACAGGCCCTTCGGCCCACCGGGTCCGCGTCGACCAGCGATCCCCGCACATTAGCACTATCTTGCACCCTCTAGGGACAATTCTTACATTTATACCAAGCCAATTAACCTACTAACCTGTAAGTCTTTGGAGTGTGGGAGGAAACCGAAGATCTCGGAGAAAACCCAGGAGAACGTACAAACTCTGTACAGACAGCACCCGCAGTCGGGATTGAACGGCGCTGCATTTGCTGTAAGGCAGCAACTCTACCGCCGCGCCACCGTGACCGCCCTACCTGATGTATTGACTAGCATGCTCCAGGCCAAGTCCACAAACAAAGCTTTTCTCTGTATCTCGGCACAGGTGACAATAATAATCGACCTAATCCTAAACAGGAAGGCAAACCTGTAGGGATTTTCCCCACCCCCTCCCCTGTGCCCGACCTAGACGCGCCCCATTCTCTCCCTCCCGCCCCCTCCACCTACATTCCCTCCTCTGGCTTCACAATTTGCATCTCTTCAATCCTTTTCTCACACACATTCTGTGTCATCTCTGGCCTTTGTCCAACCATCCACCTATCAAACGCCCCTCTCTTCTTGTTCACTAAGTAATAGGTGTTGTTCACTTATTGTCACTCTTGCTTAGTCCTGCCTGTCCTCTCTTCCTAACGATCTCCTCCTCCCCCTCCCCCTCCCCCTCCCCCTCCCCTTACAATCAGTCTGAAGGAGGGTCCCGACCCGGAACGTCACCTCTCCATGTTCCACAGAGATGCATCCTGGCTTGCTGGGTAAATCCAGCACATTGCGCTTTTTCTTTGCAAACCTGCATCTGCAGTTCCTTGTTTTTGACAATAAAATTTCCATTTCTTTGCACTGGGTGGATGGCAATAGGGCCTTGGGGGAGGTGCGACACAGTGGCGCAGCGATGGAGTTGCTGCCTCACAGCGTCAGAGACCCAGGTTCGATCCTGAACACAGTTGCTGTCTGTACGCAGTTTGTACGTTCTCCCCATGACCCGCGTGGGTTTTCTCTGAGATCTTCGGTTTCCTCCCACACTCCAAAGACGTACAGGTTTGTAGATTAATTGGCTTGGTATAAATGTAAAAATTGTCCCTATGGGTAGTGATAACGTGCGGGGATCATTGGTCGGTGCAGACTCGGTGGGCCGAAGGGCCTGTTTCAACGCTGTATTTCTAAACTAAACTAAACTGGTCTTAACCCGAAACGTCACCCATTCCTTCTCTCCAGAGATGCTTCCGATCCCGCTGAGTTGAGTTATTCCAGCATTTCGTGTTTATCTAAACTAAACTAAAGGCAGATCCGTGTTAATAATTGTTGTATGCTCATAATACGAGGGAATTGGAAGAGTGTCTAATGATGAGTTTGCCTCCATTAAGAGCATGGTTTGTTTGCTCTGCAGTCTCAAACCGCCACCACTTTTTCGACAGCAACTTGCTCTACCAGTTCCGCATCAACTTCCGCCGAAGACGCCGCGTGACCGAGCTCCTCAACGAAAACTCGTGGACGGTGCAGGAGTCCAACGACAGTCCCTTCTGCCTGCGGAAACTCAACCCGGAGCAGGACAGCTCCAGCTTCCTCTCAGGTGCACCAGAGTTCAACTAACGCACACTTGTGTGACATGTCTGTGCGGAGTTTGCACGTTCACCCCGCGACCGTGCGGGTTTTTCTCCGGGTGCTCCGGTTTCCACCCACATCTACCTCATTGGTGACCCTCAGACAATCGTCCTACCACAACCAGGGAGCAGTGCTGAACTACTAGCCACCTCTTTGTTGACCCTCGGACTATCCTTGACCAGTCTGAAGAAGGGTCTCGACCCGAAACGTCGCCTACCTCCTTCGCTCCTTAGATGCTGCTGCACCCGCTGAGTTTCTCCAGCTTTTTATGTAACCCTTGACCAGACTTTACTGGCTTCACCTTGCACTAAACGTTATTCCCTTATCATGTATCTAAACACTGTAAATGGCTCAATTGTAATCATGTGTTGTCTTTCTGCCGACTGGTTAGCACGCAACAAAAGCTTTTCACTGTACCTCGGTACACGTGACAATAAACTGAACTGAAACTGAGCATTCCAAAGATGTGCAGGTTTGTAGGTCAATTGGCTACTGCAGATTGTCCGTAGTGTGTAGGGTAGTGCTTGTGTATAGGGATCGCTGGATGGCACTGACTGTGTGGGCCAAAATGCCTGTTTCCATGCTGTATCGCTAAACTAAACTAAACTAAACTAAAATGTACATCAAATGGACATCTGTTCCACTTTGTTATAATATGTTACTTGCTTAATCAATCAAATGTGAATGCTTAGCATGACATATGTCATGTATGTCATGTTGTTACTTGTGGGCGGAGCACCAAGGCAAATTCCTTGTATGGGAATATTTAGCCAATAAACTTACTTACTTACTTTTTAATTTAGTTTTGGATAGAGATACAGCATGGAAATAGGCCCATCGGCCCATCGAGTCCATGCCGACTGTCGATCACCCGAGTTATAACACCAGTTATATTTACACCCAAGAGACAATTTACAGAGGACACTTAACCTAAAAACTTGCACGTCTCTGGAACGTGGGAGGAAACCGGTGAAAACCCACGCAGGTCACGGGGGGAACATGCAAACTCCGTACAGACAGCACCCGTAGTCAGGATCGAACCTGCGCTGTAAAGGCAGCCGCTCTACCACTGCGCCACCGTGCCGCTGATGCAGTTAGGTTTGTGATAGTGGATGGCCGGTGCGATGAGGGCCTAACTCGCTTGTTGTTTGGATTTCCAGTGCAAACCAACAAAGAGATCAAGGTGGTATCAGCCGTACGTCGAAGCAGCCTGACCCCTGTTGTCACGGGAACCACCGCCTTTTACAATGCAGGCCCAAGCCTCGCCTGTGAGCCTTCAGTGGAGTGCAACCCGAAATCAGGTTGGAGCAAGCAACATTCAGTAATGTGTGTACATTTAATTGAATTAATAATCGGTAGACCAGGAACAAGCCGAGCATGCATGATTGCTAAATTCAGACAGCACTTCTCCATTCATTGTTTCGGTTTAGTTTAGCTTACAGATAGAGCTTAGAAACAGGCGCTTCAGCCCACCGAGTCTGCGCCGACCAGCGATCGCCTTATGCACTATTTTCTCCAATGGAGAAAGATAATTGGGCCGTGATTTTAGCTCAAGGCATATCACCCCAATGCCACCATCGTATTCTCCTCCTCAAACTGCAGGGATTATTTGTTGAGATCCTTGCTGTCGAAGGTTGCTTGTCCATTGTAGTGTCCGAGGGGCAATTACAGGTTTAAAACCATAAATGCTGCGATCACCCCAGTCATATTCACAGAGTCTCACAGTATGGAAACAGGCCGTACAGCATAGAGATTTACAATGAGGAAACAGGGCCTTTGGCATAGAGTCTTACAATGAGGAAACAGGGCCTTTGGCATAGAATCTTACAATGTGGAAACACGGCCTTTGGTATAGAGTCTTATAATGAGGAAACAGGCCCTTCGGCATAGAGTCTTACTGAGTGGAAACAGGCCCTTCGGCCCAACTTGCCCAATACTGGCCAACAGTCTTTCGTTCATTGCATCTGGTCCTTGTCCTTCTGATGTACTCTTGTGAGAACTACCCACTGAGTGATAGCTGAAAGGGTAATGGGTGTTTACAATTGGCAGGTTTGTGCATGTCCTTTGGCGTTTGTTTTGGCTTGGAGGACTGGTTGTCATGGTCACCAGACTGATGGTGGGTGAGCTGTCTAACAGTCCGTGCTTGTGGCAAGTGTTGAGGACCCGTGCTTGGACCATCACACAATGCTGACTATGGGGTGCTGTCTGTACGGAGTTTGCACGTTCTCCCTGTGACCTGCCTGGGTTTTGTCCGGGTGCTCCGGTTTCCTCCCACACTGCAAAGACGCACAGGTGCGTCGGCTAATTGGCTTGGTAAAATTGTAACTTGTCCCGGGTGTGCGTGGGATAGTGTAGGGGTGCGATGATTGCTAGTCGGCGCGGATTCGGTGGGCCGAAGGGCCTGTTTCCCCACTGTATGTCTAAAGTCTAAAGTCTGCAAATGTTTAAACATTTATGACTCGTGAAAAAATTACTACCTGGGTCACACCAAACAGAGGCTGTGGGTGACAGGGAGAGGAACAAGCACAAGGCTGTCTAATAAATTATTATTTCTGGGAACAGCCAACAACCCTACTCCAAAATGACATGCAGCCCCTTATTAATGACTAAGGCGTAAATGATCACAATTTTGCAAAATAATAATTTTCTGAAAACTTCCTATTAATAAATAGCCATAAAATATTTCACAAACCACCGACCATCTAAGTAAATAACAAAACTTCCTCAGTATTCACAGCTCAAACCATTAATTTCACGTTTCACGTATCTTGGGTTTTATAGCTGTTGACAGATCAATTTCCCTCCTCGGATAAAGTTCTATTGTATCGTATCGTATTAAGTCGTTGCTGCAACAGTGGAACAGGCACTTTGGCCTAAGTCGTCCAAACCTACCAAGATGTCTCATCGTAGATAGTCTTATTTGGTTGCGTTTGGTGCATATCCTTCTTAATCTTTCTCCTCCATCAACCTGTTCAAATGCTTTTAGACTGGTGTGGCACGGTGGCGCAGCGGTAGAGTTGCTGCCTCACAGTGCCAGAGACCCGGGTTCGATCCTGATGACGGGGGCTGTTTGTACAGAGTATGGACGTTCTCCCCGTGACCGTGTGGGTTTTCTATGGGTGTGTAGGATAGAACATGGATGAAGGGCCTGTTTCTATGCTGTACCTCTGAACTAAACTAAACTAAACTAGACCACTGCCTAATCCGATAACCTTTCTTATCATTGCTAATCTCACAGGTCAACGTCATTTATGTTGCAGCTACATATTTAACACTCATCCAAATTAGTGTTAATCTGGTTTGAGCTGTGTCTGCTGTGGAGGTTATAAGACCATCAGACCATAAGTCACAGGAACAGAATTAACCCATTCGGCCCATTGAGTCAACTCCGCCATTCAGTCATGCAGGAAAAATGTTCCCAATGTTGGGGGAGTCCAGAACCAGGGGCCACAGTCTAAGAATAAAGGAGAGGCCATTTAAAACTGAGATGAGAAAAAACTTTTTCACCCAGAGAGTTGTGAATTTGTGGAATTCTCTGCCACGGAAGGCAGTGGAGGCCAATTCACTGGATGAATTTAAAAGAGAGTTATCGCCCTGTCCCACGGTACGAGTTCATTTCAAGAGCTCTCATAGAAACATAGAAACATAGAAAAATAGGTGCAGGAGTAGGCCATTCGGCCCTTCGAGCCTGCACCGCCATTCAATGTGATCATGGCTGATCATCCAACTCAGTATCCCGTACCTGCCTTCTCTCCATACCCCCTGATCCCTTTAGCCACAAGTGCCGCATCTAACGCCCTGTTAAATATAGCCAATGAACAGGCCGCAACCTTCTGTGGCAGAGAATTCCAGAGACTCACCACTCTCTGTGTAAAGAATGTTTTCCTCACCTCGGTCCTAAAGGAATTCCCCCTTATCCTTAGACTGTGACCCCTTGTTCTGGACTCCCCCAACATCGGGAACAATCTTCCAGCATCTAGCTTGTCCAACCCCTTAAGAATTTTGTAAGTTTCTATAAGATCCCCCCTCAATCTTCTAAATTCCAGCGAGTACAAGCCGAGTCTATCCAATCTTTCCTCATATGAAAGTCCTGACATCCCAGGACTCCCGAGTTTAAAAAAAATCAAACTCGTGGTAAGCACGGAGAATGAACGTAGTGGGTACGTCAGAGCTCGGGGACGTCTCTGGGGAATTCCACAGATTCACCACCCTCTATCTATAGAAATTATTCCTCATCTTCATTCTAAAGGTACTTCCTTTTATTCTGAGGCTGTGCCCTCTGGTCGAAACTCTCCCACTCTCTCCACATTCACTGTATGCAGGCCTTGCATTATTCGGTAGGTTTCAATGAGGTGTCCCCCTCATCCTTGTAAAATCCAGCGATTACAGGCCCAGTACCGTCAAACGCCCATCATGGATTCACCCAGGTTCATTGTTGTCTTGTTATTTGTTTAGACGAGGGGTCAGCGACCTTGTTCTGCATAGGGGCCAGGACGCATGTCTGTGAGTGGATGGCGGGCCACATCTATCACGTGTGGATGCCGCCCCCATCCCGACCCGGATGGCAGGCATCAAATCACGTGTTTACAGAAAGTGCGGGACTGAGCTGGTTGCTTTGCGCAGGATGAGGCACAGCCAGAGTTCGGCGCTCGGCCACGCTCAGCGCTCGGCGGGCCGGATGATTACGGGGGGGGAAAAATCCGCCTGCGGGCCGGATGTTTTGGTGTTAGGGGCCGCATTCAGCCCGGGGGCCGCAGGTTGCCGAACCCTAGCTTGGACCTCCAAAAGTTGCGAAATGTTTTGTGGATATTAATTAACTTTAAGGATTCAAATATGTTCTAGTTTGGACACGGGCAACATTGCAACCAGTCATGCAGACTCGTTAATAAACCTCTGCACGTTGTTTTGGACTAACATAGTCGGCTATTACCATAAATAGTTATTCATTAGACAACTCTGTCCTTGTTCTGGTTCTCCCACCTCCAGTCTTTGTTTGACTTGGACCAAGTTGTAACTTTTGATCCCTTCTATGAGTTTTAATGCATGGAATTAGACTCCAAGCGCTCTGGAGCACCAAGTCTGTTAAATAAAAGAGATTCGGAGTTAAATTGATTTAGTTTAACTCAAAGCCAATTAACAAAAATAGTGAAACTGAATGTTGGGAATGTTTTGTAAGTAACCCGTTTTCAATAGCTAACAGAAATAAAGCATTTCAGTCTTTCGAGGAAAAGCAAAACATAATATATAACTTGGTGATCAAAGGTACAGATTGCTGTTTAAGAATTTTTAATTCCATGGTGCAAAGCTGAATAGTTCATGTTATATCTGGAAACATCCTCTCCACGTCAGGTCGAGCAGGCTGGGTCTCTAGGATGAGGAGGCAGGAGGATGAGGAGTGATTATGCATCTTGTTGAGAAATATCTTAAAGAGATGTATAAATTCACGAGAGGAGTAGATCAGGGAGATGCACAGAGTCTTTTGCCCAGAGTAGGGGAATCGAGGACCAGGTTTAAAGTGAAGGGGAAAAGATTTAATAGGAATCTGAGGGGTAACATTTTCACACAAAGGGTGGTGGGTGTATGGAACGAGCTGCCATAGGAGGTAGTTGAGGCAGGGACTATCACAGCGTTTAAGAAACAATTAGGCAGGTTGATGGATAGGACAGGTTTGGAGGGATATGGGCCAATCACAGGCAGGTGGGACTAGTGTAGCTGGGACATGTTGGCTGGTGTGGGCAAGTTGGGCCGAAGGGCCTGTTTCCACACTGTATGTTTCTATGACTCTATTACATCCACTCTACCCAGACTTTTCACTATTCTGTACCTTTCAGTGAGATCCCCCCTCATCTTTCTCAACTCCAGCGAGTCGAGGCTCAGATCCATCAAACGCTCATCGTGCATCCACCCAATCATCCCCGGGATCATTCGTGTGTTGTTATTTGTTTAGACTGCCTCTGTCCTCTGCCCTCTGCCCTCTGCCCTCTGTCTCTGCCTCTGCCTCTGCCCTCTGCCCTCTGCCCTCTGCCCTCTGCCCTCTTCCTCTTCCTCTTCCTCTTCCTCTTCCTCTTCCTCTTCCTCTTCCTCTTCCTCTGCCCTCTGCCCTCTGCCCTCTGCCTCTGCCCTCTGCCCCCTGCCCTTTGCCCCCTGCCCTCTGCCCTCTGTCTGCCCTCTGTCTCTGCCCTCTGTCTCTGCCCTCTGTCTCTGCCCTCTGTCTCTGCCCTCTGTCTCTGCCCTCTGTCTCTGCCCTCTGTCTCTGCCCTCTGTCTCTGCCCTCTGCCCTCTGCCCTCTGCCCTCTCCCCTCTGCCCTCTGCCCTCTCCCCTCTGCCCTCTGCCCTCTGCCCTCTGCCCTCTGTCCTCTGCCCTCTGCCCTCTGCCTCTACCTTCTGCCTCTGCCCTCGCGCTCTCTACCCCCCTCCCTCACCTTCTCTAGCCGCGCCTGTGAGTTGGGGGCTATGTGTGAGTGGATTGGGCGGAGGATGGGATGAAAGGAGCGAATTAATAATATTAATATAATATCAAGGGGGGTGGGTAGTGTGTGTGTGTGATGCCGCAGGCCATCCCCTCTCGCAACCGCGCGTTGAGGGGATGGGTTGCAACGTCCTCTGCACTTGGTCTAGTTCACTATAAAATTGGAGTCCCCTATGTGGATTGCTGCTTGCAGTCAAACATGTGGGGCAGCAATAACTCCACCTCAACAGGAAGATCAACAACACGCATATCTCATAAGTTCATCAGTTCTGGGAGCAGAAATAGACCATTCGGCCCCTCAAGTCTACTCTGCCATTGCATCACAGCTGATCTATCTTTCCTTCTCCCCTTAACCCCTGATGCCCATAATAATGACGAATCTGTTGATCTCCGCCTTAAAAATACCCATTGACGTGGCCGCCACAGCCGTCTGTGGCAATGAACTCCACAGATTCACCACCCTCTGACTATATATGCATGCGCGTGTAACGAAAGGCAGACACAAAGTGCTGGAGTTAAGGGCCTGTCCCACTTGGCCGTCATTTGCGCCTCATTTACGCGTCGTATGTAAAATAGGTCAACGTGTTGTGACGCACGGGTAGCGTGGGACGGGCGCATGGCGAGGCGTGGAGAAGTGCGGAGTTGCGCTCGGTATCGTGCAGCACTCCAGGAATTTGTCCTGTATGACATCCTCGCGCGCCACCTGACTGACGTATCGCGTTACGCACGCTGATGAAATGGGTACGCATGCTAACGTGTTGGCGTCGAAAGCTGCGTCCCGACATCTGACATGTTGCGTGACATGTCGACATCTCAGTGTATGGATTTAAGAGAGAGTTGGATAGTGCTCTAGGGGCTAGTGGAGTCAAGGGATATGGGGAGAAGGCAGGCACGGGTTATTGATAGTGGACGATCAGCCATGATCATATTGAATGGCGGTACTGGCTCCAAGGGCTGAATGGCCTCCTCCTGCACCTATTGTCTATGTTTCTATGTGTATCGCGAGGTGACGCATGGTTAAGTCACCGTGTGTAACCATGTATCGCCGCGCTCCGTTGGGTAATCTAATGATGTCATGCGCACCAGACGGCACGATGACGCATGATTTGCGCACGACATCACGCGTAATGGCGCGTCAACCTATTTTAATTATGACGTGTAAATGAGGCGCAAATGACGGCCAACTGGGACAGGCCCTTAACTCAGCAGGTCAGGCAGCATCTGACTTTCAGTCTAAAGAAGTGTTCCGGCCCGCATGAGTTACTCCAGCACTTTGTGTCTATCTTCGCTACAAACCAGCATCTGCTGTTCCTTCCTACACTGTAATAAAAGGTTTTGTATATTTTTTCACACCAGCTGTAATATTCAAATCTCAGTGCCCACTGCTTAAAACAATAGCTACGCAGGAGGTGGGTGTTAGTTTTTCACTTGGATCTAAAATTGGGAAGTGGCGGGTGGTGTGCATCAGTTGATGGCTCCCATTTTCACCTGATGTGGATTGAAGTGACAAGCTGCTGGCAGTGGAAGGCATTTCCATAGCACATGTCTCCTTTGCCAAGTTAATCATCAACCATAGTCGCAGACACAAGATGCTGGAGCAACTCAGCGGGACAGGCGGCATCTCCTGAGAGAAGGAATAGGTGACGTTTCGGGTTGAGACCGTTCTTCAGACGGCACCTGGGCTCGGGCACCACCCTTTGTGTAGAAAATAAGTTACCTCTCTGCTAAATCTGAGGAAGGGTATCGGCCCAAAATATCGCCCGCTCCCTCTCTCCAGAGATGCTGCCTGTCCCGCTGAGTTTCATCTTCAGTGAAAACCGACATCTGCATTTCCTTCCTGCACATAACCATATAACCATATAACAATTCCAGCACGGAAACAGGCCCTCTCGGCCCTTCCAGTCCGTGCCGACCATTTATTTCCCCCTAGTCCCATCTACCTGCACTCAGACCATACCCCTCCATTCCCTTCCCGTCCGTATATCTATCCACTTTACTTTTAAATGTTAAAATCGATCCTGCCTCCACCACTTCTGCTGGAAGATCATTCCACACAGCCACCACTCTCTGAGTAAAGAAGTTCCCCCTCATGTTACCCCTAAACTTCTGTCGCTTAATTCTCATGTCATGGCCTCTTGTTTGAATCTTCCCTACCCTCAATGGTAAAAGCTTATCCACGTCAACTCTGTCTATCCCTTTCATCATTTTAAAGACCTCAATCAAGTTCCCCCTTAACCTTCTGCTCTCCAAAGAATAAAGACCTATCTTGTTCAACCTTTCTCTGTAACTTAGTTGCTGGAACCCAGGCAACATTCTAGTAAATCTCCTCTGTATTCTCTCTATTTTGTTGACATCCTTGCTATAATTAGGCGACCAAAATTGTACACCATACTCCAGAATTGGTCTTACCAATGCTTTGTACAATTTTAACATTACTTCCCTACTCCTATATTCAATGCTCTGATTTATAAAGGCCAGCACACCAAAAGCTTTCTTTACCACACTATCTACATGCGATTCCACCTTCAGGGAACTATGCACAGTTATTCCTAGATCCCTCTGTTCCACAGCATTCCTCAATTCCCTACCATTTACCATGTATGTCCTATTTTGATTTGTCCTGCCAAGATGTAGCACCTCACACTTATCAGCATTAAACTCCATCTACCATCTTTCAGCCCACTCTTCCAAATGGCCCAAATCTCTCTGTAGACTTTGAAAATCTACTTCATTATCCACAACACCACCTATCTTAGTATCATCTGCATACTTACTTATCCAATTTTCCACCCCATCATCCAGATCATTGATGTACATGACAAACAACAGTGGACCCAACACAGATCCCTGAGGCACCCCACTGGTCACCGGCTTCCAACCTGACAAAAAGCCACCCACCATTACTCTCTTGCATCTCCCATTCAGCCACTGTTGAATCCATCTTGCTACTCTGCCATTAACACCCAAAGATTGAACCTTCTTAACCAACCTTCCATGGGGAACCTTGTCAAAGGCCTTACTGAAATCCATACAGACAACATCCACTGCTTTACCCTCATCAATTTCTCTAGTAACCTCTTAAAAAAATTAAAGGTTTGTCAAACATGACCTTCCAGGCACAAATCCATGTTGACTGTTCCTGATCAGACCATGTTTATCCAGATGCTTATATATATTATCTCTAAGTATCCTTTCCATTAATTTGCCCACCACTGACGTCAAACTAACAGGTCTATAATTGCTAGGTTTATTCTTTGAACCCTTTTTAAACAATGGAACAACATGCGCAGTACGCCAATCCTCCGGCACTATTCCCGTTTCTAATGACATTTGAAATATTTCTGTCATTGCCCCTGCTATTTCTACACTAACTTCCCTCAATGTCCTGGGGAATATCCTGTCAGGACCTGGAGACTTATCCACATTTATATTTTTCAAACGTGTCAGTACTTCCTCCTCTTTGAATCTCATAGTTTCCATAGCTACTCTACTTTTTTCCCTTACCTCACAGAGTTCAATATCCTTCTCCTTGGTGAATACCGAAGAAAAGAAATTGTTCAATATCTCCCCCATCTCTTTTGGCTCTGCAGATAGCTGTCCATTCTGGCTCTCTAATGGTCCAATTGTATCCCTCGTTATCCTTTTGCTATTAATATAGCTGTAGAAACCCTTTGGATTTACTTTCACCTTTCTTGCCAAAGCAACCTCATATCTTCTTTTAGCTTTTCTAATTTCTTTCTTAAGATTCTTTTTACACTCTTTATACTCCTCTAGCACCTCATTTACTCCATGCCTCCTATAAATATTGTAGATATCTCTCTTTTTTCGAACCAGGTGTCCAATTTCCCTTGAAAACCATGGCTCTTTCCAATTTTTACTATTTCCTTTCAACCGAACAGGGACGTAAAGATTCTGTACTCTTACAATTTCCCCTTTAAATGTCCTCCATTTCTCTTCTAGATCCTTCCCATAAAACAAAATGTCCCAATTCACTCCTTTTAAATCCTTACGCATTCCCTCAAAGTTAGCCTTTCTCCAATCAAAAAATTCTCCAATCATAAGCATCAACCACCTTGAGCATGGGTCCAATTGACCGGTTGGCCAGTTTCATTTGGGTGTTGTGTGGGTAGGAGAGTTGATGTCGTTATTCTGAGTCCTACAAAATTTACCTCAAACAATTAAACTGGCACAGTATCCTGCGATCGCTTGTAAGGGACTGTTGCTTGAAATACTTATCTTCTAAAAATGGTGGCACCTTGGCGCAGCGGTAGAGTTGCTGCATCAGAACACCAGGGTCCCGGGTTCGATCCTGACTACGGATGCTGTCTTAATGGAGTTTGCACGTTGTCCCCGTGATCTGTGTGGGTTTTCTCCGAGATCTTCAGTTTCCTCCCACACTCCAAAGACATACAGGTTTGTAGGTTAATTGTTGTGTGTGTGTGCGCGTGTGTGTGTGTGCGTGTGTGTGAATCGCTGGCCGGTGTGGACTCGGTTGGCTGAAGGGCTTGTTTCTGCGCTGTATCTCTAAAGTAAAAACTAAAGGCCAATTGATTCTGTAACTGTACTAACCTTTAATTCACCCTTCCCGCAGATGATAACTCACTGCCAGAACACGGCTCGCAGGATTTCTTGCATAATGTCCTTTTACTAGTTTGTAAAATGTAGGCATGCTTTGTGCAAACACTCTCTGGTGTTTACTGTTGTAGTGTTGAAGAGACCAGTCACTAATGAAGAACTCCTCTCACCTGGAGCACCTTACTTAAAGAAAACATTAACAGTAAGTTTGCGTTCCTTGCTGCTTGAAGCAGTCTGTGGGATTCTCTGCCTCAGAGGGTGGTGGAGGCAGGTTCTCTGGATGCTTTCAAGAGAGAGCTAGATAGGGCTCTTAAAAATAGCGGAGTCAGGAGATATGGGGAGAAGGCAGGAACGGGGTACTGATTGGGGATGATCAGCCATGATCACATTGAATGGCGGTGCTGGCTCGAAGGGCCGAATGGCCTACTCCTGCACCTATTGTCTATTGTCTATTGTCAGTCGCTCCGGAGCCACCAAGGCTGTGACACAACACAAATGGAAGCTTCGAACCGATTCAATGAAGATATTTCCACAGGAGAGATAAGCATGCCAATCACAAATTGCACAAAGTCTTGTGTTGGAGCCAATGTTATCTTTGGCCAGAGGTATTTCTGTTAAACACCGGGCCTGAACCCTGGGAAGAATGATCAATCCCTCCCTTCACGTCAGGGTGTTCTTTGTTAACCAGAGACCATAGTTTTAACAGTGCAGCACAGGAAGAGGCCCTTCGGCCCACAATGTCCATGCTGAACATGGTACCAAGTTAGAGACAAAATGCTGGAGTGACTCAGCGGGTCAGGCAGCATCTCTGTGAAACTGTAGGTAAAGGGCCTGCCCCACCAGCATGCGACTTCATGCGGCGAGCGCGACCTAATGTGGTCGCTTGAGCCGTACGGCCTCGCGGGGCCGGTCCCACTTAGCTCGCCGGAGCCGTATGGAGTTGTGCGGAGCTGGTCCCGACATCGCGCGGGGCTCTGAAAAACTGACGTTGTTCAAAAATCCCGTATGGCAACGGCCTGTTGGCCTGCAGCCGCATTGAGGCTGCACGCAACGCCTCGAGGTCGACGGTGCGTCTGGACGTTGTACACAGCATCTGGACGTCCTACACAGCGTCTTGACGGGTACGTCGAGCGTGTGGCATTGTGCGATGACGTCAACACCCGGCGCGCCGTTGTGTGATGACGTCACCGCCCGATGCCATCCGACGTACAAATTCAGTCAGCCCGCCTCCTGCCCAGCTGATTGGTGAGTATGATGTCGGGACCAACTCCAAACGGCTCCGCGGTTGGAAGTGGGACCGGCCCCGCGAGGCCGTACGCCTCAAGCCACCACGTTACGTCACGCTCGCCGCAAGCAGTCACATGCTGGTGGGACAGGGTCTTAAAACAACACCCCAGAGGTGTTTCAGAAGGGAGTTGCAAGACAGTAGAGTGACTTTCTTGGATAATAGAGCATCTTAATGTTATTTCCTTTTGTAAAGTTGAAGGAAGCTTTGCGGGTTAAAGTGGGTGGATCTGGCTGCCTTCTGCTGAGTGGACAGAGCAGTTAGCGTACATACGCTGGTCACCCTGTGTGAACTCAGCTAATATTGAGAAAGGAGATTAAATAAAAATATCAACCATGTTGATAGATACGAGATCCCAAACTAACTAAACTCAGTTATCAATGGTGCAGTATTTTATCCTGAACGTTCAGAGTGAAATGTCTTGGACTCCACTTGCAAGAATAAATTAACTTTTAGTTTAGTTTCGGTAGACAAAATTGTTGGAGAAACTCAGCGGGTGAGGCAGCATCCATGGAGCGACGGAAATGGGCGACGTTTAGGGTCGAGACCCTTCTTCAGACTTAGTTTAGGTTAGAGATACAATGCAAAAACAGGCTCTTCAGCCCACCGCGCCGACCAACGACCCCCTGCACGCTAACACTATCCTGCACACAATGGGGACAATTTACTGTTATACCAAAGTCAATTAATCTGCAAAGGCGTACGTCTTTAGAGTGTGGGAGAAACCAGAGCACTGGGAGAAAACCCACGCAGGTCATGGGGTGAACGTACAAACTGCGTAAGGACAGCACCCATAGTCGGGATCGAACCCGGGTCTCTGGCGCTGTCAGGCAGCACCACTACCCGCTGTGCCACCACCGTGCCGCCCCACGTTTGTGCATTCCTGAATGTTAGCTGAGCGACCTTCAGGTTTTTTCCGATTTGTATGATTACTGAAAAAGTAGAATATCTTCCCTTGGTGACCTTGTTGTGACCTCCCAGCTTCTGCTGTCAATGCCGAGTTTCTACTGATAATACTCCAGCTCCCAAACGCACACAATATCTCGTTACAGTTTTCTGATCTGCCCTGCGTTCGCATTCCTGCTCCACCCTTGAAACAAACTAAATGCCGATTGTCTTACAACAGTGAGTGGATGTTGCTGAATCACTGGACGTCAACAGAAAATATTGGCACAGCTCCTTCTATCCTTCAAATGGCTCTCAGCGTGTGATATGTTCCATAGATTGATCGATTGAAAGATTACAGCGTGGAAACGGGCCCCTCTGCCCATCGAGTACATGTCGACCAACAATCACACGTTCACATTAGTTAGAAACATAGAAACATTGAAATAAGGAGTTACCTTCCAGCCAGCACCGCCATTTAATATGATGATGGAGTTACATTCAGCCCTTCGATATTCAGTAGGAGTTACATTCAGCCCTTCGAGCCAGCACCGCCATTCAATATGATCACGGCTGATCATCCACAATCAGTACCCCGT
Organism: Raja brachyura; assembly: GCA_963514005.1. The sequence continues at coordinate 6,350,065 of OY740802.1, forward strand.
TCCTGCTTTCTCCCCATATCCCTTGATTCCGTTAGCCCTAAGAGCTATAATCTAACTCTCTCTTGAAAACATCCAATGAATTGACCTCCACTGCCTTCTGTGGCAGAGAATTCTGATGTTATCCCACTTTTATAACCATATATAACCATATAACAATTACAGCATGGAAACAGGCCTTCTCGGCCCTTCCAGTCCGTGCCGACCATTTATTTTCCCCTAGTCCCATCTACCTGCACTCAGACCATACCCCTCCATTCCCTTCCCGTCCATATACCTATCCACTTTACTTTTAAATTTTAAAATTGATCCTGCCACCACCACTTCTGCAGGAAGATCATTCCACACAGCCACCACTCTCTGAGTAAAGAAGTTCCCCCTCATGTTACCCCTAAACTTCTGTCCCTTTTGCATCCATTCCCTGCGCACATGGGGTAATTTCAAGAGACCTTCAACCTTCAAATGTCTTTGTGATGTGGGAAGAAACCGCAGGAAAGCCCACAGGGAGAATGCCCAAACTTCCCACAAACTGCACTTGAGGTCGGGATCGAACCTGGGTCTCTGGCGCTGTGAGGCAGCTGTGAGGCTCGATCAGCTGCTCAGTTGTTCCACAGATGCTTTGCTAATGGCCGTACAACTTCAGTACAATGTTATTTATCAAAATACACTTATTTTCACAAAGTTAGAATTTTGGCATCAAGTCTTTGAAAGCAACACCAACGAGGTTCCGGATTTTCTTTGACGATGACTTTAATATCCATGACCCTTAAGGGGCCTGTCCCACTGCGGTGACCAAATTGGCGAGCTTAGAAGAGTTTAGGAGAGTTTGAAAAAGTGTCATGTTGAAGACCTCCTTCGACTATGTTGAAGACTAGCTTCGGGAAAATTGGACACCGAATAGTGGAGAGTGAAGCCGACCTCCTTCGATCTCCTTCGACCTCCCTTCGACTATGATGAAGACTATCTACGACTACCTTCGATTACCTTCGACTACCCTCGATAACTACGACTAACATTAGGTCACCGCAGTGGGACAGGGGCTTTAGGGTTTAAATGGCTGCTTGGTCATATTTTTTTTACACATTATTTCAGGGCGGCCCAGTGGACCAGCGGCAGAGTTGCTGCCTTACAATGCCAGACACCTAGATTTGATCTTGAGTACGGGTGCCGTCTGTACAGAGTTTGTCCGTTCTACCTGTGACCACGTGGGTTTTCTTCAGGTGCTCCGGTTTCCTCCCACACTCCAAAGACGTGCAGGTTTGTAGGTTAATTGGATTCTGTAAATTTTTAATTGGGCCTAGTGTTTAGGATAGTGCTAGCGTACGGGGTGATCGCTGGTCGGCGCAGACTCAGTAGGCCGAAGAGCCTGTTTCCACACTGGATCTCTAAAGTCTAAAGTGTACATTTAAAGATGGACATTACAAGCTCATGTTGTTCACATGGAAGGTCCACGCTGTAATCAGACACCTGAACCATCCCACCACAACCAGAAAGCAGCGCTGAACTACTATCTACCTCTTTGGTGACCCTCGGACTATCCTTGGTCGGACTTTACTGGCTTCACCTTGCACTAAATGTCATTCGCTTTTCATGTATCTATACACTGTAAAAAGGATTGATTGTAATCATGTATTGTCTTTCTGCAGGCTGGTTAGCACGCAACAAAAGCTTTTCACTGTACCTCGGTACACGTGACAATTAACTAAACCAACTAATTAAAAGTAGACAAACAATGCTAGAGAAACTCAGCGGGTGAGGCAGCATCTATGGAGAGAAGGAATGGGTGACGTTTTGGGTCGAGACCCATCTTCAGACTGATGCCTGATATTTTTGAATACAGATCATGGATATAGATTTTGGATATAGCTGGCTCGAAGGGCCTTATGGCTTCCTCCTGCACCTATTTTTCTATGTTTCTAATCGCTATATTAGCGAGTTGCTTTCTCTCGCAAGATTGGGGCAATGATTGAGTGGCGTGTACAGACACGAAATGCTGGAGAAACCCGGTGGGTGAGGCAGCATCTATGGAGAAAAGGTGACATTTCTGGTTGAGATCCTTCTTTGGGGGGGGGGGGGTGTGGTGGAGGGGTGTGTGTGGGGGATGGGGGTGTGTGGGGGAGGGGGGTATGTGGGGGAGGGGGGCTGTGAGGAGGGTATGTGGGGAGGGGGGGTTTGGGGAGGGTGTGTGTGTGGGGGAGGGGTGTGTGTGGGGGATGGGGGGGTGTGGGGGAGGGGGGCTGTGAGGAGGGTATGTGGGGGAGGGGGGGTTTGGGGAGGGTGTGGGGGAGGGGGGTATGTGTTGGAGGGGTGTGTGGGGAGGGTGTGGGTATGGGGGAGGGGTGGGTGCGGGGGAGTGGGTGGGTGTGGGGGAGGGGGTGGGGGTGGGTGTGTGTGTGTGTGTTGGGGGGGTGTGGGGGTGGGGGAGGGGGGGTTTGGGGTGAGTGTGGGGGAGGGATGTGTGTTGGGGGGGGGGGGGGGGGTGTGGGAACCATAATTTTTGTACTATTTCACCGATCGGAACAAAACTTATTTGACTTGCAGCAGAGGCGAATGGTGGGGTAAGGTGTCGAAAAATCGTAGTGCTCTGGGGGATCGTTTCTGCGCAAATTCAATTACAATGCAGACCAGAAGTGGTCAAGATGAGAGTTTTAGTAATATATAGATTTAGTTTTGTTTCTTGTCACGTGGACCGAGCTACAGTGAAAAGCTTTTGTCGCCTGCTAACCAGTCAGGGGAAAGACAGTACATCATTGCAATCGATCCATTTACTGTGTGTAGATACAAGATAAGGGAATGACCTTTAGTGCAAGGTTAAGTCAGATCAAGGGCAGTCCGTGGGTCATCAAGGAGGTAGATGGAGGTTCAGCGCTGCTCTCTGGTTGTGGTGGGAGTTGAGCAGCAAGGCCTTGCCCATTGCACACAAGACAATGCTCGCACGATGGTACAGAAATACTCACTGTTTTATTGGAAGATGGGGCAGTGCGGGTAACGCTGGGTTTTCATGGTCTGCTTGTTTTGGTTACAGATTGTGGGTGATGCAGTGGGCTGGGGGTTTGTGGTGAGAGGAGGAAGACCATGTTATGTCCAGGCCGTGGATCCAGGTGGGCCTGCTGCTGCAGCGGGGATCAAGGTAAGGCTTCCCTCCTTTAACACCGTCCCTCCTCTCAACTGTTTCGTCAATGTCATCACGTTTTCTAATTAGCGGGCAGGCACGGTGGTGCAGCTGGTCGGGCCGCTGCCTCACAGCGCCAGAGACCCAGGGTCGATTCCAACCTTGGGTGCTGCCTGTGTGGAGTTTGCACGTTCTCCCTGCCACCACTCGGGTTTGCTCCGCGACCTCTGGTTTCCTCCCCCGTCCCAAAGACGTGCGGGTTTGTAGGTTAATTAACCTCTGGAAATTGTCCCTGTATGTGTAGGGAGTGGATGAGAAAGTGGAATAATGCGGAACTAGTGTGAATGGGTGGTCATAGTGGACTTGGTCAGCTGAAGGCCTGTCTCCACATTGTATCTCTAAACTCAAACTAAAATATGAACAATTAAAATGATTTAAAAATTGAATTTAATGATTGGTAGCCTATCTACAGGCAAAGTTAGAAATAATCAGTGATTATATGACTTGTTATAATGTAAGATAGAAAGGATTAAGAAAGTGAGTTGAAAAATCCTGAGTTAACGTGTTGCACGGATAATAGTTTTGCACTTATTAAGGAGATGAAAGCTTCACTATTAGCTGATTTCTTTCTTTCAAAGCTGAGCGGGGATCTAATAGAAACATATAAAATTCTTAAGGCTAGATGCAGGAAAAATGTTCCCGATGTTGGGGGAGTCCAGAACCAGGCGTCACAGTATTAGAATAAGGGGTCGGCCATTTAGGACTGAGATGAGGAAAAACGTTTTCACCCAGAGAGTTGTGAATCCGTGGAATTCTCTGCCACAGAAGGCAGTGGAGGCCAATACACTGGAAGTTTTCAAGAGAAAGTTAGATATAGCTCTCAGGGCTAAAGGAATCGAGGGATATGGGGAGAAAGCAGGAATGGGGTACTGATTTATGACGATCAGCCATGATCATATTGAATGGTGGTGCTGGCTCGAAGGGCCGAATGGCCTACTCCTACTCCTATTTTCTATGTTTCTAAATTGAAAATATTTTAATGATGGCTCTAATGAAGGACAAGTAACCTTGGATTGTTCATCGTAAAACCACACGCACGACTTGTTTACCTTGCCAAGGGCTTGGCAGGGTGGAATAATGCAATGCACTCAATTCAACGTCACTGCTCCATTAGTTGCTAGGAGACGTACACACGGGAACTCTTCCGGTTTCTGTCTTCCTGCAACCGTACGCCTTCCTTGCACAGCAACTCAAGTGAGGAATGAGCAGAGCGTAGCAAATGCAAGCTCAGTCCCCTCGTTCTCTGACAGAGAGTATAACTCCTCTAAAATGTGAGACACAAAATGCTGGAGTAACTCAGCGGGACAGGCGGCATCTCTGGAGAGAAGGAATGGGTGCCGTTTCGGGTCGAGACCCAGTCTAAAGAAGGGTCTCGACCCGAAACGTCACCCATTCCTTCTATCCAGAGATGCTGCTGTTCCCGCTGAGTTACTCCAGCATTTTGAGTCCATCTTTGGTTTGAACCATCATCTTCAGTTCCTTCCTGCACATTCTTGACTCTTGACTCAGACTCTTTCAACACATGTTGTTGGACGTTGCCTGTTTTATTATTATTTTGGAAACCTTTGGAAGTCTTGAGCGTTTTAGTTTAGTTTATTGTCCCGTGCACCGAGGTACAGTGAAAACCCTTTGTTGCGTGCTAACCAGTCAGCGGAAAGTCTATACAACCGAGCCACCCACAGTGTACAGATACAGGGTGCAGGGAATGATGATTAGTGCAAGATTGTCTATCAATGAGTGCTGACACATATCTTGCACTTGACCATTCTTCAGATTAAACTGATGCAAGTTGTGCCAAAGGCTTTCTATAGCCTTGATTAATTAACTTTTAGTTCAGTTTTAAGATACATCACGGAAACAGACCCTTCGGACCACCGCGTCCATGCTGACCAGCGATCCCCGCACAATTAAAAACATAGAAAATAGGTGCAGGAGGAGGCCATTCGGCCCTTCAAGTCAGCACCGCCATTCATTGTGATCATGGCTGATCGTCCCTAATCAATAACCCGTGCCTGCCTTCTCCCCATATCCCTTGATTCCACCAGCCCTGTAATTTCTTCCCCAGCTTTGCGCAGTATTCTTGAATATGATCGATACCTCCTCTTGGACTCCCCCTCATGGCCATCTACCTGCTTTAGGCCTTTTCATTTTAAACTGCCGGTGGCACATCAACCGCCTCAACTTTTCCACTCCCCTTACTCACATTAACCTCTCCCCCCCCCCCCCCCCCCCCCCCGAACGTACAGTACAGCCCTCCGCTCACTCTGCAACCTGCTCAACCTTGGACCATGATCCCACAGATCCCACCAGGCCATTATCTCAAGCACCATCACTGTCTTCATCGCTTCCGATGTAGAAGCTGCTTATACTATCTTATACACTCTAGGGCCAATTTACAATGATACCAAGCCAATGAACCTACAAGCCTGTACATCTTTGGGATGTGGGAGGAAACAGAAGCACCCGGGGAAAACCCACGCAGGTCAAGGGTAGAATGTACAAGCTCCGTAGTCGGGATGGTACTCGGGTGTCTGGCGCTGCAAGGCAGCAACTCTACCGCTGCGCCACCGTGCTGCCCATCTATCCAGTATTAACTAGACTGAGCCAGACAAGTAACCCCATTTTGATAAACTAAGTGCAGTGAAGTGGTCTTTAGAATAGTATTCTATTTTTATCTTTGTTTTTATTTGTTTATACCTTGAGAGACCTTCAGAGTTATTTTTAATATATTCTAAATAATCTAAATCTTTTTAAGCTGTCTTTACTTAAAGCTTTCGTCTTTGATATGGGGGATTTTTTGTTTGAATTGACCAATTGAAGGATACAGTGTACAGGCCCTTCAGCCCATCGAGTTGATGCTGACCCTCGATCACCCGTTCACACTAGTTCTATGTTATCCCACTTTTGCATCCGCTCCCTAGGGTAAATTTTATTTGCCGAGGCCAATTGACGTATAAACCTGCACGTCTTTGGGATGTGGGAGGAAACTGAAGCACCTGAAGGAAACCCATGCGGTCACAGGGAGAACGTGCAAACTCCACACAGACGGGACTTGTAGTCGGATCAAACCCATGACTCTGGCGCTGTGAGGCAGCAATTCTACTGCTACACCACCGTGCTTCACCTAATATCTTAACTGGTTTGGGCAATTGGACATCATGCTAATGCCAACTGCCCAATGAAGATATCTACTCTCTGCATATTTCTTCATAATCTAATTCTGTGCTAAATTCTGGACAATAGTTGCTAGCAACTCATCATGTCTTTCATGGGATGAGTTAAAAGAAAAATCAGTGATAAAAAGACTATTGTGTTTACACATGTATTCTACATGATATTCTGTTGCTGCTTGTCGCTGATCTCTATACAACTCTTTTAAAGAAAAATACACTTGAATTACAATCTGTCTCAACATGCACTTCTGCATCTGTCTTGTCTGTTGCTCCCTCTGCTGCCAGACGTTTGCTATTGCAGTAAGTGTGTCAAACCGAGCTGAATCGTGCGATGGTCTCAGTATGAGACCCGTGCCGATTGGCTGCTGTCAGAAGCACTTTACTCCATTTCCAAATCTATCGCACATTTTTGATAACAGCCAAAGAAGGATTCTGAACGTGAACTAAAAAAGAAGTGGAATTTAGGTGGGTCGCGGTGGCGCAGCGGTAGACTTGCAGCGTCAGAGACCCGGGTTCGATCACCACTACGGGCGCTGTCTGTACAGAGTTTGTACCTTCTCCCCGTGACCTGCGTGGGTTTTCTTCGAGATCTTCGGTTTCCTCCCACACTCCAAAGTCTTAAATGTTTTTTGGTTAATTGGCTTGGTGTAAATGTAAAAATTGTTCCCAGTGTGTGTAGGATAGTGTTTATATGCGGGGATCGCTGGTTGGCGCGGACCCGGTGGGCCGAAGGGCCTGTTTTCACGCTGTATCTCTAAACTAATCTAAATTAAACTAGTTCTATTGTTTACATAACCTCTGCACCCCCCCCCCCCCCTCACCCCTCCTCACCCTAGTTGTCCTAGTAGTTCCACTGCTTGCTTCCTTGTTTCCCTGTTGTTAGCATATCTTCCCCAGCCAACAACGGGCATCATGGACTCCACCAGGGGTGGGGAACCTTGTCATGTTGGAGTGCCGCATTAAGTTAGCTGTAATCTAACGAGGCCGCATCCACGAAACGTCAATTAGATATACTTCATAATGTAATTATTTTGTAAAAATCGAACCAACTTCAAGAAAATGACAAAAAATTGTTAATTCTAACGTTAATTACCCTTTTAATGACTTTGTTGTGACTGCTTTATGCGGGAAGGCATTTGAATATTTGGTTGCAACATGGAGGTACGCAGTTTCAGCTGAGCTTCTAGATGGGTAGATATCCGTCATTTGTGACCTTAAGGGCGTCTTGATTTGGGTTCGGTAGAGAATGTAGATTCGCAGTTATAAGCGGTTGAAAAGCAAGAAAGCATTTCCGTGCATGTCAAAGTCAACGTACAGTCTAGCATCGCATCAGAACTAAATCATGAGCATAACAGGTGTTAAAATCGCCCTCATGACTTACTAATGTTTTAATTGTGGCCGTCAGGCGGGGAGGATTATTTCATTGAATCATCTTTTACTCTTTGGTATTTTAAATACTTTCATTTTAAGATTAAAATTAAAATAATAAAAGACGAACAAAAACATATTAATAAAAATAAATGGATTTGGATCCATTCAGAAGGCCGCACTTAATGGCCTAGAAGGCCGCATGTGGCCTTAAGGCCACAGGTTCCCCACCCCTGGGCTCCACCCTTCCTGAGATCCTCTGTTGCCGGCCTGGTTTGTCCTGGCCATCTCTATCAGTCTGAAGAAGGGTTGTGACCTGAAACGTTCTCCAGAGATGCTGCCTGACCCGCTGAGTTACTCCAGAATTTTGGAGAATAGTTCTCCAGCATCTGCTGTTCCTTCCTACGCAAATAATACATTCAAAGACACATAACTGACTTGTAAATTAAAATACAGTAAAACTATGTATTTTGACCAACTTCAATTGACCACCTAATGCAATTGGCTGCCGAACTCAGATGGACTTGGGCTTTTTACTTTAGTTTATTGTCACTTGCAACAGTGAAAAGATTTTTCATTGCGTGCTATCCAGTCAGTGGTAAGACTATACATGATTACAATCAAGCTGTCCACGGTGTATAGATACAGGATGAAGGGAATAATGTTTAGTGCAAGATAAAGACCAGTAATGGCCGAATAAAGGGTCTCCAACGAGAAAGGTGGTAGCTCAGGAACCCTCTCTAGTTGGCGATTGGATGGTTTAGTTGCCTGATAACTGCTGGGAAGAAACTGTCCCTGAATCTGGATGTGTCCTTTTTCACACTTCTATACTTCTTGCCTGATGGGAGAGGGGAGAAGAGGGAATGGCCGGGGTGTGACTGTCCTTGATGATGCTGCTGGCCTTGCCGAGGCAGCGTGAGGTGTAGATGGAGTCGATGGAAGGGAGGTAGGTTTGCGGGATGGTCTGGGCTGCGTCCATGATTCTCTGCCATTTCTTGCGGTCTTGCATGGAGCCTTTCCCAAACCGTGCTGTGATGCAGCCCGATTAAAGAATGCTTCCTGCGGCGCATCTGTAGAAGCTGGTGAGAGTTGTTGGGGACACGCCAAGCTTTCTAAAGGGCCTGTCCCACTGTATGAGCTAATTCAAGAGCTCTCCTGAGTTAAAAAAAAAATCAAACTCATGGTAAGCACGTAGAATGTACGTAGCGGGTACGTCGGAGCTCGGGGACGTCTCTTAGCGACTCGTAACGCTAACGGCAGGTACTCGGGAAACGCGGTAAGCTCGTGAAGACTCGCGAAGATTTTTCAGCATGTTGAAAAATGTCCACGAGAGCCCTGAGTACCTACGAGCGTAATTCTCCGAGTTCGAATCACGGGAAACTCGGGAGAACTCTTGAATTAGCTCGTACAGTGGGACAGCCCCTTAAGCCTTCTAAGGAAGTAGAGGCATCGGTGTGCTTTCGGGGCCATTGCTTCGACATGGCAAGTACCAGGACAAGTTGCTGGTGATATTTACTCCTAGAAATGTGAGGTGCAAGATGTCATACAGTGTGCATATTGCATTAGTTTGTGCATACTTAAAAAATATATTTTCTGTCCTACACCAGGTCCGGCAGTTTGTTGTTTCCGTGAACAGTACACAAGTGATGCAATCGGACTATAAAGCCGTCAGCAACATAATAATGACAGGACCACGGACACTTGTGATAGAGGTGATGGAGATGATCGAGTGATGGACATGATGCTTGGCTCATCAAAACGCTGCCGGATTTCTTTAGTAAATCTCAGAAATCAAAGCAGTTTCAAATACCATACGGCTGGAAATCGGTGCTGAAGATCCCAGCAACCAAAACATAGTCATCATCACCTTTAAATGCCATTCATTTTGCACTGCTATCACTGACTGTCATTTCTATGCTGATAGTCCATTGCTGGAAAACATTTTGCCTGTATTGATTTTTTTCTTAGAGGTTTATAATTATGTCGTTTGGCCCTCGTGATTGGGACACGTGTATTATATTGACAGCTGCTGTTATTCCATGTTGCTAACTTTGTTTAAAATCAGTTGCATCCTGAGCAACTAGATTTGTACATTTTGCAGATTCATTTGAGCATCTCTGTATAAACTCCCTGAATTTGTTGGCATCCACAGTAACCTTTGTTGGAATGTGACACTTGACAAAATGTTAATAACCCCTAACCCTCCTTCCCCCCTCCCCCTCCTTCCCCCTCCCTCTCCTCCCCTCCTCCTCCCCCATCCCCCTCCCCCTCCCCCTCCCCTCCCTCCCCCCTCCACCCCCCTCCTCCTCCTCTCCCTCCCTGCCTGCCCCCGCATCCTTCTCCCCCATCCTCCCCCCTCCCTCTCCCCTCCTCCTCCTCCCCTTCACCCCCTCCCCCACTCCTCCCCTCCTCCTCCCCATCCTTCTCCCCCTCCCCCTCCCCCTCTCCCTCCCCCTCCCCCACCCTCCCCTCGTCCTCCTCCCCTCCACCCCACTCCTCCTCCCCCTTACACCCTCACTCTCCCCTCCCCCTCCCCCACCCCATCCCACCCTCCGCTCCTTCCCCACCCTTCCCCTACCCCCACTTTCCCCCTCTCCTCTCCCTCTCCCCTTCCCTCCCCTTCCCCTCCCCCTCCCCCTCCCCTTCCCCTGCTCCGCCCCTCCCCCTCCCTCCCCTCGTCCTCCTCCCCTCGACCCCACTCCTCCTCCCCCTTCCACCCTCCCTCTCCCCTCCCCTCCCCCCACCCCACCCCGCCCTCCCCCTCCTACCCTCCATCTCCGCTTCCCCTCCCCCAACCCATCCCACCCTCCCCCTTCTTCCCCTCTCTCCCCTCCCGCTCCCCTCCCTCTCCCCCCTTCACCCCCCCCCCCTCCCCTCCAGTATAAGGAAGTTGGATCTAAGCCAATTGGGAAGCACTAAGGTCACTATGCCCCACTCAAACGGAAAATTGGAAAATTGTCTCTGTTCCAAGTTTTCAAGTCACCGCAGAAAACAGTCCATGCTTATTTGAACACGGAGGGGGTTAGGATTTAGTTTTAACCAGTTTCTTTCAACATTCAATAGAATTTATTTCTCGACCTTCCACAACATTATACCGTTCCAACGTGTCTACGTTCCAACCCTACGACTCTGAACACGTAAGCGCATCAGCCTGGGGCAGGAACTTGACCTGAAATGTCAGGTAACCATGTTCTCTGGAGAACATCATGTGTAGGAAGGAACTGCAGATGCTGGATTAAACCGAAGATAGACACAAACAGCTGGAGTTACTCAGCGGGACAGGCAGCATCTCTGGAGAGAAGGAATGGGTGACACAAAAAGTATCGAGGAGTAGGGTCTTGACCTGAAACGTCACCCATTCCTTCTCTCCAGAGATGCTGCCTGTCCCGCTGAGTCACTCCAGCTTCTTTGTGTCTATCTCTGGAGGACATAGTTCATCTCTGGCCTTTGTCCAACCATCTGCCAATCAGAAACCCCCTGAGCTTCCACCTATCACTCAGCGTCCGCCTGTCACTTGCCAGGCGATGTCCTGCCCCTCCTCTCCCCCTCTCCAGCTTTCTCCCACTCTCCTCCCCACTGCAATCAATCTGAAGGAGGCTGCCGATGCTTAACGGCGTCTTCTCATGTTCTCCAGGGACGCTGCCCGAGCCGCTCAGCTACTCCAGCACTTTGTGTCTTTTTTTTAGGAAACCAGCATCTGCAGTTTCTTGCGTCTTTAAGGAAACGGAGTTCCTCTCTTTTATTTAAAAAATCTTGCTGTCGGTATCGTGCCCCTTTGTTTCCAAATTTACGATATAATACAACTAGTCAGAGATGGTTGTACATTTTCAATGTAGTTTTGCCGTCAGTGAAGGAACCGTTACATGAATGGGGAGGCTTCGGAGAGGAGGCAGAAAAGGCTTTTACTAGAACGCTGCCTGAATTAGAGTGTATCAGCTCCTGTATAAGGAAAGGTTGGGAAGACGTGGATTGATTGTGCTGGGACGTTAGAGGTTTAGTTTAGGTAGACAAAAATGCTGGAGAAACTCAACAGGTGAGGCAGCATCTATGGAGCGAAGGAAATAGGCAACATTTCGGGTCGAAAACCTTCCTCAGTCTTAGTTTAGTTTAGTTTAGAGATACAGCGCGGAAACAGGCCCTTTGGCCCACCAGGTCCGCGCCGACCAGCGATCCCCGCACACTAACACCATCCTACATCCACATGGGCCAAATGTTACATTTATACCAAGCCAATTAACCCACAAACATGTACGTCTTTGGAATGTGGGAGGAAGCCGAAGATCTCGGAATAAACCGCCGCAGATCACGGGGAGAACGAACAAACTCCGTACAGACTGCACCCGTAGTCGGGATCGAACCCAGGTCTCTGGCGCTGCATTCGATGTAAGGCAGCAACTTTACTGCTGCGCCACCGTGACTGAGGGAAGACCGGATGAAAGTATATCAAATTATAAGGCACAGATAGGGTGTGCAGTGACAACCTTTTTCCCAGGGTGGAAATATCAAAGAGTAGAATGCTTAGCTATAAGGTGAGAGAGGCAAAGTTTAAAGGAGATGTGCGGGGCGAGTGTCTTTACACTGAGTGGCGGGTGCCTGGAACGTGCTATCTGGGATGGTGGTGGCTATCTCTAAGAGCTCTATCCAACTCTCTCTTGAAAGCATCCAGAGAATTGGCCTCCACTGCCTTCTGAGGCAGATAATTCCACAGAATCACAACTCTCTGGGTGAAAAAGTTTTTCCTCATCTCCGTTCTAAATGGCCAACCCCTTAGTCTGACGAAAAGTCTCGACCCGAAACATTGCCTATTTCTTCGCTCCTTAGATGCTGCCTCACCCGCTGAGTTTCTTCAGCATTTTTGTCCACCTTCGATTTTTCCAGCATCTGCATTTCTTTCTTAAACAAACCCCTTATTCTTAAACTGTGGCCCCTGGTTCTGGACTTCGCCAACATCGGGAACATGTTTCCTGCCTCTAGTCTGTGCAATCCCTTAATAATCTTATCTGTTTCAATAAGATCCCCTCTCATCCTTCTAAATTCCAGTGTATACAAACCCAGCTGCTCCATTCTATCAACATATGACAGTCCCGCTATCCCGGGAATTAACCTTGTGAACCTACGCTGCACTCCCTCAATAGCAAGAATGTCCTTCCTCAAATTTGGAGATCAAACCTGCGCACAATACTCTAGGTGTGTTCCCACTAGGGCCCTGTACAACTGCAGAAGGACATCTTTGCTCCTATACTCAATCCCTCATGTTATGAAGGCCAACATGCCATTAGCTTTCTTCACTGCCTGCTGTACCTGCATGCTTACTTTCAGAGACTGATGAACAAGGACACTCAGATCTCGTTGTGCTTCCCCTTTTCTTAACTTGACACCATTCAGATAATAATCTGCCTTCCTGTTCTTGCCACCAAAGTGGATAACCTCCCATTTATCCACATTAAACTGCATCTGCCACGCATCTGCCCACTCAAGCAACCCGTCTGAGTCACCCTGCATCCTGATAGCATCCTCCTCACAGTTCACACTGCCACCCAGCTCTGTGTCATCCTCACATTTATCCATATGCAGGGAATGGAGGGATGGCTCACGTGCAGGCAGGTGAGAGTAGTTTATCTCGGTATCGTGTTCAACACGGACATCATGTGCCGAAGGGCAAGTTTTGTGCCGAACTTTTCTATGTTCTACAAGTTCTAACCTCGACATCTTTGGGGAGGAAACAAATTTTATAATACTTCCAAGAAATGTCTTGCATTTTTGAATACTGTGAGAACATATCCAGAGGAACAGTGGGAGAACTGTAAAGAAGCCCTGACCGATGATCTTAAAAACCGAGGCCTTGGAAATATGCCTGGCTCATTCCTTTGATCTGGGGTGCGAGGAGATTCAGTCCATGGCCTCCCACAGCAAAAATCTCACTATGACTTTTTCTTGGATCAAGTTTGGATTTTAGTCCCTTGGAGATTTTACTGCAACAAATCCACAAGGTTGTAGACGTCAAATCCATTAAGGTTTTTGTTTAGTTTATAGATACAGCACGGAAACAGGCCCTGTGGCCCAGCGAATCCTCGCCAACCAGCGATTCCCCCCGTACACCAGAACTATCCCACACACACTGGCGACAATTTACAACCTTTACCGAAGCCAATTAACCTACAAACCTGCATGTCTTTGGAGTGTGGGAGGAAACCGGAGCGCCCGGGGCAATCCCACGCCTCACAGCACCAGAGACCAGGTTCGATCCTAAGTACGGGTGCTGCCTGTGTGGAGTTTGTCCGTTTTCCCAGTGACCGTGTGGGTTTCCTCCGGGTGCTCCGGTTTCATAAGTTCATATGTCATAGGAGCAGAATTACGCCATTCAGCCCATCGAGTCCACTCCGTCATTCATTCACGGCTGATCTATCTTTCCTTCTCAGCCCCATTCTCCTGCCGTCTCTAGACACCATATTAATCATGAATCTGTCCTTTTCGACCTTAAAAATACCCATTGGCCTGGCCTCCGCAGCCGTCTGTCGTAATGAATTCCACAGACTCGCCACCCACTGACTAAAGAGATTCCTCCCCATCTCCTTTCTAATGGTGTTTCCTCACACATTCCGAAGACATGCAGGTTTGTCGATTAATTGGCTTTGATTAAATGCCCCCAGTGTGTTGGATGCAAAGAAGGAATAACATTGAACTTGTGTGAATGGGTGATCGATGGTCAGCGTGGACACAATGGGCCGAAGAGGCTGTTTCCACCTTCTTTCCATGTTGTATTTCTAAGGTAAACTGAACCAAGGGGTTATTTGCAAGGTTGGCAGCTGGCAAAAACATTGCTGAGAGCTGATTAGACTGATATCAGACGATCACACCTCAGTTTTATCCTCAACTATGTGGGTGAAGGTATATCTAATGATCAAACTAAAATCATGTGCATTGAAAAGTTGCCAAAGATTGTGATGTTGCATGAGTTTTAATCTTTAATGTGCCCCTTGATTTAGGAGAAACCCAGAATCAATTTCTTACTAATAAAAAAGAAAATGATGAAATGTTCCTATTGAGTTTTTTTAAATTTAAAATTAATTGAAAAATAAAATCTGTGAGTGATTGTTATAGAAACATAGAAACATAGAAATTAGGTGCAGGAGTAGGCCATTCGGCCCTTCGAGCCTGCACCGCCATTCAATATGATCATGGCTGATCATCCAACTCAGTATCCCGTACCTGCCTTCTCTCCATACCCTCTGATCCCCTTAGCCATAAGGGCCACATCTAACTCCCTCTTAAATATAGCCAATGAACTGGCCTCAACTACCCTCTGTGGCAGAGAGTTCCAGAGACCCACCACTCTCTGTGTGAAAAAAGTCCATCTCATCTCGGTCCTAAAGGATTTCCCCCTTATCTTTAAGCTGTGACCCCTTGCCCTGGACCTCCCCAACATCGGGAACAATCTTCCTGCATCTAACCTGTCCAACCCCTTAAGAGTTTTGTTAGTTTCTATAAGATCCCCTCTCAATCTCCTAAATTCTAGAGAGTATAAACTGAGTCTATCCAGTCTTTCTTCATAAGACAGTCCTGACATCCCAGGAATCAGTCTGGTGAACTTTCTCTGCACTCCCTCTATGGCAATAATGTCCTTCCTCAGATTTGGAGACAAGAACTGTACGCAAAACTCCAGGTGTGGTCTCACCAAGACCCTATACAACTGAAGTAGAACCTCCCTGCTCCTATACTCAAATCCTTTTGCTATGAAAGCTAACATACCATTCGCTTTCTTCACTGCCTGCTGCACCTGCATGCCTACTTTCATTGACTGGTGTACCATGATACCCAGTCGCGCTGCATCTCCCCTTTTCCTAATCGGCCACCATTTAGATAATAGTTTGCCTTCCTATTTTTGCCACCAAAGTGGATAACCTCACATTTATCCACATTATACTGCATCTGCCAAACATTTGCCCACTCACCCAGCCTATCCAAGTCACCTTGCAGTCTCCTAGCATCCTCCTCACAGCTAACACTGCCCCCCAGCTTAGTGTCAGCCGCAAACTTGGAGATATTGCCTTCAATTCCCTCATCCATATCATTAATGTATATTGTAAATAGCTGGGGTCCCAGCACTGAGCCTTGTGGTACCCCGCTAGTCACTGCCTGCCATTGTGAAAAGGACCCGTTTATTCCTACTCTTTGCTTCCTGTTTGCCAGCCAGTTCTCTATCCACATCAATACTGAACCCCCAATGCCGTATGCTTTAATGTTATATCTTTAATGTTTTAATGTTAAATCTTTGCAAACTTACAGGTGAACACATTCGAGGACATTTACTGTGTAAGAGACAGTCAATGTTCTTGTTTAAGAAGGAACTGCAGATGCAGGAACAAAAATGCTGGAGAAACTCAGTGGGTGAGGCAGCGTCTATGGAGCGAAGGAAATAGGCGACGTTTCGGGTCGAAACCCTTCTTCAGACCTCAAGGTCAGACCTCCTCCTGTCTGTCTCCTTAAGATGTGCTATTTATTTTAGTTTGGAGATACAGCGAGGAAACAGGCCCTTCGGCCCACCGTGTCCGCAACCCACTAGTGATCCCCGCACACTAACACTATCCTGCACTCGGGACAATTTTTACATTTATACCAAGCCAATTAACTTACACTTTGGAGGAAACCAAAGTTCTCAGGGAAAACCCACGCAGGTCCCGGGGGAACATACAAACTCCGTGCAGACAAGCACCTGTAGCCAGGATCGAACCTGGGTCTCCGGCGCTACAAGCGCAGTAAGGCAGCAACTCTACCGCTGCGCCACCGTGCCGCTGTTGTTAGGTTATTTGGTCAACGGGTAATGCCACTCGTGTATCAGTCGATGAGAATAAAACCGGGGTTAATGCAGGATTGGTGTCGTTATGGCTGGTGGGAAAGGGCTTGTTTCTTTGATGGGCCAAAGGGCTTATTGTTGTGCTGCATCTCCGTTAGTCTGTGACTTTAGAATCAGAACATTGCACAATTAGTCAATAGATTTGAGAGCGAGACACAAGAGACTGCAGATGCTGGAATCTAGAGCAGTTAGCAAACAGCTGGAGGAACTCGATGGGTCAGGCAGCATCTGTGACTTGAGAGGGAGTCAAACAGACAGACAATGCATAAAGGAGAGCGGGCCCAGAGTGCCACATAACTGTGTGGATTCACTGCTTGCTTTCTTCACCAGAACTTCAACAGGAATTAAGGAACATTTTAACGTTAACAACTGTGGCTGTAGATTCTTTACTGTGTCACTTGTATTGTGAAAGTTATACTTATGAGAACAAAATTATTTTTTATTCTACTGCACGGCAGCATAGCGGTAGAGTTGCTGCCTTACAGCGCTTGCAGCAGCAGAGACCCTGGTTCGATCCCGACAACGGGGGTGCTGTGTGTACGGAGTTTGTATGTTCTCCCGGTGATCGCGTTGGTTTTCTCCAAGATCTTTGGTTTCCTCCCACACTCCAAAGACGTACAGGTTTGCAGGTTAATTGCATTGGGTTTGCATACTTGGTATGGGTGTAAATTGTCCCTGGTGTGTGTAGGCTTGTGTTAATGTGCGGGGATCGCTGGTCGGTGCAGACTCGTTGGGCCGAAGGGCCTGTTTCCGTGTTGTATCTCTAAATTAAACTAAACTAAACTAAACTACTGAAAGAGAACAGGCAGGAGAAAATAAATGCAGCAACAATAGATGGGTTTCCATTGCAAAGCATCCAGATATGTCCTTTCAACAAATTGGATCACCATATCTTAAGTGTTTTAATCTTGGACGTTTAGGTAAGTGATCCAGGCTTTAACAAGCAAACTTGTGATGTAGAATGTTTCTGTTAATGTAAGGTACACAAAAAATATATTATTGTGGAACTAATTAATTAATAATATTAGTTTTAATAACATTTCAATTATTGGAGCGGCACGGTGGCTAAGTGGTAGAGTTGCTGCCTTACAGTGTCAGAGACCCGGGTTCGATCCTGACTATGGGTGCTGTCTGTACGGAGTTTGTACATTCTCCCTGTGACCTTGTGGGTTTTCTCCGGGTGCTCCGGTTTCCTTCCACACTACAAAGACGTGCATGATTTGTAGGTTAATTGGCTTGGTACAATTGTAAACCGACCCTAGTGTGTGCAGGATAGCGATAATGTGTGAGGATCGGTGGTCAGCACGGACCTGATGGGCCGAAGGGCCTGTTTCCGCACTGTATCTCTAAACTAAACTAAACTAAACTAAACTACAATTAATTTTACCAGTAATCTTATGGAGATACTGACAATAACTTCTTTTTGATTAATAAAATTGTGTCAATTTGGCGCAAGAAACTTACCAGAAACATCTTCCATTCTTTTTTTCCAGAGATGCTCTTGTTACCTGCCCTTTGTTACTCCACCACTTTGTGTCTATCTCTAACTTTGAGTATCATTGGTACACTCATTGTCATCTCAAGACTATTAATTCTAGCATTAATTGTACACAAACGATTTTAATGTTAAACATTAAATGAGCCTTAATTGTGTTAAACTAAAAATGTCAACAAATAATTGCCAATTAATTGCAGCACGGTGGCACAGCGGGTAGAGCTGCTGCCTCACAGCACCAGAATACCCGGTACGATCAGTTTGCGCGTTCTCCCTGTGGCCACATGGGTTTCCTCAGGGTGCTCTGGTTTCCTCCCACATTCCAAAGACGTGCGGGTTTGTAGGTCCATTGGGCTCTGTTACAAAAATCCAAAGTGCTGCTCATGCGAAGAGAGTGGTGCGTAAACGGTTCTAACATAAAACTAGTGTGAACACGTTGGCATGGACTCGGTGGGCCGAAGGGCCTGTTTCCATTGAAGACGGGCTTAAAATGCTGGAGTATCAGGCAGATCTCTGGTGAAAAGGAACAGGTGACATTCTGGGTGAAGACCTGGCCTGTGTCCGTGCTGCATCGTTATACTAAACTAAAACTATATGAATGACTTATTCTTTGACACCCACGATTCCTTTGGCAAGATTAGTTGAGTTACTCATTAATGCAATATTCTTCTTCTTCTCCTCGTCCTCCTCCTCCTCCTCCTCCACCTCCTCCTCCTCCTTCTTCTTCTTCTTCCTCTCCTCCTCAAATAGAACAGCTTGTCCTACATTCCACGTGAAGGTTGCAATCTCCCACCCCAATAATCCTCTGAGGATGGTCGATTATATAAAAATGAAAATCATTTTGATTTTGTAATGTAAGATATCGCAAGTGAGCGGCATTGAAATTGTGCTCTTTAAATGCCCGTGGTAAATGTGCAAATGGTTTTAATGATCAGATAAACAAAAATCAACCCGTAAACGTGAGTTCCAATTGTAGGGGATTTCCTGCCTCAATAGGCAATAACCTGACATGATCTGAAGAAGGCACATAGAAACATAGAAACATAGAAAATGTTTCTACATCGGCAACATCGGAGGCCTGGATCTCCTCAGCGCAGAGGGAGAACAAGGAGGGAAGAAGACAGAGACTCTAAGACTTTTGCCTTCCATCACAGTGAGGAGGTTACACAAAAAGCTGGAGAAACTCAGCGGGTGCAGCAGCATCTAAGGAGCGAAGGAGATAGGCGACGTTTCGGGTCGAGACCCTTCTTCAGTCTAGCAGTCTGAAGAAGGGTCTCGACCCGAAACGTCGCCTATCTCCTTCGCTCCTTAGATGCTGCTGCACCCGCTGAGTTTCTCCAGCTTTTTGTGGAACCCTCGATTCTCCAGCATCTGCAGTTCCTTCTTTAACACAGTGAGGAGGTGTTTGGTGAACTCACTGTGGTGGATGTTAAATTTGTGTTTATCGTGTGTTTTTGTTACTTTTAATATATGTGCGACTGCAGGCATGAAATGTCTTGCAGACCGAAAGGTCTGAATGAGAATAAAGGTAATCTAATCTGATCTGATCTGATCTGAGGCGCAAGAGTAGGCCATTCAGCCCTTCGTACAAACTAATCATGGCTGATCATCCACAATCAGTACCCTTTCCTGCATTCTCCCCATATCCCTTGATTCCATTAGCCCTAAGAGCTAAATCTAACTCTCTCTTGAGTACATCCATTGACCCAATACTAAATGTTTAAATAATAAACTAAACTTGTTCTCTGCATTAAAAACACTTGCTCTGCACATCTCCTTTAAACTTTCTCTATTGGCCTTGCGGCCAGGAGTCTTTCACATTTCCACATTGGTGGTGACATTTCTAGTTTTGTCATCGTCATGAATGGGCACTTAAAGTCCACGCTAACGTTCAGAACTGTCCAATCAGTAATTAAAAAAAATGTTTGCTAATCACCAACTGAAGTGTTTAAAGACAATGTCAGGTTGAGCTCTGGTAGTTTAATTACTGACAGCCCCACCAATTGCCGTACTCAGCCAATAACCACTTCCTTGCATAGTCAAGACAAGTCACATGTATAAACTGCTCAAATGTGTAAGAAGGAACTGCAGGTGCTGGTTTAAATCAAAGACAGGCACAACAAGCTGGAGTAACTCAGCGGGACAGGCAGCATCTCTGGAGAGAAGGAATGAATGGGTGACGTTTTGAGTTAAGACCCTTCTTCCTTGGTTCTTGGTTACTTGGCCCTCCAAAATATTCCAACTGGAATTTAAACTGGAGGTGGTGAAGGGAGGGGTTTAGCCAGAGAGGGTTATTGGGAAGAAAGTGCCACTTTGAAATTTAGTTGCATCTGGCAGGGCAACCGTAAGAATCTATGATGAAGAATCTATGATGATCTATGATGAAGAATCTTCATCTTCATCATAGGTCATTGATTACATTTTGTCTCTGTTTGCTTCGCTGTCCATTCATAGACACATAGGTGCAGGAGTAGGCCATTCGGCCCTTCGAGCCTGCACCGTCATTCAATGTGATCATGGCTGATTATCCAACTCAGTATCCTGTACCTGCCTTCTCTCCATACCTCCTGATCCCTTTCGCCACAAGTTCATTGAACAATGACCTATTCTTCATTTTCCTTGGAATCCTAATCCCCTTCGATGTCTCGTTTTCACACCTCACCCTTCCTTATTTCTGTGTCTCCCTCTTCCACTGTGTCTGAAGAAGGGTCTCGACCCTGAAACGTCACCTATTCCTTCTCCCCAGAGGAGTCTGCATCCTCTGGGCTTAAACATTGAATTTTCTCAATTCTGTTAACCCTTGCTGCCTCCTCCCCTTCCCACCTCTCCCTCAGCCCTCGGGCCCTGGCATTCCCTCTCTCTCTATCTCTCCCCCACGCAAGTCGCACTAGCTTCTCATTTTCACACTACAAACAGCTTACAATGGCCTGTTTCCTTTATCATCGATACTTTTTTGCATATCTTTCATTCATTGTTCTTTATCTCTCCACATCACCGTCTATATCTCTCGTTTCCCTGATCCCTGACCAGCCTGAAGAAGGGTCTCGACCCGAAACGTCGCCTATCTCCTTCGCTCCTTAGATGCTGCTGCACCCGCTGAGTTTCTCCAGCCCTTTGTGGACCCATGTTGCCTGACCCAGTTGATCTCCAGCATTCTGTGCGTATAAACGGCCCATCCGACCTGTTGCCTTTATTGGGGACTGGAAGATCTGTCCAAACTCGTTCTCAGCATCGGAAACACTTGCAACGGATGATGTAATTATTCCAGCCATATGACTGAAAACTTTTGACATTCTTAGTTGAGCAGAGCTTTTAACGTTTGCCTGGAATTCCGGAACTTCAACGCTCTTTTTGCAATTGAATGCAGAAAGAACCATTGCAAGGGACATTCGGTGGGTGAGCTTGGTCGGGGTTAATAATATGTGGAGCTGGCCCGCACGTCAGCTAAGAGGGGGGGGCAGATCCACAGCTAACACCACTGAACGACACACCCCTGGAAATCGCAGCTTTAAATGATAATCTGACTGATTTAAACGCTTCTGCACTATCAAAACATCGAGAGGGGGACGGGAGTGATTTTTACAGCGGCGAGGACTGTCTATGCGAGGAGGAAACCAACTATTTTCATTACAGTAACTTCGGAAGTGTCAAAACCAGTGGACAATTTTACCCACCGCAGGTAAATCCTTTTGTTCAGCAAGTTCCTCCCTGCTAACAAGTCTTCTGTCCATTACAAGGGTCCACTGTTTTAAAAAAAACTGAACATTTTGTTTAAAAAGCAGCATTGAGATCTAAAAGCATTAGTGTCTCAATCGTCATTGAATCTAGGATTTTTGTTTTGTTTCAGGCAAGCGAAAAAAACAAGTTTAAAAAAAAACCCATCGAGGCAAAGAAAGCACAGGTAACGTACAAACACATGTGAGAACTGTACCCTGCACCCTGCATCTTCCCATTTACTCTATCTATTGTAATGGAGTTTGACTTGGTTGTATTTATGTATAGTGTTGTATGCTCTGTTTGGATAGAATGCAAAACAAAGTTTCGCACAAGTGACAACAATTTTGTGTGTCCGAAGGAACTGCAGGTACTGGTTTAAATCGAAGACAGACACAAAAAGCTGGAGTAACTCAGCGGGACAGACAGCATCTCTGGAGTGAAGGAATGGGTGACGATTCCGGTTGAGACCTTTCTTCAGACTGATCTTTAAAATAATTTTAGTTAAGTTGATTGTCACGTGTACTGAGGTACAATGGCAAGCTTTGGTGTTGCAGGCTAACAGACTATACATAATTGCAATTGGGCCATCCACAGCGTACAGGATAAAGGTATAACGTTTAGTGCCAGGTAGTCCAATTAAAGATAATCTGAGGGTTTCCAATGAAGTAGACGGGAAGCCAGGACTGTTCTACAGTTGTTGACAGGATGGTTCCGTTGCCTGATAACTGCTGGGAAGAAACTGTCCCTGAATCTGGAGTTAGACACATAAAGCTGGAGTAACTCAGGCAGCATCTCTGGAGAGAAGGAATGGGTGACGCTTCGAGTCGAGACCCTTCTTCAGGAGGTGTGTGCTTTTCACACATCTGATTTAAACCTAACCCTTATTGGTGTTGGATTTGACCTGGTAAATATACTAGTTTTGGTTTTGCGGCTTGAAGTTGGAATGCACATCCATTAAAAACAAATCCTGGGAAGTTTCATATTTTCAGTTTTAATTTAATTCATACTGAGAACAAACACTTTACCTTCAACCACAAATGTGATGAAGCTCACTCTTCACCACAGCTGCGTGAAGGATTCTCAATGCTGGTGTGGTAATTATAATTGATAACTTGAAGAGGGGGGGGGGGGGGGGAAAGATTTCTTTGGAGTACAAAAGGTCTGAGCAAATTCTACAATGGGCCAAATATGGAAGGGTATATTGAGCAGGACTTTTGTGCAAATCTGGCTTCTTTACAAATTAACGAAGAAACCACCCAAAACTTTTCTAGCATTGAGACATTTTTTGTAATGGGTTGCAAGCTATGCAGTGACAGCCAGCTGTGATCCCTTTAGGAGAAGATCTTGTAATGGTTTAACTTGTGTCATTGGCGGGTAAACAAAAACTTGTCCCAGTCCAGTCATTCCTCCTCCTCCCCGCTCCCGTCAGGCAGGAGATGCAGAAGCTTGAAAGCGCGCACCACCAGACTCGGAAACAGCTTCTTTCCCTCTGTTATCAGGCTTCTGAATGTTCCTTCCAATAAGCTAGGGTGTGGTCTCATTCACCTCTACCCCATTGCGGACATTGGACTTTGTCTTTGGAGGAATTATTCATGAGAGGAGAAGATGCACATAATCACTTGCCCAGAGTAGGGGAACCGAGGACCGGGGATATAGGTTCAAGGTGAAGGGGGAAGATTCAATAGGAATCTGAGGGGTAACTTTTTCGCACAAAGGGTGGTGGGTGCATGGAACAAGCTGCCAGAGGAGGTAGTTGAGGCTGGGACTATCCCAATGTTTAAGAAACAGTTAAGGGCCTGTCCCACTTAGACGATTGTTTTAGGAGACTAGGCTGTCACCAGGGTGTCGCCTGTATGAGCACGCGTTGTCTCCTCGGTCCCCAAATAGTCGTAGCGTTTTTATGATCGCCGCTGGATTTTGAAATGTTCAAAACCTTTCGGCAACAGTCGGTGACCGTGGGCTTGTCGTAGCTTGTCTTCTCCTGACGTGGATACTGGTGTCGGTTGTTGCCAGGGTGACGTAGGTTGTCGCCGGGTGACGTAGGTTGTCGCCGGTGCTGACTTCGGGAATTCCATTGTCGTAGTCGCCGACAGTCGCCTAAAAAATCGCCTAAGTGGGACAGGCCCATTAGTCCAGTGGCCGGATTTTCAGTGACCTGCTACGATAATAACAGTCGCTGGCAGTGGCCTAAAAAAAATTGTCTAGTGGGACAGGCCCCATTAGACAGGTACATAGATAGGACAGGTTTGGAGCAATGTGTATCAAGCACAGGCAGGTGGGTGTAGTGTAGCTGGGACATTGTTGGCCAGTTGGGCAACTTGGGCCGAAGGGCCTGTTCCCGCACTGTATCTCTCTGTGACTCTATAACTGATGCACTACAATGCTGAGAACTGTATTCTGCACTCTGTATCTTTCCCTACACGCTACCCATGGTACTTGAGTTTGGCTTGATTGTATTTACGTCTATTATGTATGGTATTATCTGATCTGTTTGGATAGCGTGTAAAACAAAGCTGTTCACTGTACCTCGATACATGTAATAATAAATCGTTTATTTCGATCAGACTAAAAAATAAAAAGCAAGTATGGAATGGCATCCAAAAAAACCAAACAAGAATATTTACAAAGTGTCATAAACAATATTTATAAATAAACGAATCACATGTGAGCAGCAATAAGCCAGAGCTTATTAATTCCCACCCCTTATTTAATTGCTTATAATTATCTTATACAAATTTAGCAGCTATAAATACCTATTTCCATACGTACATTTATACACTAATCAAATATTTGCAAAGGCACACAAAAAAAGAGAGGAAAAAAAACCCCCCTGCTGTTCTATACAGTATCTCCTAGTCTTATATACAACCTGGTCTGAAGAAGGGTCTCGACCCGAAACGTCGCCTATCTCCTTGGCTCCTTAGATGCTGCTGCACCCGCTGAGTTTCTCCAGCTTTTTGTGTAACCCCCTTATATACAACCCGCCCTTCCCAAAGCAACCAGTATAACAAATATCCCACTCACAATCACCTATGCTCATCCTAATATCCTTTTTAAAAAAAAAGTGTTTTTGTACATCTTTTTAAACTGAATTATGTTGGAGCTTCGTTTTATCTCCTGTTCCAAATCATTCCACTAATTCACCCCGCAGATTGTACATACTTTTAAGAGTTGTTCTGACATTGAATTTTTTTTAATTAAGTTCCCCTCTCAAATTATACCAGCCCTGTCTTTCCATTAACATGATAATGATAAACACAAGCCTTATTCCATGATCATTGGTTCTAGCTGGGAAACGCTGCTGCTGCATTTGTAACCCTGTGGCTCGAGTTGTTTGATTCACACTAGGTACAATGACACTGAGCATCATCCCATAATAGTCCCAAATTGAACCTCTCCTGTTCTGTGTCACCCAAGGTCATAAGGTCCTAAGTGATAGGTGTAGAATTAGGCCATTCGGCCCATCAAGTCTATTCTTCCATTCAATCATGGCTGATCTATCTCTTCCTCCTAACCCCATTCTCCTGCCTTCACCCCACCTGAAGTGTCTGATGAGACCAGTGTGTGATCCACAAATTCTCCCACATTAAACATGGAGGGGGTCTTGGTGGGGCAGGTACGTGGAGGGAGACGGGGGTGCAGAACATTTACGTGAGGCTTCCGCCTGCTCCTTAATGGACACGGAGGTTTGGGGTGCCGTTCTGCTTGCCATTTCCCCAGTTTGATTGGCCTCGCCCAGAATCTTCTACAAACCAGTTGAAATGTTTTTTCAGGGTGGCGCAGCGGTAGAGTTGCTGCCTTGCAGCGCCAGAGACCCGGGTTCGATCCTGACTGTGGGTGCTGTCTGTGCGGAGTTTTAAGTTCTCCCCTGTGACCTGAGTGGGTTTTCTCCGGGTGCTCGGGTTTCCTCCCACACTCCAAGGCATACAGGTTTGTAGTGTAATTGGCTTGGTATAATTGTAACTTGTCCCTGGTATGTGTGGGATAGCATTAATGTGCGGGGATCACTGGCTGGAGCAGGCTCGGTGGGCCAAAGGGCCTGTTTCTATGTTGCGTCTCTGAATTAAAGGGAGTCTTTGATTACATCCATGAATCATTTCCTTTATCTGCTTGGCAATTTCTAGCCATGATGGAACACAGCATAAGATCATCTCAGAGGAGCAGAATTAGCCCCTTCAGCCCATCAAGTCTACTCCACCATTCAATCATGGCTGATCTATCTTTCCCTCTCAACCCCATTCTCCTGCCTTCACCCCATAACCCCTGACACCCACACTAACCAAGCAATCACCCCTTTTAAAAATACCCAAAGACTTGGCCTCCACAGCCGTCTGTGTTAATGATCACAGTTGTGCTGCGATTCTCCCAACAATAGACAATAGGTGCAGGATTAGGCCATTCGGCCCTTCGAGCCAGCACTGCCATTCAATGTGATCATGGCTGATCATCCACAATCAGTACCCCGTTCCTGCCTTCTCCCCATATCCCCTGACTCCGCTATCTTTAAGAGCCCTATCTAGCTCTCTCTTGAAAGTATCCAGAGAACTGGCCTCCACTGCCTTCTGAGGCAGAGAATTCCACAGACTCACAACTCTCTGCGGAAAAAGTGTTTTCTCGTCTCCGTTCTAAATGGCTTACTCCTTATACTTAAAAACAAACAGCTATCACTCTGAGTTAAATTCCATCTTAATTAACGATCTCTTTAGAAATAATAATTAGAATTTGGAGATGGATAGGGACAGGTTTAATCGAATGTGCTTGCTGAGGGAATGACTAGAGGGGTGCACGTTGCTGAGGGAAGAGAGGGGTGCACGTTGTATCCTATTATCTTCCCCACTGTGAAGAAATATTCCACAGCAGACTTCATGAGTATCTTCTGCAGAAGACTATCTTCTGACGACTACGTCCGAAGAAGGGTCTCGACCTGAAACATCACCTATCCACGTCCTCCAGAGATGCTGCCTGACCCGCTGAGTTGCTCCAGCACTTTGTGTCCTCTTGAGATATCTAACCGTGTTCTCACAACATAAATGCCAGTCGCAGAAAGACAAAGCAACTATTATTTCGATTTGGAACCTTGTCCAATTTTTTGTTTTTTTATCATCATGTAAGTTTGACTTGGGCACATAGTTTAGATGCAATTAAGAGCCACAAGCAGGAACACGCCGTGATTGACATCGGTAGTTCTAAAAGTTTACAGGTTTATTTCTGAATAAGTTATTCTGGAATCTACGTGGAGAGCGTTTCAAATGGGGCATGTTCCTTAACGGGCTCAATGACCCACCTTGTAGAGAGATCCCTCCACGCATATCATAAATCAAACTCCCATTAACAATGCAGTGGGTCGGCCCAGGTGCCTGAGGAGATGGTGCTTGGGAGAGGCTGGTCTGATGAGCTGCCCCTTGCTCTGCTGTTAAACACTCACCTGAAAAGTCTTCCCTTCCTCATGAAATGGCAGGAATTTTTATAGTGGCTACACCAGAAAAAGTGAATGACGCAAACTATGCTAAATACGTATGTCTCAGCATTAAGCAGGGGTTCACAACCTTTGTTGTCCCGTTTACCCCTGGCAACTTTAATAGCACATAACAATGTTACTTCGCTTAATTATGAATAACTATTGATGAACAGAACTATTGATATACCAGAACCAAACAATAGGAAATGGGTGCAGGAGTAGGCCATTCGGCCCTTCAAGCCAGCAGTACCCGGTTCCTGCCTTCTCCCCATATCCCCTGACTCCGCTATCTTTAACACCGTCAGTCAATGAGAAAAAATATGTACAAATCTAGAATCAACAAATTTACTCCCTGGGTGGAGGGAATTTACCCCCCTGGGGGTAACTTTACCCCAGGTTGGGAGCCCTTGGGTCTAAAGGGTACAAGGTTGTGTTTGGTTTATTCTTTCGTCTCGACCCGAAACGTCACCCATTCCTTCTCTCCAGAGATGCTGCCTGTCCCGCTGAGTTACTCCAGCTTTCTGTGTCCCTCCACAGTTCTATGTTCCACATATTTAGTTTATCATATTATTGCCATGTGTACAGTGGAAAGTGTACAGGTACGGTGCAAAGCTTTTGCGTGAGTGGTATCCATTCAAGGAAAAGATTATACGCGAGTCCAGTCAAGCTGTCCACAGTGCACAGATGGAGGATAACGGGAGCGACATCGTGGTGCAGCGGTAGAGTTGCTGCCTTACAGCGCATGGGTAAGAGACCCGGGTTCGATCCTGACTACGGGTGCTGTCTGTGTGAAGTGTGTATGTACTCCCCGTGACTGTGTGGGTTTTCACACACTCTAAAGGCGTGCAGGTTTGGAGGTTAATTGGCTTTGGTAAAAACTGTAAATTGTCCCTGGTGTGTAGGATGGTGGGGTGCTAGATGGTGGGCGGGGACATGGTGAAGTGCGGGGAGCTGTTACCACGCTGTATCTCTAAAGTCTAATGCGTACAAACATTTAATGCTCATTCATGTCTATCCCATTCACAGAATAAAGCTTTGTACTGAGGCAGAAAATACTCAGTCAATGTGCTGCAATGTGCCATAAATCGTTACCATCTGTTATCTTTCTATCCCTCCTGTCCGTATGATTTACGATGTATTATTCAAAGACTTTGAACAACCTTTATGTCCCTGGCCCACAGCTACCACTCTTGTTTGAAGTCAGGTAGGGTTAGGGTTTTGTCAGTGAAAGCTGAGAGTTCAACTGGGGGGGGGGACTGCAGTCCGACCCAATGCAGGTGCAGTGTTGATAGCATCTAATGGGAGACTTGGTTGATCATCCATCCATCCCTTCTCGAGGTCAGGAATGCTGATTATCTTCATAAAGTGTGAGCTTACCCCTTCCGCAATGCAACACTGCTGTTATATATCTCTCCACATCACCGTCTACATTTCTTCTTTCCCCTTCCCCTGAATCCCCGTCTGCAGAAGGGTCTCGACCCGAAACATCACCTCTTCCTTTTCTCCAGAGATGCTTCTTGACCGGCTGAGATCATGTGATGGGAGCAAAATTAGGCCATTCGGCCCATCAAGCCTACTCTGCCATTCAATCAGGGCTGATCTATCTCTCCCTCCAAACCCCATTCTCCTTCCTTCTCCCCATGACCCCTGACACTCGTACTAATCAAGAATCTAGCTATCTCTGCCTTAAAGATATCGACTGACTTGGCCTCCACACCCTTCTGTGGCAATGAATTCCACAGGTTCACCACCCTCTGACTAAAGTTACTCCCAGCTTTTTGTGCTTATCTTTGGTTTAAACCAGCATCTGCAGTTCCATCCTACACAACCGCACCTCACAGTTCACTGAACGGATTTTAGAAGGCCCTATTAACAAGGTGGTTGTCCATGTTTAATCAAAGCAGAAATCAAATCCATTTTCATCACATGAAAAGAAGCAAGTCGGAATTCATGAATGGAAAATTATAAAGAAAAAAACTCCCAACTAACATGAGCGCAGTTCTTCAAAAATGCCCTTCACTGTGTCTACACCATCAATGCTTAGTATCCATATGAGCGTCAATACCATGACCATTGTACAAGAATAACTAGTCAATGAAAGGGTTCAGCAGAAAACTACCCTCAGTCGAATATCTTGAAGAGGTTTCTTACTGGTAGAGAACAGGATACAATTTTTCAAATGTTTATTTATGTGATGCATTACCCTGATATTAATCTGAGAAATGGGAGGAAATATAAAGGACAAGTGATTTCTACACCCAAAGCCATCGCTATTTGGAACTTATTGGCAGAAAATCAAGATGTGCACGTTTTGGGGTGCAGGAGAAGGCCATTCGGCCCTTCGAGCCAGCACCACCATTCAATGTGACCATGGCTGATCATCCACAATCAGTACCCGGTTCCTGCCTTCTTCCCATATCCCTTGACTCTGCTATCTAGATAATGGGAGACAAATTGCCAGCGGTATGAATGCCAACGAACAGGCGTAACACAATGTTTAGGAAGGAACTGCAAATGCTGGTTTACACCGAAGATAAACACAAAATGCTGGAGTAACTCGGCGGGACAGGCAGCATCTCTGGGGAGAAGGAATTGGTGATGTTTCAGGGCGAGAGGGGTTTGAAGAAAGGTCTCGACCCCAAACGTCACCCATTCCTTCTCTCCAGAGATGCTGCCTGTCCCGTTGAGTTACTCCAGCATTTCGTGTCTGTGCAGGCCACTCATCATTGCCACGATATAGCGAGAGAGAGTAACTCGCTAATATGGCGATTAGAAATATAGAAAAATAGGTGCAGGAGGAAGCCATTAGGCCCTTCGAGCCAGCTATATCCAAAATCTATATCCATGATCTATATCCAAAAATATCAGGCATCAGTCTGAAGATGGGTCTCGACCCAAGACATTGCCAATTCCTTCTCTCCATAGATGCTGCCTCACCCGCTGAGTATCTACCTTCGATTTTTCCAACATCTGCAGTTCTTTCCCAAACATCTAAATCGCTTTGTTTTTAATTCACTGGTTTGCAATCTTTATTTTTTTTATACGTCAGTTTGTGGGAGGAACAGAAGGGATGAAATGATGGCTGTTGTGGGACTAGCCGGACAAATGGGTTTAAAGGGTGGCACGGTGGCGCAGCGGTGTGCAGAGTTGCTGCCTCACAGCGCATGCAGCGCTTGAGACGCATGGTTCGATCCTGACTACGGGTGCTGTCTGCGTGGAGTTTGCACGTTCTCCCTGTGATCTGCGTAGGTTTTCTCCGAGGTCTTCGATTTCCTCCCACACTCCAAAGATGTACAGGCATGTAGGTTAGTTGGCTTATTATAAGTGTAAATTGGCTCCAGCGTGTGTAAGATAGTGTTAATGTGCGGGGATCGCTGGTCAGCATGGACTCGGTGGGCCGAAGGGCTTGTTTCCGTGCTGTAACTCTAAACTAAACCTGCTCATAGTTCAGGCCGTCAAGTCCTGACAACATCCTCATAAATATTCTCCCCACCCTTTCCCGCTTGACATGAATGTTCAACTTGTAGATTATATGAATTTCTTTTGTGTTTCAATAATTTAGACGATGTTCACTTGAATAAATTCACGGTGAATTAAATGTAATCCTGTGTGTATTCTTGTGTTGCTAGGATCCGTGCTCCTTCCCGAGTTAGCCATGACTGCACGAACTAACGGTATCCTAGCCTTTGCAATGGCGGCCCTTCACCTGATCACCCAAACAGAAGCACAAGGTATTTATTTTTGATTATTTAAAGGAAAAGTTAACGAGAAAAACTCTCTCTCGTGGATTCACAAACCCCAAGTTTTAACTGTGATTCTTCTGAACTTTATAAGTCTGTGCCATAAGTTCCCTCTTTTCAGCCAAACCAGTTATAAATGTACTTGTTTATCACATTGAGCCTTTAGGCTTTAGACTTTAGATGTACAGTGTGGAAACAGGCCCTTCGGCCCACCGAGTCCGTGCTGACCAGCAATCACTAGCACTATCCTACACACTAAGGCTAATTCACAATTAAACGTACAAACCTGTACGTCTTTGCCGTGTGTGAACAAACCGGTGGAAACCCATGTGGTCATATGGAGAATGTACAAACTCCGTACAGCCAAGCACCCGAGGTCAGGATTGAACCCGGATCTCTGGCGCTGAAAGGCGGGAACTGTACCGCTGCGCCACCGTGCTGACCGTACTCTCTCTCACCCCAATGAAGAGACCCGACTCAAAACATTGACTGTCCATTTCCCTCCACAGATGCTTCTCGACCCACTGAGTTCCTCCAGCAGATTGCTGGTTGCTTTTTATCATTATCATTTACTTAAGAGACTGGGGTGGGAGATTGCAACCCTCATGTGGGGTCCACCATGTTTCGACTAATGCAATCAACTCGACGTGTGCGAAGAAGATCAAATAGAACAAGTTGACTTACAACTTTAGGCTGTGCACGCCATACACATGAAGAAGAAGACTTGAGACCTTTGGATAGGCACATGGATATGCAGGGAATGGAGGAATATGGATCATTTGTAGGCAGATAAGAGTTGGTCTTGGTATCGTGTTTGGCACAGATATTGTGGGCCGAAGGGCCTGTTCATGTGTCGGAATGTTCTGTATTCCATGTATTCTCTGCCTTTAAGCCCAATTCTATACCCATGTCAGTCGAGACAAGTTAATTCCACAACGTTTAGTTATTCTGTGCGTTTTGGCAAAGTTAAGGGCCTGTCCCACTGACGAGATTTTTTCGGCGACTTGCCGGCACCTGTCATAGTCGCAGCAGGTGGCCAAAATCTTTCAACATGTTGAAAATCCAGCGGTGACCAGAAAAAGGTACGACTCTTTGGGCGACTACTCACGACCATACAGGCTTCACCCCGCGACATGTCGAAAAAAAATCACGTAGGTGGGGCAGGCCCTTAATATAACCCTTACACTTTGTATTTCTCTATCCCAACTTGTATGTATCTGTATGCCATTGCTCCCTCAGATATTTGCTTCCAACCCTGACTATACCACCACTGAGTCATCTGACAATTTGATTTTCTGGAAGCATTCAAACTATCAATAATGTAACACTCAATACTAGAAGTGGTCCAATAATATTTTGTACAGGGTAAGTAGGGGCCAGATGAATTGAAATACATACATGATCAGTCAGTATCTGTGGAGAGACAAACTGCGTTATGATCCTTCTTCGATGGTATTTATTGTTCAAATCAAACGTCAAACGTGAAACAAACTTTATTGTCATTTGGAAATACATTGATATATGCAGTTCCAAACGAAATTTCGTTGCATTTGGCTCCCTGTGCAACACGATAAATTAACAGGAGGATAGGCATGGATAAAATGGATAAAAGGATAAATAGACAATGGTGGCAGCCCATTACATGGCATTCAGGAGTCTGATGGCTCGTGGGAAGAAGCTGTTGCAGAACCTTGATGTTCTGCTCCTTATGCTACGATATCTTTTTCCCGAGGGCAGCAGTGTGACAGACCGTGATGGAGATGTGTGGGGTCTTTTATAATACTGCTGGCCTTAGACACGCAACGTTTGGTCGCAATATCCCCGATTGAGGGGAGAGAGGTCCCGATGATTTTTTCCGCTGTCCTCACCACCCTCTGCACGGACTTCCAGTCGGAGGCTCTACAACGCTATTCGACGGTATTCTATAATATATTTTGGTATTTTGGATTGTGCATTGGTAGAGCTGCTGCCTCACAGCACCAGAGAACTGGGTTTGAGGCTGACCATGGGTGCTGCCTGTATGGAGTTGCACTTTCTCCCTGTGACCTGCGTGGGTTTTCTCTGGGTGCTCCGGTTCCCTCCCACATTCCGACGACATGCAGGTTTGTAAAAAAATTGTCTCTGGTGTCGGAGATAGTGCTGGTGTACATGGTGGTCGCTGGCCGACCTAGTGCACCCCAACCAACGATCGCCCATCTACTAGTTCTGTCCCCCCCAACCCTCGGGCCAATTTTGTGCCGTCCTGTGCTATTCGGAGTGCCTTCTTTTTTTGGCTGCAGTTTCTTTATTAACTTCTGGCTATCTGACGAGCGATTTAACGTTAAATAAATCCAGAAAGTGAAACTGTGAACTTCACCAAATACCAATGAGTGTGAACTTCTGTGTACACATTCTGTACGCGGATGTGACTATTGCCTACAACAAACGGTCGGATCTTATCACTTGAATTATTAAGACATTTGTCAAAGCACTTGGCTAGCGGTATTGTATTAACAATTTTAGTACGTTAGAATTGAATAACATTGTGTCCATAATTTGTATGCAATATTCTCCGAGCCATTGAATCCCACGCCAATTTCCATATTCATGCCTGAACAACTGTGTATTTATGTCTGCAACATGAACTCGTCTTTGTGGCCTTTGCTTTCAATCTGCCATTTAAAAGTTTAATGGCTGTTTTTCAGGAAATATGGAAACTGAGTTGCATTATTGTCCGAATAAAATGTGTTATAGTTATGGATAATAGGGTTTTTAAAAAATATATAAATACCGGCAGTTACTAATTATCTACTCAATTCAGTATTCATTGCTACTATGAATACAGGAACAAAGCATTTTTATATCAACTGACCCACTGTAAAACCTTGTCTCCTCGAGTCCCATTACCATTTATCTTCTCAGAACTCTACAGTTTTTCTGTGTGAAAAACGTCTTGTCAAACGTCTCGATATATCTTCAATAAGTCACTGGAAAGCCTTTTCAGTCGACGCTATCCAATTTTTAATATTTCATTTATTATCTTTTCCAAGGGATTGATGGATTACAATTGTAGTGTGGGGTAGTTTAGTTTCTCCCGAAGATGCAGCGTGGAAACAGGCGCTTCGGCCCACCGAGTCCGCACCGACCAGCGATCCCCGCACATTAACACAACCCTACATGCGCTAGGGACAATTTACATTTATACCAAGCCTGTTCGCTTTCAAACTTGTACGTCTTTGGAGAGTGGGAGGGAGCCGAAGATCTTGGAGAAAACCCACGCAGGTCACGGGGAGAACGTACAAACTCCCTACAGACCAGCACCTGAAGTCGGGATCGAACCTGGATCTCTGGCGCTGTAAAGGGCCTGTCCTACCAGCATCCGACTCCATGCGATGAGCGTGATCAAACTAGAAGCGGGGGCCGCGTGGAGGTCGGGTGATCCCCTGTACAGGGCTGTTCCCACCAGCGTGCGCCTGCATGCGGCAAGCGCGACCAAACCGGCAGCGAGGGCTGCGCGGAGGTCGGGTGAGTGGCGCAACGCGGCGCAAAGTGAGGCGAACTTGGAGCGAAGTCTTAAGGTAAGTTCACCAGGACAGAGAGGGGCACACACACAGAGGGCCACGGAGCCACACACAGAGAGGGTCACGGAGGTACCTACAGATAGGGTCACGGAGGCACGATGTTGGGGCGGTGTGTAATGCGTCGAGGCGACTGAGCCGACAAGCCGTTGCCGCGCGGAATTTTTGAACATAGTTTTTCAGAGCCCCGCGCGATGTCGGGACGAACTCCCGCACAATTCTGCACGGCTCCGGCGATTGAAGTGGGACCAGCCCCGCGATGCCGGACGGCTCAAGCGACCACGTTAGGTCGTGCTCATCGCATAGAGTTGCATGCTGGTGGGACAGGCCCTTAATGCAGCAACTCTACCGCTGCGCCACCTCTTGCTACTTGTGACTGCATAGAGTGAATAGACTATTTCAGTAACAAGGAACAGTTACATTAGCCGATGCTAAGAAGGGGAAAGAGGGTGAACGTCTTCATCTCAGATCCTTATTGTAATTGTCACTGCGAGACTATTTCCGCCTCTGCAGCTGTTACATTGAGTCGAAATGGATGTTATTTGTTGTAATGAGCCAGTATAAAGATGGTATTGTTACCAACAGTACTGCATTATGCTGTGTGGGGCTTTGACTTATTCGCTTGGTGAAGAACATCAATGAGAATACAGACACTGAAGATATTGGAACGAACAGGTCTATCGGTGGCAGGTAGATTCATGATAGACCATAGAACAGCACAGGAATGGGGTCTTTGGCCCACTGTGTCTGTCCAAACATGATGCCAAGATCAACTAATCTTATGCACTAGATCCACATCCTGCCATCTGCACTAGATCCACATCCTGCCGTACCCAAGTGCCTATTCAAAAGCCTCTTAAACGCTAAAGTGCCTGTCCCACTTAGGCAAATTTTTTTAGGCGACTAAGCTGTCACCACATGGTCGCCGGGGTGTCGCCTGTACAGTCGCGAGTCGTCTTATCAGTCGCCCAAAGAGTCGTAGCGTTTTTCTGGTCGCCGCTGGAATTTGAAATGTTCAAAACTGTTCTGTATTTTCACTGAAGAAGGGTCTCGACCCGAAACGTCGCCTATCTCCTTCGCTCCTTAGATGCTGCTGCACCCGCTGAGTTTCTCCAGCTTTTTGTGTAACCCTGTATTTTCACTGATCTGTTGTGTATTATTCATGCCTACTGTGTTCTGTTGTGCTGAAGCAAAGCAAGAATTTAATTGTCCTATCGGGAACGCATGACAATAAACTCTCTTCAATCTTGAACTTGCTGGCGACCGTCATAGTTTGTCTTCTCTTGACGTAGGTGCTGTCGCAGGTTGTCACCGGGTGCTGACTTTGGTGAATTCCGTTGGCGACTACCTAGGTCAACCGGCGACAGGTACCGGCGACAGGTTCCGGCGACTGAATTGTCTTCAGTTGCCGACACGGTCGTTGCTTGTTGCGAGTGGGTGTAGGTGGACGTCCTAGTGGGTGGCCGGTTGTCGGTAGCTTGCCGTAGCTGGACGTCGACTAGGTTGTCATAGACATTGTTGTAGACATTGTCATGGGGGGGGGGGTCCAGCTACGACTATGACAGTCGCTGGAAAAATCGTGAAGTGTGACAGGCTCATAAAGCACGGCAAGCCTAAAGAGGCGGGTTCAGGGAAGGGGAGGGGGGTTGTGAGGGGCGATCGTAAATTGGACAATTCAATCTTCATGCCGTTGGGTTGTGAACTACCCGAGCAGAATACGAGGCGCTGTTCCTCCAGTCTCAACACGTTGTACCACTCACTTCTGATGCATTTGTTGTCACTGTGGTTCATGGAAATGGATCAGTGTGGGTCCAAGATTGGGAGCCAGATTCTAACAGAAAATACCAGGTCCATTCAGACACGACCAAACGTTTTAGAAACGTAGAAAATAGGTGCAGGAGGAGGCCATTCGGCCCTTCGAGCAAGTGCCACCATTCATTGTGATCATCGCTGATCATCCACAATCAGTAACCAGTGCCTGCCTTCTTCCCCTATCCCTTGATTCCACTAGCCCCTAGAGCTCTATCTAACTCTCTTTTAAATTCAGCCAGTGAATTGGCCTCCACTGCCCTCTGTGGTAGAGAATTCCACAAATTCGCTACTCTCTTGGTGAAAAAGGTTTTCCTCATCACAGTTTTAAATGGCCTCCCCTTTATTCTTAGACTGTGGCCCCTGGTTCTGGACTCCCCCATCATTGGGAACATTTTTCCTGCATCTAGCTTGTCCAGTCCTTTTATAATGTTATACGTTTCTATAAGATCCTCTCCCATCCTTCTAAATTCCAGTGAATGCAAGCCCAGTCTTTCCAATCTTTCCTCATATGACAGTCCTGCCATCCCGGGGATTAACCTCGTGAACCTACGCTGCACTGCCTCAATAGCAAGGATGTCCTTTTTTATTTGAGCAGTTTTTGTTAGAGAAGTGTGAACGTTTTTTTTAATGATACAGTATGGAAACGGGCCTTTCAGGACACAGACTGTGTTCTGACCACTACACTAGTGTTATCTGTGTTATCCCACATTCTTATCCACTCCTTATACACTAGTGGGAATTTGCAGAAGCTAATTAAACCAAATAGCACGTCTTTGGAGTGTGGGAGGAAACCAGAGAAAACCCACGCCATCAGAGGGAGAACGTGCAAACTCCACACAGGGAGTCCCCGTGGTCAGGACCGAGCCCATGTCTCTGGCGCTGTAAGGCAGCAACTCCACCGCTGTGCTACTGTGTCGCCCTAAAGGGCCTGTCCCACTTTCACGACCTAATTCACAACCTTTTTTACTCGTGGACATTTCTCATCATGCTAGAAAAAAACGCCCCGACCTACTTGGTGCCACGAGAACCTACGACTAGCATCACGACCTCCTACGACCTCGTGACGACCATGCTGCGAGTATGAGTCGAGGGCATACGCGGCAGAGGTCAGGAATTAGGTCGTGAAAGTGGGACAGGCCCTTAAAAGTTTACAGTATTTTAATATCTTTTTTGAACATTAACTGGTCAGGTCACCTTGGCTACAATCTGAAGGTCGTAAGTAATAGGAGTTGAATTACAATTCGGCCCATCAAGTCTACTCCACCATTCAATCATGGCTGCCTCCATCTCTCCCTCCTGACCCCATTCTCCTGCCTTATATCCATAACCTCTGACACCCGTACTAATCAAAAATCTATCCATCTCTGCCTTAAAAATATCCACTGACTTGGCCTCCACAGCCTTCTGTGACAAAGAATTCCACAGATTCACCACCCTCTGACTAAACAAATGTCTCCTCATCTCCTTCCTAAAAGAACGTCCTTTAATTCTGAGGCTATGACCTCTAGTCCTAGACTCTCCCACTAGCGGAAACATCCTCTCCACATCCACTCTATCCAAGCCTTTCACTAGTCTGTACGTTTCAATGAAGTCCCCTCTCATTCTTCTAAATCCCAGCGAATACAGGCTCAGTGCCGACAAACGCTCATCATAGGTTAACCTATTGTATTCTATTTAACCTCTTGTATTGTTAAAACGGAATTCTGTTTTTCGGGGAAGCCCCGTGTATTTTCTGAGGGATCTCTTCCTGAGGCCACATTTTTGTAGATGACCTTTTTGTGCTTTTGCCACCAGGTCGATTGAAATTAAGCGTTCTTTCTGAGGACAGACTTCAGATGAAATGGAAAGAAGTGGAGGGAAACAAACAGGGCTACAAAGTCCGAGTGAAGCCTTCAGCAGGTACGGAGACTTCTGTTACACTCCCTCAGCCCAACGTGAGCTGCAGTTAGTTCTGAGTCCAGAGTCAAGAATGTTTAGGGAGGAACTGCAGATGCTGGTTTAAACTGAAGATAGACACAAAAGGCTGGAGCAACTCAGCAGGACCGGCAGCATCTCTGGAGAGAAGGAATGGGTGATGTTTCGGGTCGAGACCCTTCTTCTGACTGGTGACAGGGGAGAGGGAGGTAAGGAAGTGTCAGGTGTGAAAAAAGGACAAAGTGAATGGAGATCAAGGAAATGTCCAGAATGTTTAATTGTCCTTAGATTTTAGAGATACAGCGCAGAAACAGGCCCTTCAGCCCACGGAGTCCGCTCCGACCAGCGATCGCCCGTATCCTATCCTGCACTCTGGGGACAATTTACAATTTTGCAGAAGCCAATTAACCTAAAACCTGCGAGTCTTTGGAATGTGGGAGGAAACCAGAGCACCCGTAGAAAACCCATATGCTCACAGGGAGAACGTACAAACTCCGTAAAGACAGCACCCACAATCAGATTCAACCCGGGTCTCTGTCACTGTAAGGCAGCAACTCTACCGCTGTGCCACCGTGCCGCTCGATATATCATATATAACGAAAACTGAACATTGAAATTCTTACTTGCAGCAGCTTAACATGTGGGCACATTTGTAGATAGCCAGAGATCCGGGTTTGATCCCAACCTCGTGTGCTGTCAGTGTGGAGTTTGCACGTTCTACCTGTGACTGCATGAGGTTTCCTCCTGGTGCTCTAGTTTCCTCCCACATACCAAAGACACGCAGGTTGAAAGATTAGTTGGCCTTTGTAAATTGAGCCTGGTGTGTAGGGAGTGGATGAGAAAGTGGGATAACATAGAACTAGCATGAAGGGCCGAAGGGCCTGTCTATGCTGCATCTTTCAATTATTTCACCTACAATATCGCAATGATTTATATTTAAAGAAGCCTCATTCTGAAATATTATTTCCAGTTACTGTTCAGGCATCTTCATTGCATGATGGTTTAAGTGAAGTGAATTGTCCACTTTGTAGCTTGATGGGCCTGTCACACTTACGCGACTTTTTCACAACTGCCGGCAGTGGTCATAGGTCACTGCAGGTTGCCGAGAATTTTCAACATGTTGGAAATTCAGCGGCAACCAGAAACACACTACGGCTATTTGGGCAACTGAGGAGGCTACTCAGGACCATACAGGCGACATGTCGCGGGGTGAAGCCTGTATGGTCGTGAGTAGTCGCCCAAAGAGTCGTACCTGGTTCTGGTTTTTCAACGTTGAAAATTTTCGGCGACCTGCCACGACCTATGACGGGTGCCGGCAGTCGCTGAAAAAGTTGCGTAAGTGGGACAGGCCCATAAGGAATGTACTTTTTTATAGATATAGATATAAATATATAGATCGCTATATATGTATATGTATATTTATGTGTGTGTGTGTGTATATATATATATATATATATATATATATATATATACATATACATATATATATATATACATATGTGTGTGTGTGTATATATAATGTGTGTGTGTATATATAATTTAGTTTGCAGATGCATGGAAACATATTATATATCTCTATATATATCTTTCTATATATCTCTCTATATATATCTCTATCTCTCTATATCTCTCTCTATATATCGCTCTCTCGCTCTCTCTCTCTCTCTCTCTCTATATCTATATCTATATCTATATCTATATCTATATATATATATGTTTCTATGCATCTGCAAACTAAATTAATTTTGGAAGGCAAAAGTAAATATTCCAGTTCGATTCAAGCACGGGATAAGTTAAATATTTATTTGCCACTGTTGATGAAGGGCTGTTTTTTTTATTCGGGTGAAAACGGACCTGATCTAAATACCTCCAGTGTTAAAAATGCACTTTTGGCACCTTGTCAGAATAGTGGTGCATGCCTGTACAGATTAGTTAGACTAGTAAAGGCATTGATATGCTGATGAAACACCAATCCAAAACATTTTAATTTCTTTGTTGTTGTTAAGGCAACCAAACTCTGTGGAAGTCCAAAGATAGACACAAAGTGCTGGAGTCACTCAGCAGGTCAGGCGGCATCTTGGAGTTTAGTTTATTGTCACGTGTACCGAGGTACAGTGAAAAGCCGTTCTTGCATGCTAACCAGTCAGCGGAAAGACAGTACATGATTATAATCGAGCCATCTACAGTGAGTAAGGGAATAATGCAAATAATGGTTAGTGCAAGGTAAAGCCCGATAAGAGGGAGTCCGAGGGTCGCTAATGAGCTAGGTAGTCTCCAGTTGTTGGTAAGATGGTTCAATTGCCTGATAACAGCTGGGAAGCAACTGTCTCTGACAATATGTGTAGGAAAGAACTGCAGATGCTGGTTTAAATTTAAGATAGACACAAAATGCTGGAGTAACTCAACGCGGCAGGCAGCATATCTGGAGAGAAGGAATGGGTGACGTTTCGGGTCGAGACCCTTCTTCAGATCTCTCAGTGATTCCTTTTATTACACCTGTTCAAATCCAAGCTGTTGTTGCAGTATTTCAGCTTGGACAGGCGAATGTTGGATAGGTTGCTTCATCCCTGGTAGCCTGCACATTCGACCAACATAATCGACCCTTCACTGTGAGTCTGTAGGTTGATCGGCCTTTGTGCATTACCCCTAGTGTGCAGGGAGTGCATATGTAAATGGTTCAAAAGTCTTTTATTGTCACATGTACCGATTAAGGTGCAGTGATATCGTGTTACCATACAGCCATACTTTAAAAAAAAAAAGAAGCAACAAGGCACACAACTCTATAAAAGTTAACATAAACATCCACCACAGTGGATTCCCCACGTTCCTCACTGTGATGGAAGACAATAAAGTCTAATCTTCACCCCTCTTTTCTAACATAGAACCAGTGTGTATGGATGATCGATGGTCGGCATGGACTCAGTGGGCTGAAGGGCCTGTTTCCATGCTGTCCCTTGCTTTCAATCAATCAATCAATCACTATTGTGACAATTGATAATTAAATAAGGTTTATTATATATTTTTCGTGTTACTGTTAGGGAAAGCCTGGTTGATCTCTTCAGACTTGAGTCTGAAGAAGGGTCTCGACCCAAAACGTCACCTGTTCTTTTTCTCCAGAGATGCTGCCTCAGCCGCTGAGTTACTCCGGCATTATGTGGGTAGACAAAAATGCTGGTGAAACTCAGCGGGTGAGGCAGCATCTATGGAGCGAAGGAAATAGGTGACGTTTCGGGTTGAGGCCCGAGAAGCAAAACGTCATGTATTCCTTCGCTCCATAGATGCTGCCTCACCCGCTGAGTTTTTCCAGCATTTTTGTCTCCCTTCGATTTTTCCAGCATCTGCAGTTCCTTCTTAAACATCTCCAGCAGGATGTGTCTATCTTTGGTGACAATCTGCAGTTCTTCCTCCACTCACAGTTAATTTCATGATTGCTTATGAGGATTGTCCCACTCTGTAGCCATTATTAATGTACGTCTTGTATTTGTGTTGCGAATCTTTATGATTTCAGGTACTTCTGAACGGGAAATAATCTTGAAGACCAACATAGCAAAAGCAACTGTCGTGGGCCTTTCTCCCACGCAAGAGTACACTCTTCAGATATTGCTGATTAATGGGATTCGTGAACAACATTATGCCAAGAGGAAGTTTATCAGTAAGGAATTAACTCGCAATCCACAAAAACATAACTGTAGATTGATGTTGCATGTTAACCAATCACACATGAGCCATCATCTCTAACTCCACCCCACTGTAACACTTATACTAACACTTGTTTCCGGCACTTCCAGTCTGAGCAGCCAGGATGTACTGACAACTAACTATCCTTTATGCTGTTAAGTTTCAGTGCTGATTAAAGATGTATTTGGATCAAGTACTGTGCCTGATGCTTGTCTACAATAACATTCTAGGGCTTCTCAGTGGATGCTATTTTGAGCATTTGTCAGCTCTGGGCCTGCACCCTTTGGAGTTTAGAAGGATCAGGGGGAGGGGACCTCATTGAAACATAGTGAAAGGCATGGAAGAATGGATCTGGAGAGGATGTTTCCACTAGTGGGAGAGTCTAATTCTGAGGATGTGACCTCTGCTCCTAAAGGACGTTCCTTTAGGAAGGAGATGAGGAGGAATTTCTTTAGTCAGAGGGTGGTGAATCTGTGGAATTCTTTGCCACAGAGGGCTGTGGAGGCCAAGGTAATGGAGATTTTTAAGGCAGAGGTAGATAGATTCTTGATTAGTGCGGGTGTCGTGAGTTATGGGGGGAAGGCAGGTGTGTGGGTTCTGTGGGAGAGATAGATCAGCCATGATTGAATGATGGAGTACACTTGATGGGCTGACTGGCCTAATTCTGCTCCGATCACTTATGTGATATGAAACTAAAATGAAATGAATCTACTTACTTTCTGAAAGAATTAATTCAAACTGAAGACGGCACAGCTAGGAGAGCTGCTGCCTCACAGCGTCAGAAAACCGTGTTCGATCCTGACCTCAGGTACTGTGTGGAATTTGCATGTTCTCCCCGTGACTGAGTGGGTTTTCTCCAGGTGCTCCGGTTTCCTCCCACATGCTAAAGACGTACAGGTTTGTAGGTGGGAGGAAATCAAAGCAGCCAGAAAAAACCCCACGCAGGTTCGCAGGGAGAACGTACTAACTCCGTACAGATAGTACCCGTAGTCAGGATCGGACCCAGGTCTCTGGCGTTGTGATGCAGCAACTTTATCACTGCGCCACTCTGCCGCCACTGTCTTCAATATTTGGGCTATCACTGGTGTGACCTGGTGCTTCATTGTACGTGGTGCAACATGTATGTTTCTTACCACTGGGGTAATTTTTATGTATATAGTTTCTAACTATTTCGTGAAACCGACTGCCTGTTGTATACCAAGGAACTGCAGATGCTGGAATCTA
The DNA here is from genome assembly GCA_963514005.1 of Raja brachyura. Next base: position 6,393,224 of record OY740802.1, read on the forward strand.
GAGCAAAACGCAAAGTGCTGGAGTAACTCGGTGTCAGGCAGCATCTGTGGAAGAAATGAACAAGCAATGTTGTGGGTCGGGTTTGAAGAAGGGTCCATACCTGAAACATCGTTTGTCCATTCCCTCCATAGATGCTGCCTGACCTGTTGAGAAAGACAATAGGTGCAGGAGTAGGCCATTCGGCCCCTCGAGCCACCACCACCATCCAACGTGACCATGGCTGATCATCCCCAATCAGTACCCCGTTCCTGCCTTCTCCCCATATCCCCTGACTCCGCTATCTTTAAGAGCCCTATCCAGCTCTCTCTTGAAAGCATCCAGAGAACCGGCCTCCACTGCCCTCTGAGGCAGAGAATTCCACAGACTCACAACTCTCTGTGAGAAAAAGTGTTTCCTCGTCTCCGTTCTAAATGGCCTACCCCTTATTCTTAAACTGTGGCCCCTGGTTCTGGACTCCCCCAACATCGGGAACATGTTTCCTGCCTCTATCGTGTCCAAACCCTTAATAATCTTATATGTTTCAATGAGATCCCCTCTCATCCTTCTCCAGCGCGTTGTGCTTTGTTGCATACTGCACTTTCCTGTGCTCTTTAATTAGGCACTTGCATGGTACTTGGCACTCCACTCTGTACTGTACTTTAAACTTTGGAATGGCAAACGCCACTACAACGTGGGCGGATAGTTTGCACGGCATGTTCCTTTCGTGCATCACTTACTTTTTGCCATCTTACTTCTTGGTGATCCATCTTACATTTTCTCATTTTAGTCAATGTCCTAAAAGAACAGCGTTCAAAGAAAGCTCACAAGAAGAAACAAAATGGAAAGATCCTGGGGTCAACGGGAAAGAATGGGACTCGGATCGACCTTGGCATTCCTACAAGCAATAGGACAAGCCTGAAGCAAACAGAAATAATACACGGAACCCAGTCCAGGAAAGGTAGGTGGGCAAAGAACAAGAAGGGGTTGGGCAGGCTAGATGCAGGAAGATTGTTCCCGATGTTGGGGAGGTCCAGGACAAGGGGTCACAGCTTAAGGATAAGGGGGAAATCCTTTAGGACCGAGATGAGAAGGACTTTTTTCACACAGAGAGTGGTGGGTCTCTGGAACTCTCTGCCACAGAGGGTAGTTGAGGCCAGTTCATTGGCTATATTTAAGAGGGAGCTAGATGTGGCCCTTGTGGCTAAGGGGATCGGAGGGTATGGAGAGAAGGCAGGTACGGGATACTGAGTTGGATGATCAGCCATGATCATATTGAATGGCAGTGCAGGCTCGAAGGGCCGAATGGCCTACTCCTGCACCTAATTTCTATGTTTCTAAGAACAAGCTGCCAGAGGAGGTAGTTGAGGCTGGGACTGTCCCGACGTTTAAGAAACAGTTAGAGAGGTACATTTGTCAGACAGGTTTGGAGGGATATGGGCCAAATGCGGGCAGGTGGGACTAGCGTTGCTGGGACATGTTGGTGCCATGGACAGTGTGGGCAAGTAGGACCAGGAAACTGGGAAACGCCATTTAGTCTAATGATCGATGGATTCACAAAGTACGGTGATGCGTAGAGAGGAGGTGATGACCCTGCAGGCTGGCGTGCACTGAGGATATCATTGATGCAGTTATTGCCACCTTCCAACCAATTCCCAGCCATCACCATTGTGTTTGGTCTCCTCTCAGGGGTGTCCAGGGCACGACGGCACGGCTGGTAGATTTGCTGCCTCACAGCGCCAAAGACCCGGGTTCGATCATGGCCAGGGGCGCTGTCTGTACAGAGTTTGCATGTTCTCCCCGTGACCTGCCTGGGTTTTTCTCCAGGTGCTCTGGTTTCCTCCCACACTCGAAAGATGTACAGTGTTTGTAGGTTATTTGGCTTTGGTAAAATTGTAAATTGTCCCTAGTGCGTGTGGGACACTGTTGGTGTGCGGGGATCGATGGTCGGCACGGACTCGGTGGGCCGAAGCGCCAGTTTCTGCGCTGTTTCTCTAAACTAAACTAAACCTGCATGTTGTGGGCAAGCTATCATTCTTTAATTATTACTGAATCCAATTATTCGCACTGGAATCAACACAGCGTACGGCACAGTGACTTTCTTATTGCGTAGATCACACGTGCACGAGTTGCTATATTTTTGCCGCCCTTTACAAACGGTCCAAAGACGATGTACTAGTGCTTCTCCCGACCCAGGCCGCTGTGGAGCCTGCGACCAACACGGCAGACATTTAAAATAGATGGCGGAGCAAGCCAGCGGTCCTGAAAGGGCTCGCTGCGAATTGTGGATGAACAAAAGGTTTAGTTTTTAATAAAAACTTTTAGTGGATGTTGGATGTGCAGACCAAGAATTGTCTTGCCAATGGCAAGATGGCTTTGTAGGTCGCTGCCAGGCTCGCCCCGTAGCAGTGTACCAGTCTCCTAACTATCATCTCCCAATTACAACTGGCAGAGCCGCTCCCTCACGGCACCAGAAAACCGGGTTCGATCCTGACCTCGGGTGCTGACTGTGTGAAGTTTGCATGTTCTCCTTGTCAGGACGAGGGGAGCTCCCCCCCCCGCCATGGGTACCACGTAATCACGTGCTACCTGCTCTGTGGTAGTATAGTCGGCAGCTAAACCGTCTCCCCCACCTGGTTTGCCAGGTGAGGAAGGGGCTGTGGACCAAAAACAAGACCTGTCAAAGGGCGGATGAGCTCCTAGCAAGTCAACGGCCATCCACCCTTCAGTAGTCAAGTCAAGTCACATTTATTTATATAGCACATTTAAAAAACAACTCTCGTTGACCAAAGTGTTTTACATTTGTTATAAGTAGTATACACAAGCAGGCTACATACATATATACAAATAGCCCTCGCTCAGAGGACGTCAGGAAAGGCTTGGGAGAACACATACGTTTTTAGACTAGACTTAAAGGAGTTGATGGAGGGGGCAGTTCTAATGGGGAGGGTGATGCTGTTCCACAGTCTAGGAGCTGCAACCGCAAAGGCGCGGTCGGTCGCCCCTGAGCTTATGCCTAGACCGCGGGACATTCAGCAACCCCAAGTCGGCCGATCTGAGGGACCTGGAGGTGGTGTAGTGGGTGCGAAGACTTTTAATGTAGGTGGGGGCAAGCCCATTGAGGGCTTTGTAGACAAACAGTAGAAGTTGCGATCACTGTCGTCCATAGCATTGTAAGGCACCGTGCTTGTTGATGATGATGATGATGATGAGGATGAGGATATGGGTTTCCACCCCACATCCCAAAGATGTGAGGTGCGGTTTTGTAGGTTAATTGGAAATAGCCAGTGATGGGTTTTTTTCCATACAAAATGCGTTTATTCAGAACAAACAAAAATAACACGATTAAAGAATGCCTATATTGGCATTTTACAAACAAAGTTATCAAATTAAAATATTAACATTTTTTTTTACCAACAGTACACTCGACCTCCCGCGGTGACCAGCGTTCACGGACGGCCTCCAGAGTCCCCGTGGACACCGCGTGTTCCCTCTCCAGGGACATGCGGGCGCGGACGTCAACCCGGAAGAGGGGCAGGTTGTGCGGCCATCAGCTGCCCGCTGGCCAGTGATGTGTTGGGATTGGATGCAGAAAGTGGGATAACATGGGATTAGTGTGAATGGTCAGTGGTCAGTGTGGACTTGATGGGCCGAAGGGCCCATTTCCACGCTGTATCTCAAAACTAAACTAGAGTGGCATGGGTAGCCTGGTGATAATAAATGGGTATCACAATCATATCACCCATCTCCACACTGGGTCAATGCCAACCTCAGCTAATACTACGACATGGCTGTGTGCTGATTATGTTTCCATTTGGGGAAAGGGGGAAGATTCTGCAGCGGGGTTTGGAATAGTCATAAGTCTCAGTTTCCTTCTAATGATTGCAGTGAAGAATTCAGAGCGAAGAAAGTCGTCAGACAAGACGTCGGAGAACAAAATGCGAAAATCAAGCACGTCTGCTGCTGAAAATGAAAGGGCGTCGCAAACGAAAAATGCAACTCAAAGTTTGCCTAAAAATAGAAGGAAAATGGGGCAGGACAAACACAGAGAAGAACCTGTGCCTGAAGAACCTACAACCGAAGGTGAGGAGTTTGCATGTGAAGAGGTGGAGGTAGAAATAATAGGCGGAAATAAAAGGGGGTTCTAGACTAATTAGCGGTGAAATTGTAAATGATCCCCCGTGTGTGTGGGACGTATGGTGTTAGTGTACAGTGATCGCTGGTCGGCACGGACTCGGTGGGCCGAAGGGCCTGTTTCCACATTATACCTCTAAACTAAAACTGAGCTGTGATACCTATCACTCACTCATTTGGATTTCACATCACAAACATGAATGAATGAATGAATAAGGTTATTGGCCAAGTATTCACATACAAGGCATTTGCCTTGGTGCTCCGCCCGCAAGTGACAACATGACATACAGTGACAGACCTGCCGTTTCGGGTCGAGACCCTTCTTCAGATACATCACCCATACCTTCTCTCCAGAGATGCTGCTGGTCCCGATGAGTTACTCCAGCGTTTTGTGTCTATCTTCGGTTTAAACCAGCATCTGCAGTTCCTTCCTACACGTGTCTGGCTGTGTTTTGCTTAAAAGAGGTGAGAGTGAGCAGAGTTCACTCTGTCTTTAAAATTGTATCCCTACCAACAGTAACTTTTGGACAAGATTGGACAATTCAAAGATGATGAATATGTATTCTCAAATTTCCGTTTGCGCTCTGATAGATGACTGGAAGGTGAGCTGGAGCCAAGTGAAGAACAAATAATCCCTTATTCAAATCTACACAAAGTTGAGTGTAAGTTTTATTCCTACAGAATTTGGTATGTGTTGGGCGATAAATGCTGGCAATGACAGTGATGCTCAGGTACTGAACAAAATGGAATCCTAGAAAATAGGTGCAGGAGTCGGCCATTCGGCCCTTCGAGCCTGCACCGCCATTCAATGTGATCACGGCTGATCATCCAACTCAGTATCCTGTACCTGCCTTCTCTCCATATCCCCTGATCCCTTTAGCCACAAGGGCCACATCTAACCCCCTCTTAAATATAGCCTATGAACTGGCCTCAACTATCTTCTGTGGCAGAGAATTCCACACTCACCACACTCTGTGTGAAAAATGATCTCATCTCGGTCCTAAAAGACTTCCCTCTTACCTTAAACTGTGACCCCTTGTTCTGGCGTTCTCCAACATCGGGAACAATCTTCCTGCATCTAGCCTGTCCAACCCCTTAAGAATTTTGTAAGTCTCTATAAGATCCCCCCTCAATCTCCTAAATTCCAGTGAGTACAATCCAGTCTTTCTTCATATGGAAGTCCTGCCACCCCAGGAATCAGTCTGGTGAACCTTCTCTGTACTCCCTCTCTGGCAAGAATGTCTTTCCTCAGATTAGGAGACCAAAACTGTACGCAATACTCCAGGTGTGGCCTCACCAAGACCCTGTACAACTGCAGTAGAACCTCCCAGCTCTTGTACTCAAATCCTTTTGCTATGAATGGCAACATAAATAAAGACACAGAGTGCTGGAGTAACTCACCAGGTTAGGCAGCATGAGAAGATAGACACAAAATACTGGGGTTATGCCCCTGTCCCACTTAGGAAACCTGAACGGAAACCTCTGGAGACTTTGCGTCCCACCCAAGGTTTCCAGAGGTTCCCGAAGGTTTTTGTCAGTCTCCCTAATGCGTGAAAGTGGTTTCCGTTTTAAAAATTGGTAATGTTTTTGTCTAAGCCAGTTGCGATGCTAGTTGAAGATGGTTGCCGGAGGACAAAAACCTTGGGTGGGGCGCAAAGTCACCAGAGGTTTCCGTTCAGGTTTCCTAAGTGGGGCAGGGGCATACCTCAGGGGGTTAGGCAAGTTTTTCTGGAGAAAAGGGACTCGATGACGTATCGGGTTGAGACCCTTCTTCACATCTCTGGAGAACATGGATAGGTGACGTTTCAGGTGGGGACCGTTCGTTAGACTGATTGTGGTGATGGTGGAAAGAAAGCTGGAAGAGAGGAGGGGTGGGACAAAGCCTGGCAAGTGATAGGTGGATACAGTTGAGTGGGGTTTTGATCGGTCGATGATTAGACTTGGACCAGAAATGAAAAGGTGTGAGATAATGAGAGAGGAGTTACAAATTTCACATCTGGCCTTTGTCCAACCATCCGCAATCGAACCCCCCACCTCACCGGTATCCACCTATCACTTACTAGGCTTTGTACCGCCACTCCTCTCTTCCAGCTCCCCCCCCCCCCCCCCACAACACAAACCGCAATCCCAATCAGTCTTTGAATCACTTCTCTCTGGAAGGCAACTCCGGACTGTCAAAGCCGCCACAGCCAGACATAAAATCAAATTTCTTTCCATGATTAGTAGCTCTACTCAATAACCAAAAATCTATAGCCTCCTTTTGCTCTGGTTATATTTAATTCATGTTTAATCAATAATGTTTTATTATTAATGTTTAATGTTTTATGTGTTATTCCTAACTGTTACTGTATGTCGTTGTCACTTGTGGGTAAGGCACCAAGGCAAATTCCTTGTATGTGAATACTTGGCCAATATACTTATTCATTCATTCATTCTGAAGAAGAGTCCCAACCCTATAGTCACATATTTATGTTCTCCATAGATGCTGTCTGACTCGTTGAGTTACCACAGCGTTTTGAGTCTTTTTTTATGTAAACCTTGTGTCCCATTCTCGTTTCACTAATTTGCTTCTGGGATTTTTGTTGCAGGCAGCAAAACAAACACACAGCCTGAAACGAGCTGCCGGAGGCAGCAGTTGGGGCAGGGACTATTGTAACGTTTAAGAAACATTTAGACTGGTACATGGATAGGACAGGTTTGGAGGGATATGGACCAAACGCGGGCAGGTGGGACCAGTGTGGATGGAACATGTTGGTCGGTGGGTCGACATTGGGCTGCAGAGCCTGTTTCCACAGGGCTGTAAGACTCAGCGACTCCATGACTCAATGAGATGAGGTCCAATTTGCAGAGATCATGTAAATTATACAGAATGCAAAGATCCTCCAAACTTTTGAGGCTCTAACCATGTAGAATGGTCACTGTGGCCGCTGGATGTGTGAAGCATAAAACACTATAGAAGTGAATTATGCCTCCAGCTTAATTTAAAGGGCCTGTCCCACTTGCCGATTTTATTCCGGCGACTGCCGGCGTCATTGACTGACGTATCAGGGTCGCCGAAAGATTTTGAACATTTCAAAATCCAGCAGTAACAAAAAAAATGTTGCGACACTTGAGAAACCTCGCGTCAATACGTCACACCGCCACTTATTTTTCGGTGACCTGACACGTCAGTCAATTATTTTGACAGTTGCCTGTAAAAATCGCCAAGTGGGACAGGCCCTTAAGTATCCACACCTTCAATGACATTTCTCTAGCTCCAGATGTGAGCAAGAATAATTGAGGGGAGCGGCAAGTTCCTATCCACTTAAGGCAACGTCTGGATTGACTGTGTATTTTTTCCTGACAGTTTTTAAACATAAGGATAAAATTGCAAAGCCAGCATACTGATGATTTAAAAGTTTGTAATGACATTGGAAAGATGCAAAATTCTGGAGTAACTCTGACGGATCAGGCAGCATCTGTGGAGAATATGTAACAAGGTTACAAGATTTTTGAGATTTTAAAAATCAAGTCTGCAATTTATCCCATCAGATAAAGCATAAAAAAAGTTTAATTTGGCACCTAATTCACTTTCATATCTTCAGTATTAAAAAAGTTATGGCCATTTTCATACTCGGAAATTAGCAACTTGCTTCCTATTGCTTTTCTATTGACTTAACACAACAGTTGTGATCGAGGACAGTCAAAAGCCCATAACTTTCTTAAAAATTAAGAGAACTGAAAGAAATTTTCAGTTATTACAGATTGAAGTATTCTGAAACAAATATGAAACAATCTTGTTAAAGAAGGAACTGCAGATGCTGGAGAATCGAGGGTTATACAAAAAGCTGGAGAAACTCAGCGGGTGCAGCAGCATCTAAGGAGCGAAGGAGATAGGCGACGTTTCGGGTCGAGACCCTTCTTCAAACAATCTTACTTGGATGACCTGAAATTAAAGCATATAATTAGTTAGTTACCCAATTGTAGCTAATTACAAAATTCAATTACTAGATCTAAACATCTATCCATTTCTTAAGAAAAAATTTAAAAAAAATTTAAAGCCTAAGTGTCCAATTAACATTCACACAATAATTCACAATATAACATGATTTTTAAATCAAATTGTCATTAATTTATAGGCCAAATTGAAGGAATTTAGTGTTTAATGCCCATAAATTAATGGCCATTTTAAACAGCTTGCGAATGGGATTTTCTGGAACGCGATAGTTTGGAACGTTGTGGTGAATTTAAACCCAATATCGGCAGGAAAAATACTGCCTGTTCGTATGGGGACTAAATCACCGTTTCGCAACGTTAAAGTTTGATTAAGGTCATCTAAAAAAGCAGGTTTATATGTAAAAATAAACAGCTTTCAATTACCTGTCCCCTACGTAAAATCCGTCCCCGTTGTCGGCGTTCACGGTATTAGGAGCTAATTTTTATTTTACTGCCGCGCTGAAATAGTCGGGCTATTTATAAAAAAAAAATTAACTTACCGGCAGTCGGAACGAATCTCCAGAAATAGATCGCACTCCGAGAAAAGAAAGCTCCGGATGGCAAGGGAAAACTGCATTTTAACCCCGCCCCCCCTCCCCCTTAAAGGCGCCAAAGTCGCGCACACGGCCAGTGACAGAACTGCAGCACCGCTAAAGATAAGTTTTGTAACATACCTAGAATATGGATAGGCGATGTTTCAGGTTGGGACATCTCAGACTGATTGCGGGAGAGGGGTTGGGGAGGGGTGGGGGGGGGGGGGGGAGCAAGGTGGATGAGAAGTTGGGGCAGGACAAAGCCAGGCATGTGCCTGCTCCATCGGGTCCGATGTGGCAGTATGTATCCCACTGTGTGGATGTATGTGTCCCGGATGCAGAAGGAAACGTTTTGGGTCCCGGCCCGAAACATCACATAGACACAAACTGTGGGGTTAACCATCACCTGCAGTTCCTTGCTTCCACACAGATTGCTAGAGTAACTCTGCAGGCTAGATAGCATCTCTGCAGAACGTGGACAGGTGACATTTTGGGTCGGGCCCCTCCTACATATATATCACATACTGTAGATCTTCCCAGTACTTTAACAGCCTTTGTTAGACTCTGTTGTTTCCTAACCCAGCACACTGCAATTGTGCAAGAAGGAACTGCAGATGCTGGTTTACACCGAAGATAGGCACAAAATGCTGGAGTAACTCAGCGGGACAGGCAGCAGGTCTGGAGAGGAGGAATGGGTGACCTTTCGGGTTGAGACGTTTCTTCAGACAGTCGGGGGGGGGGGGGGGGGGGGGGGGGAGAGGGGGGAAGGGAGGGGGAGAGAGAGGGTATATTAACATCATTGCTTTGACATTGCAGGCTCCCAGTATAGGTGCCAGGCAAGAGCTGTTGCTGATATCATCATCGTTATCGATGGATCATGGAGTATTGGCAGAGCAAACTTCCGGCTGGTGCGACAGTTTCTGACCAACTTAATTACACCTTTCCATGTTGGTGTCAATGGAATTAGACTAGGTGAGTTACACACCATTCGGCCCATCAAGTCTATTCTGCCATTCAATCATGGCTGATCTATCTTTCCCTCTCAGTCCCATTCTCCTGCCTCCTCTCCATAACACCTGACACCCGTAGTTTAGTTTATTGTCACATACACCAAGGTACAGTGGAAAGCATTTTTGTCACGTGCTATCCAGTCGGTGGAAAGACAATACCTGATTACAATTGAGCCGTCCACAGTGCACAGATACAGGATAAAGGGAATAATGTTTAGTGCAAGGTAAAGTTCGATTAAAGATAAGTTCGTAAGTGATAGGAGCAGAATTAGGCCGTAGTCGGGATCGAACCCGGGTCTCCGGCGCTGCATTCGCTGTAAAGGGCCTGTCCCACTGTACGAGGTAATTCAAGAGTTCTCCCGAGTTTCCCCTGATTCGAACTTGGAGAATTACGGTAATAGCCACTCGTAGGTACTCGGGGCTTTCGTGGACATTTTTTAACATGTTGAAAAAACTTAACGAGCTTCCCGCGTTTCCCGAGTAGCTGCCGATAGGATTACGAGCCGCTAAGGGACGTCCCAAGCTCCGACGTACCCGCTAAGTACATTCTACGTACTTGCCATGAGTTTGATTTTTTTTTTTAACCTCGGGAGAGCTCTTGGGTAAACTCGTCAAGTGGGACAGGCCCTTTAGGCAGCATCTCTGCCGCTGCGTCACCACAACCGCCCTATGTTTTGGGTCGAGACCCTTCTTCAGACCGATTGTAGTGGGGAGGAAAAGGAACACTGCTTCAATATTAGTCTGCTGTTCCTTCAATCTACCTTTTGGTGTCAGTCGTGATGATATACAGAGGGACGTGGGTTTCAGGGAATGTGTCACAACCAGCAAACCGGCACGTGCGCTGTTAAATGATTATTCTGCTTATGGCAGGGTTAATTCAGTACAGCGGAGAACCACGGACAGAGTGGGACCTGGATACATATTCCACCAAGAACGAGGTGCTGGAGGCAATTCAAAGAATCCGCTACAAAGGAGGCAACACCTACACAGGTAATATTATTGCTGATAATACAGGAGTAATTGTGGCACGGTGGCGCAGCGGTAGAGTTGCTGCCTCACAGCGCCAGAGACCCAGGTGCAATCCTGACTACGGGTGCTGTCTGTACGGAGTTAGCTCGTTCTCCCCGTGAACTGCGTGGGTTACCTCCAGGAGCTCCAGTTTCAAGGCCAATTATGGTGCAGTGAAATTTGAGTTACCATATAGCCATGCTAAGTGCAAAGCAACAAGACACACGACCACATAAAAGTTGACGTAAACATCCACCACAGTGGATTCCCCACATTCCCCACTGTGATGGAAGGTTATAAGGTCCAATCTTCTCCCTCTTTGTTCTCCTGTGATTGGGGCAGACAAACCGTCTGCAGTCGGGGCGATCAAAGCCCCCGCAGCCGACGATCGAAGCCCGCTTTGGGGTGATCGAAACTCCCGTGTCGGGGCGGTTGAAACTCTTGGAGCTCGCGGGCTTCACGGTGTTAAAGTCCACAATCCCTACGGTTGGAGCGTTGATCTCCGGCAAAGGGATCGCAAGCTTCACGATGTTAAAGTCCCGCAGACTCCCGCGGCTTGGAGCACCGGGCCCGCCTCCAGGAAAGGCCGCCATCTCCACGATGTTAGGCCGCAGTGGGCACGGAGATACGATGCGGAAAAAAATACCATCTCCATCGAGATGCGACATTGGAAATAAAGTTTCCTCCCACATTCCAGCGACGTGCAGGTTCATTGGTTCATTGGCTTCAAGGTCGGCTGTGGGAGGAGGAGTCGGGGGACACGAAGGCTGAAGGTGGCCGGGCGGGGACAGGGAGGACGGTCCGTGGGAACGGCAGCAAAGGAACTTTATGGCCAACGGCAGCTGGGACTGGGTGATGCCGCCAAAACCTGGTGAAATAAGGAATTTCACAGATACCCCCGGTGCACATGGTAATACAGGAACCATTGATTCAACGACAATAAAATTCTATTGTCAAATGAACCTAGATTGAGTAAAAAAAATTTTTTTCTATACAATGCCCAAAGCACGACAAAGTTAGAAAAGTTGTGATTAGTCCCCTTTGTTCTCGGCACCCCCCCTTGCCGGGACCCTCTTTGTTGAGCCATTGACCCACCACCGTCAGCCAAGTGTAGGGGCTGCGGTTATGCGTAGATACTGTGATGACGGATTTCACCGCTTGTGCTCCCTTAGCTCTGGCCTTGGACCACATTTACAGAAACGCCCTCAAACCATCAGCGGGCGCCCGACCGGACGCCGCAAAGTTCCTGATCCTCCTCACTGACGGCAAGTCCCAAGACGACGTCAACTCATCGGCTCGACGCCTGAAGAACGCGGGTGTGGAGATATTTGCCATTGGTGAGTGGACTATCCAGCACCTGTGACTGTGCCGTTTCCCCGCCGACTCATTCTAAGAAGTATGGAGCACGATGGGCCGAATGGCCTCATTCTGCTCCTAATAACCGGTGAACTTCACTGACGGTCGACGATCTGATCGATTCCACTGCTGGATGTTCCATAAAGCTGAATAACCATTTTGGCCCTATTGACTCTCTACAAGTTATCTACTGATGCTTCGAGCGAAAGACTCTCATCCAAGGTTTAGTACAATTTAATGTGCAGGAAGGAACTGCAAATGCTGGTTCATACCGAAGATAGACACAAAATGCTGGAATAACCCAACGGTTCTGGCAGCATCTCTGGAGGAAAAGAATAGGTGATGTTTCAGGTTGGAACTATTGTGTAGACTGGCCTGAAAACCTCACCTATTCCTTCTCTCCAGAGATGCCGCCTGGCCCACTGAGTTACTCCAGCAATTTGTGTCTATCTTTAGTCTTTTACAACTTAATCTGTATTAGTATTTGAGTTACTTGAGCACGCATGCAAACGTAGAAACATAGAAATTAGGTGCAGGAGTAGGCCATTCGGCCCTTCGAGCCTGCACCGCCATTCAATATGATCATGGCTGATCATCCAACTCAGTATCCCGTACCTGCCCTCTCTCCATACCCTCTGATCCCCTTAGCCACAAGGGCCACATCTAACTCCCTCTTAAATATAGCCAATGAACTGGCCTCAACTACCCTCTGTGGCAGAGAGTTCCAGAGACCCACCACTCTCTGTGTGAAAAAAGTCTTTCTCATCTCGGTCTTAAAGGATTTCCCCCTTATCCTTAAGAATAATCCACAGATTTAAGAAGGAATTGTAGATGCTGGAAAGTCGAAGGTAAACAAAAAAGCTGGAGAAACTCAGCGGGTGAGGCAGCAACTATGGAGCGAAGGAAATGGGCGACGTTTCGGGTCGAGACCCTTATTAGCGTCTCGACCCGAAACGCAGCCTATTTCCTTCGCTCCATAGATGCTGCCTCACCCGCTGAGTTTCTCCAGCTTTTTTGTCTACCACAGACTTTCAATAACTTATTTTTATTAAGGTTTAATTGAGGTTAATTAAGGCACAGTGTCAATGCCTGACGGGGCTGTTTTATTGCGTTTTAGGTGTAAAGAATGCGGATGAGGCCGAGCTGAAACAAATAGCATCCGATCCCCTTGACCTCCACGTGTACAACGTTCTTGGATTCAATCTTCTCGACTCTCTCAGTGAAAAACTCTCAAAGATCCTTTGTGGACAGATGATGGCGAAGGCAAACAAAGTGAAAAGTACTCGTTCAACTTCCTTGTCTGTCTTAAAATTCAATGTGATTCATTGCCGTTCCATGTTGTTGATGGACTGACTGCCTTCTGGAAACATGTCTTTGGACTGAGTATAGAGAATTGGGTTTGACCTTATTATTCAAATCTCGATCCTAAATCAAATGCAGCTGCTTCATCTGCGTCAAAGCCCACAATGATGTCTTTCAAATATCACCCTGCTATTTTGTAGCATGCAAGAGTATAGAGGCACTTCCGTTGAGCCCCAGATGAGTCATACAGCATGAAAAGAGGCCCTTTGGCCCAATTTGTCCATGCTGAGTATTTGGCCCAACTTGTCCATTACACCAGTCCTACTTGCCCATGTTTGGCCCAGATCCTTCTAAACCTTTCCTATCAACGAACCTGTCCCAAAGAAGGGCCTTGACCCGAAATGTCACGCATTCCTTCTCTCCGGAGATATTGCCTCCGAGTTGCTCCAGCATTTTGTGTCTGTCTTGTCTAAACTTTCGTTTAGTGTAGTTTAGAGATGCAGCACGGAGACGGGTCCTTCGGCCCACTGAGCCGCGCTGACCAGCGATCCCCGTACACTCGCGCTATCCTACACTCGTGGGACAATGTACAATCTTTACCGAGGCCAATTAGCCTACAAGCGTGTATGTACGTCATTGGAGTGTGGGAGGAAACCGGAGCACCCGGGGTAAACCCACGCAGTCACGGGGAGAGCGTGTAAACTCCGTACAAACAGCGCCCGTAGTCGGGATCGAACCCGGGTCTCTGGCGCTCTGAAGCAACGACTCTACTGGTGCGCCATCTTGCCGCCCCGTACCCCAGCAACCTCGTCTAGCTGCTTGTTCCATGTCCCCACCCCAACACCCTCTGAGAGAGTAGGAAAGAACTGCAGATGCTGGTTTAAATCGAATGCAGACACAATGCTGGAGTAACTCAGCGGGACAGACAGCATCTCTGGAGAGAAGGAATGGGTGAAGAAGGGTGTTGACCCGAAACGTCGCCCATTCCTTCTCTCCAGAGATGCTGCCTGCCCCGCTGAGTTACTTCAGCATTTTGTGCCTACCCTCAGAAAGAATGGGGTTGAGGTGGAAAAATAGACGATGGGCCGAATGGCCTAATTCTACTGCTATCGGGCCTGTCCCTCTTGCCGTTGTTTTTTTTTTCCGGCGACTGTCGGCATCATTGACTGACGTGTCGGGTCACCGAAAAAGTCGCGGTGTGATACGGCGGTGACGTGATGTGGCGTGACAACGTATTGAGGCGCGGTGTCTCCTCAAGTATCGCAACATTTCTTTTGTTGCCGCTGGATTTTGAAATGCTCAACATCTTTCGGCGACCCTGATACGTCAGTCAATGACGTAGGCAGTCGGTGAAAAAAATCACCAAATGGGACAGGCCCTTAATGTCCTGTCTTACCAGCATCCGACTCCATGCGATGAGCGCGACCAAACCGGCAGCGAGGGCCGCGCGGAGGTCGGGTGAGTGGCGCAAAGTGAGGCGAACTTGCAGCAAAGTCTTAAAGGTAAGTTTGCCAGGACAGAGAGGGGCACACAGAGAGGGGCACAGAGGCACACACACAGAGGGCCATGGAGCCACACACAGAGAGGGTCATGGAGGCACCTACAGAGAGGGTCACGGAGGCACGACGTCAAGGCGGTGTGTAATGCGACTGCCGACAAGCCGTTGCCGCGCGGAATTTTTGAACACGGTCAGTTTTTTGGAACCCCGTGCGATGTCGGGACGAACTCAGCACAATCCGCACGGCTCCGGCGATCGAAGTGGGACCGGCCCCGCGACGCCAGACGGCTCAAGCGACCACGTTAGGTCGCGCTCATCGCATAGAGTTGCATGCTGGTGGGACAGGCCCTTTATGTCTTATAATCTTATGGTGGTGTGGCAGAGAAAGCAAAATAAACTTGACTTATCTTGTTTTTCATCTCTATTGCCAGGCGGACATCGCAAGGCGGAAAATGGCGCCATGTTATATTCAACCCCAACAAATCTGGTGACGTCTGATATAACGGCCAGGAGTTTCCGAGTTAGCTGGACACACAGCCCCAAAAGAGCCAACAAATACCGTGTGATATATTACCCAACCACCGGAGAAAATCCAGAAGAGGTATCAGGATGAACGCAGTGGGAGAATTGTGAGCAGTTTTGGGCCCCAGGTCTGAGGAAGGATGTGCTGGCATTGGAGAGGGTCCAGAGGAAGGGTTGCCGAGAACGATCCTGGTGATGATTGGGCTAACGGATGATGAGCGTCTGACGGCACTGGGCCTGTACTCGCTGAAGGGGTGGGGGGGGGGGTGGGGGGGATGGGAGGACCTCATTGAAACTTACCGAATAGTGAAAGGCTTGGATCGAGTGGGATGTGGAGAGGATGTTTCCACTAGTGGGAAAGTCTAGGACCAGAGGTCATAGCCTCAGAATAAAAGGACATACCTTTAGAAAGGAGATGAGGAGGAATTTCTTTAGTCAGAGGGTGGTGAATTTGTGGAATTCATTGCCACAGACGGCTGTGGAGGCCAAGTCAATGGATATTTTTGAAGATGAAGATTGATAAGTAAGGCTGTCAGGGGTTCTGGGGAGAAGGCAGGTGGTGTCAAGAGAGAAAGATAGATCAGCGGAGAATGGCGCAGTACACTTGATGGGCCGAATGGCCTAATTCTGATGAATGGCGGAGTAGACTTGATGGGCCGAATGGCCTAATTCTGCTCCTATCACTTATGATCTTATGAACAATTTTGCTCAGTGTTCAGATGAAAAGACAAAACCCAGTTGCTGCAAGCCAGGGTTAATTCAAGGTCAAAGGAACAGATACTGAAATCGAAAATATGGTTTTAATTGAAGATTGCAACAAAAAATGGCACTTACATTTATTGATCAGAATGACTAGAAAAAACAAACCACTTTTTTTTGTGATGTAAGATAACAAACAATTGCAAAGCAATTAATGGAATGGCTGTGTTATGATGACTAACATATTATTCCACATGTGTAGAAGAGACCTGCAGATGCTGGTTTAAATCGAAGGTGGAAGGGTCTCGATCCGAAACGTCACCCATTCCTTCTCTCCAGAGATGCTGCCTATCCCGCTGAGTTACTCCAGCATATTATTCCATATAATAAGTTTAAATTTAGTTTGGTTTCGAGATAGGGCGTGCAAACAGGCCCTTCGGCTCACCAAGTCCATGCCTACCAAACCCACCGAAAGACCAGTCTTTCACAATGACCCCTCTTGTGGGATCATTGGGTAAATTTGAAAACTTGGAACCATATTGACATAGATGTTAGATTGGTAATATTAGAGTTATGTTACTTTGAGTAATGGTGCTGTTATTTTACAGGTGATTGTGGATGGAACAGAGTCCTCTGTAAACTTAGAGAATCTGCACTCCCTTACTGAATATCAAATCGCAGTGTTCCCCGTCTACGAAGGTTTCGATGGTGAAGGTCTTCGAGGCATCGAAACGACATGTACGTTACCAAACCACCTTGCAGTAAAGGGCTCTAATCTGAGATATTATTCCCATTGTGAATAAGATGGTGTACGATATGGTGGAACAAATTCTGCCTATTACACTGGTCACGATGGCGCAGCGGTAGAGTTGCTGCCTTACAGCGCCGGAGACCCAGGTTCGATCCCGACTATGGGTGCTGTCTGTACGGAGTTTGTACGTTCTCCCCATGACCTACGTGGGTTTTCTCCGAGATCTTCGGTTTCCTCCCACACTCCAAAGACGTACATGTTTGTAGGTTAATTGGCTTGGTATAAATGTAAAAATTGTCCCTAGTGGGTGTGGGATAGTATTAATATGCAGGGATTGCTGGTCGGCTTGGGCTGAAGGGCCTGTTTCCGCGCTGTATCTCTAAACTAAACTAAACTCTCATTCATCACTACTTTAGGGTTTAGTTTAGAGTTTAGAGATGCAACGTGGTAACAGGCCCTTTGGTCCACCGAGTCCGTACTGACCAACAATCGCCAACATGCACTGGTTCTATCCTACACTGTAGGGACATTCACAGAAGCCAATTTACAGAAATTCGAGCTCCCGGGGAAAACAGAAACTGGAACTCACGGGAGAACGTCCGGACTCTGTACAGACATCACTCGTAATCAGGATCGAACTCGGGTCTCTGGCATTGTAAAGGGCCTGTCCCACTTAGGCGGTTTTTTTTTTAGGCGACTACAGGCGACTAGGCTGTCACCACATGGTCGCCGGGGTGTCGTCTGTATGGTCGTGAGTCGTCTCCTCAGTCGCCCAAAGAGTCTGGTCGCTGCTGGATTTTCAACATGCTGAGAAATTTTCGGAGACAGTCGGCGACAGTGGGTTTGACGCCAATGAGCGTAGCTTGACTTCTCTTGATGTAGGTGCTGTCGTAGTTGTCGCCAGGTGACTGGGGTTGTCGCTGGTGCTGACTTCGTTTTTTGTTGTTAAAGTAATGACTCTATTTCAAAATTTATGTCGGGGGGGGGGGGGGGGGTCCTCGACGACCTGCTACGACTATGACAGTCTCCGGCAGTCGCCTAAAAATCCCTTAAGTGGGACAGGCCCTAGGGGCAGCAACTCTGCCGCTGCGCCACCGTGCCGCGCAATAGCAACAGTTCTTTATATCATTTAATGATGATCTGAGTGGTTTTAATTAAAAAAATATTCATTTTTAGCATCTTTCCCATCCCTGAATAAACTCATGATCTACGATGTCACACACAACAGCATGAGAGTGAGCTGGGAGCCGCAAGATGATGCCAGCCATTATTTGATCCTTTACGAGCAAGTTTCGAGTGATGACGTGGACGATGGAAAGGAGGTAATCTTCCCCACAGCGTCAACGTTTTCATGTGTAGGAAAGAACTGCAGGTGCTGGTTTAAATCGATGAATTGTCCTCGCCTTCCACCCATCAGCCGTCGCATACAACGCATAATCCTCTGACATTTTCGCCACCCCCAACGGGATCCCACCACTGGCCACATCTTCCCATCTCCATCCCTTTCTGCTTTCCGCAGAGACCGCTCACTCCACAACTCCCTGGTCAACTCGTCCGTTCCCACCCAAACCACCCCCTCCCCAGGTCCTTTCCCCTGCAACTGCAGGAGATGCAACGCCTGTACCTTTACCTCCCCCCTCGACTCAGTCCAAGGACCCCGACTGTCTTATCAGGCGAGGCAGAGGTTCACTTGCACCTCCTCCAACCTCATCTACAGTATCCGCTGTTCCAGGTGTCGACTCCTGTATATCGGCGCGACCAAGCGCCGGCTCGGCGATCGTTTCGCAGAACACCTCCGCTCAGTCTGCCTTAACCTGCCTGATTTTCCGGTTGCTCAGCATGTTAACACCCCCTCCCATTCCCAATCTAATCTTTCTGTCCTGGGCCTCCTCCAATGTCAGTGAGGCCCAGTGCAAATTGGAGGAACAGCACCTCATAATTCGCTTGGGTAGCTTACTGCCCAGCGGTATGAACATTGACTTCTCTAACTTCAAATAGCCCTTGCTTTGCCTCTCTCTCCATCCCCTCCCCCATCCCAGTTCTCCCACCAGTCTTACTGTCATCGATATCATGTTCCGTTTCTATATCATTAAAAATTCTGTTTAATATTTTGGATTAAATATGAGGTCGTGTGGAGTGCGATCCTGATCTCCCATCTACCTCATTGGAGATCTTTGAACTAACTTTGTAGGAAGGAACTGCAGATGCTGGTTTACACCGAAGATAGACACAAAATGCTGAAGTAACTCAGCGGGACGGGCAGCATCTCTGGAGAGAGGGAATGGGTGACTTTTTGAGTCGAGACCCTCCTTCAGACCAATTAACTTTAGATGAACTAATTTCAATCAGACTCTATCGGACTTTATCTTGCACTAAATGATGGGGCCATTATCCTTCATCGTTGCACTCTGCACGACTTGATTGTCATACAGTCTTTACTTTAGACTTTAAAGATGCAGCAGGCCCTCCGGCCCACCGAGTCCGCGCCGACCAGCAATCACTCCATACACGCCCACTATCCTACAACGTACAACATTTACCAAACCAAATTAACCTACAAACCTGTCTGTCTCTGGAGTGTGGGATGAAACCTGAGCACCTGGAGAAAACCCATGTGGTCACAGGGATAAAGTACAACCTCCATATGGACAGCACCTCTAGTGAGGATTGAGCCCAAGTTATACAGCATGGAAACGGGCCCTTTGAGCCAACTTGTCCACACCGATCAACATGCCCCATGTCCCACCTGCTGTGGTGGGCCCATATCCCACTAAACCTAGCCTACCTCCTCTGTTTAAATTTTTCTTTTAAACCTGTGATAGCAGTGTATCATTTTTTCTTTGACTGATAACTCGCAAACAAAATCTTTTCACTGTAGCTCGGTACACGTGACATTTCTAAACTGAATTTAAAAATAAGTTTGTGTAAGATCGGGGCACTTTTCTCGGTGAAAGTATCGATTAAAATGAAAATGTGGTCTAATTTTACTGAAGCCCCGTGACTGGTGGGTAATTATTCTCAAATAATCCCAATTCCAGGTAGTCCTTGCTTTCTCCCTCTTTCCCCTCCCCTTCCCAGCTCTCCATCAGCCCACTGCCTCCACCTCTTCCTTTCTTCTTCCCGGTTCCCCCCCCAACCCCCACGTCGGTCTGAAGAGGGGTCTCGACCCGAAACGTCACCTATTCCTTCGCTCCATAGTTGCTGCCTCACCCGCTGAGTTTCTCCAGCATTTTTATCTACCTTCTGTGGTGAGTAAACAGTACAGTTTACAAATGCTTACACAACATTTCTGTGATACCAGGTCAAGGTTGATGCTCAGTACACGGACATTGAAATAGAAGGGCTGACCCCGCATGCCGAGTATATTGTGACAGCGTATGCTTTATATGGAGATGAAACAAGTGAACCAGTAACGGCGCAGCAGGCAACACGTAAGTCTGGATTACTTCCCGTGCCGCGTGCTAGCGAGGGTAGGAACAGAAGGATAGGCCAGGCGAATATGTGGCTGAGCAGTTGGTGTAAGGGACAGGGCTTCAGATTTCTGGACCATTCTGGGTCAGACGTGACTCACACAGAGGGATTGGTTTCGGGCAGTCCCGGTGGCGCAGCGGTAGAGTGGCTGCCTCAAAGCGCCGGAGACCCGGGTTCGATCCCAATTACGGGTGCTGTCTAATGGAGTTTGTACGTTCTTCCAGTGACCTGCGTGGGTTTTCTCTGAGATCAAGTCAAAGTCAGTCAAACAAACTTTATTGTAATTTAGAAATACATCGATATATGCAGTTCCAAACGAAATTCCGTTGCATTTGGCTCCCTGTGCAACATGATAATTAACAGAAGGATAAACATGGATAAACATGGATAAAAGGGTAAATAGACAATGGTGGCAGCCCATTACATGGCATTCAGGAGTCTGATGGCTTGTGGGAAGAAGCTGTTGCAGAACCTTGATGTTCTGCTCCTTATGCTACGATATCTTTTGCCCGAGGCAGCAGAGTGAACAGTCTGTGATAGAGATGTGTGGGGTCTTTTATGATACTGCTGGCCTTAGACAGGCGACGTTTGGTCGCAATATCCCCGATTGAGGGGAGAGAAGTCCCGATGATTTTTTCCGCTGTTCTCACCACTCTCTGCACGGACTTCCAGTCAGAGGCTTTACAGTCCCCAAACCAGACAGAGATACAGCTGGTCAAAATACTCTCTATGGTGCCCCTGTAGAAAGTGGTGAGGAAAGTGGAGATCTTCGCTTTCCTCCCACATTCCAAAGACGTGCAGGTTTGTAGGTTAATTGGCTTGGTATGAATGTAAAATCGTCCCCAGTGTGTGTAGGATAGTGTTAATGTGCGGGGATCGCTGGTCGCCAGGGACCCGGTGGGCCGAAGGGCCTGTTTCCGTGCTGTATCTGTAAATTAAACCTTGTATTTGCTCTTTAATTACTTGATTGATTAGTTTAGTTTAGAGATACAGTGCGGAAACAGGCCCTTCGGCCCACCGAGTCCGTGCCGACCAGCGATCCCCGCTCACTAACACTATCCTACACACACTAGGGACAATTTACAATTCATACCAAAGCCAATTAACCAACAGGCCTGCACGTATTTGGAGTGTGGGAGGAAACCTGAGATCCCGGAGAAAACCCACGTGGACCACGGGGAGAACGTATAGACAGCACCCGTTGTCAGGATCGAACCCGGGTCCCTGGCGCTGTGAGGCAGCAACTCTGCTGCCGTGCATCCCATTAATGTAATGCCTTCCAATCAGTGGGAGGCTGCATGGGGATAGTGGATTTTACAACAAACAGAGTTAATTCACTCTGGAAAAACTGTTTACTGAAAAAGCAGAGGAATTTGAAAGACGACAGAAGGGTCTCGGCTTGAGGCGTCCCCCATTCCCTCTCTCCAGAGACGCTGCCTGTCCCGCTGAGTTACTCCAGCATTTTGAGTCGAACCAAGCTGTGGAATTTGTGTTTCTTTAGTCAGAAGGGCGGTGAATCTGTGGGATTCTTTGCCACAGAAGGCTGTGGAGGCCAAGTCAGTGAATATTTTTTAAGGCAGAGATAGATAGATTCCTGATTAGTACGGGTGTCAGGGGTTACGATATAATACGATATAATCCTTTATCCCAGAAGGGAAATTAATTTTCCAACAGTCACAAAAAAAACACAAAACACATGAAACATTAAATTAAAGGGACGAGTGGAAAGGCGAGAGAATGGCGTTAAGGGGCTGTCCCAATGTACGAGGTAATTCATGAGTTCTCCCGAGTTTCCCCTGATTCGAACTCGGAGAATTACGGTAATAGCCGTTCGTAGGTACTCGGGGCTCTCGTGGACATTTTTCACAGTGCTGAAAGACCGTCACGGGATTCCACATTTCCCGAGCACCTGCTGTTAGCATTACGAGCCACTGAGAGACGTCCACGAGCTCCGACGTTTTTTTGAACTCGGGAGAGCTCTTGAAATGCCTCGTACAGTGGGACAGGCCCTTTAGGAGGGAGAGATAGATCAGCCATGATTGAATGGCGGAGTAGACTTGATGGGCCGAACGGCCTAATTCCTACTCTTATTCCTTATGATGACACTAAGTTCAGCAGCTCATTGTGCCAGAAGATAGTTGTGTTTGGAAGGCGGTTCATACACACAAAATCAATCTCCTTCACTTAGAGCAGTGCAGTTAGCAGGGTTCCGCGATTGATTGTCGAAGGACCTAATCATCCCCTTTCTGTTCGAGAATAGCTATGTCACAACATGCAGCCCAAGAACAATATTTCAATCACTACATAGTGAAACTCTACCCATAATGGAGCATAATGAAGGCAGCCTAATGGATGGACTGCTAGTATTGATGCTGCCCGCATATTCAGCAAATCCATCTATAAATGATGATGGTGCTGTATTTTATTTGGAGTTGAGAAGTCTAGTGCGATCATCCATCATTGGAAAATTGGCAGCATTAATTTCCTAATATATGCAACTGCTCGATGGAAGCATTTAGATTTCTATTGATTACGTCCCTTTGACCCGAAGCTACAAATTTCGCGCTCTCCCACGGCCAGAGTTGGAAGCACTGCATTATTTCACTTCGGATAAGTGTATTGACGTGATGAATTCCTGACCCGTGGCATATTTTATACAACGTGTACACAGCTGGCTAGTTTATGCTGACTGCTCGCCAGCAAGCTGTGGCGGACTGGTGCCTGACTGCCATCCACAGAACAGTGTCGATGCACAGAGCATGCTGGAGGTCCAGCATGGGTGTCGGTGTGTGTGGCCTCTGAACCCAACGTTCACTGGACCCACCACCGAGTCCAGGTGCGCTCCCTTACTTATCGGCCTGAGGGACTCTTCCCGGGATGGCGGGGCTGTCATATGCTGAGAGAATGGAGCGGCTGGGCTTGTACACTCCGAAATTTAGAAGGATGGGGGGGGTTCTTATTGAAACATATAAGATTATTAAGGGTTTGGACGCTCTAGAGGCAGGAAACATGTTCCCGATGTTGGGGGAGTCCAGAACCAGGGGCCACAGTTTAAGAATAAGGGGTAAGCCATTTAGAACGGAGATGGGGGAACAGTTTTACACACTGAGAGTTGTGAGTCTGTGTAAGTCTCTGCCTCAGAGGGCAGTGGAGGCTGGTTCTCTGGATACTTTCAAGAGAGAGCTAGATAGGGGTCAGGGGATGTGGGGTGATGGCAGGAACGGGGTACTGATTGGGGATGATCAGCCATGATCACATTGAATGACGGTGCTGGCTCGAAGGGCCTACTCCTGCACCTATTGTCTATTGTCTATTCATATTTAGTTTAGTTAAGAGATCGAGTGTGGAAACAGGGCCCTTCGGCCCACCGAGTCCACGCCGACCAGCGATCCCCGCACATTAGCACCACCCTACACACACACACTAGGGACAATTTTATGCTTACACATTTACACCAAGCCAATTAACCTACAAACCTGAACGTATTTGGAGTGTGGGAGGAAACTGAAGATCTTGGAGAAAACCCACGCAGGTCATGGGGGGGGCGGGGGGAAACGTACAAACTCCGTACAGACAGCACCCGTAGTCAGGATCGAACCCGGGTCTCTGGCGCTGTGAGGCAGTAGCTCTACCGCTGCGCCACCGAGCCACCCTTCATTTGGCCCTTCATTTTCCTGCCACCCACTTTTGCCACGTTTAATGAGATCCCACTCACTTATAATCACATAGTCGTACATCATGGAAACAGGCCCTTTGTCCCAACTTGCCCTCACGGGCCAACATGTCCCAGCTACACTAGTCCCGCCTGCCCGCATTTGGCCCATATCCCTCCAAAACCTGTCCTATCAATGTACCTGACTAACTGCTTCTTAAATGTTGCAATAGTCTCTGCCTCAACTACCTCCTCTGGCAGCTCGTTCCAAATGCCCACCACTCTTTGTGTGAAAAGGTTACTCCTCAGATTCCTATTCAATCATTTCCCCCTTCACCTTAATGAAGTCACTGAGCTTCATTAAGAACTTGAAGAAATACAGCGTGGGAACAGGCCCTTCGGCCCACTGTGTCCATGTCGACCAGCGATCACCCCATGCACTAGCACTATCCTACGCACACTAACACAGTTCTACACACACTTGCACTCTCCTGTACTCACTCGCACTCTCCTGTACACACTAGCACTATTCTGTACACACTAGCACTATCCTGTGCACACACTAGCACTATCCTGTGCACACACACTAACACTATCCTGTCTACACTAGCACTATCCTGTACACACACGCTAGCACTATCCTGTACACACACACTAGCACTACCCTGTGCACACACACTAACACTATCCTACACGCACCGACACTATCCTACACGCTCGGGACAATTTTCAGTTTTACCGAAGCCAAAGGCTTTTTCTTTATAGTATCGCTGGACCCTCCACGAGGGGTGCACGTGACAGACGTCCATCACAGCAGCGTCAAGGTGAGCTGGGAGAGAACATCAAGGAAAGTGAATGGACATCGTATCGTGTACGTGTCAGCCAGTGGCAATGATCCCAAGCAGGTGAGATTCAGGTGGAACTTCTGAACGCGATGCTCCTTGCAATAATTCAAACGCAATAAAGCTCAATACACTCCCTTCATTCTTGATGAGTACGGGTGTCACAGGTTATGGGGAGCAGGCAGGAGAATGGGGTTAGGAGGAAGACTTAGATCGATCAGCCAATGTTTGAATTGCGGAGTAGACTTGATGGGCCAAACGGCTTAATTGTACTCCTATTCCTTATGATCTATGACATTCCTTAATCACATGAATAAGGAATGTTTTGGATTGTGCCGAGTAGTTTCAGTTCCAGTTTAGTCGGGATGGAAATCGAGTCTCTGGCGCTGTGAGGCAGCAACTCTACCGCTGCGCCACCGTGCCGCCCTTTGGATTGAGTTGGGAGTCAGTTCCTAGAGAGTTTAGTTCCTCAGAGTGACCACAAAACCCACGCAGGTCACAGGGAGACAATAGACAATGGACAATAGGTGCAGGAGTAGGCCATTTGGCCCTTCGAGCCAGCACCACCACCCAATGTGATCATGGCTGATCATCCCCAATCAGAACCCCGTTCCTGCCACCTCCCCATATCCCCTGACTCTGCCACCTTTAAGAGCCCTGTCTGGCTCTCTCGTGAAAGCATCCAGAGAACCGGCCTCCACCGCCCTCAGAGGCAGAGAATTCCACAGACTCACCACTCTCCGTGAGAAAAAGTGTTTCCTTGTCTCCGTTCTAAATGGCAAACTCGTTATTCTTAAACTGTAGCCCCTGGTTCTGGATTCCCCCAACACCGGGAACATGTTTCCTGCCTCTATCGTGCCCAAACCCGTAATAATCTTATATGTTTCAATGAGATACGTACAAACTCCGTAGCGACAGCACCCGAGGTGAGGATCGAACCTTCGTCTCTAGCGCTGTGAGGCAGCAACTCTACCGCTGCGCCACCGTGCTGCCCCAAGTTGTGAGATGAATAAACCCATTCAGTTTTCTGCATCGAATCTTCATAACAAACACTCTCATCTGCTTGTTTGTAATTCCAGACTGAAGTTGGCGGGAACATTACCAACGTATTGTTACAAAACCTGACCTCGTTGACAAAGTACGTGATTTCTGTACTTTCCATATACGGTACCCTGAGCTCCATCCCAGTTACCGTCACCACGGAAACAGGTGCGTCTTTGCATGACTAACATCATTGCCCAGTGTTGCTTCCGGGTGATTTGAATGGTGGCAATTACGTTTGAATAATGATAATGTCCTGAACATTATTTTGTTTTTAACTCTTAGTCAAGGTTCCGTCGCCCTCGAATCTGCAAGTGACTGAATTTTCAAACACCAGTCTAACCATCACATGGAAACACGCCTCCAATGACGTTGAGCTGTATGAGATAAAATGGATTCCACTTAGTGGCGGAAAATTATATGAGGTTTGTGCTCTACATTTAGCTAAGTCATCTGTTCTGCTTGTTCAATTAAAGGGCCTGTCCCACTTTCCCGAGTTACTCACGAATTCTTCCGAGTTGTCCCCTTAATTCAAACTTGGAGAATGTCCGTAGCAAGTCCGTAGACATAACGTAGTGGCTTGTTATGCCAACTGTAGGTACTCAGGGCATCAGGAAAGTCGGGATGTTTTTTCCAACATGACAAAAAATGTCCACTAGTAAAAATACATCGGGAGTAGGAGTCTGTAGATCACAAAAATCGTGATTTTTTTTTTTTTTAAGGTCCTTTCAACTTGGCAGAGGACTCAGGAAACTGGGACAGGCCTTTAAAATGGTGGCACATGAAAGGTTTGTGTGGAAGTCCACCTTTCTGGGCTTCAATAAGAACCTTTAATGCGTTACAATTTTAATTAAACACAATTAAATTGGCAAATTATACTGGTATTGTAGACTATAGTGAATCTCTGAAGTATGGATGTCAACATCAGTGAATAAGGTGTGAGAGACGGAGTGTGATATGTTAATTTGTTTTCCCTAGTTTAAGTTTAGAGATATACAGCACAGAAACAGGCCCTTCGTCCCACCGAGACAGCGCCGACTAGCGATTCCCCTTCAGATGCGGAAAAGCACGTTGTAACTTCTTGTTTTGTTTTGCCAACAGCTGGATGTGCAAGGGAACACTAACACAGCGGTATTGCAGGGTCTGGCCATAAACACAGAGTATCAGGTATCGCTCTCGGCTCTGTACAACGACACGGCAAAAAGCAACGGTATCGTGCTGCGTTATAACACGTGTGAGTAGTCCAGTTACGAGAAGTAGCTTTCCACACTCTGAAGCAGGCATTACTATTTAGAGAGACCAGGAACTGCAGATGCTGGTTACAAAAAAAAAAGACCCAAAATGCTGGAGTCACTCAAGGGGTTAGGCGGCATCTCTGGAGGCCATGTTTCGAGTTGGGACCCTTCCTCAGACTTCAGAAAGGTATATGTTGTATAGATTTATTTTAAGGACATTTTTAGTTTAGTTTAGAGACGGGCCCTTCGGTCTACCGCGTCCAAGCCAACCAGCAATCACGCATACACCAGTTCTATCCTCCACGCCAGGGGCAACTTTACAAGCCAATTAACCTACAAATTTGCACGTATTTGAAATATGGAGGAAAATACAAACTCCGTACAAACAGCACCCGTAGTCAGGATCAAACCCAAGTTTAGTTTAGTGACAGAGCGCGGGTTCAATAGACAATAGATGCAGGAGTAGGCCATTCGGCCCTTCAAGCCAGCACCGCCATTCAAAGTGATCACGGCTGATCATCCCCAATCAGTACCCCGTTCCTGCCTTCTCCCCATATCCCCTGACTCCGCTATCTTTAAGAGCCCTATCCAGCTCTCCCTTGAAACAGGCCCTTCGGCCCACCGAGTCCATGCCGACCAGCAATCCCCGCATATTAACACTGTCTTACGCACTCTAGGGACAATTTACATTTATATAAAAAACGTATCTTACGCACACTGGGGATAATTTACGTGTATAAAAGCCGAAGCCAATTAACCTACAAATCTGTACATCTTTGGAGGTGTGGGAGCAAACCAAACATCTTGGAGAAATCCCACACAGGGAGAACGTACAAACTCCATACGGACAGTGCCCTTAGTCGGGATCGAACCCGGGTCCCTGCCGCTGAAAGCACTGTAAGGCGGCAACTCTACCGCTGCGCCACCATGCCGCCCATTTTGGGTGGACTGCACTTTGTGTCTATTGGAACAAGAGCTGTTACCATGAACAGCCCAGTCCGCGTGGTTGCGATTTCATTCTGAGATCAGCTTCATGGTTTGGAATTAATACGTCAAAATTCTTTTGATTTCAGTCGATTTTTTTTCACTCTTATTATTTATGTGCCGTATATGTTATTTTAGATTCCAGAAATCCTCCAGCAAACCTTGTCATCGAAGCCAAGACACCAACGAGCCTCCAAGTGAGCTGGGATCATCTGAACGACAATATCCAACTTTACAAAGTACATTATGTGTCAGTTACAGGGCACCATACTGGTGAAACGGTAAATAATATTTATACCAAACTTCAGTTTAATTAATGGAAGTTAAAATATTAGGGTGCAGTGGAACGATCTGCTGCCTCACAGCGCATGAGACCCGGATTTGATCCCGATCTCGGTTGCTGTCTGTGCGGAGTTTGCACGTTCTCTCAGTGATCGTATGGAATTCCTTCTGGCACTCCGGTTCTCCCCCCCGTATTCCACAGATGTGTGGATTTGTGGGTTAATTGGGGCTGTAAGGAGTGGATATGAAAGTGGGATAACATAGAAATAGTGCGAATGGTCGATGATTGGTGTGGGCCTGTTTCCGTGCTGTATCTCTGAACATTAAAAAACTGAAAAGTATAAAAAATATTCAACTAAACTCTGTAATAAGTGCAGGTGAGCTGCTACCTACCTGTGTACAAAAGGACAAAACACAGACGCAAAGTGCTGGAGTAACTCAGCAGGTCAGGAGGCTTCTCTGGAGAACATGGATGGGTGATGATTCGGGTCGGGGCCCTTCTTCTGATTGTAGTGGGTGTGCATGGGGGGGTGAGAATAAAACTGGTGGAGGGGAGAAGCAGGACAAAGTGTGGCAGGTATGAATGAATTAATTAATTCAAGATACTTTATTGCCACATGAGAAATCGCACTGAGATCCTTTGTTTTGCATATCCAAGGTATGCAAAGAGAGGCCACACAAAGGGCACCGAAAAAGTTTAAAGTTGGACACAGGTGATGGGGGGGTTTTACGGACTAACCTGAATCCGGATGTTCTAATGGGCTCACGAACATTGCTTTCCATCCTAGATTGATCACGGAACCCGATATTTGAATGCAATTGAGAAATGTTGTTTTAAGGGCATCAACTCTGATTACTGTTCAATTGGACCACTGTTGGTGTGAAAGAAGATGTTAGATTGGTCTGAGGAAGGGTTTCGACCCGAAGCGTTGCCTATTTCCTTTGCTCCATAGATGCTGCCGCACCCGCTGAGTTTCTCCAGCACTTTTGTCTACCTTTGATTTTCCAGCATCTGCAGTTCCTTCTTGAACATGTTAGATTGAATGCTTGTATCTTCTGAATTTAGATGGGATGCAACCAACGAGGACAGAACCAAATCTCTTGCTCATATGTATATTGGAAAATGAGACCTAGAAAACGTTCAATGTTGTAATATAGGTGTACTTATTTGTTTTAAATATAGGAACAAAACAAAATGTACACACGTCTGAAGATATTCTGCTTGTACGATCCAGTCACTTTGCCCTACAATTAAGATGGAATCAGATCGTAATTTTAGGGCAAAATGGCAGGATTATAAAAGTGAAAAGTATGGTCTGATTTAATCTTAATTTTAAGAAAGAACTGCAGATGCTGGAAAAATCGAAGGTAGACAGGATGCTGGAGAATGCTGGAGAAACTCAGTGGGTGAGGAAGCATCTATGGAGCAAAGGAATAGGTGACGTTTCGGAAGGGTCTCGACCCGAAACATCACCTATTCCTTCGCTCCATAGATGCTGCCTCACCCGCTGAGTTTCTCCAGCATTTTAGATATTTTTAGCTAGAATTTTGAAACATTGAGCTCAAATTATAGACCTTTTGCAGAAATCAATTTGATTATTTTCGCAGATGGCTGAGGTGCCCATAAAGTCATGTTTGATTTACATTTGTTGAGAGGTTAAAAGTGTTGACTATATTTAAATGGAATATCTTAATCACATCCACAAAGGGTTTTGCAGTTATGAACCATTTCCTAATGAGCATATCTTGAACGTTTTCTCATATTCCAGACCACACCTGTTAAGAGAAACAGCGTAACATTAAAACCACTTATTTCGGACACGGTGTACAATGTGACGATTACTGCTGTCTACGCTTCAGGTGATGAGACCAGTATATCCGGAGAGGGCAAAACCTGTAAGTACAATAACGCTTTAACTGCGCAATCCTGCCCACTACTTTGGATGTCATTTTGTATCGAGCGAGAGTGCAGTGAAGATGTGCAGGAAGATAACTGCAGACGCTGGTTTAAACCGAAGGTGGACGCAAGGTGCTGGAGCAACTCAGCGGGACAGGCAGCCTCTCTGGAGAGAAGGAATGGGTGACGTTTCGGGTCGAGACCTTTCGGTCCTGAAACGTCACCCATTCCTCTCCAGAGAGGCTGCATGGCCTGCTGAATTACACCAGCATTTTGTGTCTATCTTTAGACAATAGGTGCAGGAGTAGGCCATTCGGCCCTTCGAGTCAGCACCACCATTCACTGATCATGGCTGATCATCCACAATCAGTACCCCGTTCCCACCTTCTCCCCATATCCCCTGACTCCGCTATCTTTAAGAGCTCTATCTAACTCTCTCTTAAAAGCATTTAGAGAATTGGCCTCCACTGCCTTCTGAGGCAGAGAATTCCACAGATTCACAACTCTCTGTGCGAAAAATTGTTTCCTCATCTCCGTTCCAAATGGCTTAGCCCTTATTCTTAATCATTGGCCCCTGGTTCTGGACTCCCCCAACATCGGGAACATGTTTCCTGCCTCTAGCGTGTCCAAACCCTTAATAATCTTATGTTTCAAATAAGATCCCCTCTCATTCTTCTAAATTCCAGAGTATACAAGAGTTAGTAAAGATTACGCACTCATCTAGATAGAAACATAGAAAAATAGGTGCAGGAGTAGGCCATTCGGCCCTTCGAGCCTGCACCGCCATTCAATGTGATCATGGCTGATCATCCAACTCAGTATCCCGTACCTGCCTTCTCTCCATACCCCCTGATCCCTTTAGCCACAAGGGCCACATCTAACGCTCTCTTAAATATAGCCAATGAACTGGCCTCAACTACCTTCTGTGGCAGAGAATTCCAGAGACTCACCGCTCTCTGTGTAAAGAATGTTTTCCTCATCTCGGTCCTAAAGGAATTCCCCCTTATCCTTAGACTGTGACCCCTTGTTCTGCACTCCCCCAACATCGGGAACAATTTTTTAGGATAGATGAAGGAAGATTGTTCCCGAATGATCATGGTACATGGATGATCATGGTACATGGATGGGAAATGTTTAGACATCTATAGGGCCAAATAGGACTAGTGTAGATGGGGCATGTTGGTTCATAAAAGTTCCAGGAGCAGAATGAGGCCATTTGACCCATCAAGTCTACTCCGCCATTCAATCATGGCTGATCCATCTTTTTCTCTCAACCCCGTTCTCCTGCCTTCTCCCCGTAACTCCTGACACCCGTACTAATCGAAAGTTGGGGCATGATTGCATGACTCCATCACCCTCTCTGACTCACCTGTTGAATTTCTCTGTCAAAATTACAGCATGCTCTACAGACGAGTTATTCAAGACCCTTCTAATTAACAGACGAGGAGCCTCTGTATTTATTATCTATTTTGTTCAAATCAGCAACTTGGTCATTTTCAGGAAAGGTTCCACTTTGGTTCTGCAAACAGCTACGTTCTGACGAGAAGCTTTAATATCCCCCATGCTGGTTTTATGTTTCTCTCTGTGCCCCCAGTCCCACTTGCATCTGGTAAGAGTCTCCATCAGATGTTGGACAGGGACAAAAAGGATAAATCTTGTAGAAATTCCGAAGATTTGTTGAAAGATGATGCCCTAAAATATATATATTGTGGAATCAAACCTGGTAACACCTGGCAAAGTTGACAAATTCCATTCTTTGTAAATAATCACCTATCTGTGTTGAATGCCCAAGCCCCTGAGCTAAAACAGCACAGTTATTATTGGTTATTATCCCGAAGAAAACCTTCATTCCTGGAACTGCAGCTCCTTGAGGTGTCACCAAATTTCATTTAGTGTAAGTGGCACAAAATTGGGATTGTTATTGTCAGTAGTCAGTGGCATTGCAGTAGAGTCGCTGCCTCACAGCGCCAGAGACCCATGTTCCATCCTGACTACAGGTGCTGTCTGTACAGAGTTTGTGCGTTCACCCCGTGACCACACAGGTTGTTTCCGGGAGCTCCGGTTTCCTCCCACACTCCAAAGACGTATAGGTCTGGAAGTTAATTGGCTTCGGTAAGATTTTGGAAATAGTCCCTGGTGTGTATAGGACAGTGTTCGTGTGTGGGGATCGCTGGTCGACGTGGACTCGATGAGCCGAAGGTCCTGTTTCTGTGCTGTATCTCTAAAACAAACAGGATCCAAATTTAAAAGTCACTCCACATGGTGCACCAAATACAATATTTTATTATCTGTCTTCCATGTACCATCAAACCTAGTTCTCCAAAGTTCCAGACCACAATTAAATCTTTAACCAGGTAACGCAGATGAAATATTACAAATAAGAGATTCCCTTTAGCATTAATTACCTTGTAGTATGATACATTTATATGGAGACATAACAACACAGATACGTTTTTATAAAGAGGCTGTTTGCTAATTGTCAATGAAGTTTGATTCATACTGCACATATTAGACCTGCCTTAACAGTGTGTAGGTTTTTCATGGTATTTTACAATTACACTAATTTGTAAATACCTGAAATTTGTATCGGTTCAAGTAATTCCCGAGAATGTGGTGGAGAAAGCTGCAAGGCGCTGTCTGTCGAAGTGCTATAAATCACTGACTGGAACTTGGGGATCTCTGCAATAAACTACCAAAAGTTGCTGTCATCTTCAGAGAGTAGTAGTAGCAGTAGTAGGAGGCCCCTCTCGGTCATAACTGACCATGGGTGATGCACCCTGGTCGGATGCAAGCCTGGGCGATCGATGTCATATGGAGGACAGGCTGTTGCCCATGCAGCACGTCCCCCCTCTCCACGTCGCTGATCGATCCAAAGGAACAGCAGGGCCGTTACAGTTTGGCACCAGCGCCGTCGCAGGAGCTGCCAGAGCGAGGTTGTAGACAACGACAAACTGCCTTAGGGGCTCCGACTCCGGATTTTCTCGAAGTTTATTCCTGGAGCCTTTTCCATGACTGGATATGGCGACAAGGCAGTGGAGGTTTTAAATCAGAGTTTCCTCTCCTAGATGGACTGCCTTCCCAGGCTGACGAGCCCCATCTGCCCGCATGCAGAGAATAACGGCAATGGATGTTGGTACTAATTTCCTCATTGCTGCCACCACATCTGGGTTGGATACAAAAAGCTGGAGCAACTCAGCGGGACAGGCAGCCTCTCCGGGGAGAAGGAATGGGGAACGTTTCGGGTCTGAAGAAGGGTCTCGACCTAAAACGTCACCCGTTCCTTTTCTCCAGAGATGCTGCTTGTCCCGCTGAGATACTCCAGCTTTTTGTGTCTATCTTCGGTTTGCCCAAGCGTCAGGAGTTCCTTCCTCCCCCACCACATCTGGGTTATTGAGCATCAAATAAAAGTATTCTGTGAGACGCCGTGGAGTCATGGAAGAGAAATGTGTGTTTGATTATAAGGATGGTCACTAGTGTTGCACCAGCCTGTGGTTTAATCCTGTCCAGTGTCATTTAAAATAAACATTATCTGTACAGGCGGCACAGTGGCGCAGCGGTAGAGTTGTTGCCTTACAGCGCCAGTGACCCGGGTTCGATCCTGACTACGGGTGCTGTCTGTACAGAATTTGCACCTTTACCCTGTGACCCGTGTGGGTTTTCTCCGAGATCTTTGGTTTCCTCCCACTCTCCAAAGACGTACAGGTTTGTAGGTTAACTGGCTTGGTATAAATGTAAATGGTTCCTAGTGTGTGTAGGATAGTGCTAGTGGACGGGGTGATCGCTGGTTGGCGCGTGCTCGGTGGGCCGACGGGCAGGTTTCGCGCTGTATCTCTAGTCTTGAGTCTAAAGTAAGCATGACAAGGGGTTTAACACTGAGTCCCTTTTCCTGCAGTGCCATTTCTTCCACCGGCCAACGTGCGGATCACTGATATAACCTTTAATTACTTCCGTGTGACTTGGGAAAAACCCGAGTCGCGACCTTTGGGCTTCTCTGTGCTCTTCTATTCAGATTCCGGTAAGTGTCGATTTGTTTAGTTTTGGTTTAGTTTGTGGACATGTTGCTGTCTGTAGAAGTGGTGCAGTGTAAAGCCTTTGTTGCTCGCTCGCCCGCCAGTGGAAAGACAATGCATGATTCCAATTGAGCCATCCACAGTGTACAGATACATGATAAACGTTTAGACAATGGACAATAGATGCAGGATTCGGCCATTCGGCCCTTCGAGCCAGCACCACCATTCAATGTGATCATGGCTGATCATCACCAATCAGTACCCTGTCCTTGCCTTCACCCCATATCCCCTGACTCCGCTATTTTTAAGAACCCTATCTAGCTCTCTCTTGAAAACATCCAGAGAACCTGCCTCCACCCTGAGTTCCACAGACTCACAACTCTCTGTGAGAAAAAGTGTTTCCTCGTCTCCGTTCTAAATGGCTTACTCCTTATTCTTAAACTGTGGCTCCTGGTTCTGGACTCGCCCAACATCGGGAACATGTTTCCTGCCTCTAACATGTCCAAACCTTTAACAAACTTATATGTTTCAATGAGATCCCCTCTCATCCTTCTAAACTCCAGAGTGTACAAGCCCAGCCGCTCCATTCTCTCAGCACATGACAGCCCTGCCATCCCGGGAATTAACCTTGTAAACCTACGCTGCACTCCCTCAATAGCAAGAATGTCCTTCCTCAAATTAGGGGCCCAAAACTGCACACAATAGTCCAGGTGTGGTCTCACTGGGCCTCTGTACAATTGCAGAACAAGGTGCAAGGTAAAGCCAGTAAAGTCCGATCAAAGGTAGTCCGAGGATCCCTGAGGTAGATAGTAGTTCAGGACTGATAGTGTGATTGTTGTCAGAAGGAACAGCAGAAGGTAGACAAAAATGCTGGAGCAACTCAGCGGGTGAGGCAGCGTCTATGGAGCGAAGGAATAGGTGACGTTTCGGGTCGAGACCCTTCTTTAGACTGATGTGAGGTTGGGGGGTGGGTGGCAGGAAGAAGAAAGGAAGAGGCAGAGACAGTGGGCTGCGGGAGAGCTGTGAAGGGGAGGGGAAGGAGGGAGAAAGCAAGGACTACCTGAAATTGGCGAAGTCAATGTTCATACCGCTGGGGTGGAAAGTACCCAAACAAAATATGAGGTGCTGCTCCTCCAATTTGCGGTGGGACTCACTCTGGCCATGGAGGAGGCCCAGGGCAGAAAGGTCGGATTGGGAATGGGAGGGGGAGTTGAAGTGCTGAGCCACCGGGAGATCAGGTTGGTTATTGCGAACTGTGCGGGGGCAGGGCGTGGTGGAGACGCCCCTCAAAATAAGGGAAGGGATTCCACGCCAGTGGGCCACATGAATGGCTAGGGTGGGGGATACATTTGTGAAATTTGATCAATGTATATAGAGCCTATTGAATATTTTGTATAGCCTCCGAAAATGATGGATGAATTTTTTGCACGGTTGATGTATGGTATATATTTATTATATGAATAAAGTCTATTTTGAAAAAAAAAAGAACTGAGCGGAGGTGTTGGGTGAAGCGATCGCCAAGCCTACGCTTGGTCTCACTGATGTAGATCAGCTGACATCTAGAGCAGCGGATGCAACAGATGGGGTTGGAGGAGGTGCAGGTGAACCTCTGCCTCACCTGGAAAGACTGCTTGGGTCCTTGGATGGAGTCGAGGGGGGAGGTAAAGCGACAAGTGTAGCGTTTCCTGTGGTTGCAAGGGAAAGTACCTGGGGAGGGGGTGGTTGGGTGGGGAGGGACGAATTGGCCAGGGAGTTACGTAGGGAGCGGTCTCTGCGGAAAGCCGAAAGTGGAGGGGATGGGAAGATGTGGCCATTGGTGGGATCCCGTTGGAGCTGGTGAAAATGTTGGGGGATTATCTGTTGTGGAGGATGCTGGTTTACATCGGCAGGTCTGGTAGCATCTCTGGAGAACTAGGATAGGTGGTGGCACTTTGGGCCGGGACACTTCTTCCGATTGATTGTACGAGGGGGAATGGGGAGGGTGCGGGTAGAAGGGGGAGAAAGCTGGAAAAGAGGTGAGGGTGGGACAAAACCAACAAATACAGAATACAATTCTCAGCATTGTCGGACATCAGTTCCAGTCACAAAGTCCCATGTTCTCAATGGGGTAGAGGTGAATCGGGCAGTACCCTCGCTTATGGATGCAAATTGGACAGAACCTTAGCTAAGGTTAGATTTTATTTTTGTTAATTTTACTATTTAAAAGTAGGCCAGATTATATCCCCAAATAATCCGTGGTGTTTCTTGGTTTGTGCGTGTGAGAGTTATGGGTTTCCTCTTGTTCGTAGATCAACTCGCGCATATAACGACTGATGGGAATAGAGACTCCGTCGAGATAAAGGATCTTCAGAGTGGCCAGGCCTATAATGTCAGTGTGACGGCCGTCTATACAAATGGCCAGAGCCCTGCCGTTCAACACACAGTCACCACATGTAAGCCCCCTCTTTTTCCTCATTTCACCCCCACCATCGGTTCAGGAACTGCTTCGCCCCTACAGCCATTAAGCTATAAAACACTACAACGTTGAATAAGCTCTGAACTACATGTAGTTATGTAACTACACATAATTAGTGTTATTACTGCACTATTTGTCTATTTGTTTTTATTATGTGCATGTATTGGGCGTGTGTGTGTGTGTGTATATATATTATATGTGTGTACATGTTTGTGTGTGTGTATATATGTGTGTTTATATATATGTATGCATATGTGTTTGTATATATACATATGTGTGTGTGTATATGTGTGTGAGTGTATATATGTGTGCGTATATGTGTGTATGTAGGTGTGTGTGTCTACATATGTGTATGTATATATATGTGTGTGTATGTATGTATAATGTGTATATATGTGTGTGTGTATATATATGTGTAAGTATGTATATGTGTGTGTATATATATATATGTATGTGTGTATATATATATGTATGTGTGTATATATACGTGTGTGTGTATATATACGTGTGTGTCTATATATATACACGTGTGTGTGTGTGTATATATATATACACATATGTGTGTGCGTGTGTATATATATATACACATACATATGTATGTATATATATACATGTGTGTGTGTATATATATATGTGTGTGTGTATATATATATATATTATATGTGTGTTTGCCAGTATGTGTATATATCCACACACTGAACCTTTTTCTCTTGTTTGTTACGTTGTTTACAGTGCACTATGTTTACATATTCCATTGTGCTGCTGCAAGTAAGAATGTTATTGTTCTATCTGGGACATATGACCATAAAACGCTTGACTTGAGCAAATGGAGTGATAATAACAAAGGCAGTGACTGGATTGGATGGGGTGGATGTGGAGAGGATGTTTCCACTAGTTGGAGAGTCTAGGACCAGAGGTCATCGCTTCAGAATTAAAGGACGTTCCTTTAGGAAGGAGATGAGGAGGAATTTCTTTAGTCAGACGGTGGTGAATCTGTGGAATTCATTGCCAAGTTAATGGATATTTTTCAGTCAGAGATCGATAGATAGATTCTTGAATAGTACGTCAGAGGTTATGGGGAAAAGGCAGGAGAATGGGGTTAGGTACGAGAGATAGATCAGCCATGATTGAATGGCGGAGTAGACTTGATGGGCCGAATGGCCCAATTCTGCTCCTATCACTTATGACATTCTTGCCATAGAGGGGGTTCCGAGAAGGTTCACCAGACTGATTCCTTGGATGTTGGGACTTTCATATGAAGAAAGACTGGATAGACTCGGCTTGTACTCACTGGAATTTAGAAGATTGAGGGGGAATCTTATAGAAACTTACAAAATTCTTAAGGGGTTGGACAAGCTAGATGTAGGAAGATTGTTCCGAGGTTGGGGAAGTCCAGAACAAGGGGTCACAGTCTAAGGATAAGGGGGAAGTCTTTTAGGACTGAGATGAGGAAAACGTTCTTTACACAGAGAGTGGTGAGTCTCTGGAATTCTCTGCCACAGAGGGTAGTTGAGGCCAGTTCATTGGCTATATTTAAGAGGAAGTTAGATGTGGCCCTTGCGGCTAAAGGGATCAGGGGGTATGGAGAGAAGGCAGGTACGGGATACTGAGTTGGATGATCAGCCATGATCATATTGAATGGTGGTGCAGGCTCGAAGGGCCGAATGGCCTACTCCTGCACCTATTTTTCTATGCTTCTATGTTTCTATGAACTGTAAGGGCAATCTTCCTGAGAAGATCAAGGAGATTTGTTGTGTGGATGAATTCTCTCTTGAATTTCTACCGGTCGAGAGGATATTCATCATGGCCTGGCTTGGCAACTCGAACGCCCAGGAACGAAGGTGATTTGTAAAGATAAGTGGTGAACACTGCCCAGTCCACCATGGGCCCTGATGTCCCCACTATCGAAGGCATCGGCCAAAGGTGCCGGCTCAAATTTGTTTGGTTGTTAATTCATCTGTTAACCGAAAGATTGGTGGTGGGTGACACAGTGGCGCAGCGGTAGAGTTGCTGCCGTACCACGCTAGAGACCCGGGTTCGATCCTGACAAGGGGTGCTGTCTGTACGGAGTTTGTATGTTCTCTCTGTGACCACGTGGGTTTTCTCCGGGTGCTCCGGTTTCCTCCCACATTACAAAGACGTGCGGGTTTCTAGGTTAATAGGCTTCTGTAAATCGATCTTTCATTGTAGGCTGGATGTGGTGGATGAGTTGGCGTGATCTTGGTGGGCTGAAAGGTGCCTGTTTTCACACATGATCTCTGATAAACAAATCTGTATGGAGGAACTGCAGATGCTGGTTTACACTGAAGACAGACACAAAAAGCTGGAGCAACTCAGCGGGTCAGGCTGCATCTCTGTAGAAAAGGAATAGGTGACGTTTCGGGTCAAGACCCTTCTTAAGACACATCTGCCCGCATTTGGCCCGTATCCCACTGAACCTTTTGCATCCATGTACATGTCCAAATGTTCTTCTAAATACTGTTATGGTTCCTGCCTCAACTACCTCCTCTGGCATCTCGTTCCAAATACCCACCACCCTCAGTGTGGGGAAGTTGTCCCTCTGGTCTACAAAGCCCTAAACGGGCTCGCCCCCACCTACATCAAAAGTCTGCTCAGCCACCACACCACCCCCAGGTCCCTCAGATCGGCCGACTTGGGGTTGCTGAACATCCCACGGTCTAGGCATAAGCTCAGGGGCAACCGCACTTCTGCGGTTGCAGCTCCTAGACGGTGGAACAGCATCCCCCTTCCCATCAGAACTGCCCCCACCATCGACTCCTTTAAGTCGAGAGTTAAAACTCATCTTTACTCTCATGCCTTTCTTGACGTCCTCTGAGGGAGGGCTATATGTGTGTATTTATGTATGTACTTAATCTATGAACCACTGTTGTATAACGTTATTACCTCCACCAATATAAAGCACTTTGGCCAACGAGACGTTTTTTAAATGTGCTCTAGAAATAAAAGTGACTTGATTCTGGTTCCCATTAAACTGTGCCAATGAGAAATATTAACTTTGAGTTTTATTGCCTGAAGATGCCAGCGTCTCTCTGTCTGTTTTGCAGTACACTTGAACGTCACGGGTCTCCGTGCCGACCAGGTGCGGTTCACCTCCATGTGCGCTCAGTGGGACGGGTTTGTTGGATCCTCCGGCTACAGGATTGTGCTGGAGTCACTGACAGGTAGACTCGCTCTGAGAATTCACGTTTAAGCTGACATTTGTGTTTTTTTTCCGGTTTTCCTCGACTATTCCCCTTTCTACTTTTAATCACTTTTCAACAAGCTGGGAAGGGTGCGGGGAAGATTTACGAGGATGTTGCCAGGACTCCAGGGTCTGAACTATCGGGAGAGGTTGAGTAGGATGTGACTATATTACTTGCAGCGCAGGAGGGTGAGGGGTGATCTTGTGGAGGTGCGGCTAAAATCATGAGAGGAATAGATTGGGTGGATGCACAGAGTCTCTTGCCCAGAGAAGGTGAATCGAGGACCAGAGGACATGGGTTTAAAGTGGTGGGGAAAAGATTTCATAGGAATCTAAAGTAACGTTTTCACACAGAGGGTGGTGGGTGTATGGAACGAGCTGCCAGAGGAGGAAGTTGACGCAGGGATCATCCCAATGTTTAAGAATCAATTAAGGGCCTGTCCCACTTGGAGATTTTTTCAACATGAGTCTGGTGCGTTT
The DNA here is from genome assembly GCA_963514005.1 of Raja brachyura. The sequence goes on from OY740802.1 coordinate 6,433,539, forward strand.
TCAAACTTCTATACCTTTAGCCAGAGGGGAGAGGAGGGAGTGGCCGGGGTGCGACTCGTCCTTGATGATGCTGCTGGCCTTGCCGAGGCAGCGTGAGGTGTAAATGGAGTTAATGGAAGGGAGGTTGGATTGTGTGATGAACAGTGTTAAGGGCCTGTCGCACCAGCATGCAACTCTATGCAATGAGCGCGACCTAACGTGGTCGCTTGAGCCGTCCGGCGTCGCGGGGCCGGTCCCACTTCGATCGCCGGAGCCGTGTGGAGTTCGTCCCGACATCGCGCGGGGCTCCAAAAAACTGACCATGTTCAAAAATTCCGCGCGGCAACGGCTTGTCGGCTCGCAGTCGCCTCGACGCATTACACACCGTCTTGACGTCGTGCCTCCGTGACCCTCTCTGTAGGTGCCTCCGTGACCCTCTGTGTGTGCGCCTCTGTGCCCCTCTCTGTGTGCCCCTCTCTGTCCTGGCGAGCTTACCTTTAAGACTTTGCTCCAAGTTCGCCTCACTTTGCGCCGCGTTGCGCCACTCACCCGACCTCCGCGCGGCCCTCGCTGCCGGTTTGATCGCGCTTGCCGCATGCAGGCGCATGCTGGTGGAACGGCCTTGTACAGGGGATCACCCGACCTCCACTCGGCCCCCGCTTCTAGTTTGATCACGCTCATCGCATGAAGTCGGATGCTGGTAGGACAGGCCCTTTATATTCTCGAGGTAGGCAGCCTGCTTCTCATTTAATTTTTTTTTCTCTGTTCAATTACAGAAGGAAAGGTGCAAGAAAATACTCTGCGTGCAGGAACAAACAAGTACTGTTTCCATCATCTATTTCCCAATAGTAAATACATAATCACAGTCTACACAAGACTGCAAGAAGTCACAGGATCTCCAGTTTCTGTTCTTCAGTCGACATGTAAGTTAAGAATAAAACAGCATGAAAATACAAGTGTGAGGAGGCAGCTCAATGAGTTAAGGGCCTGTCCCACTTGGGGATAATTTACACGACGTCATTTACGTGGCACATGATGCGCGCATGGCGTGTGGTGACGTGGGCAGTGACATGCAGTTGTGCGCGGTGCCCCAGGAATTCGGGACGTACAAAATTTGCATGACGCTCAAATGACGCCCAAGTGGGACAGGCCCTTTAGTCAGTTCAGTTCAGTTTATTGTCACGTGTACCGAGGTACAGTGAAAAGCTTTTGTTGCGTGCTAACCAGTCGGCAGAAAGACAACACATGATTACAATCGATCCATTTACAGTGTATAGATACATGATGAGGGAATAACGTTTAGTGCAAGGTAAAGCCAGCAAAGTGCAATCAAGGATAGTCCGAGGTAGACTAAAGTGCTGGAGAAACTCAGTGGGCGAGGCAGCATCTGCCTCAAGGATAGTCCGAGAATGATCAAAGAGGTAGATAGTGGTTCAACACCAGCTCTCTGGTTGTGGTAGGATGAAAACAGCACCAGCCCCTCCTGCCTGTTCCATCAGTGAATAACTCTGGGCAAATCATTCACCTTCAGTTTTAAGTTTTCTTTTAGCTTTTGTTGTATTTATGAGAAGCACAGGTTTTGGTTTAGTTTAGAGATCCAGCGCGGAAACAGGCCCTTCGGCCCATCGAGTCCGGGCCGACCAGCGATCCCCGCACATTAACACTGTCCTACACACACTGGGGGATAATTTTACATTTATACCAAGCCAATTAACCTACAAACCCGTACGTCTTTGGTGTGTGGGAGGGAACCGTAGATCTCGGAGAAAACCCAACGCAGGTTTCTCACGGGGAGAACGTGCAAACTCCGTAACGACAAGCACCCGTAGTCGGGATGGAACCTGGGTCTCTGGCGCTGTGAGGCAGTAGCTCTACTGCTGCGCCTCCGTGCTGTCCGTGACGCTATGTCCCTCAATGCTCTTAATCTCATTCCCCCGGTTAGGACATAGAGTCATACAGCACGGAAACAGGCCCTTCGGCCCACTTGCCCATGCTGACTAAGATGCATGTACACTAGTCCCACCTGCCCGGGTTTGACCCATATCCCTCCAAACCATTCCTGTCCGTGTACCTGTCCAAATGTTTTTTAGATGCTGTTATAGTACCTTCCTCAACTTCCCCCCTCTGACAGTTCATTCCACCCATCACCCTCTATGTGAAAAAATGCCCCTCGGGTTCCTATTAAATCTTTCCCCACTCACCTCCAATATGATTAGAGCACTATATAGCCACTGAATATCAAAATGCTGGAGAGGCTTCTCCGTGGATTGTCACCTTGTCGTGGTGGAGAAGCTTGTGTGGTCCTGAGATCCTGAGATGCTCCTGGTAGGGCCACCCATGGCAGAGGGGGAGGTCTCTGACAAAGAGCAATCCAACCAAGACCTCAACGGTGAAACAGGCGGAGGACGATGGCTGACCTTAGTGGAGCGTCACAACGGCTGGGAAGGCGGATGAAGGCTGCCGCAGAAAAGGGTCTCCGGTCGTCTTGGACTCCATGCCGCTGGATCCTGACCCAGATCTGTCAAGGACCGTGGGGTGGCTGCCTGTGCACCAGTCTCCCCACCTTAAACAAAGTCACGCACAGGCGTCCTCCAACCCTGGAGACACACGTGGTCAGCCATGACCGAAGTGGGCCTAAGAAAAGGAGGAGAGGCTGGAAATGTGAAGTAAATACAGAAAATGTGATAGGTTTAAGGTGAGGGTGGGGTGGGAAAGATTTACTAGGAACCTGAGAGGTAATGTTTTTACACAGAGGGCGGTGAGTGTTTGGAATGAACTGCCGGAGGAGGTGGTTGAGGCAGGTACTATCACAACGTTTAAGGAACATTTAGACACATACCTGGCCAGGACAGGGTTAGTGGGACGTGGGCCAAATGCAGGCAGGTGGGACTAGTGTTGATGGGACATGTTGGTCGGTGTGGGCAAGTTGGGCCGCTGGGTCTGTTTCCACACAGTTTGACTCCATGATAAAACACCTCAGCAGATCAGGGAGCAAGAGTTGAGACGTGTTCTATGTCTATTTCCACTGAGCCGCCCAGTTTGTACCAAATTTTAACAAGGCACTAATCCATATTTTGATTGGGGTCGCACCTCGACTGCTCATTTAGTTCATTGTGTGAATGTGCCCAACATTCATCAGCGCCAATGGCAACAACAATCATTTTCAACATTACCCGGTGCATTCAGCTTTACCCATTAAAATGAGGAAAATGCCTAAAGTTTACGTAGAATTAGGCCATTCGGCCCATCGAGTTGTCTCCGCCATTCAATTATGGCTGATCTCTGCCTCCTAATCCCATTTTCCTGCCTTCCCCCCATAACCCTTCCCCTTCCCCTTCTCTCCTTCCTCTTCCCCTCCCTCCCTCCTATCCCTCACCACTCCCCACTCTCTGCCATTCTCACTTTCTTCCCAATAACCCTCTCTGGCTAAACCCCTCCCTTCACCACCTCCAGTTTAAATTCCAGTTGGAATAATTTGGACGACCAAGTAACCAAGAACCAAGAACCCTTTACACCCGTTCTACTCAACGATTTGTCTATTTCTGCCTTTAATATCCACTGACTTGGCCTCCACAGCCCTCTGTGGCAATGAGTTCCACAGATTAACTACCTTCTGACTGAAGAAGTCCCTCTTCACCTCCTTTCTGAAAGAGCACCTTGTAATTCTGAGGCTATGGCCGCTCGTCCTAGACTCTCCCACCAGTGGAACCATCCTCTCCACATCTACTCTATCTGTGCCTTTCATTATTCTGTAAGTTTCAATCAGGTTCCCCCTCAACCTTGGGAGGATTTGTTTTGAATGAAAAAAAATAGAATTGTACAAGTTAGAATCTAGAACAGTACAGATAGACACAATGCTGGAGTAACTCCGTAACACAGCATCTCTGGGGAGAAGGAATGGGTGACGTTTTGGATCGAGACCCTTCCCCAGACTCTGGGATAACATCGCAAATAATATCCCAATATTTACACTATACCACATTACTGAAACTTAAACATGAAATTAAACAATAAATATTTTGCATTATTTAGACTGTTATTAGAGTCATAGTCTGAGACAGCATGGAAACGAGCCCTTCGGCCCAACTTGCCCACAACGGCCAACACAGTTACACTAGTCCCACCTGCCCGAGTTTTGTCCTTTCCCCTCCAAAACTGTCCTATGATGAAGGGTCTCGACCTGAAACGTCAACTGTTCCGTCTCTCCAGAGATGCTGCCTGTCCTGCTGAGTTACTCCAGCTTTTTGTGTCTACTGTCCTATCCATGTATCTGTCTAACTCTTTCTTAACTGTTGGGATAGTCCCTGCCTCAACTACCTCCTCTGGCAGCTTGTTCCATACACCCACCACCCTTTGTGTGAAAAGGTTATCCCTCAATATGGGGAGAAGGCAGATTGTGGATGAACAGCCATGATCAAATTGAATGGCGGTGCTGGCTTGAAGGGCCGAATGGCCTATTTCTGCACCTATTGTCTATTGTCAAATTCCTATTAAATCTTTACCCCTTCACCTTAAACCTATGTCATTTTGTCCTTGATTCCACTACTCTGGGCAAGAGACTCTGTGCATCTACCCAATCGATTCCTCTCATGATTTTATACGTGTTATTATAACGTTACCAGTTGCAGCTCCTCTTGGGAGATATAATTGGAATTGAAAATTAAATGAAGTCTTTACTAGATTATCGAACACAAAATTAAACTGCGAAGAATATACTTGTGTTGCAATTATTATATTTTAAGGTGTAATTTTGTTTCCTGTTGTCAGTGCCACTTCCAATCAGATCTACATTTGCTTCTAGCATTCCTCCAGTCGATCTGAAAGGTAAGATCATTTTTATTATTTAATGTATTTCTGTAAAGTAAAGTAAAGTATCCTTTGTTGTCATTCAGACCTTTCGGCCTGAACAAAATTTTGTTACCTTGCAGTCATAACATATAATAAAAAAACAAAACACACGATAAACACATATTTAACATCCACCGCAGTGAGTTCACCAGACGCCTCCTCACTGTAGTGGAAGGCAAAAGTCTTAAAGTCCCTGTTTTCTTCCATCCTTGTTCTCCCTCTGCGCTGAGGCGATCCAGGCCTCCGATGTTATCGTCCACTAGGCCCGCGGCCGAGCCTCCGAAGCCGAGCCGCCGCCACCGCCGTCGCCAGAATGCTGGAACACCGCAACTCTGAAGCCGGGCCGCCACCGCCACTGGAAGCTGGAACGCCGCTATAGCTCCGAGGCCGCCAGCTCCGCCATTAGGCCTCAGCGGAGATGGTGACGGGGGACGCGACAAGAAAAGGCGCATCCCCCCGAAGGGAGAGACTAAAACCCTGTTTCTCCCACACACACACACACACACACACACACACACACACACACACACACACACACACACACACACACACACACACACACACACACACACACACACACACACAGAGCTTAATAAGCCAAAATACTAACTAAATCAAACACAAGAAGACAAAAATAAAATAAAAAACAGACGGACTGCAGGTGAGCCGCCACTTTCATGTGACACTTCTGTGTCAGAACTGTTGGTGTAACATTTATTTAGACAAACGCTGAGCAGCAATGAAATTCCTCCTTGCAACCGAATGACAGGCCTGTAAATATAGTATTCATAGATAACACACTGAACAAAAACAATATTAGTGCAAAAATCCCAAAGTCCTTCGAGCGACCAAGATAGTCCTCAGTTCATAATTCAGTTAGTGTTTGCGGACCTTAGTGGAGCGTCACAACGGCTGGGAATGCGGATGAAGGCTGCAGCAGAATATGGTGTCTGGTCGTCTTGGACTCCATGCCACTGGATCCTGACCCAGATCTGTCAAGGACCGTGTGGTAGCTGTCTGTGCACCAGTCTCCCCACGTTAAACAAAGTCACGCACTGGCGTCCTCCAACCCTGGAGACACCCATGGTCAGCCACGACCGAAGGGGGCTTAAGAAGACACAAAAAGTTGGAGTAACTCAACGGGCCAGCCAGCATCTCTGGAGACTTGATTCTCAGTTTAATGTCTGGGATCAATGTGAAAATCCTAGCGTGTTTTTAGTGTTGTAAGTTGTCTCTTCTTTTCCAAACCACAAGGTGGCGGTGTTACTCTCTTGACGCAATTCATTTGTGTACCGAATGCTTCTCTCGAGTAACTGACCAGAGAATCATTTCAATTCAATTCAATTCAACTTTAATGTCATTGCATAAATACAAGTATAGGTACAACAAAATGCAGTTTAGTGTCAGTTCGTAGTGGTAGCAATATAGAGAATAAATACAGAATGCAGACAATGTGGACGAAGAGACTGGAGAAATCTATCGGCGGGACGATAGATCTTTAAAGATGATGAATAGAAATGAGCATTGTGGAAAACTGAAGAGCTAGTATTTTTGAAACTACAATTAGCTATGTTTAATTTTTAATCAGACTTTACTGGACTTTATCTTGCACTAATTGGACACTGAATAAGACAGGTTTAAGTAAGTAAGTTTATTGGCCAAGTATTCACATACAAGGAATTTGCCTTGGTGCTCCACCCACAAGTAACAACATGGCATACAGTGACAGTTACGAATGACCCAGAAAACACTAAACATTAGAGGGATATATGGACCAAATGCGGGCAGGTGGGACTAGTGTACCTGGGACATGTTGGCCGGTGTGGGCAAGTTGGGCCGAAGGGCCTGTTTCCACACTGTATCACTCTATGACTATTCCTTTCATCTATTTTATCTCTATTCCTATGACGTTATTCCTTTTATCTTGCATTTGTACACTGTAACAGGCTCGTACTCTATTCTTTGGAGTGCAGGAGGATGAGGGGCGATCTTATAGCGGTGTACAAAATCGTGAGAGGAATAGATCGGGTGGATGCACTGAGTCTCTTGCCCAGAGCTCATAGGTTCAAGGTGAAGGGGGAAAAGATTTAGTAAGGGTAACCTTTTCACACAAAGGGTGGTGGGTGTATGGAACAAGATGTCCAGAGGAGGCAGTTGAGGCAGGGACTATTGCAGCATTTAAGAAACATTTAGACAGGTACATGGATAGGACCGGTTTAGAGGGATATGGGCCAAAAGCAGGCCTATATTTCGCATCAGGACCTGTTTCCGCACCTGAAGGGAGGATTTAAGGACTTGGGAGGAGAGTTGAGGAAAAGGACCAAAAAGGTAACAATCTCAGGATTACTGCCTGTGCCACGTGACAGTGAGAGTAGAAATGAAGCAAGGTGGAGGATAAATGCTTGGCTGAAAGACTGGTGCAGAGGGCAGGGATTCAAGTTTCTGGATCATTGGGACTTCTTTTGGGGTAGGTGGGACCTGTACAGAAAGGATGGGTTGCACTTGAACCCGAGGGGGACCAATATCCTGGCGGGGAAATTTGCAAAGGCCACTGGGGAGACTTTAAACTAGAATGGTTGGGGCGAGGGATGCAAATAGCAAAAGCTAGTAGACAGAATGGGAGGCAGGAAGCAGAAAAGGGAAGCACTCGGACACAAGAGGAGAAAGAAAAAAAAGGAAATAAACAGAGAATAAGAGATGGGGGGTTTCTTAAATGTGCATATTTTAATGCTAGGAGCATTGTCAGAAAGGTGGATGAGCTTAGAGTCTGGATAGACACCTGGAAGTATGATGTTGTGGCGATCAGTGAAACATGGTTGCAGGAGGGCTGTGATTGGAAACTAAATATTCCAGGATTTCGTTGCTTCAGGTGTGATAGAATTGGAGGGGCAAGAGGTGGAGGTGTTGCATTGCTAGTCAGGGAAGATATTACAGCAGTGCTTTGGCAGGATAGATTGGAGGGCTCATCTAGGGAGGCTATTTGGGTGGAACTTAGAAGTGGGAAAGGTGTAGCAACACTTATAGGGGTATATTATAGACCGCCAAATGGGGAACGAGAATTGGAAGAGCAAATATGTAAAGAGATAGCAGATATTAGTAGTAAGCACAAGGTAGTGATTGTGGGCGATTTCAACTTTCCACACATAGACTGGGAAACACATTCTGTAAATGGGCTGGATGGTTTGGAGTTTGTAAAATGTGTGCAGGATAGTTTTTTGCAGCAATACATAGAGGTGCCTACTAGAGGAGGGGCAGTGCTGGACCTCCTGTTAGGAAATGAGACGGGACAGGTGGTGGAGGTATGCGTAGGGGAGCACTTCGGGTCCAGTGATCACAATACCATTAGTTTCAATATAATTATGGAGAAGGACAGAACTGGGCCTAGGGTTGAGATTTTTGATTGGAGAAAGGCTAACTTTAACGAGATGCGAGATGATTTAAAAGGAGTGAACTGGGACATTTTGTTTTATGGGAAAGATGTAGAGGAGAAATGGAGGACATTTAAAGGGGAAATTTTAAGAGTACAAAATCTTTATGTTCCTGTTCGGTTGAAAGGAACCAGTAAAAATTGGAAAGAGCCCTGGTTTTCAAGGGAAATTGGACATCTTGTTCGGAAAAAGAGGGAGATCTACAATAATTATAGGCAGCATGAAGTAAATGATGTGCTTGAGGAGTATAAGTAATGTAAAAAGAATCTAAAGAAAGAAATTAGAAAAGCTAAAAGAAGATATGAGGTTGCTTTGGCAAGTAAGGTGAAAGTAAATCCAAAGGGTTTCTACAGCTATGTTAATAGCAAAAGGATAACAAGGGATAAAATTGGTCCATTGGAGAGACCGAGTGGACAGCTATCTGCAGAGCCAAAAGAGATGGGGGAGATATTGAACAATTTATTTTCTTCGGTATTCACCAAGGAGAAGGATATTGAATTATGTGAGGTAAGGGAAACTAGTAGAGTAGCTATGGATACTATGAGTTTCAAAGTAAAAGAAGTACTGGCACTTTTGAAAAATATAAAAGTGGATAAGTCTCCAGGTCCTGACAGGATATTCCCTAGGACATTGAGGGAAGTTAGTGTAGAAATAGCCGGGGCTATGACAGAAATATTTCAAATGTCATTAGAAACTGGAATAGTCCCCGAGGATTGGCGTACTGCGCATGTTGTTCCATTGTTTAAAAAGGGTTCTAAAAGTAAACCTAGCAATTATAGACCGGTTAGTTTGACTTCAGTGGTGGGCAAATTAATGGAAAAGATACTTAGAGATAATATATATAAGTATCTGGATAAAGAGGGTCTAATTAGGAACAGTCAACATGGATTTATGCCTGGAAGGTCATGTTTGACTAATCTTCTTGAATTTTTTGAAGAGGTTACTAGGGAAATTGACGAGGGTAAAGCAGTGGATGTTGTCTATATGGACTTCAGTAAGGCCTTTGACAAGGTTCCTCATGGAAGGTTGGTTAAGAAGGTTCAACTGTTGGGCATAAATGCAGGAATAGCAAGATGGATTCAACAGTGGCTGAATGGGAGAAGCCAGAGGGTAATGGTGGATGGCTGTTTGTCGGGTTGGAGGCAGGTGACTAGTGGGGTGCCTCAGGGATCTGTGTTGGGTCCTTTGTTGTTTGTCATGTACATCAATGATCTGGATGAAGGGGTGGTAAATTGGATTAGTAAGTATGCAGATGATACCAAGATAGGGGGTGTTGTGGATAATGAAGAGGATTTCCAAAGTCTACAGAGTGATTTAGGCCAGTTGGAAAAATGGGCTGAAAGATGGCAGATGGAGTTTAATGCTGATAAATGTGAGGTGCTACACCTTGGCAGGACAAATCAAAATAGGACGTACATGGTAAACGGTAGGGAATTGAAGAATACAGTTGAACTGAGGGATCTGGGAATAACCGTGCATAGTTCCTTGAAGGTAGAATCTCATATAGATAGGGTGGTAAAGAAAGCTTTTGGTATGCTAGCCTTTATAAATCAGAGCATTGAGTATAGAAGCTGGGATGTAATGTTAAAATTGTACAAGACGTTGGTGAGACCAAATCTGGAGTATGGTGTACAATTTTGGTCGCCCAATTATAGGAAGGATGTCAACAAAATAGAGAGGGTACAGAGGAGATTTACTAGAATGTTGCCTGGGTTTCAACAGCTAAGTTACAGAGATAGGTTGAATAAGTTAGGTCTTTATTCTCTGGAGCGCAGAAGGTTAAGGGGTGACTTGATAGAGGTCTTTAAAATGATGAGAGGGATAGACAGAGTTAATGTGGACAAGCTTTTCCCTTTGAGAATAGGGAAGATTCAAACAAGAGGACATGACTTTAGAATTAAGGGACAGAGGTTTAGGGGTAACATGAGGGGGAACTTCTTTACTCAGAGAGTGGTAGCGGTGTGGAATGAGCTTCCAGTGGAAGTGGTGGCGGCAGGTTCGTTGGTATCATTTAAAAATAAATTGGATAGGCATATGGATGAGAAGGGTATGGAGGGTTATGGTATGAGTGCAGGCAGGTGGGACTAAGGGAAAAAAGTTGTTCGGCACGGACTTGAAGGGCCGAGATGGCCTGTTTCCGTGCTGTAATTGTTATATGGTTATATGGTTACTGAGTGAGTCTATAACTCTAAACACATTTGAATGAGAAAGTTTCTCTCCAGAGTTTTTGTTGAAAAGCCTGAATTTCTGCATTTTCTGTGATCTCTATCTTCCTTGAGTCCAATAGTGGGCTTTGTGACTCTTCCACGATACGAATAAGGGGTCGGCCATTTAGGACTGAGATGAGGAAAAACGTTTTCACCCAGAGAGTTGTGAATCTGTGGAATTCTCTGCCACAGAAGGCAGTGGAGGCCAATTCACTGGATGTTTTCAAGAGGGAGTTAGATTTAGCTCCTTGGGCTAAAGGAATCAAGGAATATGGGGAGAAGGCAGGAACGGGGGTACTGATTTTAGATGATCAGCCATGATCATATTGAATGGAGGTGCTGGCTCGAAGGGCCGAATGGCCTACTCGTGCACCTATTTTTCAATGTTTCACTGGATGTATTCAAGAGAGAGTTAGATTTAGCTCCTTGGGCTAAAGGAATCGAGGGATATGGGGAGAAAGCAGGAACGGGGTACTGATTTTAGATTTTCAAAGGGCTGAATGGCCTACTCCTGGAGCCATTTTCTATGTTTCTATGATCCGATTCCAAGGATGGAACCTTTGGCTTGATGTTTTGGTCACGGTGCCGACCAGACTTCAACTAATCAGATGATCTTGATGTGAATTGTTCTGTCTTTCCCACTGTGTTTCTACCCCGACGCACATCAAAGCGATGTTGTTAATCTTGACGGGTTCGAGCTTTGTCATGTGTGCTCTTTCAACTGGAGTTTTGCCAAATGCATTTTGAAATTTAGCACACATCAGCTTATAAGGCTTTCTATGGAGGCCGCCACAGTCATTTCACTCTCGAATACGCAAGCCACGTGGGGGGGTCATAGAGTCATACAGCACAGAAAGAGGCCCTTCGGCCCAACTTGTCCATGCCGAACATGATGCACCATCTAAGCTAGTTCCAGTTGGCTGCGTTTGTCCCATAACCCACTAAACCTTTCCTAGCCATGTACATTTCCACACGGATATGTGCTGTGTGACCCTAGAGCTAACCCTCTTTTAAGGTCTCGACGCGAAACGTCACCCGTTCCTTCTCTCCAGAGACGTCACCTGTCCCTCTGAGTTACTCCAGTATTTTGTGTCTATCTTCGGTTTAAACCAGCATCTGCAGTTCCTTCCTACCTCTCTTTAAAGATAACCTGTTTTCTATGAACAGAACGTCGCTAGAAGGGTCTCGACCCGAAACGTCGCCTATCTCCTTCGCTCCTTAGATGCTGCTGCACCCGCTGAGTTTCTCCAGCTTTTTGTGTAACCGTCGCTTCAAGTCTTTTGTTTTGTGGCTTCTTTGCGACGTCTTTAATCGAGTTATTGGATAGAAACATAGAAACATAGAAAATAGGTGCAGGAGTAGGCCATTCGGCCCTTCGAGCCTGCACCGCCATTCAATGTGATCATGGCTGATCATCCAACTCAGTATCCCGTACCTGCCTTCTCTCCATACCCCCTGATTCCTTTAGCCACAAGTGCCACATCTAACGCCCTCTTAAATATAGCCAATGAACTGGCCTCAACTACCTTCTGTGGCAGAGAATAGTAAGATTGAACGAGAACTTACCAGTTCGAAGGTTGATCTTTATTTTATGAGGAGTCGAAGTGAGGGATTTCGTGAAGAGCCCGCCGGCGCGCATGCTCGACATACTTCAAAGTAGCGGCGTGGAATCACAGAAACCAACAAAGAAATGACTTCGCATAGTAAGATTGAAGTGACTAAGATTACCAGATGAAGGTGATTGAGGGTTGGGCGAGGAGGGCACGAAATCCCTCACTTCGACTCCTCATAAAATAAAGATCAACCTTCGAACTGGTAAGTTCTCGTTCAATCTTACTATTTCATTTCGGAGTCACGTGAGTGACTTCGTGAAGACTTCAAAGCTTCTGTGATTACACGCCCTGGACCACGTCCATGCTGACACACCACTACCAGGGATGGATGGGAGGAACAAACTTGCTCAATAGTTCATACTGCAAAACAAGAGCAGAGTTATTAATAACAAATCAAAACCCCTCATGCGGGGACATCTCCACGTTCGTGACCTGCATTCAGCACGGCTTCTGTAAACTGTAGAGGAGCAGCAACAGGCTTGTTATAAAAACGCTGGAACACAGCTTCATTAGCCCATCCTGCTGTGGCGAGAATTTTGTCCATGGGCACCTCCATGACCCTCGCCGTTGACGTCGATGCAGCCCTGTTGGAAAGAGACTTGAACACATTAGTGTCGATACCTGACTTACCCAAAACGACTGGAAGCCACATGGATATCGTCTGGACTGTCACTCGATGATGAGGTCTCTTATGAGTGACAAGCAGGTATCGCTCCATTCCTCTGATGCGTGCCGTCACCTTGACATAGTGGCGGATATGTGAGGCTACACATAGCCTAGCATCTGCGGGGTATGCCGGGAACTTCAGCTGCAGCCCTGTGCACCCAGGTCTATGCTGCTTTAGTAGCTCGTCAATGAAAAAGACTACTTCTGTGGGGGTAGACGTCATTCTGTCGACACGAAGTTTGTGTAGTGTCTGTACCCTCTGAGCTGAAGTCAGCGCTAGTAACATCACCAGCTTCATGGTGCGTTGGTCCAGTTGGAGCCCTTCCATGGGTGACCACGTCCTGAGCAGGGTTAATACGTCCCTGACATCCCAGGTGATATTATAGCGTGGTGTAGGCGGATTCATATTGAATATACCCCGCATGAGTCTGGACACTAGTCTGTTGGATCCTACCTCCAAACTGAGGTAGAATGATAGCGCACTTCTGGCGCTGTTGATGGCACTGTAACTTAAGTGTTCATCATGGTGCAACCCCGCGAGGAATTCCAGGACGTCGGTTGTTGTCACGTCATCGTACGTGATGCGAGAGCGGCTGCAGTAGGCTTCCCACTTCTTAATATGCGAGCGGTATCTTCGCCTTGTAGACTCTCGACACGACGCCCCGGTGGTATCCATGGTCCGAGCCGAGAGGCCGTATTGGACTAACGGCCTGTTCAGAACCTGCAAGCCAACAAATTTAAATAGCCATGGCAGGGATGCGGCTCCCCTGAGACAGGGTGAGTAACCAATTGTGGGCAACCCTTCAAAAGGACCCAAGGTTCGTTGAGCATGTCAAAGACCACCGGATACCAAGGCTGTGTGGGGCAGTCGGGTATAATAAGGATGCCCTTGGCAGCATCTGCCTGAATCTTTCCCAATACCCGACTGATGAGGCAAAATGGGGGGGAAGGCATAGAAAAACCACTTCCCCCAGTCCAGCGAGAATGCATCTAGCGCTATTGCCCCAGGATCTGGTTCCCATGAAACGTAGGTTGGTACCTGATGGTTCCACCGTGACGCAAAGAGGTCAATGTCCGGTTTACCAAATTTGGCTGTGACTTTAGAAAAGATCTCAGGATGCAACATCCATTCAATGTTGTCATTAAATTTGCGTGACCTGGTGTCCGCCACAGTATTAAGCTCACCTGGCAAATAGGTAGCTGAAATCCAAATGTCTCTTTGAACACACCAGAGCCAAATTGAGTTTGCCAATTTGTCACACGAAACAGGCCTGGTACCACCCATATGGTTTAAATATGCTACTGCTGTGGTGTTGTCTATTTGGAGACGGACATGTGCTCCAACAAGCTTAGAACAATACGCACGAAGTCCGTGGAATGCTGCCAGCAACTCCAAATAGTTAATCCCTTGAGTTAACAACATCGTTGATTCAAGGGTGTCCCATCTGCCACCACAACTAGAGCAATTATTCGTGGATCCCCAACCATTGGAGCTTGCATCAGTTTGCAAATATACCACCGGATTAGCCTCCCTAATAGGCTTGAATGAGTTGCTAATGTGACACACCCACCATTGCAACTCATTTATCGCTTCGGGCGGCAGCTGCATGGACCGATCATAATAACCAGCGTTCTGTTTTAACGCAGCAATTTTAGCTCTTTGCAAATTCTGATAATGCAAAGGTCCATATCGCGCTGCCGAAAACAAAGCTACCAGCTTCCCAATTATTGTAGCTAAGTGCCGAATCGATGGTATATTGGTGCGGATTAAATCTTGACACACCTGGGTAACCTCCTCAATCTTGTTAATTGGAATGGTAACCCTCATGCTTATAGAGTTCACCGTGAACCCTAGGTAATTAATCACCTGGGCAGGGTAGAACTTTGATTTCTCTGGATGGACAATAAACCCCAATTGTTGAAATATATTGACAGCAGCTGCAACACCCTGTTCAGCCAATTCCAGGGTGTGGCCCACAATTAAGACATCATCTAAATAGGCCATACTATATGGTGTCGTTGTCTCAAATAAGCCATAATTGGCTTCACTAATTTAGTGAACAATCTAGGGCTGTGGTGAGCTCATTAGGCAAAGCCTTGTACTGCCAGAGTTGCCCCATCCAGATGAATTTTTAAAACCTTCTGTCACATTTCTGGACGGACACGGAATAATATGCGTCTTTTAAACCGATGCATGCCATAAAACAACCATGAGAAATCAATGATTTGGTTGTTTCATCGTATCCATTTTAAAATGAGAATATGTTACAAAAGTATTCAAACGGGTTAGATCAACAATGACACGACAACTTCCATCCTTCTTAGGTCTGGTGAATATGTTCGAAACAAATTCAACTGGCTCATGCACCACTCTCTTAATCACTCCTTTGCTCAAGACTTAACAATTCCTTATAGCCGGCTGCCTGTTCTGCAGCAGATAATTTTAAATGTTCGAGCGGGCATGTGCTGGGATGGAGGAATGTCGCCATTAATAAACTCAATTTTATGCCCCTGAATATTCTGCAACACATACTCGTCACCAGTGAAATTACCTCATGCACCCAAAAAACCACCGAAGGTGACCACCAACATGTGAAGTTAAACAGAGAGAAAAGAGAGAACCAGACCCCCTCACCTCCGTGGTTACCGGCGGTCCTTGACACGCGTGTGTGGACGTGGAGGTGCTGGGTTGGCTTGAGGGCGCTGCGTCTTCGTTTTCCACCAGGGTCTCTGCCGACCCTGTCCTAAAAAAGACCCCTGGTGCTGGGTCTGATGTTGCTGTCGTTGTGGAGCTTGAGGGTGGGTCCTCGTCGAGGTACTAGCAGACCCTCGTGATCGAATGTATGGAGACTTTGAGCCTGACGGTGTGGGGGCACTCTGAGGGCGCATGATCCCCACCGTTTTGGCTTGCTCGTCAAGCTCTTTGACTCTCTTCGAGAGGTCCTTCCCAAAGAGCTGACGGGGCGGGGGCGGCGGCGGTGGTTTGCACACTCCTGCAAACTTTGGATTGAGCGCTGGGCGGATGCTGGTTTTGCGAAACCCGTTAATTTCGTGCTGGGTCGCGCACAGGAGGGCCAGGGCATCTCCCTGGTCCAAATTCAATTTGTCCCCGTCCACCGACCGCACAAAGGCGGTAATACCGGCCGTGAGGAGCTTCAGGATCCGCTGCAGTTTTACCTCCTGTTGACGGATAGCCGCACTGATGTTGCCCCATATCGGCGTATTGACCACAGGCACGTTGAGGGAGTTGCAATTGGATGGAGCCTTGTGACGGCTCATTGCCTGGATGAGGACTTCTTCCTGCTGCTCCAGGCTGATAGTAGATGTTTGTGAAGACGCCCTGTGCCTGTTGCTGCCCTGCTGTTGTTGACGTTGAAGCAGGAGCTCCAGCAGCCGCTCCATACGGTCAATACGCCCTTCACCCTGAACACTCAGGTGGTCGGAGTCCTCCGGCTCTGAAAAGAAAACCGGGCTCCTGTCATCGGCCCGCACCTCGTCGAGGCCCTGCCGGTGCCGGTAGTTGTCGCTAACAGCCGCCGAGGCGAACTGCGCGATTCCTGCGCGGGCGTGTTCAACCGCCTCCGTTTAGCGGGAGCTGAAGCCGCTGCCACTAAGGGCACTTGCGGCGAGGTGTCGGCACCAGCCGAAGCATGGCTGCCTGGGGCCCGCGCAGTCTTGCCGGCTGCCCACATTGTGGACCTTGCCGACGCATGGTCTCGCCCACCCATCCATGGGGGGCTCGGCGACCGTGACGAGACCCGACTCGACCGACCCGTCCCGGCGTCGAGAGTCGGGGCGTGCCGGCTGGACCTCACAGCCGCCCCGGGTCTTTCCCTGGAACCTGACCGCTCCTCCGTGTCAGGCAATGCCTTAGCCCTGGTAGGGTTAGGCTTCTGGGCTCCTGCCCTTCCCCTTCTCGGAGTGGAACAGGCCGTGCAGCCGCACACACCCAGCTCGAGGTCGCCAGCGAGCCCGCTGACGACCTGACTGCCATGGCAGGGTCCCCTGCTCTGGCGGCACACCACACTCCTCCTCGTCGAACTCCTCCGAGCTGTGGTGTGCTGGCATATGGACCTGTAAACACAGGGCTTACCCACATCTCCGCCTGAGTCCCGGCCTGCGATGCAGGTACTGCCGATGGTAAAGGCCCCGGAACTGTTGACCGGCGAACTCGTCCTGACGTCCTCCGGCCCTTGGAACTCCCATCCATGTCCTTGCTGCAAGACAAAACCAACAACAAGGACCACCAACTAAAGGTAGAATACTTACCTCCGTGGCCCCTTCTGAAGGGCTGGCGAGGAGCGCGCTCCACCGCCAGCCGTCGCAGCAACGCGGTACGACGATATGTCGAGCATGCGCGCCGGCGGGCTCTTCACGAAGTCACTCACGTGACTCCGAAATGAAATTCCAGAGACTCACCACTCTCTGTGTAAAGAATGTTTTCCTCATTTCGGTCCTAAAGGAATTCCCCCTTATCCTTAGACTGTGACCCCTTGTTCTGGACTCCCCCAACATCGGGAACAATCTTCCAGCATCTAGCTTGTCCAACCCCTTAAGAATTTTGGAGGTTTCTATAAGATCCCCCCTCAATCTTCTAAATTCCATCGAGTACAAACCGAGTCTATCCAATCTTTCCTCATATGAAAGTCCTGACATCCCAGGAATCAGTCTGGTGAATCTTCTCTGTACCCCCTCTATGGCAAGGATGTCTTTCCTCAGATTTGGAGACCAAAACTGTACGCAGTACTCCAGGTGTGGCCTCACCAAAACCCTGTACAACTGCAGTAGAACCTCCCTGCTCCTATACTCAAATCCTTTCGCTATGAATGCTAACATACCATTTGCTTTCTTCACTGCCTGCTGCACCTGCATGCCTACTTTCAATGACTGGTGTACCATGACACCCAGGTCTCGTTGCATCTCCCCCTTACCTAATCTGCCACCATTCAGATAATAGTCTACCCTCATGTTTTTGCCACCAAAGTGGATAACCTCACATTTATCCACATTGTACTGCATCTGCCATGCATCTGCCCATTCACTCAGCCTATCCAAATCACCCTGCAGCCTCCAAGCATCCTCCTCACACCTAACTATACCCCCCAGCTTGGTATCATCTGCAAATTTGGAGATGTTGCATTGAATTCCCTCGTCCAAATCATTAATATATATTGTAAATAGCTGGGGTCCCAGCACTGAGCCTTGCGGCACCCTACTAGTTACTGCCTGCCATTCTGAAAAGGACCCGTTTACTCCTACCCTTTGCCTCCTGTCTGCTAGCCAGTTCTCTATCCACATCAATACTGAACCCCCAATACCGTGTGCTTTAAGTTTGTATGCTAATCTCTTATGCGGGACCTTGTCGAAAGCCTTCTGAAAGTCTAGATATAACACATCCACTGGTTCTCCCTTATCCACTCTACTAGTTGCATCCTCGAAAAATTCTATCAGGTTTGTCAGACATGATTTACCTTTCGTAAATCCATGCTGACTTTGTCCAATGATTTCACCACTTTCCAAATGCGCTGCTATCCCATCTTTAATAACTGACTCTAGCAGTTTCCCCACTACCGATGTTAGACTAACTGGTCTGTAATTCCCCGCTTTCTCTCTCCCTCCTTTTTTAAAAAGTGGGGTTACATTAGCTACCCTCCAATCCTCAGGAACTACTCCAGAATCTAAGGAATTTTGAAAAATTATCACTAATGCATCCACTATTTCTGTGGCTACCTCCTTGAGTACTCTGGGATGCAGACTATCTGGCCCTGGGGATTTATCGGCCTTCAATCCGTTCAATTTACCCAACACCACCTCCCGGCTAACCTGGATTTCACTCAGTTCCTCCATCTTATTTGACCCCCGTTCCACTGCTATTTCCGGCAGATTATTTATGTCTTCCTTAGTGAAGACAAAACCAAAGTAGTTATTCAATTGGTCTGCCATGTCCTTGTTCCCCATGATCAATTCACCTGTTTCTGACTGCAAGGGACCAACATTTGTTTTAACTAGTCTCTTTCTCTTTACATATCTATAAAAACTTTTGCAGTCAGTTTTTATGTTCCCTGCCAGTTTCCTTTCATAATCTATTTTCCCTTTCCTAATTAAGCCCTTTGTCCTCCTCTGCTGGATTCTGAATTTCTCCCAGTCCTCCGGTCGCCTGCTTTTTCTGGCAAATTTGTATGCCTCATCTTTTGTTTTTATACTATCCCTGATTTCCCTTGTTATCCATGGATGCACCACCTTCCCCGATTTATTCTTTTGCCAAACTGGTATGAACAACTTTTGTACTTCATCCATGCAGTCTTTAAATACCTTCCATTGCACATCCACTGTCAACCCTTTAAGAATCACCTGCCAGTCTATCTTGGCCAATTCACATCTCATACCTTCAAAGTTACCTTTGTTCAAGTTCAGAACCCTTGTTTCTGACTTAATTTTGTCACTCTCCATCCTAATGAAGAACTCAACCATATTATGGTCACTCTTGCCCAAGGGGCCACGCACAACAAGACTGCTAACTAACCCTTCCTCATTACTCAATACCCAGTCTAGAATAGCCTGCTCTCTCGTTGGTTCCTCCACATGTTGGTTGAGAAAACTATCCCGCATACATTCCAGGAAATCCTCTTCCTCAGCACCCCTGCCAATTTGATTCACCCAATCTACATGCAGATTGAAGTCACCCATTATAACCGTGTTACCCTTGTTGCACGCATTTCTAATTTCCTGTTTGATGCCATCCCCAACTCCAATACTACTGTTAGGTGGCCTGTACACAGTTCCCACTAGCGTTTTCTGCCCCTTAGAGTTTCGCAGCTCTACCCATATCGATTCCACATCCTCCACGCTAATGTCCTTCCTTTCTATTGCATTAATCTCCTCTCTCACCAGCAACGCTACCCCACCTCCTTTTCCTTTTCGTCTATCCCTCCTGAATATTGAATATATTCAAATAGAAAGATAGAAAGCAACTCCGGTTTCCTCCCACACTCCAAAGACGTACAGGTTTGTAGGTTAATTGGCTTGGTATAAATGTAAAAACATTGTCCCTGATGTGTGTAGGACAGTGTTAGTGTGCGGGGATCGCTGGTCGGTGCCGACTCGGTGGGCCGAAGGGCCTGATTCCGCACTGTATCTTTAAATTAAACAACCGTTCTCCTTCGTCAGATTGCCGTGCTGTCACAGCCGACCTGACCTTTATAATTGACGGCTCCATGTCGGTGGGAGAAGAGAACTTCAGGAAAATCATCTCCTTCGTCTACGATAGTGTTAGTGTTTTTGACAAACTCGGGCCAGAGGGGATACAGGTAAGGGGTTTATATACAAATGAAGAGTTTTCCAGATATTTCTGCTTTTTAAATACAGGTCCACCACCAATTTTCCAGCTACTGATAAACCAGCGTCTCCTTTGCAGGAAAAATGTTCCCGATGTTGGGGGAGTCAAGAACCAGGGGTCACAGGTTTAAGAATAAGGGGGAGGCCATTTAGGACTGAGGTGAGGAAAATCGTCTTCACCCAGAGAGTTGTGAATCTGTGGAGTTCTCTGCCACAGAAGGCAGTGGAGGCCAATTCCCTGGATGTTTTGAAGAGAGAGCTAGATTAATTCCTAAGGCTAAGGGAATCGAGGGATTATAGGGAGAAAGCAGGAACGGGGTACTGATTTTGGATGATCAGCCATGATCATATTGAATGGCAGTGCAGGCTCGAAGGGCCGAATGGCCTACTCCTGCACCTAATTTCTATATTTCTATGTTAACCAAGGATGCCAGAAAATTAGTGGCGGACCTGTATTTTGCTTGTCAGCTGCTCAGAAAAATCTCTATTTCTACTTGCAAAGGGCTTGTCATTAGGGTTTAGTTTAGAGATACAGCGCCGAAACAGGCCGCTCGGCCCACTGAGTCCACATCAACCGGAGATCCCCGCACGCTCATACTATCCCACGCACACTGGGGACAACTTATACCAAGCCAATTGCCCCACAAAGCTGTACGTCTTTGGAGTTTGGGAGGAAACTGAAGATCTTGGAGAAAACCCACTCAGGTCACGGGGAGAACGTACCAGTTCCGTTCAGACAGCACCTGTAGTCGGGATGGAACCCAGGTCTCGGGTGCTGTAAGGCAGCAACTCCACCACTGCGCCATATTTCAGCGCTGTAGATGGCTGCGATTTGTGTACATTGGGTATGCAGCATCGAAGTTTGCTGTGCCTCGTCACATATGACAATGAAGTATTCCATTCCATAAATGTAAGGGTTAAAAGGGGCTTCTCAGCCAAAATTGAGTTATCTGCTTTTAGCATTCATTGAGTAAGCGGGCGCGCTTTGAGAAACAATTAGACGCTTTGGATAATCCTGTTCACTTCAAGGGATTAGTAAATCACGAGGCCTTAGATCATGCAGTCTCAAGGACATGCAGCAGCAAGACAAGGCAAACTTTTTATCCCAGAGGCGGCACGGTGGCG
Organism: Raja brachyura; assembly: GCA_963514005.1. The sequence continues at coordinate 6,454,740 of OY740802.1, forward strand.
CAGCGGTGGAATTGTTGTCTTAAGCGCCAGACACCCAGGTTCGATCCCGACTATGGGTGTTGACTGTGTGGTGTTTGTACGTTCTCCCTGTGACCGCGTGGGTTTTCTCCAAGATCTTCAGTTTCCTCCCCCACTCCACAGACGTAAAGGTTTGTAGGTTGATTGACTTGGTATAAATGTAAGTTGTCCCTGGCGTGTGCGGGATAGTGTTAATGTGCGGGGGATCACTGGTCAGTGCAGACTCGGTGGGTCGACGGGCCTGTTTCCGCGCTGTATCTCTAAAATTATGAAACTAAAGCTAAACTAAAACATCCGAGATTTAGCTCAACTAAATATATGGCACGGTGGCGCAGCTGGTAGAGTCACTGCCTCCCAGCGTCAAAGACCCAGGTTCGATCCTAACCTCTGGTGCTGTCTGTGTGGAGTTTGCACGTTCTCCCTCTGACTGCGTGGGTTTCCTCCCGGTGCTCCGGTTTCCTCCCACATCCCAAAGACGTGCGGGTTTGTTGGCTTCTGTAAATTGCTCGTAGTGTATCGGAGTGAATGCAAGAATGGGATAACATAGAACTAGTGTGATCAATGGTCAACGTGACAAAGAATCAAAAGCCCATCTCTAGTTTAATAAAACTTAGTTGAGTTTAGTTTAGTTTGCAGATACAGCATGGAAAAATGCCCTTCGGCCCACCGAGTCCGCGCCAACCAGCGATCCCCGCACATTAACACTATCCTACACACAGTTGGGGCAATTTACTCATACACCAAGCCAATTAACCTATATTGGGAGTGTGGGAGGAAACCAAAGATCTCGGAGAAAACCCACGAGGAGAACGTACAAACTCCATACAGACAGCACCCGTAGTCGGGATCGAACCCGGGTCTCTGGCGCTGTAAGGCAGCGACTCCATCGCTGCGCCGCCGTGACCGCCCTTGTTGTTGGCAGATTTGGGAAGATGCGCGAGTTTAATGAGTAAATAAGTGCATATGAAATTTTGTCATTAATAGAACATAGAACGCTACAGCTCAGGAACAGGCCCTTCGGCCCACAATGTCTGTGCTGAACAGAATGAGACGATCAACTAACCTCAGCTGCCTAAACATGACCCATTCCCTGCATGTCCATGAAAGACTATCCAAAAGCAACTTGTCCTTTAGTTTAAGGTAGATAAAAATGCTGGAGAAACTCAGCGGGTGAGGCAGCATCTATGGAGTGAAGGAATAGGTGACAATTTGGGTCGAGACCCTTCTTCAGACCCTCTGTCCATCAGTTTAATTTATTGATGCGGTGTGAAAAGAGGACCTTTTAGCCCACCGAGTCCACGCCGACCAGCGATCCCCTGTCACTCGTTTCATCCTCCATATTAGGGGTCATTTCACAGAAGCCACTTAACCTACAAACTCGCTTGTCTTTGGGGTGTGGGAGGAAACCAGAGCACCCGGAGAAAACCGACACGGTCCCACGAGGAGAATGGACAAACTCTGTACAGACAGCACCCGTGATCGGGATAAAACCCGGGTCTCTGGCTCTGTAAAGCAGCAACTCTACCACTTCACCACCGTCCCAACCTTATTAAACAAAGTATGTTAACACAAGCCATCACTAGGTAACAAATTACTTACAGATGGCCAGAAGTTCATTTTATCCAGAAATGCACAGTAATGTACGGTAATGACACTGCCACAGTGTTGCAATTAATAGCATTAAAAACACATAAGACATAAGAATTATCTCATTGGAGCCCCTCTAACTATCTTTGATTGGACTCTACTGGCTTTACCTTGCACTAAACCTTATTCATGTTATTTCCTTCTTGTATCTCTAGTCTTTCCACTGACTGGTTAGCAAGCAACAAAGGCTTTTCACTAAACGAGACTCAAACTCAACTCAAATGAAAGTGGCGAGAGAGAGATGTAGGAAAAGTCAGAAAGAGCGTCTGCATGTAGATCAAACTTTTGAATGTAATAATATTGTGGTAGTTCACGGTATCCATGAGACTTAAGGGCCTGTCTCACCGTGCGAGTTGATCCACGTGGTACCCCGTGTGAAAGACTCGTGGTTGTGTACGAGACTCCAAGTGTACGAACGAGAGTTTAACCGAGTTCCCACGGGTATGACTAAGTTTGCCGTTTATGAGATGTTCCAAGTTCCCCTCCCGAGTTACCAAGTTCCTCTCACGGGTTACCCTTGAGTCGACCGTGAATTAAAGCCTTTTTTAAAAGTATCAAATAGAGGAGCTGGACAGAGTATATTATTCAATTTCAGAACTTAAAGAAAACTAGGCATGATCTCGGCCCCGCACTCGCTGCCATTGCGCAGCAAGTTGATCGCGCGATTTCCGACGTTCCCGCTACGTTGGTTGTACGTGATCACCACGAGTGAAAACCCGGGGTCACTCGTGGGCCAACGCGCACCGTGAGACGGGGGTTTTAGGAGCAGAATTAGGCCATTCTCCCCCATCGAGTCTGCTTCGCCATTGGATCACGGCTGATCTATCTTTCCCTCTCGACCCCATTCTCCTGCCTTCTCCCCGTAACCTTTGACACCACAGGTGGCAAACTGAGGTCAACCTGTTGCTAATATAACAATTAATTTGTGGTCCGGAAAATAAACAATGGACATTTTCCGTTGGCTATGGTGATATATTTTGCAATGGAAGGAGCTGCAGATGCTGGTTTACACCGAATATAGACACAAAGTGCAGAAGTAACTCAGCGGGGCAGGCAGCATCTCTTCAAAGACAGAATGGGTGATGTTTCGGGTCGAGACCCTTCTTCGGACTAATTTCCTTATTTTCACAGGTATCGGTGAGTCAGTTTAGTCATCACATGACAGATGAAATTCAGCACAGCTCCTTTAGAAACAGCGAGCAATTACTGGGCAGCATCTGCGACATACCTTACAGAGGCACGGACACCAGCACAGGTAAATCACTGCTTACAGACGGTCATCTTAGATTCATAGATTATCTTTCAAAACGTAACATGTTGTTTGAAGTTGCATCCTCTGCAATCGAAAAATCTATGAAATTCAGTATCTAATGCCCCTGTCCCACTTGGGAAACCTGAACGGAAACCTCTGGAGACTTTGCGCCCCACCCAAGGTTTCCGTGCGGTTCCCGGAGGTTTTCGTCAGGTTCCCGGAGGTTCCCGGAGGTTTTTTCAATTTTTTTAAATAATCGCCGGAACATAGAAGAAGCAGAAACCACTTTCGACCATTAGGGAGACTGACAAAAACCTCCAGGAACCGCACGGAAACCTTGGGTGGGGCGCAAAGTCTCCAGAGGTTTCCGTTCAGGTTTCCTAAGTGGGACGGGGGGCATTAGAATCATACAATAATGAAGAAAAAAAGATATGCTGTGCTGGAATAACTCAGCGGGTCAGGCATCATCGCTGGAGAACATGGATAGGTTTATGTTTCAGGTCGGGACTCTCAATGAATGAATGAATAGGTTTATTGAACAAGTATATACACATACAAGGAATTTGCCTTGGTGCTCCGCTCGCAAGTAACAACAGACAGGAAACAATTAAGAATAAAACAAAAACCTTAAAACATTAAGAATAAAACATTATAGTTTAAACATGTGAATGACATAAAATACCAGAGCAAAAGGAGGCTACAGGCTTTTGTTTCAGTCTTCTTTAGACTGTAACCTAACCTTGAGTTCTTGAGTCTGAAGAAGGGTCTCGACCCGAAACGTCACCTATTCCTTCATTCCATAGATGCTGCCTCACCCGCTGAGTTTCTCCAGCATTTTTGTCTACCTTGAGTTCTTTCAGCTCACTGAATCTATGTCAATGTTTTGAAAGATCTATCCATTAAGTTCCATCCTTACTGCATTAAGTCTGAAGAAGGGTCCCGACCCAACACAGCACCTGTCCACGTTGTCCAGAGATGCTGCCTGCCCCGCTGAGTTTCTCCAGCATTTTGTGTCTATCTTGGGAACAAAAGAAGATGTTTTTGAGTCAACCTCTCTGATATATTATTGCATTGTATAATCAAACCAGTCTCCACACTTATTCACGGCAGCCAACTGATTCATCCACAATACCTCTCGTTATTGTGCCATCCCCAGCCCAGTGCGTTACCTGTTCTCCCACCACCTCCATTCACCTTCATTCATTCCCCTCCACTCACTCAACTGCCAACCCCATCCCCCATTTCCCCCCCCTCCAACCTGTATCCACCTATCACCCGCTGAGTTACTCCAACTTTTTGTGTCTACGGTTTAAACCAGCATCTGCAGTTCCTTCCCGCGTTCTCTCCCCCCCTGCGAAGAAGGGTTCCAACCCGAAACATCGTCCGTCCAACCCTTTCCGCAGATGCTGCCTGACCCGCAGAGTTCTTCCAGCACTTTTTATCTCCATGATAATCACTTGAGTTCACAGTTGTAGCCTTCAGAGGTAAAACATTCTACAGGCGTAGGAAGAAGATCGAGATTGTACTATTTGATTTAATTTAAGTTAACTTAGATTCTAGGGTGCTGATGGACATTTTGCAGCTCATATATTAGCCTAGATCTTGTCGAGGTATTGTGTAACAGCCCTGTCCCACAGTACGAGTTCATTCCAAGAGCTCTCCCGAGTTAAAAAAAAATCAAACTCGTGGTAAGCACGGAGAATGAACGTAGCTGGTACGTCGGAGCTCGGGGACGTCTCTTAGCGCTAACGGCAGGTACTCGGGAAGACTCGCTAACGGCAGGTAAGCACGGGAAGACTCGTGAAGATTTTTCAACATGATTAAAAATGTCCACAAGAGCCCCGAGTACCGACGAGCGGCCATTACCGTAAGTCTCCGAGTTCGATTCAGGGCAAACTCGGGAGAACTCTTGGAATGAATTTGTACCGTGGGACAGGGGTTTAGTGCTTCTGCCATATTTATTCCAAAGCTTGCAAATATAGAGTTAATGACCCCCGGTAACAATGAGTGAGAGGAGGGGTTGTGGGGTGGGGAGAAGTTGTGACTGCAGAGAGCGGAAATGTGAATGAGCCCTAGAGGTGAGAGAGAATTGGGTTTCATGCATTCCGGTTTAGTTGGGCGATCTCAACTGACTTTGGAAATAGAGGTCTTTGCTTGCAACTCTCGTGAGGTAGGGGAGCACAGCAGTGGTGGTGTTGGTGCCTCACAGCGCCAGAGACCCAGGTTCAATCCTGGCTACGGGTGCTGTCTGTATGGAGTTTGCACATTCTCCCTGTGACAGCGTGGGTTTTTCCCCGGGCGCTCCGGTTTCCTCCCACACTCCAAAGACGTACAGGTTTGTAGGTTTATTGACTTTGGTAAAGATTGTAAATTGTCCCTAGCGTGTCGGATAGCATTAGTGTAGGGTGGTCACAGTGTCGGCCAAAGGGTGTATTTCCATGCTAAACTAAATAGGTTGAAGAAAAAGTGGCTAAGTTAAGCTTGCATTGCCTTTCAAAAATCTTGGATTGTGTTTACATCTGCTATACCTCGCGCCAGAACATCAGGCAATGGTGTGCATGATTAGGCCATCTCAAAATGTATCACTGATATTATTAATTCAGTCGTTAAAGATTGAAGTTTCCAAATCTGCCATTTAACACGCACAGGAACTTGCACATGAGGGTGTGGGGAGTGATTAAATGTAATGGCACTATGACTAACTTTCCACAAACTGGATTCAATCCAACCTTAGCCTCATAGTGATGAAATGCAATTAAAAAGAAGTGCAAGTGAGTAGCACTGCGGCAGAGTTGCTGCCTGGCAGCGTCAGATACCCAGGTTTATAATCAAAGTGTGGAGACAGGCCGTTCGGCCCGACTCGCCCACACCGGCCAACAATGACCCACTTGCCTGCGCTTGGTCCATATCCCTCAAAACCTGTTCTGTCCATGTACCTGTCCAACTGTTTCCTTAACGATGGGATAGTCCCAGCCTCAACTACCTCCGCTGGCAGCTTGTTCCATACACCCACCACCCTTTGAGTGAAAATGGACTCCTATTAAATCTTTTCCCCTTCAACTTGAACCTATGTCCTCTGGTCCTCGATTCCCCTACACTGGGTAAAAGACCCTGTGCATCTACCTGATCTATTCCTCTCATGATTTTGTACATCTCTATAAGATCTCCCCTCATCCTCCTACGTTCCATGGAATAGAGACCCAGCCTACTCAACCTCTCCCTATAGCTCACACCCTCTAGTCCTGGCAACATCCTCGTAAACCTTTTCTGAACTCTTTCAAGCTTGACAATATCTTTCCTATAATATGGTGCCCAGAACTGAACACAATATTCTAAATGCGGTTTCACCAACGTCTTATACAACTGCAACTTGACCTCCCAACTTCTATACTCAGTACTCTGACTGATGAAGGCCAATGTGCCAAAAGCCTTTTTGACCACCTTATCTACCTGCGACTCGACCTTCAAGGAACCATGCACTTGTACTCCTAGATCCCACCTGGCCAATCGATCCATTTCCTGCTGCAATCGTTCCCAACCATCTTCACTATCTGAAAAATCACTAACTTTTGTATCATCAGCAAACTTGCTAATCTTGCCCTGTATGTTCTCATCCAAATCATTGATGTAGATGACAAACAGTAACGGGCCCAGCACCGAACCCTGTGGCACACTACTAGTCACAGGCCTCCAGTCCGAGAAGCAATCTTCCACCATCACCCTCTGCTTCCTTCCACGGGGCCAATTTGCTATCCATTCAGCTATCTCTCCTTGGATCCCATGAGATCTAACCTTCCAGAGCAGCCTACCATGCGGCACCTTGTCAAACGCTTTACCAAAGTCTAAATGCCTGAAGAAGGGTCTCGACCCGAAACGTCGCCTATCTCCTTCGCCCCTTAGATGCTGCTGCACCCGCTGAGTTTCTCCAGCTTTTTGTGTAACCCTCGATTCTCCAGCATCTGCAATTCCTTCTTTAACGCCTTACTAAAGTCCATGTACACAACATCTACAGCTCTGCCCTCATCAACCTTTTTGGTCAAGTCTTCAAAAAAATCAATCAGATTTGTGAGACACGACCTCCCACTTACAAAACCACGCTGACTGTCCCTAATCAGCCCTTGCCCATCCAAATGCCTGTATATCCTATCCCTCAGATTACTGTCCAGTAACTTACCAACTACAGATGTTAAGCTCCCCGGCCTATAGTTCCCACCATTTTTCCTGCAGCCCTTCTTGAAAAGAGGCACAACATTTGCCACCCTCCAATCCTCTGGCACCTCTCCTGTATTTAAGGACGACTCGTAAATTTCAACCAAGGCTCCCGCAATGTTCTTGGATATATCTGATCAGGCCCCGGAGATTTGTCTACCTTCAAACACGACAGAACCTTCAGTACTTCCTCGACGATAACCCTGACTTCCTCCATCCTACTGTCTTTCTCCTCAGTAAATAGAGAGGAGAAATACTCATTGAGGACCGTGTCCATCTCCTGTGGCTCCACACAGAGGTGACCGCTTTTATTCCTGAGAGGTCCCACTCTCTCTCTAGTTACTCTTTTCCCCCTTACATATTTATAAAATATTTTGGGTTTGTCTTTAATGCTACCCAACAGAGCTATCTCCTGACCTTTTTGCCCTTCTGATTTCCTTTTTTAGTCTACCCCCTTAGTTCCCAAAACTCCTCCAGGGTTGCACTTGATCCCAGCTGCCTAGACCTGCCCCATGCATCCTTCTTGTTTTTGTCTAACGTCTCAATTTCTCTCGTCACCCGAGCTTCCTTACGTTTGCCTGCTTTGCCCTTCACTCTAACGGGGACGTACACATCCTGAGCTTTCTTTGTCACACTTTTAAAAACATCCCACTTAGGCCGATGTTCCTTATCCCTCAAATAACCTGCTCCAGTCAACTTGAGCGAGACCTTCTCTCATACCCTCAAAGTTGGCCTTTCCCCAGTTGAGCATTTTAACATGTGGACCCTCTCCGTCCCGATCCATAACTATCTTAAACCTAATCGAACTGTGGTCACTGGACCCAAAAGGCTCCTCCGCAAACACTTCATTAACTTGCCTTTCCCAATTTCCCAATACTGGATCCTGCGTTTCCCTCTCACGTGTGGGGGTCTCCACATACTGCTGAAGAAAACTCTTCTGAACACTTTTGAGGAATTGCACCCCATCTGAACCCTTCCCGCTATGATTTTCCCAGTCTATATTGGGAAAGTTAAAATCCCCTACGACACCAACCTTATTTGACCTGCAGCTGTCTGCAATCTCCCGGCACATTTGTTCTTCTAATTCCAGTTGACTATTCGGGTGTCTGTAGTGCACCCCCAACAAGGTGATTGCCCCTTTCTTGTTCCTCAGCTCCACCCACATAGCCTCACTGGACGAACCGCCCATAATGTCACCTCTTAACACAGCCGTGACATCCTCCTGAACCAACAATGCAAACCCCCCTCTCTTTTTCCCTCACCCCTGTCTCTCCTGAAGGTCCTGTACCCCGGAGCTGCCAGTCCTGCCCCTCCCTTAACCAGGTTTCAGTCATGGCTACAACATTCCAGTCGCTCGTACCTATCCATGCTCTGCCTTACCCGCCAGGCCCCTTGCTTTAAAATCCGTGCAGTTTAAACCAACCCTCTCCTTCCTCGCTCTCTGCCTTTCACCTGCCTGTTCTGTCAACTAACAATAGACAATAGGTGCAGGAGTAGGCCATTCGGCCCTTCGAGCCAGCACCGCCATTCAATGTGATCATGGCTGACCATCCACAATCAGTACCCCGTTCCTGCCTTCTCCCCATATCCCCTGACTCTGCTATCATTAAGAGCCCTATCTAGCTCTCTCTTGAAAGCATCCAGAGAACCGGCCTCCACCGCCCTCTGAGGCAGAGAATTCCACAGACTCACAACTCTCTGTGAGAAAAAGTGTCCGTTCTAAATGGCTTACTCCTTATTCTTAAACTGCGGCCCCTGGTTCTGGACTCCCCCAACATCGGGAACCTTTCCCACACCACCCTCCATACCAACTTCTAGCCTCTCGCGTGCCTCTGTCCTGCTCGAGATCCCACCCCCCTGCCAATCTAGTGGAAACCCTCCCGTGTAGCATTAGCAAACCTTCACGCTAGGATGTTGGTCCCCCTCCAGTTAAGGTGCAACCCGTCCCTTTTATACAGGTCACGCCTGCCCCGGAAGAGATCCCAATTATCCAGAAATCTGAATCCCTGCCCCAACTCCTCAGCCATACATTCATTTCCCCTATCTTCCTATTCTTACCTTCACTAGCACGAGGTGCTGGAAGCAATCCTGAGATCACTACCCTGCAGATCCTGCTTACAGCTACAATTCCTTATCTGTTACCTAATCAACTAGTTTACGGCTAATTCATAAATTACTTGAACCTGGGCCTTTGGCGCTCTTTTTAAACCTTCTTTCCCTCTGACTCGCCTACTTCCAGCCAATACGCGCTCTCACTGCTTCTGGCTGCTGCTTCTCCCCGATCCTGACCTTGGCTTCCTATGCAGAGTTTGTACGTTCTCCCTGTGACCACGTGGGTTTTCTCCGGGTGCTCCGGTTTCCTCCCACATTCCAAAGACATGCAGGTTTTATGGGTTAATTGGCTTCTGTAAATTGCCCCTGGTGTGTCAGATGTAAAACTGAGATAACTTAGCACTAATGTACGGGTGATCGTTAGTCAGTGTGGACTCGGTGGGACGAAGGGCCTGTTTCCACGCTGGATCTCTAACCAAAACTAATGTTGGTTTACCCAAATGGAGCAGCTGGGCTTGTGTACTCTGGAATTTAGAAGGATTAGAGAATATCTTATTGAAACATATAAGATTAATAAGGGATGGACACGCTAGAGGCAGGAAACATGTTCCCGATGTTGGGGGAGTCCAGAACCAGGGGCCACAGTTTAAGAATAAGGAGTAAGCCATTTAGAACGGAGATGAGGAAAAATGTTTTCACCCAGGGTGTTGTGAATCTGTGGCATTCTCTGCCTCAGAAGGCAGTGGAGGCCAATTCCCTGGATGCTTTCAAGAGAGAGTTAGATATGAAAAATATACATCTTCTAGATGAGCTGGGAGGCATCCTCAGTGATGTGACCTGGGGTCATCGGGTGTTTCGGGTCGCACAACATCAGACACCCTCGCCCAGGCGACCCAGCCGGGGTTGATCAGGCCCCGACTTGCGTCCCAGCAGCAACCGCCCACGGATCAGCCATCTTAGTAACCACTCTGCAGGGGTTGGGAGACTCTAGTGTGTGGAGGGACTGGGCTCTGTGGGGTGACTCCCGGCCGGGCTCCTCCTGCATCTCACCAGGTTCAAGGCCTGTGCGCTGCACCTCTTTCTCCTTCTCCGAGCATTTAATTCTCGCCTGATGGATGTTTAGGCCACGATGGTTCATTAGGCCTTTCCGTAGCTTTGTTGGGTGTCTTTCTCACGAAAGACGCAGACTGGGGTGCTAACCCAGCCTGTCCCGGGTGCCGTCTTTCCGTGCCGTCAAAGATAGCGGAGTCAGGGGATATGGGGAGAAGGCAGGAACGGGGTACTGATTGGGGATGATCAGCCATGATCACATTGAATGGCGGTGCTGGCACGAAGGGCCGAATGTCTATTGTCAAAGATAGACACAAATTGGTGGAGTAACTCAGCGGGTCAGGCAGCAACTCTGCAGAAAAGGAATAGGTGACGTTCCAGGTCGGGAAGTGTCAGTGAAACGGTTATTGATTTAAGATTTCTTACTCGTATATCTGTCAATTTTGTTTTTATAGCTAAAGATGACAGAGCGTCGGATGATTTGTTTTCCACAAATGAATCGAAGGAAAGAAAACATGTTCACAAAATCTTGGTCATTATCACTGGTGGGACAGTCCTTGGTGAAATAAGCCAAACATTGCAACAGTTGGCATTGGAAGGTGATTATTCTATTATTTTTGAAGTCTGCTTTGTTTTCAGACGACAATTTATAGTAGTATAAGCTGATGTTCCAAGTAGATATATATTGTGAAAGGAAATAACATTTCCACTGTTATACAGAAGCAGTGTTACAGCTCAGAGCTCACATCCTCACAGAAACCTCGGAACTCGGGAGCTGTCCATGTGGAGCTTGCACGTTCACCCCGTGACCACCTGGTGCAGTTTCCTGCTACATCCCAGAGATGTCATAGGGTCATAAGTGATAGTGACCGAATTAGGCCAATCGGCCCATCAACTCTGCTGCGCCATTCTATCATGGCTGATCTATCTCTCCCTCTTAACCCCATTCTCCTGCCTTCTCCACATAACCCATAACACACGTACTAATCCAGAATCTATCTACCTCTGCCTTAAAAATACCCATTGTCTTGGCCTCCGCAGCCTTCTGTGGCAAAGAATTCCACAGATTCACCACCTTCTGACTAAAGGAATTCCTCCTCTTCTCGATCCTAAAGGAACATCCTTCGATTCTGAATCTATGACCTCTGGCCCTAGACTCTCCCACTAGTGGAAACATCCTCCTCACATCCACTCCATCCAAGCCTTTCACTATTCGGTAAGTTTCAATGAGGTCCGCCCCCCCCCCCCCCCCCCCCCCCCCCCCCCCCCCCCCCCCCCCATCATCCTTCTAAATTCCAGTGATGTGCGGGTTTGTAGGTTAATTGGACTGTGTACATTGCCTCTAGTGTGTAGGACTTGGATGAGAAAGTGGGGTACCATCGAACTAGTGTGAACGGGTGATCGATGTGGAGTTGGTGGGCTGAAGGGCCTATTTCCATGTCGTAACTTCAAACTTAAATTAAATAGTAGCAATGTAATGCTAGCTGACAGTGCTCGATACAGCTTGGGAGGCGACAGAAGTGAAGGCAAGATTGGAAGGTTATTGCTACTGTGGAATTATACTGTGCATGGTTTCTTACACAAAACCTTTATCAACCTTAGAATGGAAATAAGGAGGAATTTCTCCAGCTAGAGGGTTGTCAATCTGTTTAATTCATCATCACAGAAGGCTGTCGAGCCAAAGGCAATGGGTATTTTTCAAGTGGAGAATGATGGGTTCTTGATTAGGACGGGTGTCAAGGGTTATGGGGACAAGCCAGGAGAATGGGGTTGAGGGGAAAAGATGGATCAGCCACGTTTGAATGGCAGAGTAGACTCGATGGGACGAATGACCTAATTCTGCTCCTAAATCTTATGGTCCACAACTATCACAACGAATGACTCCATTTGCTGCTTCAAGGTTATTCTTCTGCAGTTAACATTTTATTGTGATTTTGTGACATGGTTCAGGATTGGTTTGGGATCTGATGAACTCTTTTGAATTTTAACTTTCATAGTCTTGTCAGAATGAGCTTGTTCAGAAATCCAAGTCATTGAGCAACTGAGCATTTTTTTTTTTTTTTTAAATTTCAAAATAGACTTTATTCAAGTAATAAATATTTACAATACATCAACCGTGCGAAAAATCCATCCGACATTTTCGGAGGCTATACAAATTCTTCCATGCAGTCTATATACATTTTTCAAATTTTACTAATTAATCCCCCACCCGTGCCACTCATGTGGCCCCCCGGCATGGGATACCTTCCCTTATTTTGAGGGGCGTCTCCACCATACAGTGCCCCCATGTCCAGCAGCGGAAGGACCTTAGACTGTGGCCCTCCCCCACCGAGCCTTGGCGTTGGCTGCACCGAGCTTCAGTGCGTCCCTTAGTACGTACTCCTGCAGTCTGCAGTGGGCCAGTCGGCAACATTCCCCGACGGACATCTCGCTCTGCTGGGTGGTGAACAAAGCTCGGGCAGACCAGAGAGCGTCTTTCACCGAGTTGATAACCTTCCAGCAGCACTTGATGTCAGTCTCTGAATGTGTCCCTGGGAACAGTCCGTAAATCACAGAGTCCTCTGTGACAGAGCTGTTTGGAATAAAGCGTACCAGGGACCCTTGCATTTTTCTCCAGACTCTTTGGGCAAATCCACACTCTGCAAAGAGGTGGGCAACCGTCTCCACTCCATAGCAGCCGTCCCGAGGGCAGCGTGCGCTGGTAGTGAGGTTCCGATGGTGCAGGAAGGATCTGACTGGGAGGGCTCCCCTCACCGCCAGCCAAGCCAGGTCTTGGTGCTTGTTGGTGAGTTCTGGCGATGAGGCATTTTGCCAGACAAGCTGGGCAGTCTGCTCAGGGAACCACGCCACCGGGTCCATCGAGTCCTTTCCCTGCAGTACCTGCAGGACATTCTGTGCTGACCACTGCCCAATGGACATGTGGTCAAAGGTGTTGGTCCGGAAGAACCTTTCCACAGACGACAGATGGGGCGGCAGTGACCAGCTGACTGGCACATTGCGTGGCATCTGCGCCAGGCCCATCCTTCGCAACACCGGGGACAGGTAGAACCTCAGCAGGTAGTGACACTTGGTGCCCACGTGCCTTGGCTCTACACTCCGCCTGATGCAGCCACACACGAAGGTGGCCATCAGGATGAGGGCGACGTTGGGCACGCTTTTACCCCCGTTGTCTGCCGACTTGTACATTGTGGCCCGTCGCACCCGGTCCATCCTCGACCCCCAGATGAACTGGAAGACGGCCCGGGTGATCCCTGTGGCGTAGGAAGGAGGGACAGGCCACACCTGTGCCAAGTACAGCAGGCCCGAGAGCACCTCACACCTGATGACCAAATTCTTTCCCGTTATGGAGAGGGAGCGTTGCCTCCACAGCTCCAGCTTCTTCCCCACCCTGGCTATCCGCTCCAGCCAATTCTTGTTACACGCCTCAGCCCCCCCGAACCAGATCCCCAGCACCTTCAAGAAGTCAGGCTTGATGGTGAAGGGGACGGAAGATCTGTCGGGCCAGTTGCCAAAGAGCATGGCCTCGCTCTTCCTGCGGTTCACCCTGGCTCCCGTGGCCGACTCAAACTGGTCGCAGATACTAATCAATCTGCGGACCGACCCTGGATCCGAGCAGAAGACAGCGACATCGTCCATGTACAGGGAGGTCTTTACTTGAATGCCCCCACTGCCGGGCAGTGTCACTCCTCTAATGCTCGCATCCTTCCTGATGGATTCGGCAAAAGGTTCAATACAGCAGACAAACAAGACAGGAGAGAGAGGGCAACCCTGCCTGACTCCAGACCTTACAGGGAAACTGTCTGATTCCCACCCATTGATGTGGACTGCACTACGGATGTCGGTGTAGAGCAGATTGATCCAATTCCTGATTCCCTCCCCAAAACCCATTTTGGAGAGCACGTCCCTCATGTACGTGTGCGAAATCCTGTCAAAGGCCTTCTCCTGGTCCAAGCTGACTAGGCAGGCATCCACCCGTCTGTCCTGCACGTAGGCGATGGTATCTCTCAGCAGCACTAGGCTGTCTGAGATTTTCCTGCCAGGTACAGCACAAGTTTGGTCCGGGTGGATCACCTGTCCCAGAGCAGACTTGACCCGGTTGGCGATGGCCTTAGACAGGATCTTGTAGTCTACATTCAAGAGCGTTATGGGTCTCCAATTCCTTATGTCCTTCATCTCCCCCTTCTGCTTGTAGATTAGGGTGATGTTGCCCTTCCTCATGGAGTCTGACATGCTACCAGCTAGAAGCATGTCGTTGTACACTTCTAGCAGGTCCGGGCCCATCCAGTCCCACAGAGCCGAATACAACTCGGCCGGTAAGCCATCGCTTCCGGGAGTTTTACCCGAGTCAAAGGAACGGATGGAGCCAGTCAGCTCCTCTAGGGTCAGTGGTTGGTCCAGACTCTCCCGCTTGCTGTCCTCCAAGACCTCCGTGATCGAGGACAGGAAGTTCTGGGAGGAGGTGCTGTCTATGGCCTTTTGGTCATACAAATCTGTGTAAAAGGATTTGTATGTGAGCAACTGAGCATCCAAATAAACCTGAACTCCCGGTGGCTCAGCACTTCAACTCCCCCTCTCATTCCGAACCTGACCTTTCTCTCCTGGGCCTCCTCCATGGCCAGAGTGAGTCCCACCGTAAATTGGAGGAGCAGCACCTCATATTCCGCTTGGGTAGTTTACACCCCAGCGGTATGAACATTGACTTCTCCAATTTCAGGTAGTCCTTGCTTTCTCCCTCCTTCCCCTCCCCTTCCCAGCTCTCCCACAGCCCACTGTCTCCGCCTCTTCCTTTCTTCTTCCCGCCCACCTCCACATCAGTCTGAAGAAGGGTCTCAACCCGAAACGTCACCTATTCCTTCGCTCCATAGAAGCTGCCTCACCCGTTGAGTTTCTCCAGCATTTTTGTCTACCTTCGATTTTTTTCCAGCACCTGCAGTTCTTCCTTAAACATCCAAATAAACCAGTCACCAACAGCTTGTATAATTTAGGTTCCAGTTTAAAGACCGATTTTGGACATGTCTATTGCTAAAATTCATTTTTCTTTTTACAAAACCTCAGCCACCAGGACTGCAGTCAAGAGTATTACATGGACATGTGTTCCAAAAAGGAACTATGAAATTCTTTTAAAATGATGAATATTAAGTACAAAAATATGTTTTTGCAGAATTGTTATGAAAAGTATACATGCCTTTTGCTAAAATATGATTTCCTCTTCACAAAAGGTCAGCCATCTAGACTGTAAAGTATGCATGTTCAGTGCAAAATATTTTTAATGATTAGTACAAGTTATATGAAAAGAATGAGTAGAGTTTGATTTAGTTTCCTAAATGTCATGAATGGTCATTTTGTTGAGCAACATCATTTTTTATATCTACGTCAGAGGTCCTGTCATCGTAGATTTCATCCAATTTTATTCCATAGGTTTTTTTATCTTTGTTCTTGGCGTGGATGATGTTGATGAGGCAAAAATGACTGACGTCGCAAACACGCCCAGTCTCCGAGCTGCTTTTTATGTTCGTGACTTCAGCGACTTGAACAACATTGGAGGCAAAGTTATTGCGTCCATTTGTCAGACTGTTTCCACAAGTAAGTTTCTTGCTTCATTTGTTGTGTTTATAAGAAGCACAAGTTTTTGGTTTAGTTTAGAGTTACAGCGCCGAAACATGCCCTTTGGACGACCAGCAATCCCCGCACACTAAAGGGCCGTGTCCCACTCACGCAATTTTTTTTTGTTTCCCGGCGATTTGCCGGCACCCGTCATAGTCACAGCAGGTCGCCGAAATGTTTCAAAATGTTGAAAATCCAGCGGCGACCAGAAAAGGGTACGACTCTTTGGGCGGCTGCTCACCACCAAACCATGCGTCACGTATCGACATGTCGCGGGGTGACTCCTGTTTGGTGGTGAGTTTGTCGGGCAAAGAGTCGTACCTTTTTCTGGTTGCCACTGGATTTTTCACATTTTGAAAATTCTCATCGACCAGCTGCGACTATAACGGGTGCCGGTGAAGTCGCCGAAAACATTGCGTAATTGGGACAGGACCTTAACACTATCCTACACACTCTAGGGACAATTTTTAATTTTACTAAGCCCATTAACCTACAAACCAGTACGTCTTTGGAGTGTGTGGTGGAAACCGGAGATCCCGGAGAAAACTCATGGGGAGAACGTACAAACTCCACACAGACAGCACCCGTAGTCAGGATTAAACAGATCAGATAATACTGTCCATAATTACAATCATCAAACTCTGGTGCAATAGGTATTGCAAAGGGGAAGATTCAGAGTGTAGAATATAGTTCTCAACATTATAGCGCATGAGTTCCGTGGACAATGAGCACAATGGGGTAGCAGTGAATCGGACAGTACATTAGTTTATGGAAACATAGAAACATAGAAATTAGGTGCAGGAGTAGGCCATTCGGCCCTTCGAGCCTGCACCGCCATTCAATATGATCATGGCTGATCATCCAACTCAGTATCCCATACCTGCCTTCTCTCCATACCCTCTGATCCCCTTAGCCACAAGGGCCACATCTAACTCCCTCTTAAATATAGCCAATGAACTGGCCTCAACTACCCTCTGTGGCAGAGAGTTCCAGAGACTCACCACTCTCTGTGTGAAAAAAGTCCTTCTCATCTGGGTCCTAAAGGATTTCCCCCTTATCCTTAAGCTGTGACCCCTTGTCCTGGACCTCCCCAACATCGGGAACAATCTTCCTGCATCTAGCCTGTCCAACCCCTTAAGAATTTTGTAAGTTTCTATAAGATCCCCTCTCAATCTCCTAATTCTAGAGAGTATAAATCGATGCTATCGAGTCTTTCTTCATAAGTCAGTCCTGACATCCCAGGAATCAGTCTGGTGGAAGGATGACCTGTTCCATACACCCTTTGTGTGAAATAGTTACCCCTCAGATTCCTATTAAATCTTCCCCCCCCCCCCCCCCCCCCCTCCCCCGTTCCCCCTCCCCCTCACCTTAAACCTTTGCCCTCTGGTTCTCGATTCCCCAACTCTGGGCAAGAGACTCTGTGCATCTACCCGATCGATTCCCCTCATGATTTTATACACTCATTAGATTAGAATTTTTGGAATCACTTTAGACATGTTACAAAGTAATTTAAATGTTTGCGTTTGAAGTTAAAAAATAAATAAATAGTGATTTGTTATAAGAAGCACAAGTGGCTGCAGATGCTGGAAACTGTGGTTAAAATTACACGGAGCAGCTGGAGGAACTCAGCGGGTCGGATAACATCTGTGGAGGAATTTTGTGATCTACTAACTTTGTGTTTCTTCTTTTCAGCTTGTGCTTTGACAAATATTAGAGGCACTGTGGTCCCAGGTATGAAGTACTGTTTGCTTGTTTTAATTCAATTAGTAATAGAGTTACACAGCATGGAAACAGGCCCTTCATCCCACTCATCCATGCTGTAACACAGATGCCACATCTAAGCTAGTCCCATTTCATAACATCTTAAGACTAATAAAGTGCAGAATCAAGCAATCATCAAGTTTGATCATGGCTCGTTAATTTTTCACTCCATCCCATTCTCCTGCCTTCTTCCCATAACCCTTGACACCATTATTAATCAAGAACCTGTCAATCTCAATGACTTGGCTTCCACAGATGAATTCCTTTGATTCCCTGGTCTTGAAAATCACCACCCTCTGGCTCAATAGATTCCTCCTCATCTACATTCTAAAGGTGCATCTTTTTACTGGATAGACTCGGTTGTACACTGGATAGACTCGGCTTGTACTCGCTAGAATTTAGAAGATTGAGGGGGGAATCTCATAGAGACTTACAAAATTCTTAAGGGGTTGGACAGGCTAGATGCAGGAAGATTGTTCCCGATGTTGGGGAAGTCCAGAACAAGGGGTCACAGTTTATGGATAAGGGGGAAGTCTTTTAGGACCGAGATGAGAAAATCATTTTTCACACAGAGAGTGGTGGATCTGTGGAATTCTCTGCCACAGAAGGTAGTTGAGGCCAGTTCATTGGCTATATTTAAGAGGGAGCTAGATGTGGCCCTTGTGGCAAAAGGGATCAGGGGTTATAGAGAGAAGGCAGGTACAGGATACTGAGTTGGATGATCAGCCATGATCATATTGAATGGCGGTGCAGGCTCGAAGGGCTGAATGGCCTACTCCTGCACCTATTGTCTATGTTTCTATGTTTCTATTCTTGGGCTGTGCCCTCTGGTCCTAGACTCTCACACTACCCCTCATCACAACCCTTCCTTATTTGGTAGATTTCAATGAGATGTCCCCTTAGCGTACTGAACTCCAGGGACTACAGGCCCAGAGCCATGCAATGTACCTCTTACTGCAACCCAATAATCTCTGGGAGCATTCTTGTTGAGCTCAGGACCCTCTCCAATGCCAGCATTTGTCCTCATTTGGTCCATATCCCTACAAACCTTTCCTACTCATGTACCTGTCAAAATGGCTTTTAATTGCTGCCTCAAATACCTGCCTCAACGAAACTGCTCTGGCAGCTTGTTCCATACAACCACCGCCAAAAAAATGCCCCTCTCACCTTAAACCAATGTTCTCTGGTTCTTGATTCCCATACCTGGGGTATGAGACTCTGCATTCACCCTCTTGATTCCAATTTCCAATTGTATCAATCCTACTGATAAATTGTAGAGTTTTCTAAGTTTTTTTTTACAATTAAAATTGCTTTTGGTTCGATAATCACTGGTATGTTTTGATAATTCTCTTGCAGGAATAAACATGATGGAGGCATTTGGCTTAACGGATAAAGAGTTCTCCAAGCTTGAAGGTGTTGCAATGGAGTCTGACATCTTCACAGGTTCACCATCATTTAGTATTTTTGAAAATGCTCATCTTATACGGAATACGAGGTATGAATTTGACTTTTTCTCTCCCGTAGCGTTTCTAGCTAACATCGCCTTCCTTCACTGTCGGCCATTGTTATCTGCCATCCATGCCTCTGCCACCTCGAGACTCGTCCATCCTTTATGATCACTTTAGTATAGAGATACAGCGCGGGAACAGGCCCTTCGGCCCACTGAGCCCGCGCTGACCAGCGATCCCCGTACACTACTGCTCTCCTGCACACACTAGGGACAATTTACAGGATCTGTCTGAAGAAAGGTTTCAGACCGAAACGTTGCCTATTTCCTTCGCTCCATAGATGCTGCTGCATCCGCTGAGTTTCTCCAGCACTTTTGTCTACCAGGGACAATTTACAACTTACAGAAGCCAAATTAACCTACAAACCTGTGCTTCTTTGGGGTGTGGGTGGAAACTGGAGTACCCGGAGAAAACCCACGCGGGTCACGGAGAGAACATGCAAACTCCGTACAGACAGCAATCGTGGTCAGGATCGAGCTTGTGTCTCTGGCGCTGTGAGGCAGCGACTCTACCTCTAAGTTGCCCATGACCCTCCAATCTTAAATGTCCATAATTAGCAGTACATATCCTTTCTTGTAGCACTTCCCATTGGTCTGACACCTGTGCCCGACATTTAGTTGGCTTTATGACCTCAATCCTCTCTCAGTTCCGTCTCTTAACTCCTCGTTAAACCCTGCATCCACTCCTTCACATTCCTATTCTCCACAAGGCATTTGTAGCATCAGTTTGTCAGCACATGTCAATAGGAAGTGCAATACAAATCTAATGGCTGTTGTGATCTAAAACAATCACAGCACGATACATCATTAAAAATTGTTCTTATTAAACGTTCATTTCTGTGCCATGATTTAAAAAATTCTAAAGCTTGATTAGCATGTAGAAAATAATCTGAGAACACGGTGGCGCAGCGGTAGAGCTGCCACCTTACAGACCCAGTGACCCAGGTTTGATCCTGACCACAGGTGTTGGCAGTCTGAAGAAGGGTCTCGACCCGAAACGTCGCCTATCTCCTTCGCTCCTTAGATGCTGCTGCACCCGCTGAGTTTCTCCAGCCTTTTGTGTACCCTTGGCAGTACAGAGTTTGTGTACGTTCTCCCGTGACCTGCGTAAGTTTTCTTCGGGATCTCCAGTTTCCTCCCACACCCCC
This sequence comes from Raja brachyura, assembly GCA_963514005.1. Next base: position 6,474,988 of record OY740802.1, read on the forward strand.
AAAGACGTACAGGTTTATAGGTTAATTGGCTTGGTAAAATTTTAAACTGCCCCTAGTATGTTTTATCATTACTGTTATTATTATTAATGTTTAGTGTTTTCTGAGTCATTCGTAACTGTCACTGTATGTCATGTTGTTACGTGGGCGGAGCATCAAGGCAAATTCCTTGTATGTGAATACTTGGCCAATAAACATACTTACTTACTTATATAAGATATCGCTAGTGTACTGGGATCGCCGGTCGGCACGGACCTAGCGGGCCAAAATGCCTGTATCTCTTGGACAGAAAATGCTCCTGCATTATTTATAAGCTCTTTTTTTTTAACTTCACACCAGTATTTAAAATAATCATTAAAATCTAAATCTTTATTAATATCTGTTTTTGGGGCAGTGTTTCATAGTGTACCACCCTGAGGATGTTTTAATATATTAAAGACACTTTATAAATGAGATGTTGTTATTGTAGTTAAATTTGAAACTATTTTAAATTCACACGCCAAAATATGACTAAATGTACCAATTAATTTTTACATTGTTTTAGACATTAAAAACTCAGCCAATATTTCAAGTTCAAGTTACATTCATTGTCCCATGCACCAATTGGTACAGTGAGATTTCAGTTACCATACACCACCCGAATAAAAAAAATAACACATTACACGAAATAATTTAGATCAGATTCAGATTCAAACTTTATTGTCATTGTGCAGTGTACAAGTACAGGGACAACGAGATGCAGTTAGCATCTCCCCCAGAAGTGCGAACACAGAATAATGGAACAGTAAACATGGACATATTTAACATGCGGAATCAACGTTTCCCACTGTGAGGGAAGGCAGTAAAGTTCAGTCATCTTCCTTATTGTCCACCCGTGGTCGAGGCCTTTGAGCCCTCCACAGTCGCTGCTACGGACGGCTCGGGATGATGGAACTCTGACGTCGGAACGGAAGGACACAAATCCAGCGTGATAACGGCCAAGAGTTATAATTACATCAAGTTATTTCCACTTTTTCATTTCTATCTCAGTACGTGATTTCTTTCCGTCACTTGTGTTAAATAAAAACCTAGATTCACTTCACAACCAAATATTTAAACCAAAATTCCCTTCAAACTCAGCACTGGTTAAATGTACCAACCATTATTTCCAAAGATAGTCACAAAACGCTCGAGTTACTCGACATATAAAAATTTTGCTTGATATTGATTTCTTCAAACTTGTTCTCAACCTCTTGCCTTGCTGGAGATGCGATTTCTTTCGGGAATGTATCTCCGGTCGCTCTGCGGCCTAACATCGTGGAGCTGGTGGACTTGCTCGAGACTGACTATGAGCCCTGACTCGGGATGAATCGCCCTGCTTGGGGGAGCTGAGATTCCCACCCCCCCATGCAGGAGCTTGATCGCCCCTACGGGAGTAAGATCGTCCCGTCAACGGAAGGTTAGAAGCCCCTGCCCACTGGGGGACAAAGAAGGGAGAGATTTAACTTATTTTCATCTTCCATCACAGTGAGAAATGTGGAGGAGTAACTGTGGTGGATGTTTATGTTAATAGTAATATAGTTATAGTTTCTTTATTGTCATTGTAACATGAACCATGTACAACAAAATTTAAAAATGTCAACCAGTCAGTACACCATTCAAACCATAAAAGCTAACGATACATACAAGGTAAAATATTAAAAAGATAAACAACTAAAATAAATATGAAATATGAAAAGAGCACGCATAAACACCCAACCATACATCCTTCTGTCGATTTCACAGTGTACCAACCACAGCCCCTTAGTCCCCGTGTTCCTTGGCGGCTACATTTAGTGCCTTTATAGCAGTGGGGTAAAAACTGTTTTTAAGTCTGTTTGTCCTTGGCCTTGTAGATCTGTACCGTCTGCCTGACGGCAACAGTTCAAACAGGGAGTGTCTGGGGTGGGAAATGTCCTTTATAATATTCTGGGATTTTTTGATGCAGCGGGAACTGTGTAAGTCCTCCAAGGTAAGGAGAGGGCAGCTGACAATCCTCTGGGCGTTGTCAATGGCCCTCTGGAGCGCTTTCCTCTTAAAATGTATTTGGTGTGTTCCGTTGCTTTTTTTTGTTATGACTGTATGGCCAATCAAGTTCCTCGTATGTTGCAAAACATACTTGGGTAATAAATTATGATTATGATTATAAACCAATATGCCTGACAGCAGTACGAGATAAATCTATCAGTGAGGAAGTTGTAACTTAGAACGTTAGAACATTTGAAGGGTGATGCCTCATAGTGTCAGAGACTCTGGTTCGATCCTGACTACGGGTGCTGTCTGTACAGAGTTTGTACGTTCTCCGCATGATCATGTGGGTTTTCTCCAAAGACGTACAGGTTTGTAGGTTAATCAGCTTCTGTAAATTACCCCTAGTGTGTGCAATGAGAAAGTGGGATAAAATAGAATGAGTGAATTAAAGAGTGATCGATAGTTGGGGCGGTCTCGGTGGGCCGAAGGGCCTGTTTCCATGCTGGATCTCTAAAGCTCAAACTGTGCAATCTTCAAACATGCCTGGCACTGGGACATCTAGTGAGCAAGGAGGATTGGACCACACGGACCTTAACCAGGTGAGTGGGGAGATGGGGCCTGGTGGTCAGGGACTAGACTGGGCTCTGTGGAGAGGAACATAAGCTTTTCACTGTACCCCGTTACACATGACAATAAATGTACTTGTAACTAAACACACACACACACACACACACACACACACACACACACACACACACACACACACACACACACACACCCACACACACACCCCCCCCACACACACCCCCCACACACACACCCCCCACACACACACCCCCCCACACACACACACACCCACACACACACACCCCCACACACACACACCCACACACACACACACACACCCACAGACACCCGCACACCCACACACACTCACCCACACACTCACACACACACCCCCACACACACACACCCCCACACACACACACACACACACACACACACACCCACAGACACCCGCACACCCACACACACTCACCCACTCACACACACACACACACACCCACACACACACACACCCACACACACACACCCCCACAGACACCCGCACACCCACACACACACACACACACACCCCCACCACCACACACCCCCAAATGCAGACCCATTGGGTTTGCCGTGAAATAAACCATAAAATGTTCAGTGAAGGTGATCTCGGCCTCGAGGGGAAAAATATTAATCAGAATATGTAAAAATATAATTGTTACCACGTAGTGTTTTTGCAAAGATGTAAATACAACTGCATATACACACACATGTACACATACAAGATCAGACTTTTAGTAAGTATATGATGATATGATACATATACATATACACATGTACATACACATTAGAAACAAAATCAATAACTGTGATAATAGCTGGAAGGTTGGATGTGAGAATGGAGTGTTGGGTGTGGCTGTAAAGTCAGTAACATAGTTGGGATAATGGGAGATATGTTAATTGGATCCAGACTGCAGCAGTGTTTAACAATTTCCAGCAGGTCTACCCATCTATAGTTACTCACGCTCTCTGCTGACGAGGAAACTGTGTCTGAGGTCCAAACATTACGCATGTTGGAGAGTATCCAGTCAGAATCCTTGAGACATCCTGGACATGAACCAAGACTCACATGATTTTATTTGACAACTAAGTCCTCTTGCAATCAAGTCCTCTTGTAACTCTGAAATCAACAGCAGCCTATAACCATAATGTGGGTGAAAGTTCTTCATTCCGATTCCTTGAGCTGGTGTTAGCTGGCACTTTTATCCCGTGTCGAGACCAGTAAGCACATGATACAGTATTGTTCCATTTCCTCAACCTAGTTCCATTGAATTAATTCAAACTTTTTAGTTTAGTTTAGAAATACAGCGAGGAAACAGGCTCTTCGGCCCATTGAGTCCACGCCGACCAACGCGCACCCCATACACTAGCACTATCCTACAGAAGAGGGACAACTTGCAATTCACAGAAGCCAATTCACCTACAAACATGTGCGTCTTTGGAATATGGGAGGAAACCGGAGCGCCCGGGAAAACCCACATGGAGAATGTACAAACTCCGTGCAGACAGCACCCGTAGTCAGAATCCAACCCGGGTCTCTGGCGCTGTAAGCAGCAACTCTACCGCTGCGCCGCCATGCTACTCGTTTCTCTTTGACAGCAAATTTTCAAGATTATTGTGAAATGAATGAACTAATGATGACACAATGTGCTGGAGTAACTCAGCGGGTTTGTCAGTATCTTTGCCGGACGTGGATGGGCTGCGTTTCGGGCTGGAACCCTTCTTCAGTATGAAGATAGGACCTAACCAAAACATCATCTATCCATGTCCTCCAGTGATGCTGCCCTGACCTGCTGAGTTACTCCAGCACTTTGTGTTTTTTTTGTTAAACCTGCATCTGCAGTTCCTTGTGTCTGCTGTCTGGATAGTTTTGTTAATGAATGTCTTTTTATTTTTTGTCCAGGAATATCCACCCCAAAGAACTACCCACAAAGCAGACCATGACCCTGCTGTTCCGATTACAGCCTAACGCTACTGATGAACCTTTTGCACTGTGGCAGATTGTGGATGAACATTTTCACCCTCTCGTTGGAATAGTTCTTGATTGTAAGGCTATGTAGAACTTAAATCATAACAGATGGTTATTTTTTTGTAAGATAGACACAAAGAGTTTCAGTTTAGTTTATTGTCACGTGCACCGAGGTACAGTGAAAAGCTTTGGAGCTGCAGTGACTCAACGGGTCAGGCAGCATTTCTGGAGTACATGGACAGGTGACGTATCGGGACGGGACCCTTCTTCAAACTGAATGTAGAAGAGGAGAAGTTCTTCAAAGTAGACATACCTTGAGGTCATATTTGTTGGAAATATTCTCCGGGTCCTATTGCAATAAGCGAGTTCGGTATTTCAACTGCGCATGCCCAGGTCATTGGTCACTCAAGATAAACATTCTCGGCAGCTGAGCTGCTGCATGTATACAGACCTGCGTTTCATCCGTAGTCAAGATCGAACCCGGGTCTCCGGCGCTGCAAGCGCTGTTGAATACCTATTGGAGTTAGATAATGTAGAGCAAGTGTGAACAGATGATCTCGCCACCGTCCCCATCCCCTCCCGAGTGTCCGAACCCTGTCCGGGAGCGGCCGGAGATGACTGGACACCGGCCCTGAGCAGTGGCGGCCCCAGGCTTACAGCCAGCACGGAGAAGAAGCGCTAACTCCAGCTCAACCTGTTCGCTTTTTCTTTATCATGAATGACCTTTGACAAATCCCATGATCCCTTGCGTATTTCGGAATACCGAACTCGCTTATTGCTGCCGATTGATTTAGCTGCTTTTAAATTGTCGAGATAGATTGCCAGAGAGTTTTTCAAACTGTTTTAAAGAGTTCTGGGGCAGCACAGTGACGCAGCGGTAGAGTTCCTGTCTTACAGCGCCAGAGACTCGGTTTTCGCCGGGTGCTCCGGTTTCCTCCCACTTCCCAAAGAAGTGCATATTTGCAGGCTAATTGGCCTCAGAAAATTGCTCCTAGTGGGTAGGGAGTGGATGAGAAAGTGGGATAACATAGATCTATTTTTATCTCACTGAAACCAAACTGAAACAATAAGTGAACTCTTAAATATTCGGAAGGATTCAAGTTAATTGTTTCGTGTTTAAAGTTACTCCAATCTAATCTATATTATTCCATTCAATTCTCAGCGAAACTGCAAACTCTAAGCTACTTCAACCACGACAAGAAAAATGTTTTCCAGAAAGTCACTTTCAGCCAACCCGAAGTTAAAAAGCTTTTCTTTGGAAGTTTTCACAAGGTAATGTCATTGATTTAGCTGGGCCAGAACACAACTATGGCCACTAGGGTCCGACGGCATCTCTGGAGAACATGGACAGGCAATGTTTTGGTTCAGGACCCTACACATCACCCGCCCACTTTTCCCAGAGCTGCTGCCTGACCCGTTAACCATATAACCATATAACAATTACAGCACGGAAACAGGCCCTCTCGGCCCTTCCAGTCCGTGCCGACCATTTATTTTCCCCTAGTCCCATCTACCTGCACTCAGACCATACCCCTCCATTCCCTGCCCGTCCATATACCTATCCACTTTACTTTTAAATGTTAAAATCGATCCTGCCTCCACCACTTCTGCTGGAAGATCATTCCACACAGCCACCACTCTCTGAGTAAAGAAGTTCCCCCTCATGTTACCCGTAAACTTCTGTCCCTTAATTCTCATGTCATGCCCTCTTGTTTGAATCTTCCCTACCCTCAATGGGAAAAGCTTATCCATGTCAACTCTGTCTATCCCTTTCATCATTTTAAAGACCTCAATCAAGTCCCCCCTTAACCTTCTGCGCTCCAAAGAATGTTGAGTGACTTCAGTGTTTCGTGGCCAACATCTGCGGTTCCTGGTATTTTTTTAACTTTTAAGTGGACGAGTTCATAAATTCACAAGTGTTAGGAGCAGAGTTAGGCCATTCGGCCCATCAAGTCTACTATCCCATTCAATCATGGCTGATCTATAGGACCTGTCCCACTTTCCCGAGTTAATCACGAATTCTCCCGAGTTTTCAAACTCGCAGAATGTTCCTAACGTGTCCGTAGCAGTCCGTAGATATATCATAACGGCTCGCTATGCCAGCCGGAGGTACTCGGGGCATCAGGTAAGTCGGGACGTTTTTTTCCCAGCCTGATGAAAAATGTCCACGAGTAAGAAAATAGCCCCAAGTACCTACGGCCGGCATAGCGAGCCGCTACGATAGATCCACGGACTCCTATGGACTCGTTACGAAGATTTTGCGAGTTTGAAAACTCGGGAGAATTCGCGAATAACTCGGGAAAGTGGGACAGGCCGTTAACTTTCCCTGTCAGCCCGCATTCTCCTGCCTTATCCCTATAACCCCTGACTCCCGTAGTAATCAAATTGACGGGCACAAATCTAGACTTGTATCCTTCCACTATGTTCATACTTGAGATGTGGAGTGAAACACAAAGTGCTAGATTACCAACATTATAAGATCGTTCCTCAATGGCGTTTATCATATTGTGAGTTGTATATCAATTACAAGTAATATTAAACCAAAGGTAGACACAAAATGCTGGAGTAACTCAGCGCGGCAGGCAGCATCTCTGGAGAGTAGGAATGGGCGACGTTTCAGGTCGAGACCCTTCTTCAGACTTGAAACGTCGCCCATTCCTTCTCTCCAGAGATGCTGCCTCCCCCGTTGAGTGTCTACCTTCGATGTAAACCAGCATCTGCAGTTTTTACACATAATACACATAATATTAAACCAAATTGGCCTATTCTATCTGTTTGTACGGCACAGTGGCGCAGCGGTAGAGTTGCTGCCTTACAGCGCTTGCAACGCCGGTAACCCAGGTTCAATCCTGGCGACGGGTACTGTCTGTACGGAGTTTGCACGTTCTCCCCGTGACCTGCGTGAGTTTTCTACCAGATCTTCGGTTTCCTCCCAGACTCCAAAGTCGTACAGGTTTGTAGGTTAATTGGCTTGCTGCAAGATACATTTATTTGTCACATGTACCAGTTGGTACAGTGAAATGTGTGGCCACCATACAGCCATACAAATAAAATATAGAACACAAATTGAAAACTCGTGATGGAAGGCACCAAAGTCAGTCCTCTACCTCTGTTCTTGTTGTGCACCCGTGTTTGGGGCCTTCCGAGCCCTCCGCAGTCGCCGCTACCCGCTGCTCAGGCCCGCTCGCTGGGATGATGGAACTCCGACATCGGAACGGGAGGACAACCTCAGCGGCTTGGACCTCCAAATCGGCCACTTCCTACCAGTAGTAGAAATTGTCCCGAGTGTGTGTGTGTGTGTTAATGTGCGGGGATCGCTGGTCGGTGCGGACTCGGTTGGCCGAAGGGCCTGTTTCCGCGCTGTGTCTCTCTATTTGTATCTGTCTCTTTAGGTTCATATCGCAGTGAGTAGGAGCACAGTTAGGCTTTATGTCGACTGCGTGAAAATTGGAGAGGAACGGATAAACGGTGTTGGAAAAATCTCCCACGACGGATTTGAGGTGCTCGGGAAACTGGTAAACAACAGAGGGCCGAGCAATACTTCAGTACCGGTGAGTGATTACCAAAATTATTTTTCATTCCTTCTTATTTCATTTTGATATTTTTTAATGTGTTCCCATTTGATTGCATCGTGTTTAATCGCCTGTTTAGTTTCAGTTGCAGGCGTTTGAAATGGTTTGCAATAATTCTTGGAGCAGCTTGGACAGGTGTTGCGATCTACCGGCCTGGGTGAGTCGGGGTTAATTGTGTTCAGCCAATGTTACGCCAGCGGACGTTATCTTCCAGTAGCTTATGTTTCATAGGGGAAAGATGACGAGGGGAAAAAAAGATACATTGGCCATTGTTTGAGACAGTAATGTAGCCCGGGTAATGGATGGTCAGCTCTCCTTTGAGCTGCTGCCAAGAAATCCTTTGCATCAATTATTGCGGAATATCCGAGTAGCTGGCACTTGCAAATAGAGTGACGGTGTTTCCAACTCAGCACTGGGCTGTCAACTTGGGTTACGTCTTTGGTCGGAACCCTGGAGTGTTTGACCAAAGCAAAAAGATTGCTGCCTGAACCGTAAAAGCCCAATCCGTCATTCCAAATGAACGCATGGCGCTGGCCCAACTCGTCTTCCCACCCTGCTTCCTGTAAGGACTCCATCCCCTACTCCTGATTCCTCAGTCTACGCCGTATCTGTTCCCAGGATGAGGTGTTCCACGCCAGGGCATCGGAAATGTCCTCATCGGTCAGGGGATGGGGGTTCCCCTCCCCTACTATAGATGAGGCTCGCACCATACCCCGTAACACTGCTCTCTCTACCCATCCCCCCCACTCGTAACAAGGGCAGAGTCCCCCTAGTCCACACTTTTCACCCCACTAGCCGTCACATAAAGCAGTCTGAAGAAGGGTTTCGGCCCGAAACGTTGCCTATTTCCTTCGCTCCATAGATGCTGCTGCACCCGCTGAGTTTCTCCAGCATTTTTGTCCACCGTGGATAAGACATGGTTGCGTTTACAGACCCGTTACGCTGCTGCAAGTCAGAGTATCGTTGTTTCATGGTCACTACATACGGCGGCACTGTGGCACAATGATAGTGCTGCTACCTCACAGCGCCAGAGACCCCACCTCGGGTTCCATCCGTACAGCGTTTGTACGTTTTCCCATGGGGTTTCCCCGGGTGCTCCGGTTTCCTCTCGCATCCCAAAGACGTGCAGGTTTGTAGGTTAATTGGCTTCTGTAACATCGTCCCGAGTGTGTAGGATAGGACCAGTGTACGGGGTGATCGCTGGTTGGTGTGGACCCGGTGGGCCTCAGGGCCTGTTTCCACACTGTGTTTCTAAAGTCAAAAGACAATGAAACACTTCTTGATTCCTCCGCTCAGTTCGCATTAACCAACCCGATCTCCCGGTGGCCCAGCACTTCAACTCCCCCTCCCATTCCCAATCTGACCTCTGTCCTGGGCCTCCTCCATGGCCAGAGTGAGGCCCAGCGCAAATTGGAGGAGCAGCACCTCATATTCCGCTTGGGTAGTTTACACCCCAGCGGTATGAACATTGACTTCTCCAATTTCAGGTAGTCCTTGCTTTCTCCCTCCTTCCCCTCCCCTTCCCAGCTCTCCCACAAGCCTACTGTCTCCGCCTCTTCCTTTCATTCCCCCCCCCCCCAACATCAGCTTGAAGAAGGGTCTCGACCACGAAACGTCACCTATTCCTTCGCTCCATAGACGCTGCCTCACCCGCTGAGTTCCTCCAGCATTTTAGTCTACCTTAGATTTTTCCAGCATCTGCAGTTCTTTCTTAAACTTCTCAATCCAGCCTGACTTTCAGACTCTCCGTTTGTTTATAATTGATTCCTGATCTGTTATTTCGTCTGAAGCCACCAAACCAATAATATCCAGAATGATTTATTTGAAATATGACCTCAAACTTCACTGGAAGTCACACTGTTAACTCTATTCACTTCCCCACACCATGGGAGTAAGGATGTTAATGTAAGCAGTGCTTCTCATACAGTCCAATGAAGCAGGTTCCCCACACAACACAATTCAAAACGCCTCGGCCCACTGCCTACCCCTCTCCCTCACCGCCAAATCATAGGTTCATCAGTTCATAGGTCATGGGAGCCAAATTAGGCCATTCGGCCCATCAAGTCTACTCCACCATTCAATCATGGCTGATCTATCTTTCCCTCTCAACCCCATTCTCCTGCCTTCTCCCCATAACCCCTGACACCCGTACTAATCAAGAATCTGTCAATGCCTGCCTTAAATATATCCATTGACTTGGCTTCCACAGCCGTCTGTGGCAATGAATTCCACAGATTCATCACCCTCTGACTAAAGAAATTCCTCCTCATCTCCTTTCTAAAGGTACGTCCTTTTATTCTGAGGTTATGCCCTCTGGTTTTAGACTCTCCCGCCCGTGGAAACATCCTCTCCACATTCACTCTATCCAGGCCTTTCACTATTCGGTAAGTTTCTATAAGGTCCCCCCCTCATCCTTTTAAACTCCAGCGAGTACAGGCCCAGTGCTGGCATCCCCCCTCGGGTTCCTATTAAATCTTTCCATTCTCACTTTAAAACTCTGCCCTCTAGATTTTGATCCCACAACTCTGAGGGGCAGAAGTAGACTTTATCTTGTTATTTGCCAACTGTTGTGAATGTGCTTGTTTCTCTGTGTGCTCCATGAATTGTTCCAATTGAAATATTTTCCTGATGATAGAGAGATGATGAGACGTGCCCTCCTAACGTCCAGACCTGTACTTGCTCATCGCTGATCACAGGAGCACCAGGACCTTCGGGCCCATCAGTGAGTTCATTTATCTACATAAAACCCACGACCCACTGGCGCTCATCCAGCTGGTAAACTAGAGATACTGTATCGCAGGAGCACGGTGGTACCTTCTCCCCCTGACGGTGGAATTCTCTGCCTCAGAGGGCGGTGGAGTCCACTTCTCTGAAGGCTTTCAAGAGAGAGTTAGACAGAGCTCTTAAAGATAGCGGAGTCAAGGGATATGGGGAGAAGGCAGGAACGGGGTACTGATTGTGGATGATCAGACTTGATCACAGTGAATGGCGGTGCTGGCACGAAGGGCCGAATGGCCTACTCCTGCACCTATTGTCTATTAAATCTGTGGGTTTTCTCCGGGTGCCACGGTTTCCTCCCACACTCAGGTGTGCAAGACGTGCAGGTTTGTAGGTCGATTGGTAAAATTGAAAATTGTCCCTAGTGTGTCGGATAGTGCTAGTGCTTGGCGATCGCTGGTCTTCTCTGACAGTCCAATGAAGCAGGATCCATGATCTCCAAGCTAAACTAAATTAACGATAACCAGGAGCATAGCTCCGGACGGCATCGCTCTCAGGATCCCAGGTCCACACAAGCTTCTCTATCACGGCATATGCGACAGCAGAGTGAAATTTTTGTTTTGCCGCTATGATTCAAAGTCCATAAGTCCAGTCGGCCCGCGTGCTGGTTGTACTGCAGCAGTTCCCGACGTCCCTCTCCTCTCCTCTCTTCCTCTCGTCCGGTGATCTTTGTGGTCCAGGGGCACCTCCTGCAGCCAACCTTGAAGGCGCTGGAGGCATTACCCCATTCACCCTCCTACTGGCCCTTGCTCCTCGTGCATGACCTCTCCAGCTCCCTCCCGGTCACGGTGACCGACCGGCGACCCTGCGTCATGCCTACTGGACGATGCTGAATTTATCTCCCAAACTATTTTGGGTGACAAAGTGTAATCAATGTATGTATCTGTCCACTGTAGAAAACTCCCCATCACCCCAGTTCTCAATGACCAAGCTCATCTTGCCACTGTGACCACAGGTCCAGCCAGATGGAAACATCATCTCTATATCTGTCTAGTCACGCATGGGAACAATTTTTTGCATCATTTATGATCCTTCTAAACGCGAGAGAGCTTCATCTCTCCTTGGAAGACGAACATACCATTCCAAGAATCGACGTGTAGGAAGGAACTGCAGATGCTGGTTTACACCGAAGATAGACACAAACATGCTGGAGTAACTCGGCGGGGCAGGCAGCTTCTCGGGAGAGAAGGAACGGGTGACGTTTCGGGCCGAGACCCTTCTTCGTCAGCAGACCCGTCTGAAGTACGGTCTCGACCTGAAACGTCACCCATTCCTTCCCCCCCAGCGGTGCTGCCTGTCCCGTTGAGTTACACCCTGCTTTTTGTGTCTATTAACTGTTTCTAAAAAGTTGGGGTTGTCCCAGCCTCAACAACCTCCTCTGGCAGCTCGTTCCATACATCCACCACCCTTTGTGTGAAAACGTTACCCCTCAAGATTCCTATTAAACCTTTTCCCGTCACCTACGATCCTTGTAGACTTGAAGCGGACATATCGCGTGCCTTCATCTTTCCTTAACTCCAGCTGCTTCTTTCAATGATTCATGTACAAAAATACCCAGGGACCATCAGATTTCTTTCAAGCCCTCGTTGTTTAAAAATAATATTCTGTGTTTCTGTCTAAATGGGTAACTTCATTTGTTCATACAGTATGTCCTACAACAGTATTTGGCCATTTGGCCCATCGAGTCTATTCCGCCATTCTATCATGCCTGATCTATCTTTCTCTTTCAACCCCATAACCCCTGACACGCGTACTAATCAAGAATCTGTCAATACCTACCTTAAAAATATCTGCTGACGGCCTCCACCGCCATCTGTGGCAATGAATTCCATAGATCACCACTGTCTGACAAAATACATTCCTCCTCATCTCCTTCCTAAGGGAAGGTCTTTTCATTCCGAGGCCATGGCCTCTGGTCCTAGATTCTTCCACTAGTGGAAACATCCTCTCCACATCCACTCTATCCAGGCCTTTCACTATTCGGTAAGTTTCAATATACTCAATACTCATATTGAGTATAGCAGTTGGGACATCATATTACAGTTGTCTACGACATTGGTGAGGCCATATATACAATAGTCAATAGGTGCAGGAGTAGGCCACTCGGCCCTTCAATCCAGCACCTCCATTCAATGTGATCATGGCTGATCATCCCCAATCAGTACCCCGCTCCTGCCCTCTCCCCATATCCCCTGACTCCGCTATTTTTAAGAGGCCTATCTAGTTCTCTCTTGAAAGTATCCAGAGAACCAGCCTCCACCGGCCTCCACTGCCCTCTGAGGCAGAGAATTCCGCAGACTCACAACTCTCTGTGAGAAAAAGAGTATTTAGAATATTGGAAGGTAGACAAAAGTGCTGGAGAAACTCAGCGGGCGAGGCAGCATCTATGGAGCAAAGGAATAGGTGATGTTTCAGGGTTCAGAAACGTCACCCATTCCTTCACTCCATAGATGCTGCCTCGCCCGATGAGTTTCTGCAGCATTTTTGTCTACCTTCGATTGTTCCAGCATCTGCAGTTCCTTCTTAAACATTTAGAGTATTGAGTTCAGTTCTGGCCACCTTGTCATAGGAAAGATGTTGCCAAGATGGTAAGGAAGCAGGGATTTACGAGGATGTTGCCAGGACTAGAGGGCCCTTCTCCTTCTTGCGTATGACGTCCACAGCCTAAAGTTGTAGGACAACTTGTTGTATTTGATCTTATTTGATTGTGCACGCCAGGTTGATTGCATTCGGCGAAACAGGGCGGACCACGTGAAGGCTGCAATCTCCCACCCCGACTAGAGGGCCTGAGCTATGGGGAGGGGTTGAGCAGGCTAGGACTTTATTCTGTGGAGAGCAGGGGGGTGATCTTGTAGAAGTGTACAAAATCATGGGAGGCTGGCCCTTGATTCCAATTCAAGGCCGGTTTACTAGAATGTTGCCTGGGTTCCAGCAACTAAGAGAAAGGTTGAACAAGTTGGGTCTTTATTCTTTGGAGCGCAGAAGGTTAAGGGGGGGACTTGATTGAGGTCTTTAAAATGATGAAAGGGATAGACAGAGTTGAAGTGGATAAGCTTTTCCCATTGAGGGTAGGGAAGATTCAAACAAGAGGGCATGACATGAGAATTAAGGGACAGAAGTTTAGGGGTAACATGAGGGGGGACTTCTTTACTCAGAGTGGTGGCTGTGTGGAATGATCTTCCAGCAGAAGTGGTGGAGGCAGGATCGATTTTAACATTTAAAAGTAAAGTGGATAGGTATATGGACGGGAAGGGAATGGAGGGGTATGGTCTGAGTGCAGGTAGATAGGACTAGGGGAAAATAAATGGTCGGCACGGACTGGAAGGGCCGAGAAGGCCTGTTTCAGTGCTGTAATTGTTATATGGTTATATGGTTATAAGACACGTCAGGTTTATTCGTCACATACACATACGAGATGCGCAGTGAAATGAAAAGTGGCGATGCTCGTGGATTGTGCAAAAAAAACAAAACAGAATGGAACAGAATCACATATTGACATACTACATATTTGTGGGAGGTAAAAAAAGAAAAAACAGCTATTTTAAAAAGACACCACGCAACAGTAAAATGGTCCAGTAGTTAGTCCCTGGTGAGATAGGAGTTTACAGACCTCATGGCCAATGGGAAGGAACTCCTTCTCATCCTCTCCGTTCTCACAGCGTGGCAACGGAGGCGTTTGCCTGACCGTAGCAGCTGGAACAGTTTGTTGCTGGGGTTGAAGGGGTCTCCCATCATCTTGTTACTGGCAGCCGGGTTGAGGCGGTGCAGAATGTAAATGGATGGGAGGTTGGTTTGTGTGCTGGTCTGAGCTATGTAGCAACGTCAAATGATGAGGTTAATCCCAGTTTCTCACTCAATTGTGCAGGGTCCTCCTGGTGCGAGGGGCCTGCAGGGTGAATGCGGAGAGCCAGGACCACAGGTAAGGGTGGACTTTGAGCTAAGTCTCAGTGATTACCAATATTAACTCTGGACAGAGTCTCCTTCAGTCTGACCCCATTGTCTCCTAGGGTCCAGAAGGTCCAGCGGGCGATCGAGGTCCCATGGGATTGGAGGGTGAACCCGGACCACCAGGGCCCAGAGGGCTAAGTATACGCGGTCCTGCTGTACGTAAACGAGACACTCGTCTATCCACACCGCATGCTAAGGAATCGTGCCGTAGTATAGTTAATAAAAATAAATAAATGTTGTAAATTATGACTTGGTTGTTGCCAGCAAAGGCGAGAAAATTGAAAAACAATCATTGTATCAATAGACAATAGGTGCAGGAGGAGGCCATTCGGCCCTTTGAGCCAGCACCGCCATTCAATGTGATCATGGCTGATCATCCCCAATCACTACCCCATTCCTGCCTTCTCCCCATATCCCCTGACTCCCCTATCTTTAAGGGCCCTATCTAGCTCTCTCTTGAAAGTATCCAGAGAACAGGCTTCCACCGCCCTCTGAGGCAGATAATTCCACAGACTCGCCACTCTCTGTGTGAAAAAGGGATTCCTCGATTCCGTTCCAAATGGCTTACCCCTTATTCTTAAACTGTGGCCCCTGGTTCTGGACGCCCCCCAACATCGGGAACATGTTTCCTGCCTCTAGCGTGTCCAAACCCTTTATAATCTTATATGTTTCAATGAGATGCCCTCTCATCCTTCTAAACTCCAGGGTGGACAAGCCCAGCTGCTCCATTCTCACTGCAGATGACAGTCCAGCCATCCCGGGAATTAACCTTGTAAACCTACGCTGCGCTCCCTCAATAGCACGAATGTCGTTCCTCAAATTAGGGGGCCAAATCTGCAATATCAATGTTGTTATGTCTTCTCTTTACAAAGGGTCCACCAGGTGAGAAAGGCCAAAGTGGTGAGCCTGGACAAAGAAGTAATCAGGTAAAGATTCAAACTGAGTTGTAGACGCGTACGTCACAGAAACGGGCCGCGTTGTTCCCGCCTATCCCTGCCGACCAAGATACTTGTCCTGGCATCGAGGCCAGGCGCCACCTCTCAGACACCTCCTCCTACTTGTCCCACAGATGAGCACCAGGCCATAATCTCACAGACCATTTCTGATTTTATCACTTCCCGCCTGTCTGCCCGCCAAAGTCTCCAACCTTATTGTTCCCCAGCCCCGCACGGCCCAGTTTTGTCTTTATCTTAGGTCTCAGGTCTTTATTCTTTGGAGCGCAGAAGGTTAAGGGGGGACTTGATTGGGGTCTTTAAAATGATGAAAGGGCTAGACAGAGTTGACGTGGATAAGCTTTTCCCATTGAGGGTAGGGAAGATTCAAACAAGAGGCCATGACATGAGAATTAAGGGACAGAAGTTTAGGGGTAACATGAGGGGGAACTTCTTTACTCAGAGAGTGGTGGCTGTGTGGAATGATCTTCCAGCAGAAGTGGTGGAGGCAGGATCGATTTTAACATTTAAAAGTAAAGTGGATAGGTATATGGACGGGAAGGGAATGGAGGGGTATGGTCTGAGTGCAGGTAGATGGGACTAGGGGAAAATAAATGGTCGGCATGGACTGGAAGGGCCGAGAAGGCCTGTTTCCGTGCTGTAATTGTTATATGGTTATATGTAGCAATGTTACAAAATTTTGAGATTTTAAAAATCAAGTCTGCAATTTATCCCATCAGATAAAGCATAAAAAGAAGTTTAATTTGACACCTAATTCACTTTCATATCTTCAGTATTAAGAAAGTTATGGCCATTTTCATACTCGGAAATGAGCATCTTGCTTCCCATTGCCTTTCAATTGACTTAACTCAAAAGCTGTGATCTGGAAAAGTTAAAAGCCCATAACATTCTTAAAAATTAAGAGAACTCAATGAAATTTTCAGTTATTATAGATTGAAGCATTCTGAAACAAATATTAAACAATCTTACTTGGATTACCTGAAATTAAAGCATATAATTAGTTAGTTATCTAATTGTAGCTAATTACAAAATTTAATGAGTAGATCTAAACATCTATCAATTTCTTAAGAAAACATAAACTTTTTTTAAATTGCCTAAGTGTCCAAATAACATTCACACAATAATCCACAATATAACATAATTTTTAAATCTAATTTTCATGAATTTCTGGGGCAAAAGGAAGGAATTTAGTGTTTTATGCCTGTAAATTAATGGCCATTTAAATCAACTAGCGAGTGGGTTTTAGTGGAATGCAGTGGATTAGAACGTTGCGGTTAGCGGTGAAGTCGGGGGAAAAAATACTGGGGGTTCATACAATTTTTTAGATCCCATTTCGCAACATAAAAATATTATTAATGCCTCCCGAAAAACCAACTTTTAATATAAAAATAAAGTATTTACCTTTTTTTCTCCCCTACGGAAAATGCTTCCGTTTGTCTCCGCTCACGGCTTTTGAAGGTGATTTTTAAATTACTCTAGATAATAAATAACTTAGAGTAATTTAAAAATACCTTCATTGATGAAATGTCGGAGCGATTTTTCTTCAGCAACCAAATCGCCCGACATTCATCGATTTGTCCTGCCTGTTGAAAAACGGCACTTTAAGCCCGCCCCCCTCTGCAAGGCGCGAAAGTCACGCACACGGGGAGCGGCAGAAGTGCAGCGCCGGTAAAGGTACGTTTTGCAACATACCTATTATATGGTTATATCTTCTCCCCAAAATCCATAAACAGAACTGCCCTGGCAGACTCATTGTTTCTGCTTGTTCATGTCCCACTGAATTAATTTCCACGTACCTCGACTCCATCCTATACCCCCCCTAGTCCAATAAAATAGTCTGAAGAAGGGTCTCGACCCGAAACGTCACCAATTCCTTCTCTCCAGAGATGCTGCCTGTCCTGCTGAGTTACTCCGGCATTTTGTGCATTCCTGCCCACACTGGTCCCCTTCGCTTGCATTAGGCCCACGGCCCTCTATGTCCACCCCTATCTCCTCTACCCTGCTGCAATTGGTCTTTTGAAGGGTCCATATTCTCCAGAGATGCTGCCTGGCCACTTGAGTCACTCCAGCACTTTGCATCATAGAGTCACCCGGCACAGAAACTGGCCCTTCGGCCCAACTTGCCCATACCGACCAAGATGCTAACTTCCAAGTGGATAGTAAACAAGGCATAAATGTGAGAAAAATGCTGGAGAAACTCAGCGGGTGAGGCAGCATCTATGGAGCGAAGGAAATGGGCAACGTTTTGGGTCGAAACCCTTCTTGAGACTGAAGGAGAAGAAGGGTTTAGACCCGAAACTTTGCCTATTTCCTTTGCTCGATAGATGCTGCCTCACCCGCTGAGTTTCTCCAGCATTTTTGTCTACGTTCAATTTTCCAGCATCTGCAGTTCCTTCTTAAGCATAAATGTGAGATGCTATTTAGGGTTCTTGCAACTTTTCACCTTTTCATTGAAGAGTCTGGGTATTGCTTTGGAGACCATCATTGGGAAAGGGAAGACAAAATCACACTATCTTGCTGAATGAGCTGTACGTGAGTGCGTGTCTTCAGTCTACTTTTTTGTTTCTCCTCAGGGACTTCCAGGACCTCGAGGTCCCCCAGGGAGAGATGGAATCCAGGGACCAAAGGTAAAGAAATATTTACTTGAAAAATATCTAAGTGGAGGAATCCAAGTAGCTTGTGGCAAAGATAAAAAAACGTAATATTTTTCTAGTTTTAGTTTGGAGACACAGTGCGGAACCAGGCCCTTCGGCCCACCGAGTCTGCACCGACCAGCGAGCCCCGCACACTAACACTATCCTACACACACACTTGTGACAATCTACACATATACCAAGCCAATTAACCTACAAAACTCTATGTCTTTGGAGTGTGGGAGGAAACCGAAGATCCCGGAGAAAACAGGCAGCGAGTCCGTAGATATTTCGTAGCGGCTCGTAATGCCAGCCGTAGGTACTCGGGGCATCAGGTAAGTCGGGACTTTTTTCAGCACGTTGAAAAATGTTCACGAGTAAAAAAAAAAGCTCCAAGTACCTACAGCTGGCTACTTCTGTAATTCTCAGAGTCTGGATTGAGGGGAGTAATTCGGGAGAAATCGGGAGTAATTCGGGAAAGTGGGACAGGGGCTTAACGCAGCAACTCTACCGCTGCGTCACCATGGCCGCATATCTTTCTGTATTTGATTACAAGCACCATTTAGAATGTATTTTTCCAAATGGACCTGCCTGACCTGCTGAGTTACTCCAGCACATTGCGTCCTTTTGCAATCGCTTTATCTGCTGGGATCGTACTGCTAGGAGCATGAAGATCATGTATAGAATGTGAAGACAGACAATTGTTTATAGCTAGGCCTTTGCAAACAATCGAGAACTTATGAACTGCAATTGGAAAGTCATAGTCAGCCTGCCCGTGTGCCCACACGCCAAAAATAATATCATAATCACCATAATTTTTGTTAGTGATACCGATTGAGAGATAAATATCAATTAATTAGCTCTTAGGGCTAAAGGAATTGGGGGGTATGGGGAAAAAAAAGGAACGGGGTACTGATTTTAAATCATCAGCCATGATCATATTGAATGTCGGTGCTGGCTCGGAGGACCGAATGGTCTACTCCTGCACCTATGTTTCTATGTAATTCCCAGTGAAAATTCTTCGAAATAATACCATCAGATCTTTTACATCCACTTGTGAGAACAGGTAAGATCTCAGATTGACATCTTAGCTGAAAGATGGGTTCTCAAAAAATATAGCACTCCCTCAGGGTTACACAAAAAGCTGGAGAAACTCAGTGGGTGCAGCAGCATCTAAGGAGCGAAGGAGATAGGCGACGTTTCGGGTCCTTCGCTCCTTAGATGCTGCTGCACCCGCTGAGTTTCTCCAGCTTTTTGTGTAACCCTCGATTCTCCAGCATCTGCAGTTCTTTCTTTAGCACTCCCTCAGTACTGCAGTGGCAGAGAAGGGGTATCATTACCACCGCAGGGACTATCCCAACATTCAAGAAACATTTAGACAGGTACATGGGACGTGTTTGGAAGGATATGAACCAGATGCAGGCAGGTGCAACAAGTGTAGTTGGGACATGTTGGCCGGTGTGGACAAGTTGGGCCGACTCTATGACACATGAAATGGCTGAGTTAGGGTCAGGTGAGGTAGCAAAAATTAAAATACATTTCTAACTCTACTTCAACCCAATAGTAACCCATCCGTTTCTAACTTCAGTGGGAATAAAACAGGAGATGAGAGGGGCGGAGAATAACGTATTTCCATTTTGAAGAGCTCCCTGGTGGTCTAGTCGTTAGGATTCGGCGCTCTCATCGCCGCGGCCCGGGTTCGATTCTTGTTACCTGTGTTGCCAACGTTAATAGGCAGCGACACAAAAGATTTAACTCACGGTCACGGTGGCGCAGCGGTAGAGTTGCTGTCTTACAGCGAATGCAGCGCTGGAGAACCGGGTTCTATCCAGACTACGGGTGCTGTCAGTACGGAATTTGTATGTTCTCCCTGTGACAGGTTTGTAGGTTAATTGGCTTGGTAAATGTAAAAACTGTCCCTAGTGGGTGTAGGATGGTGTTAATGTCGCTGGTCGGCACGGATCCGGTGGGCCGAAGGGCCTGTTTCCGCTCTGTATCTCTAAACTAAACTAAAATAAAATGAAACATGCACCATTTTACGTAGAAACAAGGAACTGCAGATGCTGGTTTACTGAGGACACAAAGTGCAGGAGTAATTTAGTGGGTCTGCCAGATCCGCTGAGTACTCCAGCATTTTGTGCCTTTGTTCCATGTTAGTCAGTTTTACCAAGGCTAGCTTTGCCTGGATAATTCCTCTTGGATTGAGAATATAATTGAGAGTTTTTGATGGACTAGATTTGAACAAAGCTTGATTTATAATGGAATCTTCAATGGTTGGCTCAGAAATACTGAAATTGGGGCTAAATTATCACTTTTCGTTTAAAATCTTTTTGGTAAAAGCCCTGTCGTACCCACGGTACGAGTTCGTTCCAAGAGTTCTCCCGAGTTTGCCCTGATTCGAACTTGGAGATTTACGGTAACGGGGCTCGGGGCTCTCGTGGACATTTTTCATCATGTTGAAAAATCTTCACGAGTCTTCCCGTGCTTACCTGCCGTTAGCGAGTCTTCCCGAGTACCTGCCGTTAGCGCTAAGAGACGTCCCCGAGCTCCGACGTACCCGCTACGTTGATTCTCCGTGCTTACCGCGAGTTTGATTTTTTTTAAACTCGGGAGAGCTCCTGGAATGAACTCGTACCGTGGGACAGGGCTTTAACTCGTTTATTGGGTCTCGGATTAAGATAATTTAATTTCAATGTGTAGAGCTAATTACTTTAGACTTTACTGTGGAGATACAGTGCGGCAACACGCCACCGAGTCCGTGTCGACCAGCGATCACCCCGTACAATCTCACTATCCTACGCACACTGGTGACAATTTACAATTTTACTGAAGCTAATTAACCTACAAACCTGTACATCTTTGGAGTGTGGGAGGAAACCGGAGCACCCAGAGAAAACCCACACAGATCACTTCTTCTGTGAGGTTATCCACTTTGGCGGCAAAAACAAGGGGGCAGATTATTATCTCAATGGGGTTAGGTTAGGTAAGGAGGAGGTACAGCGAGACCTGGGTGTCCTTGTACACCGGTCACTGAAAGTTGGCGTGCAGGTACAGCAGGCAGTGAAGAAAGCTAATGGAATGTTGTCCTTCATAACAAGAGGATTTCAGTACAGGAGTAAAGAGGTTCTTCTGCAGTTATATCGGGCTCTGGTGAGACCACATCTGGGGTATTGTCTCCATAAGATGGCGGCGCTGGTTTAACAGCTGCGGCCCGCCTGCAGTCCGTCTGTTATTTTTTATTTTTTTGTCCTGTTTTAGTTGGTTTTGTTTTGTTGGATTGTGTGTGTACGTGGGTGGGGGGGAGTAACATGTCTGGGTCTCTTCCTTTGGGGGGGGGGTGCGGCTTTTCTGTTGTATTCCCCGTCTTCGCTTCCGTCTGCGCCGGGGCCTAGTCGCGAGGCTGGTGGCCTCGGGCCCCGGGGCTGTCCCAGCGGCGGCGGCGGCGACCCGACTCGGTCCCGGAGCAGTTCCAGCGGCAGCGGCAGCAGCAGCGGCATCAAACTGACTCGGTCCCGGAGCGGTTCCAGCGGCGGCGGTGGCCCGGCTCGGTCCCGGAACGGTTCCGGCGGCGGCGGCGGCAGCAGCGGAGGCAGCCCGGCTCGGTCCCAGAGCTGTTCCAGTAGTGGCGGCGGTGGCCTGGCTCGGTCCCGGAACGGTTCCGGCGGCGGCGGCGGCAACAGCGGAGGCAGCCCGGCTCGGTCCCAGAGCTGTTCCAGTAGTGGCGGCGGTGGCCCAGCTCAGTCCCGGAGCGGTTCCGGCAGCGGTGGCGGCCCAGCTCGGTCCCAGAGCGGTTCCAGTAGCAGCAGCGGCAGCAGCAGCCCTGATCGGTCCCGGGGCGGTTCCAGCAGCAGCAGCGGCCCGGCTCGGACCCGGGGCGGTTCCAGCAACAGCGGCGGCAGCAGCGGCCCGGGTCGGATCCGGGGCGGATCCAGCAACAGCGGCGGCACCAGCGGCCCGGCTCGGTCCCGGGGCAGTTCCAGCAACAGCGGCAGCGGCAGCAGCGGCGGCGGCGACCCGACTCGATCCCGGAGCGGTAGCGGCAGCAGTGGCAGCGGCCTGACCGCGACCACGGGCCCGGTGGAATACCATCACCTGCTGGGGTCACACTGAGGCCTGGATCGCCTCGGTGCAGAGGAAGACAAAGAGGGAAGAGACAGAGACTTTAAGACTTTGCCTTCCATCACAGTGGGGAGGTGTTTGGTGAACTCACTGTGGTGGATGTTGGGTTTGTGTTTGTTGTGTGTTCTGTCATTTTTAAAAGGATTGTATGTATGACTGCAGGGGAACGATGTTTCGTTCAGACCGAAAAGTCTGAATGACAAATAAAGAATCTAATCTAAATCTAATCTAATCTAAAGTCTCCTAATTTGAGGAAGGACATCCTTGTGATTGAGGCAGTGCAGCATAGGTTCACGAGATTGATCCCTGGGATGGCGGGACTGTCATTTGAGGAAAGATTGAAAAGACTAGGCTTGTATTCACTAGAGTTTAGAAGGATGAGGGGAATCTTATAGAAACATATAAAATTATAAAAGGACTGGACAAGCTAGATGCAGGAAAAATGTTCCCAATGTTGGGTGAGTCCAGAACCAGGGGCCACAGTCTTAGAATAAAGGGGAGGTCATTTAATAGGTGAGAAAAACTTTTCTACCCAAAGAGTTGTGAATTTATGGAATTCCCTGCCACAGAGGGCAGTGGAGGCCAAATCACTGGATGGATTTAAGAGAGGGTTGGATAGAGCTCTAGGGGCTAGTGGAGTCAAGGGATATGGGGAGAAGGCAGGCACGGGTTATTGATAGCGGACGATCAGCCATGATCACAATGAATGGCAGTGCTGGCTCGAAGGGGCGCATGGCCTCCTCCGCACCTATTGTCTATGTTTCTTCTTGCGTGTGGCGTGCAGAGTTGCATGTAAAGTTGCAGGTCAACTTGTTCTATTTGACCTTTTGTTTGTGCTCATCGGGTTGATTGCATTAGTCGAAACAGGGCGGACCAGGTGAAGGTTGCAATCTCCCACCCCACGCAGGTCACGGGGAGAACGTACAAACTCCACACAGACAGCACCCTTAGTCGGGATCGAACCTGGATCCCTGGCGCTGTGAGGCAGCAACTCTACCGCTGGGCTGCGTCTGGATTTTACCGCATTTGCAGAGAGAATTAATCTCTTAGCTTCAGGCATAGTTGGGAATGGAATCACGTGCTTCAATTTGGGTATTGCCATTAAAATAGACACTGTGTGTATAAATTATAAATTGTTAGTAATGTTTTAGGGGACAAGAGGACTGGAAGGCACAATCGGACCCCCAGGACTTCCTGGGACAAGAGTAAGTTTACATAAATAATTTTGTTTTACAAGGTGTCATAAATAATATTACATACTTCACTGATTTTTCCCTGTACAGAATGTTCAGAATCTTGAGCAGAATGTTCAGAATCTTTTTGACATGGGGGGGGGGGGGGGGGGGAAACACATTTTGTTTTTTCAATGCAACTTTCGGAGAGAGTTTGAATGCCTTTCTGATTGGAACTGCAGTTGTTTGGGTATTTGGATGAAATTGTGAAGGGGGAAAAGATATTCCATTTTTTCATCGTTGGAAACAAAGAACTGCAGAACCGTTGACACCCAGCCTAATAAAAATGTTTTCTATCTCTGCCATCAAAATATGCACTGACTTGGCCTCTACAGCCCTCGGTGGCATTGAGTTCCTCAGATTAACTACCCTCTGACTAAACAAATTCCTCCACGCCTCCTTTCTAAACGAGCGCACTTTAATTCTGAGGCTATTAAGTCTGGTCCTAGACTCTCCAAACAGTGGAATCATCCTCTCCACATCCATTCTATCTGTGCCTTTCATTATTCTGTAAGATTCAATGAGGTCCCCCCTCAACCTTCTACACTCCAGCAGTGCTGTTGAACACTCATCATATGTTTAACCCACTCATTTCTGGAATCATTTTTGCGGCTTCACTTTGGCAATGGAGGAGGCCCAGGACAGAAAGGTCAGCATGGGAATGGGAAGGGAAGTTAAAATGGTTAATCACCATTGCCAGACTGATACAACCCATTTGAACGCATGCAGTGCATTTTTACTGATCTCACTATAAGATCATGAGATAGTAGCAGAATTAGGCCATTCGGCCGATCAAGTCTACTTCACCATTTAATCAAGGCTGATCTATCTCTCTCTCCTAGCTCCATTCTCCTGCCTTCTCCCCATAACACCTGACACCCGTACTAATCGAGAATCTATCTCTCTCTGCCTTAAATATATCCACTGACTTGGCCTCCCCAACCTTTTGTGGCAAAGAATTCCACAGATTCACCACCCTCTGACTGAAGAAATTCCTCCTTGTCTCCTTCCTAAAAGAACGTCCTTTAATTGGGTCCTCTATCCAGACAAAATAAGCTTTTCAAAGTCTTATTAACTTATTTTCAGAGGCTCTGCATTCCTTACAGACGACCAGCTTTTAACAACACGTTTTACTAGAAAAAAATTGAATTCAGTTTTGGCTATAAATAAATAACTTAGAGTGGGGATGCAAGTAATTTGATTTCAATTATCTTAAGGATTCATAATACCCTTTTGAAGGAAAATGTGTTTGTGAGTTGAAAATAATATCAAATACAAAACCTTACACATACATGAGAACACAGTTTTTCATCTGGCCTAAGAAATGCAATTTAATTTTGCTTGAATTTAAAATGAAACTATTGATTGCTACTCTCTCGTGCTTATTCATTTCACTCCTTACCAATTTGTTTTCCACATTTTAGTAGAAGCATTGAGAGTATTTTCTAAATCATCCTTTTATGACTTAAGATGTTTAATGTTAATGTGTCATTTAGTTTAGAGAATGCAGTGCAGAAACAGGCCCTTCGGCCCACCGAGTCCATGCCGACCAGCGATCCCCGCACATTAACACAATGCTAGACACACGAGGGACGATTTACAATTGTACCAACGCCAAGTAACCTACGTCTTTGGGGTGCGGGAGGAAACCAGAGCACCTGGAGAAAACCCATGCGGGTCATGGGGAGAACATACAATCTCCGTGCAGATAGCACCTGTGGCCAGGATTGTACCAGGTCTCTGGCGCTGTGAGGCAGCAACTCCACCGCTGCCCCAGCGAGCCGTCCTTGTGTCATCGAGTAATTGAAGATGAGAGATAGTGGAATATTGCCACAGTTCCTCCCTCTGCTGTTTAACATCAGGGATCGGCCTAACGGCTAAATATCAGCTGTACACACAAAAGGGCACAAACCTATGGGCGTAAACAAGAAAACAAGGCATCAAAATAATAGGAAATAAACCCTGTGGTAGAAAATCAATACTGATTCAATATCAAGATAGAAGCATAGAAGATAGGTGCAGGAGTAGGCCATTCGGCCCTCCAAGCCAGCACCGCCATTCAACATGATCACGGCTGATCATCCAGAATCAGTACCCTGTTCCTGCTTTCTCCCCATATCCCATGATTCCATTAGCCCGAAGAGCTACATCTAACTCGCTCTTGAATACAAGATCTTGATTGTAATTCAAGCACGATCCAAATAAAGACCGGATGAATCGGAGTCAGTAGACCTAAATAGACAACATTGTACAGTGACAGTCCACACTGAGGCCAGACCGTTGGCTACGTAGTGTAGGGGGATAATGGCCTCGCTCAGGAGGTACGTTAAACCTCGGGACGTGTGTTCCATGAGTGTTCGAGATAGCGGAGAGTAAAATGGCCAACTATCCCTTTAGTCTTTAATGGTGCGTTTGTGCGCGGGGGGAGAACGTTAAAGATTTTGGCTTTGATTTCTTAGCCGTCGTTGATACAAATTGTGCAATGATCTCTTTCAGGGGCCGACAGGAATTGTGGGACCAACAGGTTATCAAGGAGACCAGGGCCTCCCTGGCGACGTGGGGCCTTCTGTAAGTGTTGCCGCGTATGTAACTATATGACGTGTGAGGCATATGTACACATGTACGTTCAGACAGCACCCGTAGACGGGATCGAACCCGGGTCTCCGGTGCTGTGAGCTGTAGTAACTCCACCGGCACCAGTAGCGGGCCCATTAACGGAGGCAGTAACGCCACTGTGCCACCCAATGGCAGCTCGTTCCATATACCCACCAACCTTCTGAGTGCAAACGTTGCCCCTCAGGTCCCCTCTCACCTTAAACCAAGAGCCTCTAGAGTTTGATACCCTGCTCTGAGAAAAAGGCACTGCATTTGCCCCATGGCTCTATGCATCCACGAGAATCCAAGGGAATATACAGGAGCAGCAGAGAACATTGGTATCAGGCCAAAACCAGCATTCATTGGCCTTAAAAATCCAAATCTGTCGGCATTCAGTTCTGAAACTTGATCATGCGCAAAAATATCTTGAATGCAGTTGATGTGATTCTGCATTTTCAACATTATTTCGCAGGGACTTCCGGGAGCCAAGGGAGAAAAAGGGGAGAAGGTGAAGTTTTTTGGTTTTCCCGACGATAATTCCAAAGGAAAAATTCCAGCAAAACCAAAAATATATTCTGGAGTTATGGTTTGTTCTTTGTTTCCCTTGTAGGGAGAGCCACAATCCCTCTCCGCAGTGTATCAGATGGTTAGCCAAGCCTGTGAGGAGCTTGTTCAGAGTAAGTAACAGGTTAAAACGCCAAATTGCCTTGATAATTTATTATAGTGTGAAATTTGCATTTATTTAAATGTATTTACTATTTAATGCATAATTAATTAGAGTTCAAGATCAACCCGGCTATTCCAACTAGTACAGGAACAGGCCCTTCGGCCCACAACCTCTGTGCCGAACATGATGCCAACACATCTCATTTGCCTGCATATAATTCATATCCCTCCAGCGCTTCCATCTAAAAGCCTCTTAGACTCCACTATCGTGTCTGCCTCCACCACCACCCCTGGAAGCATGTGCCAGGCACCCACCACCCACTGTATAAAAAAAAAATCTTGCCCCATGAATCGATTTTAGACTGTGCCCCTCTCACCTATGCGAGGCCTTTGATATTACCACCCTGGGAAACATTATGCCTCTCAAAATGTTACATACCACTATCAGGTCATCCCTCAACATTTAACGCTCCAGAGAACACAATGATATTTCCACCAGATATTTCAACACACACAGGAGTTTGGGATTTTGTCTTTGCCTCTCATCAAGTAATATACTACGTTCAAGTCATCCCTCAACTTTAGATGCCCCAGAGAACACAATACAAGTTTGTCCAATCTTTGTGTTAAATTCTATTGTGTCTTGTGTGTTCTTTCTTTTTAAGTGTATCGCTGCTGGCAAATTCATTTCACTGCACCCTCGTTGGTCCATGTGACGAATAAATTTGACTTTGACTTTGACTTTTGACTCTCCTTGTAATTCATTCATTTAAATCAGGCCTAAAAACACTGTTGTTTACTGTAGCTTTTCCATAACCCAACATGCAGGTAATCTTAACCTTCTAATCTTAACCCTTTTATGTGCTTTTAAAATCGTTTTAATGTTTTAGTGATTTTGTTTTACTAGTCATGCATTTGTTTTGTAACTTTTGATTATTGGCTATTTTGTTGTCCTGTGTGGTTTGGTTGTTCTACTGTCTTTTTACTATGCTATTCTTTTATTTTGTTTCCTGTAAAGCACTATGAATTGCTGCTTGTACGAATGGTGCTATATAAATGAATTTGCCTTGCCTTGTAGCTAATATTAACTGATCAAGGCAGCATTCTGCTAAGCCTCTTCCACACCCACTCCCAAGACCCCATGACTATCCTGTATTGGGGCAATCAAAAATGAATTTGACTTCATTGAACCAAGTTTCAGAAGTGAAGTTCAAAGAATGGAAATTTCATGAACATACGTTCATTAATTCATTAATGTATGGAATTATTGTGCATGAGATTTATCTTCCTCTCTTGTTTAGTATAGTTTAGAACCCTGTTGTAATTTAGCATTTTGTCAGGTCATCAGTAAACCCGCACTATAAAGAGCACATGTAAAGGTTGATTAAATGATCCCAGTGAGTAACTTGGTTGTGGCGGGATAAACGTCTTATGATTTTACCAGTATATCTTTGATGACCAAATAGATGAGTGAAGTCACAAGGAACTGCAGGTGCTGGAATCGTGAGCAAAACACAAAGTGTTGGAGTAACTCAACAGGTCAGGCAGCAACTGGGAAGTGACTGGACAGGTGATGGTTTGGGTCAGGATCCTTCTTCAGACTGATTGTAGGAGGGGGAGAAAAAGCTGGAGAAGAGAGGATGGGGCAGGCCAAAGCCTGGCAAGTGATAGGTGGATACAGGTGGGGTATTTGATTGACAAATGGGTGGAGTGAATTATATGGGGCCGCAAGGTGGTGCAGCGGTAGAGTTGCTGCTTTACAGCGCCAGGGACCCGGGTTTAATTCTGCCTGCAGGTGCTGTCTGTGTGGAGTTTGCACATTCTCCCCGTAACCGCGTGGCTTTTCTCCGAGTGCTCTGGTTTCCACTCACATTCTAAAGACATGCAGGTTTGTATGTTAACTGGCCCACTGTAAATTGTGTGGAGGATAGAACTAGTGTGAACGGAGGATTGCTGATTGGCGCGGACTCAGTGGGCCAAAGGGCCGGTTTTCACCCTGTATCTTTAGATTTTAGAAATCCAGCGCAGAACAGGCCCTTCGGCCCACCGAGTCCGTTCTGGCCAGCAATCCCCCCGTACACTAGCGCTATCCTACACACCGTTTTTACTGAAGCCAATTCACCAACAAACCTGCACGTCCTTGTCCAACATGCCTTGTACAGATTTTAAAATTGTACAAGGCATTGGTGAGACCAATTCTGGAGTATGGTGTACGATTTTGGTCGCCTAATTATAGGAAGGATGTCGACAAAATAGAGAGAGTACAGAGGAGATTTACTAGAATGTTGCCTGGGTTCCAGCAACTAAGTTACAGAGAAAGGTTGAACAAGTTAGGTCTTTATTCTTTGGAGCGCAGAAGGTTAAGGGGGGACTTGATTGAGGTCTTTAAAATGATGAAAGGGATAGACAGTGTTGACGTAGATAAGCTTTTCCCATTGAGGGTAGGAAAGATTCAAATAAGAGGGCATGACATGAGAGTTAAGGGACAGAAGTTTAGGGGTAACATGAGGAGGAACTTCTTTACCCAGAGAGTGGTGGCTGTGTGGAATGATCTTCCAGCAGAAGTGGTGGAGGCAGGATCGATTTTAACATTTAAAAGTAAAGTGGATAGGTATATGGACGGGAAGGGAATGGAGGGGTATGGTCTGAGTGCAGGTAGATGGGACTAGGTGAAAATAAATGGTCGGCACGGACTGAAAGGGCCGAGAAGGCCTGTTTCCGTGCTGTAATTGTTGTATGGTTATATGGTCTTTGGAGCGTGGGAGAACGTACAAACTCCGTACAAACAGCATCCATAGTCAGGATCGAACCTGGGTCTCTGGCGCTATATGGCAGCGACTGTGCCTCCCCGTGCCACGTTCTCTAAATAAAAACATATTTTACATGATGTTCTTTTTGTAGTAACCTTGACCTTTTGTTTGTTTATTGATCACTAGATCACATGTTGAAATTTGATTTGGTCTTGAATGAGTTTTCAAAGAACCCTACACCTGTACGGATTATCCAGGGACCGGCAGGTGAGGTCGGAGAACCCGGAAAACCAGGACCACCGGGAAACCGAGGAGCGCCGGGAATACCTGGCGTGCCTGGCACTGCTGGCAAAGCCGGCTACCCTGGAGAGATAGGTACCTTGTATCTGCCAGCTCAAACCTACGTGCATCTTATTCTGTTAATGCCGCTTTGTTGAAATGGTTACTTCACATTCTTTACCTAGACCACTGTTTCTTAAACTGGCGAATGGTTCACCCAAGGGTGAATGAATTTAGTTTTGGGGTGAATGAAACTAGAGGGGGGCGAATGAATGGTGAATGACTAAATTTATTCAGATAAATGGGTAAGCCATTTAGAACGGAGACGAGGAAACACTTTATCCCACAGAGAGTTGTGAGTCTGTGGAATTCTCTGCCTCAGAGGGCGGTGGAGGCCGGTTCTCAGGATACTTTCAAGGGAGAGCTCGATAGTTGGGGGATATGGGGCAGGAACGGGGTACCGATTGGGGATGATCAGCCATGATCACATTGAATGGTGGTGCTGGCTCGAAGGGCCGAATGGCCTACTCCTGCACCTATTGCCTATTTATATGTTTTTTTTCTATACTGTTAGTAAGCTCTGATTGGTTTTAATGGCAGTGGAGCTGGAAATGAGATGTTTTTCCCCTCTACCTATGGTTTTCTCATTTCAAAGTAACAGGATATTTCCAAATTTACTGAAATAAAACCTTTTAGGGAAGTCCATGGTTTTTTGAGATAGTTTTCCAAGAAAAAAACTGCAGTAATCAAAGCCCAAAAGGGTAGGATGGGAAGAAGCCCAGTGTTTAGATGTTGGAATGTTTTTTTTTATCATTCTAAGCGAATGATTTTCCAACTTCAGTGGTAATTAAAAAAAAATTTTCACTCCCTGTTTTATTTACATATTTTTAGGATGTTCAAAAAGTTGAATAAAATAAACACTTAAGAAATGAGTTAATTTATGTCTTTTGCTCATGTTCTCTGGATACTTTCAAGAGAGAGCTCTTAAAGATAGGGGAGTCGGGGGATATGGGGAGAAGGCCGGAACGGGGTACTGATTGTGGATGATCAGCCATGATCACACTGAATGGCGGTGCTGGCTCAAAGGGCCGAATGGCCTACTCCTGCACCTATTGCCTATTGTCTGTTGACAAAATAAATTATATATAAAATTATACACAAGGGAGAATAAGACGAAAATTGCCAAAAACCATAAGAACATTTAGTCGAGGGTGAATGAAATTTTGTGATAAAGACTCAGGGGTGAATGACACAATAGACAATAGGTGCAGGAGGAGGCCATTTGGCCCTTCGAGTCAGCAACGTCATTCAATGCGATCATGGCTGATCATCTCCAATCAGTACCCCGTTCCTGCCTTCTCCCCATATCCCCTGACTCCGCTATTTTTAAGAGCCCTACCTAGCTCTCTCTTGAAAGTATCCAGAGAACCGGCCTCCACCGACCTCTGAGGCAGAGAATTCCACAAACTCACAACTCTGTGAGAAAAAGTGTTTCCTCGTCTCAATTCTAAATGGCTTACTCCTTATTCTTAAACTGTGGCCCCTGGTTCTGCACTCCCCCAACATCGGGAACAAGTTTCCTGCCTCTAGTGTGTCCAAACCCTTAACAATCTTCAGACAAAGTCTGAAGAAGGGTCTCGACCCGAAACGTCGCCTATCTCCTTCGCTCCTTAGATGCTGCTGCACACGCTGAGTTTCTCCAGCTATTTGTGTAACCCTTAACAATCTTATATGTTTCAATGATATATCCTCTCATCCTTCTAAACTCCAGATTGTACAAGCCCAGCCGCTCCATTCTCTCAGCGTATGACAGCCCCTCCATCCCGGGAATTAACCTTGTAAACCTACGCTGCACTCCCTCGACAGCAAGAATGTCCTTCCTCAAATTAGACACTGAAATAGTTTTAGAAGCACTGATCTATGCAATGAAATGCTATTATACCTGTGTCACAATCTGAATTGCAAATGTTGAACAAAATAATGATGACCTGACAAGATGCTAAATTACAACAGGATTCTAAACTATACCAATCATTATTTCATAAGTTCTTGGCCAATAAGTTCTGGGAGCAGAATTAGGCCATTCGGCCCATCAAGTCTACTCCATCATTCAATCATGTCTGATTGTTGGGCGAGTCCAGAACAAGGGGTCACAGTCTAAGGATAAGGGGGAATTCCTTTAGGACCGAGATGAGGAAAACATTCTTTGCACAGAGAGTGGTGAGTCTCTGGAATTCTCTGCCACAGAAGGTAGTTGAGGCCAGATCATTGGCTATATTTAAGAGGGTGTTAGATGTGGCACTTGTGGCTAAAGGGATCAGGGGGTATGGAGAGAAGGCAGGTACGGGATACTGAGTTGGATGATCAGCCATGATCACATTGAATGGCGGTGCAGGCTCGAAGGGCCGAATGGCCTACTCCTGCACCTATTTTTCTATGTTTCTATCACAGAGACTCGGAGTTTTGAATTACATTTTTCTCTATAAAATTGCCCTTAGCATGTCAGGAATGGATGAGAAAGTGGGATACAGTGAATGGGCCGAAGGGCCTGTTTCCATGCTGCATCTTTCAATGACTTCAATATTTACTCAGTTTCAGACGCTAGCTGATTCATGGGCAGATGTTTAATGCAATTGGCATAGCGTAGTGTATATAATTCCATGCTCCTCTGTGGAGGAGTCTCAGGTTTGGCACAGTGGTCTCTGGGCGATATCTCATCTGCCAACACAGTGCAAATCAAACCCCAATGCTGGCTCAGTCCGCTGAGTTAGAAGCATGTGAGGAAATGATCTCAAAGCCAGGCTTTTGAATTCATTACCCTTGAGACTCTGGGAAAACCGTGTGGTTTAGCTTTAAGTCTTTTATTGTCACGCACAGTGAGGTCGTAAGGAATCTGAGTGGAATTAGGCCATTTGGCCCATCAGGTCTACTCCGCCATTCAATCATGGCTGATCTATCTCTTCCTCCTAACCCCATTCTCCTGCCTTCTCCCCATAACCCCTGACACCCGTATAGTGAATCCAATCGCATGCAAATAATGCGATGCATAAATACAGTCAAGTCAAACTTAGCTCCAACAGTTACAGCCAAGGGCAATGTGTAGGGTGCAGAATATCGTTCTCAGTGTCGCAGTGTGCCAGTTACAGAGACAAGGTCATAAATGGTTATTAACTATAATAACACAACACTAATGCAAAACAACTTGTGGTCCTTAATGCAACCATACAAGTTGGAGAGCTTCATAGTTAATTATAGGAAGGATGTCAACAAAATAGAGAGAGTACAGAGGAGATTTACTACAATGTTGCCTGGGTTCCAGCAACTAAGTTACAGAGAAAGGTTGAACAAGTTAGGTCTTTATTCTTTGGAGCACAGAAGGTTAAGGGGGGACTTGATTGAGGTCTTTAAAATGATGAAAGGGATAGACAGAGTTGACGTGGATAAGCTTTTCCCATTGAGGGTAGGGAAGATTCAAACAAGAGGGCATGACATGAGAATTAAGG
Source organism: Raja brachyura (assembly GCA_963514005.1). Next base: position 6,508,577 of record OY740802.1, read on the forward strand.
GACAGAAGTTTACGGGTAACTTGAGGGGGAACTTCTTTACTCAGAGAGTGGTGGCTGTGTGGAATGATCTTCCAGCAGAAGTGGTGGAGGCAGGATCGATTTTAACATCTAAAAGTAAAGTGGATAGGTATATGGACGGGAAGGGAATGGAGGGGTAGGTCTGAGTGCAGGTAGATGGGACTAGGGGAAAATAAATGGTCGGCACGGACTGGAAGGGCTGAGAGGGCCTGTTTCCGTGCTGTAATTGTTATATGGTTATTATTTAAGTTCAATTTAGCGATACAGCACGGAAATCGAGTCCGCACCCACCATTGACGTCTGCACATTACCACGATCCTACACACACTAGCGACAATTTTATATTTGTAGCAAGTCAATTATCCGATATGTCTTTGGAGCGTGGGAGGAAATCAAAGATCTCTGAGGAAACCCGTGCAGATCATGGGGAGGAGGTACAGACTCCGTACAGACTGCACCCGTAGTCAGGTGATGTGTCGTGTTCAAGTGCCTGGTGGTTGGTGGGAAGAGGCCTTCCTTGAATCTAGTTGTCACGGTTTTCAGTCTCCTACACCTTCTTCCCGATGGTATGAATGGAATGAGAGCGTGGCTAGGGTGGTGTGTGTCTTTGATGCTATTGGCTGCCTTTCTGAGCCAGCGCATCCTGTCGATCCCTGTGACGGGTTGGGAGGTCAGTACCTGTGATGGTTTGAATACCGGGGGGGTTGCTGGCACATGGCACCAAAATGTAGGAGTGTATTTGGAAATGTCTGATGCTTTTGTTCAGCCTGAGATTCAGATTTAGGGACAGTTTCTTCCCAACTGTTATCAGGCAACTGAATCATCCTACCATAACCAGAGGGCACTGCTGAACTAGTATCTACCACTTTGATGTCCCTTGGACAATGCTTGACTGGACTTTGCTGGCTTTACCTTGCGCTAAATGCTACTCCCTTATCATGTATCTGTACACCAAATGGATTGGTTGTAATCACATATTGTCTTCCTGCTGACTGGTTAGCGCTCAACATAAAAGCTTTCCGCTGTACCTTGGTACACGTGACAATGGACTAGACTGAACGTAACGTAACTGAAAGCCTTTGTTTAAGAAAGAACTGCAGATGCTTGAAACATCGAATGTAAGCAAAAATGCCGGAGAAACTCAGCGGCTGAGGCAGCATCTAAGGAGTGAAGGAATAAGTGACGTTTCGGGTCGAGACCCTTCTTCAGACTGATGTGGAGGTGGGGGGTGGGGCAGGAAGAAGAAAGGAAGAGGCGGAGACAGTGGGCTGTGGGAGAGCTTGGAAGGAGGGAGATAGCAGGGACTACCTGAAATTGGAGAAGTCAATGTTCCCGCTTCGCCCAACACCTCCGCTCGGTTCGCATTAACCAGCCTGATCTCCCGGTGGCTCAGCACTTCAACTCCCCCTCCCATTCCGAATCCGACCTTTCTGTCCTGGGCCTCCTCCGTGGCCAGAGTGAGTCCCACCACAAATTGGAGGAGCAGCACCTCATATTTCACTTGGGCAGTTTACACCCCAGCGGTATGAACATTGACTTCTCTAATTTCAGGTAGTCCTTACTTTGTCCTCCCCTTCTCAGCTCTCCCACAGCCCTCTGCCTCGATCTCTTCTTTTCATCCTCCCACCCCCCTCACATCAGTCTGAAGAAGGGTCTCGACCCGAAACGTCACCTATTCCTTCTCTCAATAGATGCTGCCTCACCCGCTGAGTTTCTCCAGCATTCTTGTCCACCTATCTTAGCTGAAAGCCTAATGGATCTGATCTCGGTCATTGAGATGGTTGTGCCGCTGTACAAATCGAGGAAACCAAGAACAGTCTGTTCCTTGGAGTTTCAACCTTCTCTATGTCTGAAATGTTTTGTCAACAGGTAAACCTGGTGAAAAGGGAGCAAAAGGAAGCCCCGGAGTCAACGCACCCGGCTCGGAAGGACCCAGGGGAACCCCAGGTACAAATCAAGATGATTACCTTCAGTTGCCTTTCAATTGTGTTCGACCTGCAGGGTTCAAAATGAGTTAACCCTCGCACTCGAAGTAGGTGTCAACCAAGATTTAGAGGAATCTTGCTAAAACTGAATGCTACGAACATGCAAAGAAATACTTTGGATTGACAAAAGGAACTGCAAATGCTGGAATCTTGAGCAAAACGCAAAAGGCTGGAACAATTCATTTGTGTATATGGAGGGAATGGATAGGCAGGATTTTGGGTCGGGACCTATCATCAGAGTGCTCTAAGCTTTAGAGGAATCTAGCTACAACTGAATCTTATTAACCAGCAAACAAATACTTGACCTGCCACCTTTGCATAAAACATGTTAAAAAAATTGAATCACAGATATCCAAAGCAGATTATGCAGGAGAGAACACAAAAGGCTGGAGAAACTCAGCGGGTGCAGCAGCATCTAAGGTGCGAAGGAGATTGGTGACGTTTCGGGTCGAGACCCTTCTTCAGCCTATCTCCTTCGCTCCTTAGATGCTGCAGCACCCGCTGAGTTTCTCCAGCTTTTTGTGTACCCTCGATTCTCCAGCATCTGCAGTTCCTTCTTTAACAACATGTAGGAGAGAACTGCAGATGCTGGAGTACAAGGGTAAAAGCCCTGTACCACGATACGAGTTCATTCCAAGAGCTCTCCCGAGTTTGTCCTGATTCGAACTCGGGGATTTACGGTAATGGCCGCTCGTCGGTACTCGGGGCTCTCGTGGACATTTTTCATCACGTTGAAAAATCTTCACGAGAACTCCCGAGCTTACCTGCCGTTAGCGAGTCTTCCCGAGTACCTGCCGTTAGCGCTAAGAGACGTCCCCGAGCTCGACGTACCCGCGACGTTCATTCTCCGTGCTTACCACGAGTTCGATTTTTGTTTAACTCGGGAGAGCTCTTGGAATGAACTCGCACCGTGGGACAGGGCTGTTACTGTAGTTTTCAGAGATACAACGCGGTAACAGGCCCTTCGGCCCACGGAGTCCGCGCCGACCAGCGATCCCCGCACATTAACACTCTCCTACACTAAGCCAATTAACCTACATACCTGTACGTCTTCGGAGTGTGGGAGGAAACCGAAGATCTCGGAGTAAACCCGCGGGGAGAAGGTACAGACCCACCCGTAGTGGGGATCGAAGCCGGGTCTCCGGCACTGTAAGGCAGCAACTCTACTGCCGCGCCACCGTGCCGCTCGACATACTTGAACATTGATATGTCCGTTCTGGCGCTGCACCGTTCTGTGTTGTATCAGGTACTTCCATCAGCGTTTGCAGCAGGTTTTAACCTTTGTTTGCTTGCGCAGGGCCCCGGGGCGAGGGGAAACGTGGGAAGCAAGGACCGCAGGGGTTACCCGGGCCCCCAGGACGCCCGGGTCTGCCGGGTTTACCCGGATCCATCGGGCCCCCTGGTGTGGCGGGCGACTGTGACATCTCCGCCTGCAATACATTCAACACGGCAAGTGAGTATCAACAGCTCTTGAAACAGCATCATAGAAACATAGAAAATAGGGGCAGCAGGAGGCCATTCGGCCCTTTGAGCCAGCACCGCCATTCATTGTGATCATGGCTGATCGTCCCCAATCAATAACCCGTGCCTGCCTTCTCCCCATATCCCTTGACTCCACTAGCCCCTAAAGCTCTATCTAACTCTCTCTTACATCCATCCAGTGATTTGGCCTCCACTGCCCTCTGTGGCAGGTAATTCCACAAATTCACAACTCTCTGGGTGAAAAAGTTTTTTCTCACCTCAGTCTTAAATGGCCTCCCCTTTATTCTAAGACCCTGGCCCCTGGTTCGGGACTCGCCCAACATTGGGAACATTTTTCCTGCATCTAGCTTGTCCGCAAAGGTTAGACTTTAGACCTTGGAGAGATCCTGTGGAAACAGGCCCTTCGGCCCAGGTGGTCCACAGCGACCAGCGATCACCCCGCACACTAACGGTCTTGTTCCACTTGGGCGACTCTTTAGGCGACTGCCAGGGACTAGTTTTAATGGAATTCACCTGCGACACCTGGCCACAACCTACGCGAGCAACAATTGTCACCACTCTCGCCGAAAAATTTTCAACATGTTCATAATTTAGCTGCAGTCGCTCAAAAACAAATTGCCTAAGTGGGACAGGCCCCATAACACTGTCCTACACACTAGGGACAATTTTACCAAAGGCAATTAGCCTACAAACCTGTACATCTTTGGAGTGTGGGAGGAAACTGGTGCACCTGGAGAAAGCCCACATAGGAGAACGTACAAACCTCGTCCAGACAGCACCCGTAGTCAGGATCGAACCCGGGTCTCTGGCGACGTAAGGCAGCAACTCTACCGTGGTGCCAGCGTGCCACCGTGCCGCCCTGCTACTAAAGCTTTAGGTTTGTAATCGTCACACCTAGCAACGTGCATTAAAAATTGGTATTTTTCCGCATGCCATCAAATCTGATCAGATATACCGTACACAAATACAGTGAAGTCAATTTCAAGTACAATAGATGCATCAAAGGGGAAGATACAGAGTGCAGAATATAGTTCTCAGCATTGTAGCGCATCAGTTCCAGAGACAAAGTCCAATGTCCGCAATGGGGTAGAGGTGAATGGGACAGTACCCTAGCTTATGGAAGGACCGTTCAGAGGCCTGACTACTCAGCGGACAAGGCTGTTTCTGAGCCAAGCAGCTTTTAATTTAATCCTTTCTCCAAAATAATTTTTTTATATGAATATGTTTATTTTCTTGTTTCCATTTAAAACATTTTTTTTTTAACATTTTGTTTTAATTAGGTGAATCGGACAGAGAAACTGAGCATGAATTTCAACAGCTGCCTTGAATTAGTTCATAGGCAATGGGAACCACACTTGTTTTGAATGGAAAAACAACATTGAATGCAGTATTAATGTAGTGTTCAGTTAAATGAACCACAGATAAATGCTATGCTTTTTTTAAACGGAGGGATGTTTTCATATCGCATTGTTTAAATCGCAAGTTGTGGCGAGTGGAGACAAGGTGGCAGGGAGGTGTATGGAGTGTTCATCTCGCAGAACGCAGTCTGATGTAATAAAAGCAATCGCAGGGAAATCAGCAACTATTCAATCTCTGAAGATAGACGCAAAAAGCTGGAGGAACTCAGCGGGACGGGCAGTGTCTCTGGAGAGAAGGAATGGTGACGTTTCGGGGCGAGACCCTTCTGGCCCGCTGAGTTACTCCAGCTTTTTGCGTCTTTATCGCAAGATTCAAGAGAGTTTATTGTCATGTTTTTCTTCGGTTTAAACCAACATCTGCAATTCCTTCCTACACATGAAATCTCTGAGATATATTTTGAATCACAATATGTGAGCTGGAATCACAAGAGTGCGTGTGTTGGCAAGATCAAGCTTTCGAGTCCCAGAGTGTACTCTCCCTCTGTCTCTCCCTCTGTCTCTCCCTCTGTCTCTCCCTCTGTCTCTCCCTCTGTCTCTCCCTCTGTCTCTCCCTCTGTCTCTCCCTCTGTCTCTCCCTCTGTCTCTCCCTCTGTCTCTCCCTCTGTCTCTCCCTCTGTCTCTCCCTCTGTCTCTCCCTCTGTCTCTCCCTGTCTCTCCCTGTCTCTCCCTCTGTCTCTCCCTCTCTCTCCCTCTGTCTCTCCCTCTGTCTCTCCCTCTGTCTCTCCCTCTGTCTCTCCCTCCCTCCGTCTGCCCCTCCCTCCGTCTGCCCCTCCCTCCGTCTGCCCCTCCCTCCGTCTGCCCCTCCCTCCGTCTGCCCCTCCCTCCGTCTGTCCCTCCCTCCGTCTGTCCCTCCCTCCGTCTGTCCCTCCCTCCGTCTGTCCCTCCCTCCGTCTGTCCCTCCCTCCGTCTGCCCCTCCCTCCGTCTGCCCCTCCCTCCGTCTGCCTCTCCCTCCGTCTGCCCCTCCCTCCGTCTGCCTCTCCCTCTGTCTGCCTCTCCCTCTGTCTGCCTCTCCCCCTCCCTCCTCCCCAGCTCTCTGCCTCCGCCTCTTCCTTTCTTCTTCCCTTCCCCCCACCCCCACATCAGTCTGAAGAAGGGTCTTGAACCGAAATGTCACCTATCCCTTCGCACGGTAGATGCTGCCTCACCCGCTGAGTTTCTCCAGCATTTTTGTCTATCCACAAGGTGATAGTTGAATTGAAGTTTAGTTTAGAGATACAGCGTGGAAATAGACCCTTCCGCCCACCGAGTCCGTACCGCCCAGCGACCACAGGTACACCAGCACTACCGCTATCCTACACACTAGGGACAAATTACAGAAGACAATTAACCTACAAACCTGCACATCTTTGGGATGTGGGAGGAAACGGGAGCAGCTGGGGGAACCCACAGGGCGACAATGCAAAGTCCGTACAGAATGCACCCGTAGTCGGGATCGAACCGGGCACTCTGAGGCAGCAACTGGTGTCAACTATAAAATTGTCTTTGGTGCTTCAGTGTAATTTTGCCAGATGTGGATATTGGAATGTAAACGTTTGCCAGTCCACATCGCTTGTTACATTTTCACAAAATAATCATGTGTTCTGAATTAAATATGGTTTGTGTCTTAAATATTCTTCTCAAATGTAACATGTTGGTTAATTAGATGTCACTGCTGCAGGACTAATTTTAAAATGTAGGCATCCTCACAAAGAGTTGCAGATTTGTGTCTGTACTCAAGTCATGTTTACATGTTAAATGTTTTCCAATTTTGCAAACACACGATTAAATGTATTTTAAGCCTTTGACTGTCAATTAGAATTAATTTGTGAACTATCCAGAATGGATATATAAGTGATAGGAGGAGAATTAGGCCATTCGGCCCATCAAGTCTACTCACACATTCAACCATGGCTGATCTATCTGTCTCTACTAACCCCATTCTCCTGCCTTCTCCCCATAACCCCTGACACCCATACTATTCAAGAATCTATCTATCTCTGCCTTTAAATTATCCATTGACTTGGCCTCCACAGCCTTCTGTGGCAAAGAATTCCACCGATTCACCACACTCTGGCTATAGAAATTCCTCCTCATCTCCTTAAAGGAATGTCCTTTAATTCTGAGGCTATGACCTCTAGTCCTAGACTCTCCCACTAGTGGAAACATTCTCTCCACACCCACTCTATCCAAGCCTTTTGCTATTTAGCAAGTTTCAATGTCAGGTCCCCCCCCCCCCCCCCATCCTTCTAAACTCCAGCGAGTACAGGCCCAGTGCCGATAAACGCACAACTGGAGAGAGATGTGTTGAATAAAGGAAATAAAAATAGGACACAACGTGAGTTCATAAGTTATAGGAGCAGAATTAGGCCATTCAGCCCGTTGAGTCGACTCTGCCATTTAATCATGGCTGATCTATCTTTTCCTTTCAACTCCATTCTCCTGCCTTCTCCTCATTAACTTTGATGTTTAATACTGGGAGAACTGAGGAACTATGGGTACCACTGAAACATATCTTCAAAGAAAGCTCTATGGAAAGAGTGCGGAGAAGATTGACAAAGATGTGGGCAGGACTCGAGGGGGAGAGGCTATGGAGAGAGGTTGGGTAGGCTCGGACTTTATTACGTGGAGTGCAGGAGGCTGAGGGATGATCTTCGAGAAGTGTATAAAATCAGGAGGGGAATGAGGTGCTAGCTCGAAGGGCCGAATGGCCTACTGCACCTATAGTGAATGCACAGTATTTTACACAGGAAAGGGGAATCAACACTCCATGGAAATTGTTTTAAGGCGAGGGGGGCAGAATTTAGTTTAGTTCACAGATACAGCGTGGAAACAGGCCCTTTGGCCCACCGAGTTCGCACCGACCAGTGATCCCCATACACTAGCACTATCCTACACACTAGGGACAATTTACAATGTTACCTAAGTCAATTAACCTGCAAACCTGAATTGCACAGATTCACCACTCTTTGTGTGAAAAATGATTTTCTCATCTCAGTCCTAAAAGACTTCCCCCTTATCCTTAAACTGTGACCCCTTGTTCTGGACTTCCCCAACATCAGGAACAATCTTCCTGTATCTAGCCTGTCCAACCCCTTAAGAATTTTGTAAGTCTCTATAAGATTCCCCCCTCCAGCAAGCACAAGCCGAGTCTATCCAGTCTACACAAAAAGCTGGAGAAACTCAGCGGGTGCAGCAGCATCTAAGGAGCGAAGGAGATAGGCGACGTTTCGGGTCGAGACCCTTCTTCAGACTGGTCTATCCAGTCGTTCTTCATATGGAAGTCCTGCCATCCCAGGAATCAGTCTGGTGAACCTTCTCTGTACTCCCTCTATGGCAAGAATGTCTTTCCTCAGATTAAGAGACCAAAACTGTACGCAATACTCCAGGTGTGGCCTCACCAAGACCCTGTACAGCAGAACCTGCTCTTGTACTCAAATCCTTTTGCTATGAATGCCATCATACCATTCGCTTTCTTCACTGCCTGCTGCACCTGCATGCCTACTTTCAATGACTGGTGTACCATGACACTCGGGTCTCGTTGCATCTCCCCTTTTCCTAATCGGCCACCATTCAGATAATAGTCTACTTTCCTGTTTTTGTCACCAAAGTGGATAACCTCACATTTATCCACATTATACTGCATCTGCTATGCATTTGCCCACTCACCCAACCTATCCAAGTCACCTTGCAGCCTCCTAGCATCCTCCTCACACCAAACAATGCCCTCCACCTTCGTGTCATCCGCAAACCTGGAGATGTTGCATTCAATTCCATCATCCAGATCATTAATATATATTGTAAATAGCTGGGGTCCCAGCACTGAGCCTTGTGGTACCCCACTAGTCACTGCCTGCCATTCTGGAAGGACCCGTTTACTCCTACTCTTTGCTTCCTGTCTGCCAGCCAGTTCTCTATCCACATCAATACTGAACCCCCAATACTGTGTGCTTTAAGTTTGTATACCAATTTCTTATGTGGGACCTTGTCGAAAGCCTTCTGAAAGTCCAGATATAACATATCCACAGGTTCTCCCTTATCCACTCTACTAGTTACATCCTCGAAAAATTCTATAAGATTCGTCAGACATGATTTACCTTTCATAAATCCATGCTGACTTTGGCCAATGATTTTGAGGGGCAAGGAACTTGAGGGGCAACTTTTTCCGAGTTGACCAGAGCAAAATTCCTATGTGTGAAGACTTGGCCTCAAGACACAAGGAGGAAAAGAGTGGGGGAAGCTATCGGTTTACAGCTTGTTTGGTCCACTGTTTACAAGAATGATTCCAGGAATGAGTGGGTTAGCATATGATGAGCGTTTGACAGCACTGGGCCTGCGTTCGCTGGAGTTTAGAAGGTTGAGGGGTGACCTCACTGAAACTTACAGAATAATGAAAGGCATAGATAGAGTGGATGTGGAGAGGATGTTTCCACTGGTGGGAGAGTCTAGGTCACAGCCTCAGAATTGAAGGGCGCACTTTTAGAAAGGAGGTGAGGAGCAACTTCTTTAGTCAGAGGGTGGTGAATCTGTGGAACTCATTGCCACAGAGGGCTGGGGAGGCCGAGTCAGTGGATATTGTTAAGGCAGAGATAGACAAATTCTTGATTAGAATGGGAGTCTAATTCTAAGTGAGAAGGCAGGAAAATGGGATTCGGAGGCAGAGCTCAGCCATGATTGAATGGTGGAGTAGACTCGATGGGCCGAATGGCCTAATCCTATTCCTATAATTTGTGAATTTGTTCCCGATTGGCCCAGTACTGATAAATAGGATTCCATGCAATTAGTGAGGTGAGATATGGAGGGGATTATAATGGCTAATTAACAGCTGCAACAAGTTGAAGGGATTGAGGCGAGGACTGGGATGGTGATGTGATGGTGTCCCATTGCAAGAAAACAGAGGGACCAAGAGACAGGTAGGTTTTAGAAATAGGATGTAGCTTTTCACTGAAGGATGGAATGACATTGCAGGTGAGATTGCTGCTCGGAGGCGGACTGAAAGGGCAGCACACCACAGCTGGAAGGCTGAGACAGAGGTAGCCAAGGACTCTGAACAGAGAAAGGGTGTCTGATTGTGTAGGAAGGAACTGCAGATGCTGGTTTACACCATAGGCACAAAATACTGGAGCAACTCAGCGGGACAGGCAGCATCTCTGGAGAGAAGGAATGGATGCTGTTTCAGACTGCAGACTGAAGAAGGGTCTCGACTCAAAACGCCGCCCATTCCTGCTGCCTGTCCCGCTGAGTTACTCCAACATGTTGTGTCTATGGAAGGGTGTCTGATTTATAGAATGCCCTGCCTGTAATGACTGGTCACATAATTGCACCATTCAACAGATTGCACTAAAATACCATCGGCAAATTCGTAAATTACAGTTCAGAGATGTGCTCATGGAGATCGAAATACTGAGAGAGAGAGGGAGAGAGAGGGGGTTGGGGAGGGGAATCAAATGAAGATGGTTTAGTGGTCTGAGAAATGACTATTGGAGTTTTAAACAGATCTTTATTCAAAAGTTCGATATCCAGTATACAGGTTCTCCAGACACGTCTGCCCACAACGGTGCCCAGCGCTGAACTAACGCGCGCAAGTGAAAAACCGCGCGAAACAGGCAGCCCCTCCAGAGTCACGTGACCGCGGATTCCATACGCCAGGTTCTATACAAGTGTGCGCTAGCGGGCGCCGCTACAATGGAGAGATTAATTCGAACGGTTTAGCTGCTACAGCTCCTCCTTACCTTGGTGAGCCCCTACCTTGGAGGACTTACACAGTTCCCGCTGCATCAAAAAATCCCAGAATATTATAAAGGACATTTCCCACCCCGGACACTCCCTGTTTGAACTGTTGCCGTCAGGCAGACGGTACAGATCTACAAGGCCAAGGACAAACAGACTTAAAAACAGTTTTTACCCCACTGCTATAAAGGCACTAAATGTAGCCGCCAAGGAACGCGGGGACTAAGGGACTGTGGTTGGCACACTGTGAAATCGACAGAAGGACGGAGGGTTGGGTGTTTGTGCGTGCTGTTTTTATATTTATTTTAGTTGTTTATTGTTTAAAAAAAAATATTTTACCTTGTATGTATCATTAGCGTTTAGAAATGTTTGAATGTTGCACTGACTGGCTGACATTTTTACATTTTGTTGTACATGGTTCATGTTACAATGACAATAAAAAACTATTCTATTCTGATAAACTATACTGCGATGGTGATGATGACTAGCGGGACGGGCACCCTCTAAATAAATGTGGAGGAAGGAACTGCAGGTGCTGGTTTACACTGACGATAGACATAAAGTGCTGGAGTAACTCAGCGGGTCAGGCAGCATTTTCCGAGGAAAAGGAATGGGTGACGTTTCGGGTCGAGACCCTTCTACTGGCTCCAAGTGCAATTTGCTTGGCACCCAGGGTCTGTGGTGAAGAGAAATGCAGCAACTGCAGATCATCTCATTTGCTCCGCAGACGGCAGCAATCATTCTTAAAATTGCATCAAAGAACTTTAAAAAAATATATTAAAAACGAAGACGACATCGTGTCTGCTGTTACAGAAAAAAAAACTCACGGTACAAGTGCAAAACACACAAAGGCTTGAGGCAGATGAAGGGCCCCAACCTGAAACATCACTGATCCATTCCCTCCATAGATGGTGCCTGTCCCACTGTAACGCCAGAACTTTGTACTTTACTCCAGTGTCTGCAGTTATCGCACACACGCACAATCTCTCTCTCTCTCTCTTTCTCTTTCTCTCTCTCCCTCTCTCTCTTTTTCCATCCCCCCCTCCCCCCCCTCCCCCCCCTCCC